>LR738715.1:51992866-52087079 GCA_902687465.1 Secale cereale
CGGGCGACTCGGGTGCCCTATCCCCGCCGCCGGCCCCAGCATCCCTCCCTCTCCCCCTCCCCGTCGCCGCCGGGCAAAGCCCGCGTGGTGCCGACGGCGGCGGGACTCTTCTGGCCCTCACCCGGAGCGGTGGTCGCGGGGGACCGCTTCTTCAGCCTGGCGGCGGATCTCAGTGGCTGGCGCGGCGGATGGATGTGCGCCGGCGGGAGGTGGTGCAGGGAGTCACGGCGGTCTGGTGGAGGCGCGTCGCGGTGGAGTGCGCTGGCCGGCGGCGGCTTGGTGCTCCTCGCCGCGAGGGTGCTGGTTCCTGGCCAGATCCGAGCCGCCCGTTTCGAGCGGTTTCGGGGATCTCGGCCCGGATCTGGTGCATCTTCGGCGCTGGCCGGCGTCCTCGGGGTGCTCACGGCAGGGAGTGCGGCGGTTGTCTCTGGATCCTTGCGTGGAGCGTAGCAGGATGGAGGGTGTAGGTGGTGCACCGGCACTGGCGGTGGCGGCGGTGCAAGCGCAGCCATGGCGGCGGCGGCGCTGCGAGGCCTTGCCAGGAAGGGTCTTGGCAGGCAGCGGGCGTTCGGTTGCTGCCGTGTGAGGCGTGCGGCGATGCCTCGGCGGTGTGGGTGCCGGAGGGTGGTCGGAGGTGCGGGTCGGATCCATTATGGTGGCAGTCCCCTGGCGCGGGAGAAGGCCACCGTGGCGGATCTGGCTTTGCACCGCTCAGTGGTTGCTGCGGCTCCTAGTTGATGTTGAAGGTGATGGCTTTTGGCGTGCTCCCTCGGCAGTGAGGGGGGCTTCGATGACAAGTTGTTGCGGTGACGGCGGTAGACAACTGATCGGGACTGGCCGGTATCTTGGAGACGTGGAGATGTGGAGCGCTGCAGATGAAAATCCTATTCGGTGGTGACCGGACTGGCGTTGATGGCACCTGCGGGTGTCATTCACCTTCCTGGAGACTTCGTCGAGAGCAACACCATCTTCCTCGCGACCTCGTATCGGCAACTGTCTCCGGGGCGAAAGCCTTGATTCATAGGATCGGCATGATGTCAACGTCTTTGAGGTTGTTACTCTGTTGGGAGCATTGTGCTTGGAGACTCGAGGTCCCATGATGCACTCCTCCGGTGTTCACCGCTGTTCGGATCTTTCTCCTCCGGCGCCATGTACGGTCGTCGCTGGCTATTCCAAGGAAGCTGGAGTTGCTGTTCTTCGGAGATCATCAGTGTCGGCCGAGACGCGGCGAGGGGTTCGATGTTGGGTAGGCTTCTTGTGTCGTAGCTGTGTTGTTGTTGTGTTTGTTTGTCCTTGTTCGAACCGGGTGTGGAGTTGGTCGCCTTCGTTGTTCGTAACGAGTGGTAGACGTTGTTGTATGTCTTATTTCTCTCCTTCTATAAAGCTAAGGTACGCAATTTGCGTACCCTCGAAAAAAAATAACTGCTCCCGTAAGTTGGATTAGTGTCTTCCCGAGGCATACGTTGTTGATCTGCAGAGTTTCGATCTTGCGTGCTTCTTTCTTCTTCGAATCTAAAGAAGTACACATTGCCATAGACAGTGGCAAAACTATGTCTTACATCAGGACACATGTAGAAAAGGAATCTAGGACTCAAAGATACTCCCTCCGTTTCTTTATAGTCTGCATATAAGATTTGGTCAAAGTCAAACGTTATAAAGTTTGACCAACTTTATAGGAAAAAAATACCAACATCTATAACACTAAAATTGTATAGTATGAAAATTAAGTTCATGACGCATCTAACAATATTGATTTCATATTGTGAATCTTGATATATTATTCTATAAACTTAGTCAAAGTTAACAAAGTTTGACTTTTACCAAATTTTATATGCAGACTAAAAGGAAACGAGGGAGTACTAAAGTGAACGTCCCACTTTTTCTTGTTTTTGATATAGCTTACCACTCATGCCAAGCGGTAAACTGAACATTCCTGTATGTCTGGAAGATGGAAATGGACCTTCCCGTGTGTCCGTGGGTCAGAAATGAATTTGTGAAACCACTTTGTTCTACTACTATGAATTCCATGGTGTGTGTTCCACATGTCTTTTTTGGAACTGATTTTCAGTCGACTGATTTTGATTTGGCTTAAGGACTAACCTGTGCGATGAACAACAGTAGCACACACATTTCAACCTTGGCATATGTGTGCGACAAAGCACACATTTTGCGTTTCCAAAACGTGTGTGATGCTTGACATATCACAAAGACACAAACGGCACAGTAGAGTCAAATTTTTGTGATATACTCCTTATCGCACACACTCTACAATTACAAATCGTTTCTGATGTTGCGTCCACCGTAAACGTTGCGTCACAGAAGAGTGTGGTGCAATATGTATGTCATCCCACACGAGTACGACAAATGAAGCCTTCGGGACATTTGATATATCACAAACGCTAACCTTACCAGTCACGTATGGGATAGGTTCGGGCATCCCATACGATTTTCTTTCCTGCGTCGCATGCATGCTTATGCCCTATCGCCTTCGCAAGGCGACGGTTCGACATCGAAAGGGGGTTTAATCCGTTTGCATAGGACCTACGTGCACTAGTGCTAACTCACGTACCTTCTCAGCAACTTGATCAACATAGCGTTTATAGGCTTCATGTTTGATATCTCGTGCAGCAGATGCTTGGGAGTCAATATTTTTACAAAGTCTGCAACCGAATATGAATGTTCGGGCACATGGTTCCAATCGAGCTATTCCGAAGATGGTTCGCTACTTCTCATCATTTCAACACTCTCAACCGGGTTTAGTTCCGGCTTTCTAGCAAACTTGGCTAGTATTACAGTCTGCCTCTCAGGCATTTTTTGCAACATGTTCCTCCATGTTGAGAGTTCATAAAATATATGAAGAATAAGCCTCTCTTCCATCCCATGCTTTGGGAAATTTCTTATAGACTCATTCATGCGGTAATATATTTCGGTAGCGTAGTCGCATGTGTGCTGCATGCTCCGGTTATCCTGGGATATGCATTGGATGAGGGCCACCCCATCTCCTTATATTGTTCGGCCTTGTACTCTGTTTGACTGTTGCTTTATATATAAAACAGGGAGAAAGCCTGTTTCGAGAGAGTGAGAGGTGCATGGAGCAGCCACTGGTGCCACCCGATTGTATTTTGCAAATTGTAGCACATGAGACCCAGGACCTGTTTTAAGTAATAAAATCAAGTTATTCTAAAAGAAAACTGAGAGCTGCACAAATTTTAGTGTATATGTGAAGGTTGTTTATATTCCTTCCAAAACTAAGTGTAAGGATTGGTTGAACCGGTTCATCACAGAGTGTAAACAGCTTATGATGGACTTTGCGTCCATATGCTTCAAACATTGCTACAGAGAGGCCAATCAGGTGGCAGATGAATTAGCAAAGAACTCTTTTACTACTAGATCCTCTAGTTCTTGGGATGATGAGATCCTTGATTTTATTTCTCATCTGCTTGTAAATGACGCGTCTATTATTTGAGAAATAAAGTATGTTTGCGATAAAAAAAAAAGATTGGTTAAACCGGTCGTCCCCTCGCATTGTCTGTCCCCACCACCATCGACGAATGGCAGTCGTTAACTTATGATGTGGTAACTGATTTCTCTCAATACGGGATTTGATCTCCCGTCGTTGAAGAGACTAAAGCGCCAGCCAGGCCTGATTGATTTGGTAAAGATTGCAAGCAAAATATTGATATATTTCCATGTACTGATTACTTATACCGATTTATTCCGAGTAACACTTAAATAGTATTGATTTCAATCCAACTGTTACTTATTCCGTCTCATTCCTCGCCTGCATAAATACACGCCGCCGACTTGTGCGATATGAGAGTCACGGCGTGAGTACAATTGCCGGTCATGGCGATGCAGCAGATTGCTTTACCCCTCACCCTCATCCTCCTCATGGCTGCTGGAGATGGCAGCCTCGCCGTCAGCACTCCGTCCGCGGTCATCAGAACAACATGCGCCGCTCTCGACGAACCCGGCGGGTTCGGCTACGACGAGTGTGTGGGCTCGCTCGCGGCCGACCCCGCCGTCGCGTCCGCCAAGGACGCACGTGAGCTTGCCGTTGCCGCCACCAACCTCACCGTGGCCAACGTCACGTCCATAGTGCTCGTCCTTGACGACCTCGTCAAGAACCTCGGCGACTGCCTCCGCATCTACCGGGGCATGAACAAGTCCCTGGAGGCCGCGCTCGGTCACCTCCGTGCCGGGCATGTCGAAGTAGCCTCCAATATAATGTTCGATGCCTTCCACGCGCCCAACGACCGTGACATCCTCTTGTTCCAGGGGAGCGCCGGGAAGAACCCGATGAGCGAGGAGAACACCGACGCCGATTGGCTGTCCCGACTCGCATACGCCATTGCTAGCTTGCAGCTGCCCAAGCCGAATCCGACTCTTCATGGACGTCAAGTTTGATTCTTAATGGTCTCTTTCGCACCATATACGCTACTTTTTTTCTCCCGAATTCTCAATCGCGCAGCTGCGCTATTCGGTTGTTGCGAGCGCTCGCGCTACCCGACAAGCCTGGCGCAAGTCACCAAAAAAAAACACCGCTACCGCTAGCTAGTCCCTTGGTTATCTCTCTAAGAACGTCATATCCCGATCCTCTTTCATCTTCTCACGATGGTGGCGAGGAACCAGAGGAGAACGGTGGCGGCGAATCCCTGGCGGTCGACGGGGATCCAGGCGAGCCGGTCCGCCGGAGCAACAACGCCGTCATCTCCTCCCCTTCCCCGTCTTTCTATGAGCTTGTGGTGCATCTCCACGAACCGCCAAATTGCAGAACTGAAGATATGGAGGAGACGAGGCTATACATCTCCACGAACCTGCCAAATTGCAGAACTGAAGATATGGAGGAGACGAGGCTATACATCTCCACGAATCATATGAGCATTATGAAAACTAGCTTGACAGTAATTCCCATGTGTCCTCGGGAGCACTTTACTTTATATAAGAATACGTCCAGGCTTGTCCTTTGTTACAAAATGGATTGGGTCACCTTGCTGCATCTTGTTTACTTTTGTAACTTGTTACCCGTTACGAATTATACTATCACACAACTATCTGTTACCGACAATTTCCGTGCTTGCACAGAATACCTAGTTGAAAACCGCTTGTCATTTCCTTCTGCTCCTCGTTGGGTTCGACACTCTTACTTATCTAAAAGACTACGATAGATCCCCTACACTTGTGGGTCATCACTTAGGCAACCCTGGGCAGCGAGCTTCGACGGCGAGGGGCGACGGCGGTATTTTGGGGTGCTGCAACCATGGAGCTTGCCGGCGAGTTCCCGCCATCGCCACCGGAGATGCCACTGCAGGTGCACACGGTTACATGCATGGAGTTGGCGAGAAACATGGCGGCAACCAGCGACAAGGGTGGCGACCGACGGTGAGGGAGGTGACCGACGGTGACGGAAGACGAGGAGGCGAGGTGGTCAGCGTGTGTGGGGCGGCAAGGACGACACTCCTTTTTTCCTCTTCTTTTCCCATGCGGGAGGTTGACGATGAGAGGGGTGAGGACAGCGTGTGCGGGGTCTATCTACCAGATGCATAGCAACGAGAGGGGAGAGTGTGTCTACGTACCCTCGTAGACCGAAAGCAGAAGCGTTTAGTGACGCGGTTGATGTAGTCGAACTTCTTCACGATCCAACCGATCAAGCACCGAACGTACGGCACCTCCGCGTTCAGCACACGTTCAGCTTGATGACGTCCCACGAGCTCTTGATCCAGTAGAACTTCGCGGGAGAGTTTCGTCAGCATGACGGCGTGGTGACGGATATGATGAAGCTACCGGCGCAGGGCTTCGCCTAAGCACTGCAACGGTATGACTGAGGTGTGTTTCTGTGGAGGGGGGCATCGCACACGGCTAGAACAATGTTTCTTCTGTGTCTTTGGGTGCCCCCTGCCCCCGTATATAAAGGAGCAAGGGGGAGGTGCGGCCAGGCTTGGGGCGCGCCAAGGGAGTAGGTGTTGGGGAACGTAGCAGAATTCAAAAAAATTCTATGCTTCACCAAGATCAATCTAAGGAGATCATCTAGCAACGAGCATAAAGGAGTGCATCTACATACCCTTTGTAGATCGCGTGCGGAAGCGTTCGAAGGAACGTGGATGATGGAGTCGTACTCGTCGTGATCCTCGTCACCGATGATCCCAACGCCGAACGGACGGCACCTCCGCGTTCAACACACGTACGGTACAGCGACGTCTCCTCCTTCTTGATCCAACAAGGAGGGGGGGAGAGGTTGACGGAGATCCAGCAGCACGACGGCGTAGTGGTGGATGCAACGGGAAAAGCTGCAGGGCTTCACCGAGACCCTGCGGGAGGAGTTTGAGGTGTAACGGGGGGGAGAGGCGCCAGGGGCTGAGGTGCGGCTGCCCTCTGTCCCCCCCACTATATATAGGGGGCCAGGGGGGGCGCGGGCCCTAGGAGATCCAATCTCCTAGGGGGGCGGCGGCCAGGGGGGGTTTCTTACCCCCCAAGCCAAAGGGGCGCCCCCACCCCTAGGGTTTTAACCCTAGGCGCAGGGGGGAGCCCATGAGGGGTGCGCCAGCCCACTAGGGGCTGGCCCCCCTCCCCCTTCGGCCCACGGGGCCCTTCGGGATGGGTGGCCCCACTCGGTGGACCCCCGGGACCCTTTCGGTGGTCCCGATACACTACCGGTGACCCCCGGAATTCTCCCGATGGCCGAAACTGGACTTCCTATATATAATTCTTTACCTCCGGACCATTCCGGAACTCCTCGTGATGTCCGGGATCTCATCCGGGGCTCCGAACAACATTCGGGTTTCCGTGTGCATATATCTCTACAACCCTAGCGTCATTGAACCTTAAGTGTGTAGACCCTGCGGGTTCGGGAGACACGCAGACATGACCGAGACGACTCTCCGGTCAATAACCAACAGCGGGATCTGGATACCCATGTTGGTTCCTGATGTCTACACACGCTTCTATTCTTGTAGACTATGTTGGGCCTCCAAGCGCAGAGGTTTGTAGGACAGCAGCAATTTCCCTCAAGTGGATGACCTAAGGTTTATCGAACTCAGGGAAGTAGAGGTCGAAGATGGTCTCTCTCAAGCAACCCTGCAACTAAGATACAAGAAGTCTCTTGTGTCCCCAACACACCTAATACAACTAGGAGTTGTATAGGTGCACTAGTTCGGCGAAGAGATGGTAAAATATGGATGATAGGAGTGGCAAAGCAAAGTAATATAAATCTGTAATAAAAAGTGCAGCAAGCAAACAAGTGGTAAACGTGAGCACAAATGGTATTGCAATGGTGGAAACAAGGCCTAGGCTTCATACTTTCACTAGTGGCAACTCCCAACAACATTAACATAATCGAATCACATGATATTTCCCATAAAACATGCACTCGAAGGTCATTCCTTTATGGTCAAGAGAGGACGAGAATTATGTAGGGCTACAAAAGCACACCTCTAAGTTCGTAGTTCTCAATCTATGGATTTCCAATGTCACCGCGGCCATCCAAAGAGAGTACCACAATCACCACAACATATCTCAAGGATAGTCAAAGACAAGCACCAAGAGACTCTCAATCTTCAATCAACACACAAAAGAGGAAATCACTCATGAAAATATTCTTCTAATCCATGTCCAATAGACCGCTGTCACCTTGGTCTCGGGGATTATACTAAATAAAGACAAGTGAGTACATCAATCCAATACATAGAGGAAGGGGAAATATCATGGGATCACCCTAGATTAACATAGCCTATGATCACAACGAAGATCACATCATGGGAGAGAGAATTGACCACATAGCTACTGGTAGAAACCTCAACCTCGAGGAGGAACTACTCCCGCATCATGGAGGGAGGAAGCAACGTCGATGGAGATGAATCCGGGGGCAATTCCCTGTCCCGGCAGGATGCCGACACAGGAATTCTGGTCCCCCGAAACTTGGTGGCGATGGCGGCGGAGATCGGAATAGCTTCTGGAGAAAAGGGTTCTGGAATCAGGGTTTTCGCGACGGGAGATAAATATATGCCAAGGGGGGTCACCAGAGGCGGAGAGGGGGGCCCAGGCGCCCTCCCTAGGCGGCCAGGGGTGGGGCCGCCTGGGCTGCCCCTGGCTCTCCTCTGGCCCCACTTCTGGCGCGTGGAAGCTTCTGGAGCGCTGATTTTTTATATATTTTTCCCGGAATTTTTCTGGCAATTTAAGTAATGGGAAAACCTGAAATACAAAAACAGCAGAAAACAGAAACTGGCACTGGGGTGCACTGAGTTAATAGGTTAGTCCAAATATGATCAAAAGTGTATGAAAGTGTATCAAAAGCATAGCAATATCACCCAAAACATGCATGGAGCAAGCAGAAATTATAGATACGTTTGGGACGTATCAACATCCCCAAGCTTAATTCCTGCTCGTCCTCGAGTAGGTAAATGATAACAAGCATAATTTCTGTGGTGACATGCTACCAAAGAGTCTTTCACAATCACATGACAAATGCTTATTGAGATAATGAATCTTTAGTAATTAAGTTGCCTCATGAGAATATCACAAAGAACTGAAAGTTTACAATATGATACTGAAACACCCAATAGATTTGTAGTGAGCATGGTGTGCAAACATGACAAAGTGATACCTCGCTTGCCCCCCTTTAGTGAAGCAAAACATAAATGCAGGAGCACCTCCGAAGTTTAAGTGACGACTAGATACAATGATTTCAGAATAAGCGCTATCACAATCATGCAGAAGACAATGGTACTTTGGGACAATGCACATTACACTCAGAATGACAATCATGCTCTCAATAGTTGGTGCTTTGAAGAAAGAAGGTGGAGACTCTCGAACCGTGGATTTTGATGGCAAGGTTGAAAACTCGTGGTTGGAAGCAAAGACTAAACATGTACCAGAGCTCTTGGTTTTGAAAACAGAGGTAAAAAATGATTTTTGGGCGGTGCATATTTCGTCAACGAATGTTAGTAGACAACCCAATCACTTCTCGAACTGGACAAGTTTCGAGGAACGGCTCCCGCATGGGGACGACCACATCCCCTTAATCTCCTTTGTTTATCACTGCCAAAAGTTTTCTGATTTCTCATGAACAAAGCGTGAAGGAGGGTTTGTTTGTTGTATTATCTTTTATGAGCCGGGCGCACTCATGCCAGTTCCTCCTCGTATTAGGGGTTTGCAGATTAGACATGCAATCCCGGGGTAAAACTTGTCCAACTTAAAAAGATCATGAATTAACTACTACTTCCTCATGAGCTAAAACAGAGGCACAAAAGAGAAATGCTTTTGAATAATTTTGAGATGGTACAAGAAAGTCTTCGTTAGGAATGGCAAGTAAATACCATATATAGGAAGGTATGGTGGACTCATATGGCATAACTGGTTTCAAGGATTTTGGATGCACAAGCAGTCAGTCCGCTTAGTACAGGTGAAGGCTAGCAAAAGACTGGGAGCGACCAACTAAGAGAGCAATGAAGGCCATAATCATGCAGAGCGACAAAGCAACATTGAAGCGGGCATGGAAGTTATATCACTACTCAGAAATTAAAGATCATCAAGGCTTGATAGACTTTCTTTACAGTCTTAAATATGCGTGAGCATATGCCAAGTCAATCAAAATAAATTCTTGGAGGAAGATATCACTAAACCGTACCACATCATAGGCAAACAAATCATGCTGGTACTTCAATAACACATTAAGAACCCCCAGCTATTTGAGACCAACCATAAGAAAACATGAACTACTAAGCACCATTATGCACATAGCATTTTTATCATAGACATATCAACCAGTGCCACAGAAGCCAACTCTCTTAACAAGATAAGCATGATAACTCAAGAGAGTTCCAGAAGCAACAACCTAAACAAGAGCTCTTAAAAGATAAGCATGAAAACTAAGAGCTAAGCATGACAGCAGCTATGAAAAGATGAAGAACACACACAAGAAGATGCGCATGCAAGCCTATGTTGTGTTCTACAGTGGAGTGGAGCGTGTTTTTCTCCCAAACGATGAAGGCTAGGATCCAACTTGTTATGAACAGCAAGCAAAGCTAAAGAAAACTAAAAAGGAAACTAAGAGCAAGACGCTCCAAGCATAGCACATAACGCATGAAGTGATTAAAATATAGTGGAACGAAAGACGAACTGATAATTGTTGATGGAGAAGGGGATGCACGGGGGCATCCCCAAGCTTAGACGCTTGAGTCTTCTTGAATATTCCTTGGGGTGCACGGGGGCATCCCCAAGCTTGAGCATTTGAACCTCCTGAATCTTCTTTTATCATCTTCCCTCGCACACTTGAAAACTCCCTTCATACATAACTCATCATAATCTGATTAGCGAGGTTAGTACCCACAATAAAATAATTTTTCCCTACTGGAAATAAGGATAATCTTGAAGAGCTACTGTTTCTCAAGATTGCCAAAAGGTTTTTGCAAAGAAAAAGCAAGCTCAAGGTTTGCAAAACGAAGAAAAGGCAAAACAGGACAGAATCTGTGAAAAACAGACCAGCAGGTAGTAAATAATTTTTTCGGGGCACTTCTGCAACTCAAATCAAAAAACTCAGAACAGATGCTCGAAAGCCAATTGTATAGAGCACGCTGTCAAACAAATTCAGATCAAAAAAATGATCTGGTGATTTTATACGAATTTTTCTGTCCAAGGACAGAATCTGTTTTCTGGACAGCACGTCACAACTTTTGAACTTTCTTGCAATCAGAGGCTAAACTTGGCACAAAGCTGAAAATAAAGATACAATGATGTTGCTACAGTAGTAGCAAACATCAGGACCACTAAAAACTGAAAGAACAAACTGAAAGCAAAGATAACAAGGGTTGTCTCCCTAGAGCTCTTTCTTTATAGCCATAAAGATAGGCTTAAGACTTCAATGATGCTCTCGTAGGAATAAGAGTTGAAGAACAAAAGAGAGCATCAAGAAGCAAATACCAAACACATTTAAGCCTAACATGCTTCCTATGCATAGGAATATTGCAATAGAATAATTCATTGAAGCACAAAGCAATAAGCATAGGAAGACAAAACAAGTGCAGCTTCAAAACCTTCAACATAAAGAGAGGGAACTTGATATTATTGAAATATCTATAAGCATATGTTCCCTTCTCATAATAATTTTCAGTGGGATCACGAATAAACTCAACAATATAAGCATCACATAAAGAATTGTTACCATGATCCACATGCAAAATGGTACTCTTACTCTCCACATAAGCATAATCTTTCTCATTGGTAATAGTGGGAGTAGGACTATCATAAACAACTTGAACACTATAGATTGATTGTGTATTAGGAAGATGGTGTTCAACAAGGGAGTAATTCCCTCCATGATTATGACAAGTTTCATAAGGATAATTTCTCCTTATGTCATAGGTACCTTTATAATCATTATAGATTGGAGTTATAACATCATCATAGTAGAGAAGAGCATTATCATTGCTAGCAACTATATTTGCAAACATGTTGTCTTTATTCTTACTAGCAAAAGAATTATCAATTATCACATCACTAGTGGGTAAAGGATTTGCAATCCTATCATCCCCAAGCTTAGAGCTTTCCATATCATCACTTTCAGAGTTGGTACCAAAAAGATTCTCAAGATCATAAGTAGCATTATCATCATTTTCCCAATCACAATAAGTAACATGCATATCATAATCAAAATCATCTTCAATAGTACATACGGACGTATCATCAAGATGATAATTAAGGCAATAAACTTCACCTTGTTCTTTGAACTTACAACCGTTAGGATAAAAGTTGATGGGAGGAATATGCTCAGGCCAGGTTGATACCCATTCTTCTTCCTTCTTGCTCCTCTTCCTCCTCCTCTTCTTTTTCTTCTTCTTCACCTTAGGAGGGAGTGGTTGGAGATGAAGCTTCTCCACATATCCTGGTTTATCATTAGAAACAATAGGGGAAACTTGGGAGAAACTCTCCTTTTTATTAGCAGAAATATAAGAGACATTTTTATACTTTGGTAAAGTTCCCTCCTTTCTAATCTTACTTATGTAATCATTTTCATGGCAATTAGCAACACAATAGAGATGTCAATTTTGCAAAGTGTTTTTTATTCCTATGGTATTAACATCTAGCCAAGAAGTCTTTTTTGATAACTCTTCACACATCAAAAATAACATAAGCTCATCATAAAGATCAGGGGTGATCATGTTATCACACAACTGGTTAACAGTTATGTTTTGAAAGTGCATGCATTGAAAATTAAAGTGACCCTCTATACAGCAAAGTTCACAAGTAAAAGGATAAAGGTCACACAATTCTCTAGCAATTTCATTTAAATCTTTGACCCAAGTGATTGTTCTTTCATGCTTATGTTGCTTACAATACTTCTCTTCTTCAATCATAGGCCTTTCACAAGGTCTATCCACTCCACAAAAATTAACATGCTTATATAAAACTTCATTTTTAGGAATTGGATTATGCATGTTGCAATCATCATGAACAATTTCATTTTCTTTGCAAATCTCTTTAAAAGGTTCATGGTGCTTGATCCAATCCTCCTTAGGCATATTAAGATGTGAAGCAAAAGATTTGAGGAAATCAACAAGGAGTTGAGAATCAAGCCCAAACTTAGCACTCAACTTATTGAAACTTGTAGTTTCAACAAAGGACTTAATGCAATCATACTCATAAATTATACCTGACTCTTTACCTTTGTCGATCTCCCAATCTTCAGTGTTGCGTTGAATTCTTTCAAGGAGTTCCCATTTAGCATCAATCTTTTCGTTTGTGAAAGAACCCATAGAGGAAGCATCGAGCAAATCTTTATCCTGTCGAGAGAGCCTCGCATAGAAATTAGTAATAATCATATCTCTGGGGAGCCCATGGTTAGGACATTTTAGCATTAACGTTTTCAGTCTCCCCCAAGCTTGAGCTATGCTCTCTCCGTCATGAGGATAGAAATTATAAACATAATTCCTATTCTCATGGACTTCATGAAGAGGATAAAACTTGGAGTAAAAGAGAGACTGGATCTCTTCCCAATCCAGCAGGTGAGAGTCATCTAGTAGCCTATACCATTCCAATGCTTTTCCTTTCAGTGACAAGGCAAATAATTTCCTCATGACTCCATCTCTTGTCAAACCTGAAATCTTAAACAACTCACAAAGTTCTGTAAGTTTCAACAAATGAATACTAGGATTGACTGTCCCATCATAACAATCATTCCTAATTATTTCAATTATCCCAAGTGGTATTTGGAACGGGATACATTCAGTAGGTGGAGGAGACTTCTCTACCACGGGTGTGGTAAAGCGGCCTTCCCCAAGCAGCGAACTAAGAGTGCGGTTTTCCATAAACATAACTAGTGAAACTAAAAACAAAAAACAAAAAGATTTAATTGCAAGATCTAAAAATATACCTTCAAGCACTTACTTCCCCGGCAACGGCGCCAGAAATAGCTTGATGTCTACACACGCTTCTATTCTTGTAGACTATGTTGGGCCTCCAAGCGCAGAGGTTTGTAGGACAGCAGCAATTTCCCTCAAGTGGATGACCTAAGGTTTATCGAACTCAGGGAAGTAGAGGTCGAAGATGGTCTCTCTCAAGCAACCCTGCAACTAAGATACAAGAAGTCTCTTGTGTCCCCAACACACCTAATACAACTAGGAGTTGTATAGGTGCACTAGTTCGGCGAAGAGATGGTAAAATATGGATGATAGGAGTGGCAAAGCAAAGTAATATAAATCTGTAATAAAAAGTGCAGCAAGCAAACAAGTGGTAAACGTGAGCACAAATGGTATTGCAATGGTGGAAACAAGGCCTAGGCTTCATACTTTCACTAGTGGCAACTCCCAACAACATTAACATAATCGAATCACATGATATTTCCCATAAAACATGCACTCGGAGGTCATTCCTTTGTGGTCAAGAGAGGACGAGAATTATGTAGGGCTACAAAAGCACACCTCTAAGTTCGTAGTTCTCAATCTATGGATTTCCCAATGTCACCGCGGCCATCCAAAGAGAGTACCACAATCACCACAACATATCTCAAGGATAGTCAAAGACAAGCACCAAGAGACTCTCAATCTTCAATCAACACACAAAAGAGGAAATCACTCATGAAAATATTCTTCTAATCCATGTCCAATAGACCGCTGTCACCTTGGTCTCGGGGATTATACTAAATAAAGACAAGTGAGTACATCAATCCAATACATAGAGGAAGGGGAAATATCATGGGATCACCCTAGATTAACATATCCTATGATCACAACGAAGATCACATCATGGGAGAGAGAATTGACCACTTAGCTACTGGTAGAAACCTCAGCCCCGAGGAGGAACTACTCCCGCATCATGGAGGGAGGAAGCAACGTCGATGGAGATGAATCCGGGGGCACTTCCCCGTCCCAGCAGGATGCCGGCACAGGAATTCTGGTCCCCCGAAACTTGGTGACGATGGCGGCGGAGATCGGAATAGCTTCTGGAGAAAAGGGTTCTGGAATCAGGGTTTTCGCGACGGGAGATAAATATATGCGAAGGGGGGTCATCAGAGGCGGAGAGGGGGGCCCAGGCGCCCTCCCTAGGCGGCCAGGGGTGGGGCCGCCTGGACTAGCCGCCTGGGCTGCCCGCCTGGGCTGCCCGCCTGGGCTGCCCCTGGCTCCCCTCTGGCCCCACTTCTGGCGCGTGGAAGCTTCTGGAGCGCTGATTTTTTATATATTTTTCCCGGAATTTTTCTGGCAATTTAACTAATGGGAAAACCTGAAATACAAAAACAGCAGAAAACAGAAACTGGCACTGGGGTGCACTGAGTTAATAGGTTAGTCCAAATATGATCAAAAGTGTATGAAAGTGTATCAAAAGCATAGCAATATCACCCAAAACATGCATGGAGCAAGCAGAAATTATAGATACGTTTGGGACGTATCAGTTCCCACGTGTTCCTCGATGATCTCATCGGATGAACCACTGTGTCAAGGATTCATTTAATCCCGTATGTAATTCCCTTTGTCTATCGGTACGGTACTTGCCCGAGATTCGATCATCGGTATACCGATACCTTGTTCAATCTCGTCATGGCAAGTCTCTTTACTCGTTCCGTAATCCATCATCCCGTGACTAACTCCTTAGTCACTTTGAGCTCATGATGATGATGTCTTACCGAGTGGGCCCAGAGATACCTCTCCGTCATACGGAGTGACAAATCCCAGTCTCGGTTCGCGCCAACCCAACAGACACTTTCGGAGATACCCGTTGCGTACCTTTATAGTCACCCAGTTACGTTGTGACGTTTGGCACACCCAAAGTATTCCTACGGTATCCGGGAGTTGCACAACCTCATGGTCTAGGGAACAGATACTTGACACTAGAAAAGCTAAAGCATTACGAACTACACGATCTTATGCCAGGCTTAGTATTGGGTCTTGTCCATCACATCATTCTCCTAATGATGTGATCCCGTTATCAATGACATCCAATGTCCATGTTCAGGAAACCGTGACAATCTGTTGATCAACGAGCTAGTAACTAGAGGCTTACTAGGGACACGTTGTGGTCTATGTATTCACACATGTATCGCTGTTTCCGTACAATACAATTCAAGCATGAATAACAGACAATTATCATGAACAAGGCAATATAATAATAATCCTTATATTATTGCCTCTAGGGCATATTTCCAACAGTCTCCCACTTGCACTAGAGTCAATAATCTAGTTACATTGTGATGAATCGAACACCCATAGAGTTTTGGTGTTGATCATGTTTTTGTTGGAGATATGCCCTAGAGGCAATAATAAAAGCATTATTACTATATCTCCTTGTTCATGATTATTGTCTGTTATTCATGCTTGAATTGTATTGTACGGAAACAGCGATACATTTGTGAATACATAGACCACAACGAGTCCCTGGGAGGCCTCTAGTTACCAGCTCATTAATCAACAGATGGTCACGGTTTCCTGACCATGGACATGAGATGTCAGTGATAACGGGATCACATCATTAGGGGAATGATGTGATGGACAAGACCCTAACTTGAGCATAACACGAGATGGTATAGTTCATAATGCATAAGCTTTTCGGTGTCAAGTATTTACTCCTTAGACCATGAGGTTGTACAACTCCTGGATACCGTAGGAGTACTTTGGGTGTGCCAACCGTCACAACGTAACTGGGTGGCTATAAAGGTACGCATCGGGTATCTCCGAAAGTATCTGTTGAGTTGGTACGAACCGAGACTGGGATGTTGTCACTCCGTATGACGGAGAGGTACCTCTGGGCCCACTCGGTAAGACATCATCATAATGAGCTCAATGTGACTAAGTAGTTAGTCACGGGATGATGGATTACGGATCGAGTAAAGAGACTTGCCATAACGAGATTGAACAAGGTATCGGGAATATCGACGATCGAATCTCGGGCAAGTACCGTACCGATGGACAAAGGGAATAACATACGAGATTGAGTGAATCCTTGACACGGTGGTTCAACCGATGAAGATCATCGAGGAACACGTGGGAACCAACATGGGTATCCAGATCCCGCTGTTGGTTATTGACCGGAGAGTCGTCTCGGTCATGTCTACGTGTCTCCCGAACCCGTAGGGTCTACACACTTAAGGTTCGGTAACGCTAGGGTCGTAGAGATAAATGCACGTGGAAACCCGAAAGTTGTTCGGAGTCCCGGATGAGATCCCGGACGTCACGAGGAGTTCCGGAATGGTCCGGAGGTAAAGATTGATATATAGGAAGTCAGGTTTCGGCTATCGGGTGATCTCCGGGGGTCACCGGGAGTGTCCCGGGACCACCGGAGGGGCCCCGAGGGTCTACCGGGTGGGGCCACCCATCCCGGTGGGGCCCCTAGGCCGCAAGGGGAAGTGTCCAGCCCCTCTGGGCTGGCGCACCACTAGGGGCCCACCTCCCCATGCGCCTAGGGTTAAAACCCTAAGGGGAGGGGGGCCACCACTTGCCTTGGGGGGCAAGGACTCCCCCCTGGCCGCCACCCCCCTTGCAGATTGGATCTGCAGGGGGCTGGCGCACCCCCTGCCCCCCTATATATATGTGGGGAGGGAGAGGGCTGCCGCACCCTTGCCCTGGCGCCTCTCCCCCTCCCGTCACACCTCCATACTCCAACGCAGGGCGCCCGGCGAAGCCCTGCTGCGATCTCCACTGCATCCGTCATCACGCCGTCGTGCTGCCGGATCTGTGACGACTTCTCCTCCCCCCTTGCTGGATCAAGAAGGAGGTGACGTTGCTGCACCGGACGTGTGTTGAACGCGGAGGTGCCGTCCGTTCGGCGCTAGATCATCGGTGACGAAGAACGTGAAGAGTACGAGTACTTCATCCACGCTTCTTGGAAAGCTTCCGCTCGCAATCTCCATAACGGTATGTAGATGCACTCTTACTTGCTCGTTGCTAGATGTCTCCATAGTTGGATCTTGGTGAAAGCGTAGAATTTTTTTGATTTATGCTACGTTACCCAACAGTGGTATCAGAGCCAGGTTTTATGCGTAGCATCTTGCACGAGTAGAACACAAAGCTGTTGTGGGTGTTTGGTTTTGTTCAACTTTCTTACTGTTACTAGTCAATCTTGATTCGGCGGTATTGTAGGATGAAGCGGCCCGGACCGACTTTACACGTACGCTTACGTGAGACTGGTTCCACCGACAGACATGCACTAGATGCATAAGGTGGCTGGCGGGTATCTGTCTCTCCTACTTTAGTCGGATCGGATTCGATGAAAAGGGTCCTTATGAAGGGTAAATAGAAGTTGACAAATCACGTTGTGGTTTTGGCGTAGGTAAGAAACGTTCTTGCTAGAAATCCTATAGAAGCCACGTAAAACTTGCAACAACAATTAGAGGACGTCTAACTTGTTTTTGCAGCATGTGCTATGTGACGTGGTATGGCCAAAACGAAGATGTGATGTATGAGATTGATCATGTTTTTGTAATAGGGAATCACGACTTGCATGTCGATGAACTTGACAACCGGCAGGAGCCATAGGAGTTGTCTTAATTATTGTATGACCTGCGTGTCACTGAATAACGCCATGTAATTACTTTACTTCATTGCTAAACATTAGCTATAGTAGTAGAAGTAATAGTTGGCATGACGACTTCTTCGAGACACGATGATGAAGATCATGGTGTCGAGCCGGTGACAAGATGATCATGGTGCCCCGAAGATGGAGATCCAAGGAGCAAGATGATATTGGCCATATCATGTCACTTTAATTGATTGCATGTGATGTTTATCATGTTTATGCATCTTGTTTACTTAGAACGACGGTAGTAAATAAGATGATCTCTCACTAAAATTTCAAGTATTGTGTTTCCCCTAACTGTGCACCGTTGCTAAAGTTCGTTGCTCCGAAGCACCACGTGATGATCGGGTGTGATAGGTTCTAACGTTCGCATACAACGGGTGTAAGACAGATTTACACACGCGATACACTTAGGGTTCACTTGACGAGCCTAGCATGTACAGACATGGCCTCGGAACACGGAAGACCGAAAGGTCGAACACGAGTCGTATAGAAGATACGATCAACATGAAGATGTTCACCGTTGATGACTAGTCCGTCTCACGTGATGATCGGACACGGGATAGTCGATTCGGATCGTGTATCACTTAAGATGACTAGAGAGTTGTCATTCTGAGTGGGAGTTCATTAAAATTTGATTAAGATGAACTTAATTATCATGAACATAGTCTAAATTCTTTACAATATCTCTTGTAGATCAAATGGCCCACGCTCAGGTTTCCCTCAACTTCAACGCGTTCCTAGAGAAAACCAAGCTGAAAGACGATGGTAGCAACTATACGGATTGGGTCCGTAACCTGAGGATTATCCTCATAGCAGCCAAGAGAACTTATGTCCTAGAAGCACCGCTAGGTGACGCTCCCGCCCCGGCAAACCAAGACGTTATGAACGCTTGGCAGTCGCGTTGTGATGATTACTCCCTGGTTCAGTGCGGCATGCTTTACAGCTTAGAGTCGGGGCTCCAAAAACGTTTTGAGCACCACGGAGCATATGAGATGTTCGAAGAGCTGAAAATGGTTTTCCAAGCTCATGCCCGAGTCGAGAGATATGATGTCTCCGACGCATTCTACAGCTGTAAGATGGAGGAGAACAATTCTGTCAGTGAGCACATCCTCAAGATTTCAGGATTGCACAACCGCTTGTCTCAGCTGGGAATGAATCTCCCAGATGAAGCGGTCGTTGACAGAATCCTCCAGTCGCTCCCACCAAGCTTCAAGAGCTTCGTGTTGAACTTCAATATGCAGGGGATGGAGAAGTCCATTCCCGAGGTGTATTCGATGCTGAAATCAGCGGAGGTAGACATCAAGAAAGAACATCAAGTGTTGATGGTCAATCAAACCACTAAGTTCAAGAAAGGCAAGGGTAAGAAGAACTTCAAGAAGGACGGCAAGGGAGTTGCCGCGCCTGGCAAGCCTGTTGCCGGGAAGAAGCCAAAGTATGGACCCAAGCCTGAGACAGAGTGCTTTTATTGCAAGGGAACGGGTCACTGGAAGCGGAACTGCCCCAAATACTTAGCAGACAAGAAGGCCGGCAATGTCAAAGGTATATATGATATACATGTCATTGATGTGTACCTTACCAGCACTCGTAGTAGCTCCTGGGTATTTGATACCGGTGCAGTTGCTCATATTTGTAACTCAAAACAGGAGCTGCGGAATAAACGGAGACTGGCGAAGGATGAGGTGACGATGCGCGTCGGGAATGGTTCCAAGGTCGATGTGATCGCCGTCGGCAGACTACCTCTACATCTACCCTCGGGATTAGTTTTAAACCTCAATAATTGTTATTTAGTACCAGCTTTGAGCATGAACATTGTTTCTGGATCTCGTCTTATGCGAGATGGCTACTCTTTCAAATCGGAGAATAATGGTTGTTCTATTTATTTGAGAGATATGTTTTATGGTCATGCCCCGCTGGTCAATGGTTTATTTTTTATGAATCTCGAACGTAGTGATACACATATTCATAGTGTAGATGCCAAAAGATGTAAAGTTGATAATGATAGTCCCACATACTTGTGGCATTGCCGACTTGGTCATATTGGTGTCAAACGTATGAAGAAGCTCCATTCAGATGGACTTCTAGAGTCTCTTGATTATGAATCATTTGACACGTGCGAACCGTGCCTCTTGGGAAAGATGACCAAGACTCCATTCTCCGGAACAATGGAGCGAGCAACCAACTTGTTGGAAATCATACATACTGATGTGTGCGGTCCAATGAATGTTGAGGCTCGCGGAGGCTATCGTTATGTTCTCACCCTCACAGATGACTTGAGTAGATACGGGTATATCTATTTGATGAAACACAAGTCTGAGACCTTTGAAAAGTTCAAGGAATTTCAGAATGAGGTTGAGAATCAACATGACAGAAAAATAAAGTTCTTGCGATCGGATTGTGGGGGTGAATATTTAAGTCATGAATTTGGCACACACCTTAGGAGCTGTGGAATTGATTCACAATTGACACCGCCCGGAACACCTCAACGTAACGGTGTGTCAGAACGTCGAAATCGTACTCTGTTGGACATGGTGCGATCTATGATGTCCCTCACCGATTTACCGCTATCTTTTTGGGGTTATGCTTTAGAGACTGCCGCATTCACTTTAAATAGGGCTCCGTCGAAATCCGTTGAGACGACTCCGTATGAACGTTGGTTTGGCAAGAAACTGAAGCTGTCGTTTCTAAAAGTTTGGGGTTGCGATGCTTATGTCAAGAAACTTCAACCTGAAAAGCTCGAACCCAAATCGGAGAAATGCGTCTTCATAGGATACCCAAAGGAAACAATTGGGTACACCTTCTACCATAGATCCGAAGGCAAAGTCTTTGTTGCAAAGAATGGATGCTTTCTGGAGAAAGAGTTTCTCTCGAAAGAAGTGAGTGGGAGGAAAGTAGAACTTGATGAGGTGACAGTCACCCCTCCTGGACCGGAAAATAGCGCAACGCAGGAAACCGTTCCTGAGGTGCCTGCACCGACAAGGGAAGAAGTTGATGATAATGATCATGAAGAAACAGATCAAGTTACTACTGAACTTCGAAGGTCCACAAGGGCACGTTCCGCACCAGAGTGGTACGGCAACCCTGTCCTGGATATCATGTTGTTAGACAACGGTGAACCTTCGAACTATGAAGAAGCGATGGCGGGCCCGGATTCCAATAAACGGCTTGGAGCCATGAAATCCGAGATAGAATCCATGAATGAAAACAAAGTATGGACTTTGGTGGACTTGCCTGATGATAGGCACGCCATAGAAAACAAATGGATATTTAAGAAGAAGACAGACGAGGATGGTAATGTGACCATCTATAAGGCTCGGCTTGTCGCTAAGGGTTATCGACAAGTTCAAGGGATTGACTACGACAAGACTTTCTCTCCCGTAGCGATGCTGAAGTCAGTCAGAATCATGTTAGCTATTGCCGCATTCTATGATTATGAAATATGGCAAATGGACGTCAAAACAGCATTCCTTAATGGCTTCCTCAAAGAAGAGTTGTATATGATGCAACCGGAAGGTTTTGTCGATCCAGAGAACGCTAACAAGGTATGCAAGCTCCAGCGCTCGATTTACGGGCTGGTGCAAGCATCTCGGAGTTGGAATATTTGCTTTGATGAAGTGATCAAAGCGTTTGGCTATATACAGACTTATGGAGAAGCCTGTATTTACAAGAAAGTGAGTGGGAGCTCTGTGGCATTTCTTATATTATATGTGGATGACATATTGCTGATGGGAAATGATATAGAATTCTTGGAAAATGTAAAGGCCTACTTGAATAAAAGTTTTTCAATGAAGGACCTTGGAGAAGCTGCTTACATATTAGGAATCAAAATCTATAGAGATAGATCGAGACGCCTCATTGGTCTTTCACAAAGTACATACCTTGACAAAATATTGAAGAAGTTCAATATGGATCAGTCAAAGAAAGGATTCTTGCCTGTTTTGCAAGGTATGAGATTGAGCAAGGCTCAGTCGCCGACCACGGCAGAAGATAGAGAAAAGATGAGTGTCATTCCCTATGCCTCGGCCATAGGTTCTATCATGTATGCCATGCTGTGTACCAGACCTGATGTGAACCTTGCCATAAGTTTGGTAGGGAGGTACCAAAGTGATCCCGGTACGGAACACTGGACAGCGGTCAAGAACATCTTGAAGTACCTGAAAAGGACTAAGGATATGTTTCTCGTATATGGAGGTGACAAAGAGCTCGTCGTAAAGGGTTACGTCGATGCCAGCTTCGACACAGATCTGGATGACTCTAAGTCACAAACCGTATACGTGTATATTTTGAATGGAGGGGTAGTCAGCTAGTGCAGTTGCAAACAGAGCGTGGTGGCTGCCTCTACATGTGAAGCGGAGTACATAGCTGCTTCTGAAGCAGCGCAGGAAGGAGTCTGGATGAAGGAGTTCATCACCGACCTAGGAGTCATTCCAAGCGCGTCAAGCCCGATGACTCTCTTCTGTGACAACACTGGTGCTATTGCTATTACCAAGGAGCCCAGGTTTCACAAGAAGACCAAGCACATCAAGCGCCGTTTCAACTCCATCCGGAATTATGTTCAGGATGGAGATATAGATATTTGTAAAGTGCATACGGATCTGAATGTCGCAGACCCGTTGACTAAACCTCTTTCACGAGCAAAACATGATCAACACCAGAACTCTATGGGTGTTTGATTCATCACAATGTAACTAGATTATTGACTCTAGTGCAAGTGGGAGACTGTTGGAGATATGCCCTAGAGGCAATAATAAAAGCATTATTATTATATCTCCTTGTTCATGATTATTGTCTGTTATTCATGCTTGAATTGTATTGTACGGAAACAGCGATACATGTGTGAATACATAGACCACAATGAGTCCCTGGTAGGCCTCTAGTTACCAGCTCGTTAATCAACAGATGGTCACGGTTTCCTGACCATGGACATGAGATGTCAGTGATAACGGGATCACATCATTAGGGGAATGATGTGACGGACAAGACCCAAACTTGAGCATAACACGAGATCGTATAGTTCGTAATGCATAAGCTTTTCGGTGTCAAGTATTTATTCCTTAGACCATGAGGTTGTACAACTCCCGGATACCGTAGGAGTACTTTGGGTGTGCCAACCGTCACAACGTAACTGGGTGGCTATAAAGGTACGCATCGGGTATCTCCGAAAGTGTCTGTTGAGTTGGTACGAACCGAGACTAGGATGTTGTCACTCCGTATGACGGAGAGGTACCTCTGGGCCCACTCGGTAAGACATCATCATAATGAGCTCAATGTGACTAAGTAGTTAGTCACGGGATGATGGATTACGGATCGAGAAAAGAGACTTGCCATAACGAGATTGAACAAGGTATCGGGAATACCGACGATCGAATCTCGGGCAAGTACCGTACCGATGGACAAAGGGAATAACATACGGGATTGAGTGAATCCTTGACACGGTGGTTCAACCGATGAAGATCATCGAGGAACACATGGGAACCAACATGGGTATCCAGATCCCGCAGTTGGTTATTGACCGGAGAGTCGTCTCGGTCATGTCTACGTGTCTCCCGAACCCGTAGGGTCTACACACTTAAGGTTCGGTAACGCTAGGGTCGTAGAGATAAATGCACGTGGAAACCCGAAAGTTGTTCGGAGTCCCGGATGAGATCCCGGACGTCACGAGGAGTTCCGGAATGGTCCGGAGGTAAAGATTGATATATAGGAAGTCAGGTTTCGGCTATCGGGTGATCTCCGGGGGTCACCGGGAGTGTCCCGGGACCACCGGAGGGGCCCCGAGGGTCTACCGGGTGGGGCCACCCATCCCGGTGGGGCCCCTAGGCCGCAAGGGGAAGTGTCCAGCCCCTCTGGGCTGGCGCACCACTAGGGGCCCACCTCCCCATGCGCCTAGGGTTAAAACCCTAAGGGGAGGGGGGCCACCACTTGCCTTGGGGGGCAAGGACTCCCCCCTGGCCGCCACCCCCCTTGCAGATTGGATCTGCAGGGGGCTGGCGCACCCCCTGCCCCCCTATATATATGTGGGGAGGGAGAGGGCTGCCGCACCCTTGCCCTGGCGCCTCTCCCCCTCCCGTCACACCTCCATACTCCAACGCAGGGCGCCCGGCGAAGCCCTGCTGCGATCTCCACTGCATCCGTCATCACGCCGTCGTGCTGCCGGATCTGTGACGACTTCTCCTCCCCCCTTGCTGGATCAAGAAGGAGGTGACGTTGCTGCACCGGACGTGTGTTGAACGCGGAGGTGCCGTCCGTTCGGCGCTAGATCATCGGTGACGAAGAACGTGAAGAGTACGAGTACTTCATCCACGCTTCTTGGAAAGCTTCCGCTCGCAATCTCCATAACGGTATGTAGATGCACTCTTACTTGCTCGTTGCTAGATGTCTCCATAGTTGGATCTTGGTGAAAGCGTAGAATTTTTTTGATTTATGCTACGTTACCCAACAGTGGTATCAGAGCCAGGTTTTATGCGTAGCATCTTGCACGAGTAGAACACAAAGCAGTTGTGGGTGTTTGGTTTTGTTCAACTTTCTTACTGTTACTAGTCAATCTTGATTCGGCGGTATTGTAGGATGAAGCGGCCCGGACCGACTTTACACGTACGCTTACGTGAGACTGGTTCCACCGACAGACATGCACTAGATGCATAAGGTGGCTGGCGGGTGTCTGTCTCTCCTACTTTAGTCGGATCGGATTCGATGAAAAGGGTCCTTATGAAGGGTAAATAGAAGTTGACAAATCACGTTGTGGTTTTGGCGTAGGTAAGAAACGTTCTTGCTAGAAATCCTATAGAAGCCACGTAAAACTTGCAACAACAATTAGAGGACGTCTAACTTGTTTTTGCAGCATGTGCTATGTGACGTGGTATGGCCAAAACGAAGATGTGATGAATGATATATGTGATGTATGAGATTGATCATGTTTTTGTAATAGGGAATCACGACTTGCATGTCGATGAACTTGACAACCGGCAGGAGCCATAGGAGTTGTCTTAATTATTGTATGACCTGCGTGTCACTGAATAACGCCATGTAATTACTTTACTTCATTGCTAAACGTTAGCTATAGTAGTAGAAGTAATAGTTGGCATGACGACTTCTTCGAGACACGATGATGAAGATCATGGTGTCGAGCCGGTGACAAGATGGTCATGGTGCCCCGAAGATGGAGATCCAAGGAGCAAGATGATATTGGCCATATCATGTCACTTTAATTGATTGCATGTGATGTTTATCATGTTTATGCATCTTGTTTACTTAGAACGACGGTAGTAAATAAGATGATCTCTCACTAAAATTTCAAGTATTGTGTTTCCCCTAACTGTGCACCGTTGCTAAAGTTCGTTGCTCCGAAGCACCACGTGATGATCGGGTGTGATAGGTTCTAACGTTCGCATACAACGGGTGTAAGACAGATTTACACACGCGATACACTTAGGGTTCACTTGACGAGCCTAGCATGTACAGACATGGCCTCGGAACACGGAAGACCGAAAGGTCGAACACGAGTCGTATAGAAGATACGATCAACATGAAGATGTTCACCGTTGATGACTAGTCCGTCTCACGTGATGATCGGACACGGGCTAGTCGATTCGGATCGTGTATCACTTAAGATGACTAGAGAGATGTCATTCTGAGTGGGAGTTCATTAAAATTTGATTAAGATGAACTTAATTATCATGAACATAGTCTAAATTCTTTACAATATCTCTTGTAGATCAAATGGCCCACGCTCAGGTTTCCCTCAACTTCAACGCGTTCCTAGAGAAAACCAAGCTGAAAGACGATGGTAGCAACTATACGGATTGGGTCCGTAACCTGAGGATTATCCTCATAGCAGCCAAGAGAACTTATGTCCTAGAAGCACCGCTAGGTGACGCTCCCGCCCCGGCAAACCAAGACGTTATGAACGCTTGGCAGTCGCGTTGTGATGATTACTCCCTGGTTCAGTGCGGCATGCTTTACAGCTTAGAGTCGGGGCTCCAAAAACGTTTTGAGCACCACGGAGCATATGAGATGTTCGAAGAGCTGAAAATGGTTTTCCAAGCTCATGCCCGAGTCGAGAGATATGATGTCTCCGACGCATTCTACAGCTGTAAGATGGAGGAGAACAATTCTGTCAGTGAGCACATCCTCAAGATTTCAGGATTGCACAACCGCTTGTCTCAGCTGGGAATGAATCTCCCAGATGAAGCGGTCGTTGACAGAATCCTCCAGTCGCTCCCACCAAGCTTCAAGAGCTTCGTGTTGAACTTCAATATGCAGGGGATGGAGAAGTCCATTCCCGAGGTGTATTCGATGCTGAAATCAGCGGAGGTAGACATCAAGAAAGAACATCAAGTGTTGATGGTCAATCAAACCACTAAGTTCAAGAAAGGCAAGGGTAAGAAGAACTTCAAGAAGGACGGCAAGGGAGTTGCCGCGCCTGGCAAGCCTGTTGCCGGGAAGAAGCCAAAGTATGGACCCAAGCCTGAGACAGAGTGCTTTTATTGCAAGGGAACGGGTCACTGGAAGCGGAACTGCCCCAAATACTTAGCAGACAAGAAGGCCGGCAATGTCAAAGGTATATATGATATACATGTCATTGATGTGTACCTTACCAGCACTCGTAGTAGCTCCTGGGTATTTGATACCGGTGCAGTTGCTCATATTTGTAACTCAAAACAGGAGCTGCGGAATAAACGGAGACTGGCGAAGGATGAGGTGACGATGCGCGTCGGGAATGGTTCCAAGGTCGATGTGATCGCCGTCGGCAGACTACCTCTACATCTACCCTCGGGATTAGTTTTAAACCTCAATAATTGTTATTTAGTACCAGCTTTGAGCATGAACATTGTTTCTGGATCTCGTCTTATGCGAGATGGCTACTCTTTCAAATCGGAGAATAATGGTTGTTCTATTTATTTGAGAGATATGTTTTATGGTCATGCCCCGCTGGTCAATGGTTTATTTTTTATGAATCTCGAACGTAGTGATACACATATTCATAGTGTAGATGCCAAAAGATGTAAAGTTGATAATGATAGTCCCACATACTTGTGGCATTGCCGACTTGGTCATATTGGTGTCAAACGTATGAAGAAGCTCCATTCAGATGGACTTCTAGAGTCTCTTGATTATGAATCATTTGACACGTGCGAACCGTGCCTCTTGGGAAAGATGACCAAGACTCCATTCTCCGGAACAATGGAGCGAGCAACCAACTTGTTGGAAATCATACATACTGATGTGTGCGGTCCAATGAATGTTGAGGCTCGCGGAGGCTATCGTTATGTTCTCACCCTCACAGATGACTTGAGTAGATACGGGTATATCTATTTGATGAAACACAAGTCTGAGACCTTTGAAAAGTTCAAGGAATTTCAGAATGAGGTTGAGAATCAACATGACAGAAAAATAAAGTTCTTGCGATCGGATTGTGGGGGTGAATATTTAAGTCATGAATTTGGCACACACCTTAGGAGCTGTGGAATTGATTCACAATTGACACCGCCCGGAACACCTCAACGTAACGGTGTGTCAGAACGTCGAAATCGTACTCTGTTGGACATGGTGCGATCTATGATGTCCCTCACCGATTTACCGCTATCTTTTTGGGGTTATGCTTTAGAGACTGCCGCATTCACATTAAATAGGGCTCCGTCGAAATCCGTTGAGACGACTCCGTATGAACGTTGGTTTGGCAAGAAACTGAAGCTGTCGTTTCTAAAAGTTTGGGGTTGCGATGCTTATGTCAAGAAACTTCAACCTGAAAAGCTCGAACCCAAATCGGAGAAATGCGTCTTCATAGGATACCCAAAGGAAACAATTGGGTACACCTTCTACCATAGATCCGAAGGCAAAGTCTTTGTTGCAAAGAATGGATGCTTTCTGGAGAAAGAGTTTCTCTCGAAAGAAGTGAGTGGGAGGAAAGTAGAACTTGATGAGGTGACAGTCACCCCTCCTGGACCGGAAAATAGCGCAACGCAGGAAACCGTTCCTGAGGTGCCTGCACCGACAAGGGAAGAAGTTGATGATAATGATCATGAAGAAACAGATCAAGTTACTACTGAACTTCGAAGGTCCACAAGGGCACGTTCCGCACCAGAGTGGTACGGCAACCCTGTCCTGGATATCATGTTGTTAGACAACGGTGAACCTTCGAACTATGAAGAAGCGATGGCGGGCCCGGATTCCAATAAACGGCTTGGAGCCATGAAATCCGAGATAGAATCCATGAATGAAAACAAAGTATGGACTTTGGTGGACTTGCCTGATGATAGGCACGCCATAGAAAACAAATGGATATTTAAGAAGAAGACAGACGAGGATGGTAATGTGACCATCTATAAGGCTCGGCTTGTCGCTAAGGGTTATCGACAAGTTCAAGGGATTGACTACGACAAGACTTTCTCTCCCGTAGCGATGCTGAAGTCAGTCAGAATCATGTTAGCTATTGCCGCATTCTATGATTATGAAATATGGCAAATGGACGTCAAAACAGCATTCCTTAATGGCTTCCTCAAAGAAGAGTTGTATATGATGCAACCGGAAGGTTTTGTCGATCCAGAGAACGCTAACAAGGTATGCAAGCTCCAGCGCTCGATTTACGGGCTGGTGCAAGCATCTCGGAGTTGGAATATTTGCTTTGATGAAGTGATCAAAGCGTTTGGCTATATACAGACTTATGGAGAAGCCTGTATTTACAAGAAAGTGAGTGGGAGCTCTGTGGCATTTCTTATATTATATGTGGATGACATATTGCTGATGGGAAATGATATAGAATTCTTGGAAAATGTAAAGGCCTACTTGAATAAAAGTTTTTCAATGAAGGACCTTGGAGAAGCTGCTTACATATTAGGAATCAAAATCTATAGAGATAGATCGAGACGCCTCATTGGTCTTTCACAAAGTACATACCTTGACAAAATATTGAAGAAGTTCAATATGGATCAGTCAAAGAAAGGATTCTTGCCTGTTTTGCAAGGTATGAGATTGAGCAAGGCTCAGTCGCCGACCACGGCAGAAGATAGAGAAAAGATGAGTGTCATTCCCTATGCCTCGGCCATAGGTTCTATCATGTATGCCATGCTGTGTACCAGACCTGATGTGAACCTTGCCATAAGTTTGGTAGGGAGGTACCAAAGTGATCCCGGTACGGAACACTGGACAGCGGTCAAGAACATCTTGAAGTACCTGAAAAGGACTAAGGATATGTTTCTCGTATATGGAGGTGACAAAGAGCTCGTCGTAAAGGGTTACGTCGATGCCAGCTTCGACACAGATCTGGATGACTCTAAGTCACAAACCGTATACGTGTATATTTTGAATGGAGGGGTAGTCAGCTGGTGCAGTTGCAAACAGAG
The DNA here is from genome assembly GCA_902687465.1 of Secale cereale. Classification (NCBI taxonomy): domain Eukaryota; kingdom Viridiplantae; phylum Streptophyta; class Magnoliopsida; order Poales; family Poaceae; genus Secale; species Secale cereale. The sequence goes on from LR738715.1 coordinate 52,022,200, forward strand.
CGTGGTGGCTGCCTCTACATGTGAAGCGGAGTACATAGCTGCTTCTGAAGCAGCGCAGGAAGGAGTCTGGATGAAGGAGTTCATCACCGACCTAGGAGTCATTCCAAGCGCGTCAAGCCCGATGACTCTCTTCTGTGACAACACTGGTGCTATTGCTATTACCAAGGAGCCCAGGTTTCACAAGAAGACCAAGCACATCAAGCGCCATTTCAGCTCCATCCGGAATTATGTTCAGGATGGAGATATAGATATTTGTAAAGTGCATACGGATCTGAATGTCGCAGACCCGTTGACTAAACCTCTTTCACGAGCAAAACATGATCAACACCAGAACTCTATGGGTGTTTGATTCATCACAATGTAACTAGATTATTGACTCTAGTGCAAGTGGGAGACTGTTGGAGATATGCCCTAGAGGCAATAATAAAAGCATTATTATTATATCTCCTTGTTCATGATTATTGTCTGTTATTCATGCTTGAATTGTATTGTACGGAAACAGCGATACATGTGTGAATACATAGACCACAATGAGTCCCTGGTAGGCCTCTAGTTACCAGCTCGTTAATCAACAGATGGTCACGGTTTCCTGACCATGGACATGAGATGTCAGTGATAACGGGATCACATCATTAGGGGAATGATGTGACGGACAAGACCCAAACTTGAGCATAACACGAGATCGTATAGTTCGTAATGCATAAGCTTTTCGGTGTCAAGTATTTATTCCTTAGACCATGAGGTTGTACAACTCCCGGATACCGTAGGAGTACTTTGGGTGTGCCAACCGTCACAACGTAACTGGGTGGCTATAAAGGTACGCATCGGGTATCTCCGAAAGTGTCTGTTGAGTTGGTACGAACCGAGACTAGGATGTTGTCACTCTGTATGACGGAGAGGTACCTCTGGGCCCACTCGGTAAGACATCATCATAATGAGCTCAATGTGACTAAGTAGTTAGTCACGGGATGATGGATTACGGATCGAGAAAAGAGACTTGCCATAACGAGATTGAACAAGGTATCGGGAATACCGACGATCGAATCTCGGGCAAGTACCGTACCGATGGACAAAGGGAATAACATACGGGATTGAGTGAATCCTTGACACGGTGGTTCAACCGATGAAGATCATCGAGGAACACATGGGAACCAACATGGGTATCCAGATCCCGCAGTTGGTTATTGACCGGAGAGTCGTCTCGGTCATGTCTACGTGTCTCCCGAACCCATAGGGTCTACACACTTAAGGTTCGGTAACGCTAGGGTCGTAGAGATAAATGCACGTGGAAACCCGAAAGTTGTTCGGAGTCCCGGATGAGATCCCGGACGTCACGAGGAGTTCCGGAATGGTCCGGAGGTAAAGATTGATATATAGGAAGTCAGGTTTCGGCTATCGGGTGATCTCCGGGGGTCACCGGGAGTGTCCCGGGACCACCGGAGGGGCCCCGGGGGTCCACCGGGTGGGGCCACCCATCCCGGTGGGGCCCCTAGGCCGCAAGGGGAAGTGTCCAGCCCCTCTGGGCTGGCGCACCACTAGGGGCCCACCTCCCCATGCGCCTAGTGTTAAAACCCTAAGGGGAGGAGGGCCACCACTTGCCTTGGGGGGCAAGGACTCCCCCTGGCCGCCGCCCCCTTGCAGATTGGATCTGCAGGGGGTTGGCGCACCCCCTGGCCCCCTATATATATGTGGGGAGGGAGAGGGCTGCTGCACCCATGCCCTGGCGCCTCTCCCCCTCCCGTCACACCTCCATACTCCAACGCAGGGCGCCCGGCGAAGCCCTGCTACGATCTCCACTGCATCCGTCATCACGCCGTCGTGCTGCCGGATCTCTGACGACTTCTCCTCCCCCCTTGCTGGATCAAGAAGGAGGTGACGTTGCTGCACCGGACGTGTGTTGAACGCAGAGGTGCCGTCCGTTCGGCGCTAGATCATCGGTGACGAAGAACGTGAAGAGTACGACTACTTCATCCACGCTTCTTCGAAAGCTTCCGCTCGCAATCTCCATAAAGGTATGTAGATGCACTCTTACTTGCTCGTTGCTAGATGTCTCCATAGTTGGATCTTGGTGAAAGCGTAGAATTTTTTTGATTTATGCTACGTTACCCAACAGTTTTGCCCGTGGAAGAGGTTTAGTCAACGGATCTGCGACATTCAGATCCGTATGCACTTTACAAATATCTATGTCTCCATCTTGAACATAATTCTGGATGGAGTTGAAACGGCGCTTGATGTGCTTGGTCTTCTTGTGAAACCTGGGCTCCTTGGCAATGGCAATAGCTCCAGTGTTGTCACAGAAGAGAATCATCGGGCTTGACGCGCTTGGAATGACTCCTAGGTCGGTGATGAACTCCTTCATCCAGACTCCTTCTTGGGCTGCTTCGCAAGCAGCTATGTACTCCGCTTCACATGTAGAATGCGCCACGACGCTCTGCTTGCAACTGCACCAGCTGACTGCTCCTCCATTCAAAATATACACGTATCCGGTTTGTGACTTGGAGTCATCCAGATCTGTGTCGAAGCTAGCATCGACGTAACCCTTTACGACGAGCTCTTCGTCACCTCCATAAACGAGAAACATATCCTTAGTCCTTTTCAGGTACTTCAGGATGCTCTTGACCGCTGTCCAGTGTTCCATACCGGGATCACTTTGGTACCTCCCTACCAAACTTATGGCAAGGTTCACATCAGGTCTGGTACACAGCATGGCATACATAATAGAACCTATGGCTGAGGCATATGGGATGACACTCATCTTTTCTCTATCTTCTGCCGTGGTCGGGGACTGAGCTGTGCTCAATCTCATACCTTGTAAAACAGGCAAGAACCCCTTCTTGGACTGATCCATATTGAACTTCTTCAATATCTTGTCAAGGTATGTGCTTTGTGAAAGACCAATGAGGCGTCTTGATCTATCTCTATAGATCTTGATGCCTAATATATAAGCAGCTTATCCAAGGTCCTTCATTGAAAAACTCTTATTCAAGTAGGCCTTTATGCTTTCCAAGAATTCTATATCATTTCCCATTAGAAGTATGTCATCCACATATAATATGAGAAATGCTACAGAGCTCCCACTCACTTTCTTGTAAATACAGGCTTCTCCCCAAGTCTGTGTAAAGCCAAAGGCTTTGATCACATCATTAAAGTGAATATTCCAACTCCGAGATGCTTGCACCAGCCCGTAGATCGAACGCTGGAGCTTGCATACTTTGTTAGCATTCTCTGGATCGACAAAACCTTCCGGCTGCATCATATACAGTTCTTCCTTGAGGAAGCCATTAAGGAATGCTGTTTTGACGTCCATTTGCCATATCTCATAATCATAGAATGCGGCAATTGCTAACATGATTCGGACGGACTTTAGCATCGCTACGGGAGAGAAAGTCTCGTCGTAGTCAATCCCTTGAGCTTGTCGATAACCCTTAGCGACAAGCCGAGCCTTATAGATGGTCACATTACCATCCGCGTCTGTCTTCTTCTTGAATATCCATTTATTTTCTATGGCGTGCCTATCATCGGGCAAGTCCACCAAAGTCCATACTTTGTTTTCATACATGGATTCTTTCTCGGATTTCATGGCTCCAAGCCATTTATTGGAATCCGGGCCCACCATCGCTTCTTCATAGTTCGAAGGTTCACCGTTGTCCAACAACATGATTTCCAAGACAGGGTTGCCGTATCACTCTGGCGCGGAACGTGTCCTTGTGGACCTTCGAAGTTCAGTAGTAACTTGATCTGTATCTTCATGATCATCATCATAAACTTCCTCCCTTGTCGGTGCAGGCACCTCGGGAACAATTTCCCGCGCTGCGCTACTTTCCGGTTCGGGAAGGGTGACTGTCACCTCATCAAGTTCTACTTTCCTCCCGCTTACTTCTTTCGAGAGAAACTCTTTTTCCAGAAAGGATCCATTCTTGGCAACAAAAATCTTGCCTTCAGATCTTAGGTAGAAGCTGTACCCAATTGTTTCCTTTGGGTATCCTATGAAGACACATTTTTCCGATTTGGGTTCGAGCTCTTCAGGTTGAAGTTTCTTGACATAAGCATCGCAACCCCAAACTTTCAGAAACGACAGCTTAGGTTTCTTGCCAAACCAAAGTTCATACGGTGTCGTCTCGACAGATTTTAAAGGAGCCCTATTTAAAGTGAATGCGGCAGTCTCTAAAGCAAATCCGAAAAAGATAGCGGTAAGTCGGTGAGAGACATCATAGATCGCACCATGTCCAACAAAGTACGATTTCGACGTTCGGACACACCATTACGCTGAGGTGTTCCTGGCGGTGTCAATTGTGAAACAATTCCACAGTTTCTTAGGTGCGTGCCAAGTTCATGACTTAAATATTCACCCCCACGATCTGATCGTAAGAACTTTATTTTTCTGTCACGTTAATTCTCAACCTCATTATGAAATTCCTTGAACTTTTCAAAGGTCTCAGACTTGTGCTTCATCAAGTAGACATACCCATATCTACTCAAGTCATCTATGAGGGTGAGAACATAACGATAGCCTCCGCGAGCTTCAACACTCATTGGACCGCACACATCGGTATGTATGATTTCCAATAAGTTGGTTGCTCGCTCCATTGTTCCGGAGAACGGAGTCTTGGTCATCTTGCCCAAAAGACATGGTTTGCACGTGTCAAATGATTCATAATCAAGAGACTCTAGAAGCCCATCTGCATGGAGCTTCTTCATACGCTTGACACCAATATGACCAAGGCGGCAACGCCACAAGTATGTGGGACTATCATTATCAACTTTACATCTTTTGGCATCCACACTATAAATATGTGTATCATCACGTTCGAGATTCATCAAAATAAACCATTGACCAGCGGGGCATGAACATAAAACATATCTCTCATATAAATAGAACAACCATTATTCTCGGATTTAAATGAGTAGCCATCTCGCATCAAACGAGATCCAGATACAATGTTCATGCTCAAAGCTGGTACTAAATAACAATTATTAAGGTTTAAAACTAATCCCGAGGGTAGATGTAGAGGCAGCGTGCCGACGGCGATCACATCGACCTTGGAACCATTCCCGACGCGCATCGTCACCTCGTCCTTCGCCAGTCTCCGCTTATTCCGCAGCTCCTGCTTTGAGTTACAAATGTGAGCAACTGCACCGGTATCAAATACCTAGGAGCTACTATGAGCGCTGGTAAGGTACACATCAATAACATGTATATCATATATACCTTTGACGTTGCCGGCCTTCTTATCTGCTAAGTATTTGGGGCAGTTCCGCTTCCAGTGACCCGTTCCCTTGCAATGAAAACACTCGGTTTCAGGCTTGGGTCCATTCTTTGGCTTCTTCCCGGCAACTGGCTTACCGGGCGCGACAACTCCTTTGCCGTCCTTCTTGAAGTTCTTCTTACCCTTGCCTTTCTTGAACTTAGTGGTTTTATTGACCATCAACACTTGATGTTCTTTCTTGATATCCACCTCCGCTGATTTCAGCATTGAATACACCTCGGGAATGGACCTCTCCATCCCTTGCATATTGAAATTTAACACGAAGCTCTTGTAGCTAGGTGGGAGCGACTGAAGGATTCTGTCAACGACCGCTTCGTCTGGGAGATTCATTCCCAACTGAGACAAGCGGTTGTGCAACCCAGACAACTTGAGTATGTGCTCGCTGACAGAACTATTTTCCTTCATCTTACAACTGTAGAATGCGTCGGAGACATCATATCTCTCGACTCGGGCATGAGCTTGGAAAACCATTTTCAGCTCTTGGAACATCTCATATGCTCCGTGGTGCTCAAAATGCTTTTGGAGCCCCGACTCTAAGTTGTAAAGCATGCCGCACTGAACCAGGGAGTAATCATCACAACGCGACTGCCAGGCGTTCATAACGTCTTGGGTCGCCGGGAGAACGGGTGCATCACCTAGCGGTGCTTCAAGGACATATGATCTCTTGGCAGCTATGAGGATAATCCTCAGGTTACGGACCCAATCCGTATAGTTGCTACCATCGTCTTTCATGACAATTAAGTTCATCTAATCAAGTTTAATGAACTCCCACTCAGATTGACATCTCTCTAGTCATCTAAGTGATACATGATCCGAATCGACTAGCCCGTGTCCGATCATAACGTGAGACGGACTAGTCATCAACGGTGAACATCTTCATGTTGATCGTATCTTCTATACGACTCATGTTCGACCTTTCGGTCTTCCGTGTTCTGAGGCCATGTCTGTACATGCTAGGCTCGTCAAGTGAACCCTAAGTGTATTGCGTGTGTAAATCTGGCTTACACCCGTTGTATGCGAACGTTAGAGCCTATCACACCCGATCATCACGTGGTGCTTAGGAACAGCGATCCTTAGCAACGGTGCACAGTTAGGGGGAACACAATTCTTGAGATTTTTAGTGAGAGATCATCTTATTTACTACCGTCATTCTAAGTAAACAAGATGCATAAACATGATAAACATCACATGCAATCAAATAAAGTGACATGATATGGCCAATATCATTTTGCTCCTTTGATCTCCATCTTCGGGGCACCACGATCATCTTTGTCACCGGCATGACACCATGATCTCCATCATCATGATCTCCATCATCGTGTCTTCATGAAGTCGTCTCGCCAACTATTACTTCTACTACTATGGCTAACGTTTAGCAATAAAGCAAAGTAATTACATGGCGTTATTCAGTGACACGCAGGTCATACAATAAATAAGACAACTCCTATGGCTCCTGCCGGTTGTCATTTTCATCGACATGCAAGTCGTGATTCCCTATTACAAGAACATGATCAATCTCATACATCACATATATATTCATCACATCTTCTTGGCCATATCACATCACATAGCACGTGCTGCAAAAACGAGTTAGACGTCCTTTAATTGTTGTTGCAAGTTTTTACGTGGCTTCTATAGGTTTCTAGCAAGAACATTTCTTACCTACGCCAAAACCACAACGTGATATGTCAATTTCTATTTACCCTTCATAAGGACCCTTTTCATCGAATCCGATCCGACTAAAGTGGGAGAGACAGACACCCACCAGCCACCTTATGCAACTAGTGCATGTCAGTCGGTGGAACCAGTCTCACGTAAGCGTACGTGTAAGGTCGGTCCGGGCCGCTTCATCCCACGATGCCGCCGAATCAAGATTGGACTAGTGGCGGCAAGAGAATTGAACAAAATCAACGTCCACAACTTGTTTGTGTTCTACTCGTGCAAGATGCTACGCAAAGACCTAGCTCTGATATCACTGTTGGGGAACGTAGCAGAATTCAAAAAATTTCTACGCTTCACCAAGATCAATCTAAGGAGATCATCTAGCAAAGAGCATAAAGGAGTGCATCTACATACCCTTTGTAGATCACGTGCGGAAGCGTTCGAAGGAACGTGGATTATGGAGTCGTACTCGTCGCGATCCTCGTCACCGATGATCCCAGCGCCGAACGGACGGCACCTCCACGTTAAACACACGTACGGTACAGCGACGTCTCCCCCTTCTTGATCCAGCAAGGGGGGAGGAGAGGTTGACGGAGATCCAGTAGCACGACGGCGTGGTGGTGGATGCAACGGGAAGAGCTGTAGGGCTTCGCCGAGACCCTGCGGGAGGAGTTGGATGTGTAACGGGGGGGAGAGGCGCCAAGGGCTGAGGTGCGGCTGCCCTCTCTCCCCCCACTATATATAGGGGGGCCAGGGGGCGCCGGCCCTAGGAGATCCAATCTCCTAGGGGGCGCCACCACCTGATGACCCACAACCGTAAGGGATCAATTGCAGCGTTTTCGATAAGTAAGTGTGTCGAACCCAACGAGGAGCAGAAGGTATTGATAAGCGATTCTGAGCAAGAAATTACTGCAGGCACTGAAAGATAACTTTTAGGGGTTTTCTCGGTATAAGCAACAGGAAAGTAAAAGCAAGTAATGTAAAAGGTACTGAGAGTAACAAGTGGCCCAATCCTTTCTTAGCAAAGGAGAGGCCTAGCAACTGAACTTATAAAGACTAAGGCGTTCCTGAGGACACACGGGAGAGGTAGTCATGTGCTTTTGCCATATTCCATATCGATACTATGTTATGTGTTGATAAGTGTTGAGTGGGTGGATCTATGCTAGTGCACTCTCTAGACTAAGATGAACGCACTCTTATGATTAAACACCTTGCAAGCATCCGCAAATACAAGGTAGAATTTAAGGCAAAAGCCTAACCATAGCAATACGATCGAGGATCCATTATTCCCTTATGCAAAAGCGTGCGAACTGGGGTTCAGGTTTCTGTCACTCCGGCTACCCACCATAAGCATTCTTTATACACAATGTATTCTCCTAGGTCCTTAATAAGGCGAAGTGTTGAGTGTTCGACTCACACAACACCACTAGTAGAATGACAACACAACTGAAGTATCAAACAACACATATTACTTCAACAGCATATGACTACTAACAACAAGAATTTCCCCTTGTCCTCAAGAACTAAGGTAACTACTCACAAGACATAAAAGAGATCATGATCAGTGGGGATAAATATGTGATAAACAATCTGGACATAATAATATTTCTCCAACAAAACTCAATAGCATTCACCACAAAGTAGTAATCAACACCGATGGAGTAGAGAGGATAGGTAGTACGAGTTACAACACGAGTTGCGATTGTAAGATGAGATTTGGATGAAGATGGAGATGGTGCTGGTGTTGGAGATGATGTTGATGATGATCTCGATGATGCCCGTGACGATGGTGATGACGATGGCGACGATCTCCCCTTCCGGGAGGTGATCTCCCCGGCGGAATCTGCCCGCCGGAGATGCCCTTTTCTTCTCTGTAGGTTTCCGCCACGGAGCGGCGGCGGAACTCCGTACAAAGTCCCGTCCCTCGGGTTTTTGGATAACGGAGAGCATATATGCAAAAGGGGGCGGCAAGAGGTGGGCCAGGGGCTCCAGGCGACCCCCCGGCGCGGCCAGGGGGGGGGCGCCCCCAAGCCGCCTGGGCACCCTGTGGCCCCCCTCTAGTAGCCCTTTCGCGTGCCTTCGTGATCCGTCTAAAAAATATCTCCCGTCAATTTTCAGGTAATTTGGAGGTATTCTTCTTCAGCAACTCAGCGTCCACTTTTTACTGCTGAATCCTGCGTCTGCTGCTTCGGCATCGGAAAGTTTGCAAACTGTGTAAAATAGACCAAAACAACATAAGAACATCACCGTAACGTGAAACATATCAATGAATAAGGATAAATTATGATACAAAATAGCGATGCATTTTGGACGTATCAACACCCCCAAGCTTAGACCTCGCTTGTCCCCAAGCGAATATGAACTCGGTAAACCTGTCCACAAGTTTAGAGAATGAAGTGTCGATAAATAGAATACGGACAAGAAGCATCATAGTTTCTTTACCAACTCAAATATCCTCAACAGCAATCTTCAACTCATAAGGCCCTTATGAAAGAGTGATAACACTTATATTCGAAAGTAGGGCTAAGGAAACTCATTATATCATGGCAAACATGTCCTTCGGTCAAAGAACAACAAATAGATTTAACTTTTGCTCTTATATTTTGATGAGATCAATTGAAGCTTTTTGAAATAACATGTTAATAGGCAAGAAGTGAAAGTGTTAACACAAAGGAAGATGTTTGCCTTAGCTGGGCATGACAAACAACTTACTTATCGAATGATAATGTCAACAAGGATATGATATGACAAATCTTAATGCAGCTTTATATGAATGAATCCTTATCAACATCAAACGTCTGCTCTCTTTGAGAAATAGAAGGAAGTAGAAGTAACTGACTCAACTTAAAATTAAAAGATAGGCCCTGTTCTAGGGTAGTAGGGAAAACTCATGTGCTATCTGATGGGCCTCGAACCCCTCGTTGGTTACCCCAAGTGGAAGGTGTAAGATGCAGTAAGTAGAAGTGTTTTCCCTTAGCAAATTGCCAAGGATCGAATCCCCAGAGACTCCTAGGTTCAACAAGTAGGTGTCAATTGCTACGGCGCCAGATTAGTAGCAATCAACGTGGACCTGCACACAGATACAAATAACTTTGCTCCCAACGAGTACAGAGAGGTTGTCAATCCCTCCGGCCTTGTAGTTCACAAAGGATTAAAAGCAATGATAGTAGTGATAGATAGTGTTTTGCAATAGTAAATAATAACGAAAGTAAATAGCGGATGTGATCAATGATGGTAATATGGACCGGAGTCTCATGATGTTCACTAGTGATGTCTCTCTCCCAAAAGACGATAAAACAGCTATGTGAGGTAACAAATTACAGCTGGGCAATTGACAGGACCACGAACGCAAACCAATGCTGACTACATTGCAAGAAAGGTTGAGGTTCAAAGCATGGGCGGTACGCCAAAGTAAGTTGACCGAAATCCATCAATGCCTACTTTGAGATATCTATCCAGAACATCTCGCTGGTATTAAGTTGCGAGTCCCACCCATAGTGTAAACTCAATGCAACAGACAACTGCATTAAAAGAACTTTGCGTAAAGTAAACAATCCTTGCACCCGCGGGCACAAGCACCGTTGTTTTCCCCCTTGTGGAAACAACACATCCCCTAGACTCATGTTTCTGTCACTCAAGCTAGTCATCGAGGGGCATGAACCCATAATCAAGCATAACGTTCCCTCTTGGAGTCACTACCTATTACTCGGCCAAAGCAATAAATAACAACGGAGAACATGCAAGAATTACTTATGAACTAAAATATAAAAGAGGTGAATCAAATATATTACTCAAGATCAATCTGAACATAATCTCATAATCCATCGGATCCCAGCAAACTCAACATAGCAACAACATAAGGATTACATAGGTGCCTCGATCATGTAGGGCAGCTCACGAGGACTAATTAGTGAAGCACAAGAACGGGAGGAGAACATCACATAGCTACTGGTCATGGACTCATGGTCCAAGGGAGACTACTCACGAGTCATCCGGGAGGCGTCCATGGTGGTGGAGAAGCTCCCGGTGGTGATCCTGCCCTCCGGCAGGGTGCCGGGAAGAGTTCTCCTGGTGCTCCCGATCTTGGAAGCGGCGGCGGCGGCGGCGGAACAGAGATGGGATAGCGAAAAGAGTTCCTCTTCTGAGGGTTACGGAGGACCCTTTAAATATATGCCAAAGTAGGGCACCGAGAGAGTTTCGGGGTGTCCAGGCGCCCCCCCGGCGCGGCCCAGGGGGGGGGGCGCCGCCAGGGCGCCTGGAGCCCTGGTGGCCCCCCCAGGCTGCCCTTCGGACGCAGTGTTGTTTCTGGATCGCTGATTTTTTATATAATTTTTCTGGATTTTTCTGGGCAGCTCTCGAAACGTGAAAACCTGAAATACAAAAACAGCCGAAAACAGAAACTGGCACTGGGGTGCACTGGATTAATAAGTTAGTCCAAATATGATCAAAAGTGTATGGAAGTGTATGAATATCATAGCAATATCACCCAAAAGTGGCATGGAGCAAGCAGAAATTATAGATACGTTTTGGACGTATCAACATCCCCAAGCTTAATTCCTGCTCGTCCTCGAGTAGGTAAATGATAACAAGAATAATTTCTGTGGTGACATGCTATTAACCATATAAGACTTTTTATAGTCATATGATAAAAGCTTACTAAGACAATGATTCTAAAGTAATTAAGTTGCCTCATGAGAAAATCACAAATGACTGAAAGTTTTACAATATGAAACTGAAACATCAAATAGATTTGCAATGAACTTGATGTGCAAATATGACAAAGTGATATCTAGCTTGCCCCCTTTAGTGACGCAAAACATAAATGCAGGGGCACCTTCAAGGTTTAAGTGATGACTAGATACAATGATTTCAGAATAAACGATATCACAATCATGCAAAAGACAATGCTACTTTGGGACAATGCACATTACACTCAGAATGACAATCATGCTCTCAGTAGTTGGTGCTTGAAGTGCTAGAGCTTTTTATTTGAAAACATGGAAGCAATTGTGTCAATAGTAGTAGTACTTCATATGTGTCATGCATAAGACATCCTATAAGTTGCAAGCCTCATGCATCGTATACCAATAGTGCTCGCACCTTGTCCTAATTAGCTCGGATTTCCATGGGTTATCATTGCATTGCATATGTTTCAACCAAGTGTCACAAAGGGGTACCTCTATGCCACCTGTACAAAGGTCCAAGGAGATAGATCACATTTGATTTCTCGTTTTTGATAAATCTCAACTTGAGGACATCCATACCGGGACAACATAGAAAATAGATGATGGACTCCTCTTCAATTCATAAGCATATTCTCATAAGAGATTGAGGATTAAGGTCCAAGCTAAAACTTCCACCATGATGCATGGCTTTGGTTGGCGGCCCAATGTTCTTCTCTAACAATATGCATATTAATTCAACCCACGGCAAATCACCCTTACTTCGGACAAGACGAACATGCATAGCAACTCACATGATATTCAACAAAAGTGTGACAGTTGATGGCATCCCCAGAAACATGGTTACCGCTCAGCAAGCAACTCATAAGAAATAAGATACATAGGCAACATATTCTTTACCACAATAGTTTTCAGGCTACTTTCCCATGAGCTATGCATTGCATGGTTAGTTTGCTTAGTACAGGTGGAGGTTAGCAAAAGACTGGGAGCGACCAACTAAGAGAGCAATGACGGTCATAATCATGCAGAGCGACAAAGCAATATTGAATCAGGCATGGTAGTTATATCGCTACTCAGAAACAAAAGATCATCAAGGCTTGACAGCCTTTCTTTACAGTCTTAAATATGCGTGAGCATACGCCAAGTCAATCAAAATAAATTCTCGAAGGAAGATATTACTAAACCGTACCATATCATAGGCAAACAAATCAAGTTGGTACTCCAATAACACATTGGGAACCCCCCAGCTATTCGAGATTAACCATAAGAAAACCTGAACTACTAAGCACCATCATGCAAGTAGCATCTTTATCATAGACACATTAACCAATGCAACGGAAGCAAACTCTCTTAATAAGGTGAGCATGATAATTAAAGAGAGTTCAAGCAACCAACTAGACAAAAGCTCTTTGAAAAGATAAGCATGAATACTAAGAGCAGAGCATGATAGTAGCTATTAAAAGACAAAGAACACACAGAACAAATATAGACATGAAAATTCTATGTTATGTTCCAGGTAGAGGTGGAGCGTGTTTCTCTCCCACATAAAGGAATGCTGAGTTCCGACTCGTTGTGAAAAACTAAAAAGAAAACTAAAAGCAAGACGCTCCAAGCATAGCACATAACACATGAAGTGATAAAAATATAGCGGAACGAAAGACGAACTGATAATGTTGATGGAGAAGGGGATGCACGGGGGCATCCCCAAGCTTAGACGCTTGAGTCTCCTTGAATATTTATTGGGGGTGCACGGGGGCATCCCCAAGCTTGAGCGCTTGACACTCCTGAATCTTTTTATCATCTTCCCTCGCACACTTGAAAACTCCCTTCATACATAACTCATCATAATCTGATTAGCGAGGTTAGTATCCTTAATAAAATAATTATACCTTGCTGGAAATAAGGATATTCTTGAAGTTCTACTGTTTCTCAAGATTGCCAAAAGGTTTTTGCAAAGAAAAAGCAAGTTCTTAATTTGCAAAGTGAAGAAAAGGCAAAACAGGACAGAATCTGTGAAAAACAGAACAGCAGGTAGTAATTGATCTTTTCGGGATACTTCTGCAACTCAAATCAAAAAACTCAGAACAGATGCACGAAAGACAATTATATAGAGAACGCTGTCGAAAAAATTCAGACCAAAAATATGATCTGGTGATTTTATACGAATTTTTCTATCCAAGGACAGAATCTGTTTCCTGGACAGCACCTTACAACTTTTGAACTTTCTAGCAATCGGAGGCTATACTTGGCACAAATATGAAAAGCAAAGATACAATGATGATGCTACAGCAGTAAACAACATCAAGACACAACAAAAGCAAAAATTTATTCATGTGGGCTGCCTCCCAAAAGCGCTTTCTTTTATGCCTTTAAGCTAGGCATAATGCATAGATCAAGTTTTATCAAGAGTAAAAGAATAACTAGCCCGTACGACGGACTCAAAAGGTAACTTGACCTTCTTACGACGGAAGTGTTCCATCCCTTTCTTGAGAGGAAACTGAAATTTTATATTACCCTCTTTCATGTCAATGATAGCACCAACGGTGCGTAAAAAGGGACGTCCCAAAATAATTGGACATGAAGGATCACATTCAATATCCATAATAGTAAAATCAACGGGCACATAATTATCATTGACAACAATAAGAACATCGTCGATCCTCCCCAAAGGTTTCTTTATGGAAGAATCAACAAGACGAACACCAAAAGAACAAGAATCATAAGGTTTCAATTTAAGCATATCATATAGTCTTTTGGGCATAACAGAAGTACTAGCACCAACATCACATAATGCATAACAAGAGAAGTCATTCAAATTAATTTTTATCATAGGATCCCAACCATCTTCTAGCTTTCTAGGTATGGAGGCTTCTACTCTAAGTTTCTCCTCCCTAGCTTTGATGAGAGCATTAGTGTTATGCTCTGTGAAGGCAAGGTTAAGCGTGCTAGTGCGGGGATCTCTAGACATCTTGTGAAGGAAATCAATAACTTCGGTAAGAGTGCAATTATCAAAATCAAGGTCACGAGCATCAAGTAAAGTGGTAGTGGTGTCCTTAAGGTTCACTTGTTTGGTAGCTTCTATAGTCATAGCATCACCATTAATAGGTCCATTGGGACCAGGAGTACATTGGGTGCTAAGAGTGTGAACATCCTCTTTGTTTGATTCGCTCTCTATTATAAGAGTTTGAACATCTTCCCAAGTTTGGGGAAGCTTAGGAGCAATTTTAAATTGAGGCACATACTCTTTTCCTGGAAGACCATGCCATGGGCACAACCCTCCGTCAAGACTAGTAAAATCACAAGGTTTATTACTTTTGTAGATCCCAACAGTGGTAATTGGGGTAATGGAAGAAGGGGTGTACTCCTCCCATTTAGTGTTTTTAGTAGAACCCATAATGGCAAGCAAGCAAGATAACTATTTTTGTGATTTTCGATAAAAAGGTACTGAAAGAAAAAACTGAAGGGTAAAGTAACAAGACTAAAAAGCAAAGGTAAAAGATAGCATGCAACTCCCCTATCCTGAAGAGTGGAGTCCCCGGCAACGGCGCCAGAAAATACTCCTTGATGGGCCTCGAACCCCTCGTTGGTTACCCCAAGTGGAAGGTGTAAGATGCAGTAAGTAAAAGTGTTTTCCCTTAGCAAAGATGCCAAGGATCGAATCCCCAGAGACTCCTAGGTTCAACAAGTAGGTGTCAATTGCTACGGCGCCAGATTAGTAGCAATCAACGTGGACCTGCACATAGATACAAATAACTTTGCTCCCAACGAGTACAGAGAGGTTGTCAATCCCTCCGGCCTTGTAGTTCACAAAGGATTAAAAGCAATGATAGTAGTGATAGATAGTGTTTTGCAATAGTAAATAATAACGAACGTAAATAGCGGATGTGATCAATGATGGTAATATGGACCGGAGTCTCATGATGTTCACTAGTGATGTCTCTCTCCCAAAAGACGATAAAACAGCTATGTGAGGTAACAAATTACAGCTGGGCAATTGACAGGACCACGAACGCAAACCAATGCTGACTACATTGCAAGATGGGTTGAGGTTCAAAGCATGGGCGGTACGCCAAAGTAAGTAGACCGAAATCCATCAATGCCTACTACTAATCATCCACCTTGAGATATCCATCCAGAACATCTCGCTGGTATTAAGTTGCGAGTCCCATCCATAGTGTAAACTCAATGCAACAGACAACTGCATTAAATGAACTTTGCGTAAAGTAAACAATCCTTGCACCCGCGGGCACAAGCACCGTTGTTTTCCCCCTTGTGGCAACAGAACATCCCCTAGACTCATGTTTCTGTCACTCAAGCTAGTCATCGAGGGGCATGAACCCACAATCAAGCATAACGTTCCCTCTTGGAGTCACTACCTATTACTCGGCCAAAGCAATAAATAACAACGGAGAACATGCAAGAATTACTTATGAACTTAAATATAAAAGAGGTGAATCAAATATATTACTCAAGATCAATCTGAACATAATCTCATAATACATCGGACCCCAGCAAACTCAACATAGCAACAGCATAAGGATTACATAGGTGCCTCGATCATGTAGGGCAGCTCACGAGGACTAATTAGTGGAGCACAAGAACGGGAGGAGAACATCACATAGCTACTGGTCATGGACTCATGGTCCAAGGGAGACTACTCACGAGTCATCCGGGAGGCGTCCATGGTGGTGGAGAAGCTCCCGGTGGTGATCCTCCCCTCCGGCAGGGTGCCGGGAAGAGTTCTCCTGGTGCTCCCGATCTTGGAAGCGGCGGCGGCGGCGGAACATAGATGGGATCACGAAAAGAGTCCCTCTTCTGAGGGTTACGGAGGACCCTTTAAATATATGCCAAAGTAGGGCACCGGGGGAGTTTCGGGGGGCCCAGGCGCCCCCCCCCCCCCCCCCCCGGCGCGGCCCGGGGGGGGGGCCGCCAGGGCGCCTGGAGCCCTGGTGGCCCCCCCAGGCTGCCCTTCGGACGCAGTGTTGTTTCCGGATCGCTGATTTTTTATATAAATTTTCTGGATTTTTCTGGGCAGTTCTCGAGACGTGAAAACCTGAAATACAAAAACAGTCGAAAACAGAAACTGGCACTGGGGTGCACTGGATTAATAAGTTAGTCCAAATATGATCAAAAGTGTATGGAAGTGTATGAATATCATAGCAATATCACCCAAAAGTGGCATGGAGCAAGCAGAAATTATAGATACGTTTTGGACGTATCACTATCCTCAAATCAAACAGAATGAAAACAAGTTTTTAGGGGTGCATGATTTGTCAACGAATGCTAATAGATAACTCAGTTGCTTTTTGAGCTGGACAAGTTTCGAGGAACGGCTCCCGCACGAGGACGATAACATCCTCTTATTCTCCTTTGTTTATCTCTGCCAAAGTTTTCTGATTTCTCATGAACAAAGCGTGAAGGAGGGTTTGTTTGTTATATTATTTTTAAGCCGGGCGCACTCTTTGCCAGTTCCTTCTCGTATTATGGGTTTGCACATTAGACATGCAATCCCTGGGTGAAGCTTGTCCAACTCAAGAAGACCATGAATTAGCTATTACTTCCTCATGAGCTAAAACAGAGGCACAAAACTAAAGATTTTGAACATTTAAGGATAACACATAAATTATATACTTTAGGAGGTGGTAGTGGAATACCACGAATAGGAAGGTATGGTGGACTCATATGGAAGGTGTTGGTTTTAAGGGTATGGATGCACAAGCAGAATACCGCTTAGTACAGAGTTAGGCTAGCAAAGGTTTTGAGAGAGCAGACAACTGATGATGACTAAGATGCAAAGCAATATAAAGCATGAACATTGAAATAAGCATAACACATCAAGTTGTCTTCCTTGTCAGCATAACACTTCAAGCTTAATAACATAAAGGTTTTGGCTATGTTGATACTTTAAGAAAATCATGCTTGTTGTTATGACCAAAGCTATGTTTGCCAAGATTAAATAAAGTTTCATAGCCATACCTGACATAAGGTCAATACTCCCCATAAGAATCATCATATAAGGTCGATTGCGTGAAGAGAATACCGAGTGCAGCAAAAGGAACCGATAAACTTCTCATTAACATTCCATCATAAACGACTCCACACTCACAGATACAATTCCTCACCGAAGGAGCGATAGACCTCAATGCACACACCTATCTCATATGATAACCTCCGTAGACATGATACGACTCTACTTGACTCTAAAAGACAAAAGGTAAAGATAAAGATACCGGGCACTCCCCCAAGCTTGGAACAAGCCAAGGGAATGCCATTACCCCAGGAGATTTCACTCATCATCCTTGTTGGCGTTGATCGCATAGTTCTTGGCGAAACTCTTCCATGGAAGGGGTTCTCCAGTCTCATATGAGAAGCTCGTCTCCTGAATCCTGCATTCAGCACCCAAACTCATGCGCATAAACCTTAGTTCATACTCACAATTCTGGTTATGTAGATCATTAATTTGCCCTTGGAGCTCTATAATTCTTTCTTCAGACGCGGTGATTCTTTCCCACATCTCCTTAATCTCCTTCAGGAAGTAGTTCTTCAGCTCATTGGTGATGTCAAAGTTAGCTTCGACACCACGCTCGATCATCTTCTTGTACTCGAAGACTTCTTGCTCCACTTCTTCCAGCCTGGCCTGGATGCTCCCCTCCTTGATAGGTCCTTTCAGATCTTCTTGATGAAGGACGCCGTCCTTCATCTGAACAACCTGAGGGTGCTTCTTCACCTCAGCGAGGTAAGGGTTGATGACGTTGACGACGAACTTGTCCTTGGGGGAACTTGGAGAAGCCATGTCACCTAAATTCAGCTGAAAGATTCCCTGGCAGAAACAGATCGAAGAGAAAACACGCGAAATCGCAAGATACGTTGCCGGAACAATCCGGGCAAATATATAGGAAATATTTATGCACAGAAAGGAAGGTAACGAACCAAAGCGGGGTCGGAGGCGGACTCCCGGGTGTCCAGGCGGCCTCCCGGCGCGGCCCAGGGGGGGGGGCGCCAGGGGGGCGCCTGGACTCCCTGGAGGTCGTCTCCGGCTCCACTTAGGTTCGGAATTTTACTAATTTTGCACAAACTCGTAATACGGAACTTTTATGGCGGTTCACGATGTTTTCTTACCGTATTACATACCTTTTCTTTATTCTGCTTCTGCTGGCGTCTGAAACAGGGCTGCAACATGTTCTTCGTGGGTTGTTGTGTATATTATATTCACATCAACATCGACAGGGTCTCCTGCTATGTAATGTTTAAGTCTTTGCCCATTCACAACTTGAGGTTTGGTGCCTTCAAAATTATTAATCTTAATTGCACCAGACCGATAAACTTCTTCAATATGAAATGGTCCTTCCCACCTGGAAAGTAGTTTACCTGGAGAAAACCTAAAACGGGATCTGAACAACAAAACTTTATCACCAACATTAAATTCACGTTTCAGAATCTTCCTATCATGCCACTTTTTTACCTTTTCCTTGAACATTTTAGCGCTCTCGTAAGCTTCACTTCTCCATTCATCTAGAGAAGTCAAGTTCATGAGACGCTTCTCACCAGCTAGTTTTGGGTCAGCGTTAAGCTCTCTAACAGCCCAGAAAGCTTTGTGCTCTAACTCTAATGGCAAATGGCAAGCCTTGCCATACGCCATCTTATAGGGGGACATGCCCATGGGGTTTTTGTAAGCAGTTCTATATGCCCACAAAGCATCTCCTAACTTATTTGACCAGTCCTTTCTATTTCTGTTTACTGTTTTCTGCAAGATCAACTTAAGCTCTCTATTGGTGAGCTCAACTTGCCCACTAGTTTGAGGATGTTATGGTGAAGCAATTCTATGATTAACATTGTTTTTAGCCAAAGCTTTTCTAAAAGCTCCGTGCGTGAAGTGTGATCCCCCATCAGTCATGATATACCTTGGTACACCAAACCTAGGAAAAATTACATCTTTAAGCATTTTCAAAGATGTTTTGTGATCAGCACTTTCAGTGGGGATTGCTTCAACCCACTTGGTCACATAATCAACAGCGACTAAAATGTGAGTGTACTTGTGTGAAGAAGGAAAAGGACCCATAAAATCAAAACCCCAACAATCAAAAGGTTCAATCACTAGTGAGTAATTCATAGGCATCTCATTCCTTCTACTAATGTTACCAACTCTCTGACATTTATCACAGGCTAAAACATAATTTCTAGCATCTTTAAAGAGAGTAGGCCAATAAAAACCTGATTGAAGAACCTTATGTGCAGTCCTCTCATCGGCATGATGTCCTCCATAGGGACTATCATGACACCGTCTGAGAATGTCCTTCTGCTCACGTTCCGGAATGCATCTTCTCACGATCCCGTCGGGACCTTCTTTGAAAAGATGTGGGTCCTCCCAAAAGTAGTGCCTCAAATCATGAAAGAACTTCTTCCTTTGATGAAATGTTAGACCTGGAGGCAAATACTTTGCAACAATAAAATTAGCATAATCTGCATACCAAGGATCGGAAAGAGATTGTACTTTTACAACGGCAAGTTGCTCGTCTGGAAAACTATCGTTAACTGGGATGGGGTCGTGCGGTATATCTTCCATCCTTGAAAGATTGTCCGCCACCGGATTGTCTTCCCCTTTCCTATCAACAGTCTGCAAATCAAATTCTTGAAGAAGGAGTACCCATCTGATAAGCCTTGGCTTGGCATCCTTTTTTGTCATAAGATACTTAATGGCAGCATGATCAGTATGAATAATAACTTTGGAATCAACAATATACTGCCTAAACTTATCACAAGCAAAAACTACAGCTAAGAATTCCTTCTCAGTAGTAGCATAATTTCTTTGAGCACTATCAAGGGTTTTACTAGCATAATGTATAACATTCAATTTCTTATCAACTCTTTGTCCTAAAACAGCTCCAACAGCAAAATCACTTGCATCACACATAATCTCAAAAGGTAAATTCCAGTTAGGTGGTTGTACTATAGGAGCAGTTATTAAAGCTTTCTTAAGGACTTCAAAAGTTCCTTACAATTTTCATCAAATACAAAAGGAACATCCTTCTGGAGAAGATTAGTGAGGGGTCTCGAGGTTTTAGAAAAGTCTTTAATAAATCTTCTATAAAAACCTGCATGACCGAGAAAACTGCGAATACCTTTGATGTCCCTTGGATAGGGCATCCTCTCAATAGCTTCGATCTTGGCCTTGTCCACTTCAATTCCCCTTTCGGAAATCTTGTGATCAAGAACAATTCCTTCATTAACCATAAAGTGGCACTTTTCCCAGTTGAGTACCAAATTTGTCTCCTCGCATCTCTGCAAAACTTTATTAAGGTTGTGAAGACAATGGTCAAAAGAAGTTCCGTAGACGGAGAAATCGTCCATGAAGACTTCCATAATATCCCCGCAGAAACCATGAAGATAGCAGACATACACCTTTGAAAAGTAGCAGGGGCATTACATAAACCAAAAGGCATACGTCTATAAGCATAAGTACCAAAGGGACAAGTAAAAGTGGTCTTCTCTTGATCGGCAGTGTTAACATGAATTTGAGAGAAGCCAGAATAACCATCGAGATAACAAAAGTGGGTATTTTTGGATAACCTTTCAAGCATTTGGTCGATGAACGGCAACGGGTAGTGATCCTTCCTGGTTGCCTTGTTCAACTTCCTGTAATCAATACACATTCTATATCCAATAATAATTCTCTGAGGTATTAATTCATTTTTATCATTAGGAACCACAGTTGCACCTCCTTTCTTAGGAACACAATGTACCGGACTTACCCACTTACTATCAGCTATAGGGTAGATAATACCTGCGGCTAGAAGCTTGAGAATCTCAGTTCTCACGACATCCATCATCTTCGGGTTCAACCGTCGTTGATGATCAACAACTGGTTTAGCATCAGGCTCAAGGTTGATAGTATGTTGGCAGATAGATGGACTAATCCCCTTAAGGTCATCAAGGGTGTAGCCAATTGCGCCTCGGTGCTTACGAAGTACTTCCAATAATCGCTCTTCTTCATATCCTGAAAGGTTAGAATTGATAATAACAGGTTATACTTTCTTTTCATCTAAATAAGCATACTTGAGCGTATCGGGAAGAGGTTTAAGATCGAACACCGGGTCTTCTTTCGGTTTTAATAAAATTCCCAAAGGTTCAACCGGAAGGTTGTACTTCAGGATAGCAGGCTGCCTCAAGAATATTTCATCTAGTTCATTTCTTTCCCGCATATGCAAATCATTCTTGTGGTCCTCCATGTATTGCTGCAAAGGATCATTAGGGGGAATAGCAATAGAGGCAATACTTTCAATAATTTTATCATCACTAGGTAAATCAGTACCACGAGGCTTCTTAGAGAACTTAGAAAAATTAAATTCATATGGCTGACCATCGAATTCAACAGAAACTTTACCTTTCTTGCAATCTATTATAGCTCCACAAGTTCAAAGAAAAGGCCTACCAAAAATAATTGGACAAAAATTGTCCCTCTCTGAACCAAGTACTAGAAAGTCGGTAGGGTATTTTACCTTTCCACACAGGACTTCAATGTCCCTCACAATTCCGATAGGAGAGATAGTTGTTCTGTTTGCAAGATGAATAGTAACATCAACTTCTTCAAGTTCACAAGGGGAAATCTCACCGATGATCTCTTCATAAAGTGAATAGGGGATAGCACTTGCACTCGATCCCAAATCGCATAGCCCATAATAATTGTGATCTCCTATTTTAACAGATACCACTGGAGTACCTGAAATTGGGCCTTTATTCTTGGCTGTGACAAGGTTAGTGGAAACAGCACAAAAATTTATATTGGAATCCAAAACATCATTAGTAGCAAGGTCTTTAATCAATGCAACTTGAGGATCGACCCTGATCTGGTCCTCGGGCTCATCAACTCTTCTCTCAGTTTTATTTATTATGCCTGTCACAAGAGAGGGCTCCCTTATCCTCATGGGAAAAGGAGGCTTTTCATATATAACTGCAGGCAAAATAGGGTCAGCAACATAAATATCAATAGGTGGTTCTTTAAAAGGTTCATGGTGCTGGTCTCTCTTCTTTTTAAAAGAATCAACGTGAGAGGCAAAATTCTTACACAAATCAATCACTAGATGGGAATCAAGACCAATCTTAGAGCAAAAAGTATTGAAGTAATCAGTTTTCACATAGCTCTCAATATAATCATATTCATAATTTATAGCGGGTTCAATACCTTTATCAATTTCCCAATCTTCGGTATTCCTCTGGATTCTTTCAATGAGATCCCACCTTTCTTCAACACTCTTCTTCTGAAATACCCCACTAGAGGAGGCATCCAGCATCTCCTTATCCTGACGAGAAAGCCTAGCATAAAAAATTGTAAGTATAATTTCCTTGGGAAGCTTATGAATAGGGCATTTGAGCATTAGAGACTTCAATCTCCCCCAAGCTTGAGAAATGCTTTCTCCGTCACGAGACCTAAAGTTATAGATATAATTCCTGTCTCGATGAATTTCATGAAGAGGATAAAACTTAGTATAAAAGAGAGACATAAGCTCCTGCCAGTCCAGCAAGTGTGAGTTATCGAGAAGCCCATACCAATCTGAAGCTTTATCATCTATAAGTGATAAGACAAACAGTTTCCTCATGACAAACTCCCTCGATACACCTGCAAGCTTAAATAATGAACATAGTTGTGACAGATATAGCAAGTGTTCACCGAGATGTCTGTCTCCTGCGTAACGATTAGCCAAAACATAATCGATAATACCAGCTGGTATTTTATAAGGCACAATTTCAGTAGGGGGAGGGTCAACCACCACAGGTGTGGGGCGTCTTCCCGCAAGCAACGATCCAATAATAGGGTTCTCCATAAGGACAAGGAGCAGCAAATAGCAAAAATAAATACAGAATTATAAAAAACTTTCTTACCAGTTTCACTTTACCAATAGCGCTACGCTCCCCGGCAACGGCGCCAGAAAACGGTACTTGATGACCCACAACCGTAAGGGATCTATTGCAGCGTTTTCGATAAGTAAGAGTGTCGAACCCAACGAGGAGCAGAAGGTATTGATAAGCGATTCTGAGCAAGAAATTACTGCAAGCACTGAAAGATAACTTTTAGGGGTTTTCTCGGTATAAGCAACATGAAAGTAAAAGCAAGTAATGTAAAAGGTACTGAGAGTAACAAGTGGCCCAATCCTTTCTTAGCAAAGGAGAGGCCTAGCAACTGAACTTATAAAGACTAAGGTGTTCCTGAGGACACACGGGAGAGGTAGTCATGTGCTTCCGCCATATTCCGTATCAATACTATGTTATGTGTTGATAAGTGTTGAGTGGGTGGATCTATGCTAGTGCACTCTCTAGACTAAGATGAATGCACTCTTATGATTAAACACCTTGCAAGCATCCGCAAATACAAGGTAGAATTTAAGGCAAAAGCCTAACCATAGCAATACGATCGAGGATCCATTATTCCCTTATGCAAAAGCGTGTGAACTGGGGTTCAGGTTTCTGTCACTCCGGTAACCCACCATAAGCATTCTTTATACACAATGTATTCTCCTAGGTCCTTAATAAGGCGAAGTGTTAAGTGTTCGACTCACACAACACCACTAGTAGAATGACAACACAACTTAAGTATCAAACAACACATATTACTTCAACAGCATATGACTACTAACAACAAGACTTTCCCCATGTCCTCAAGAACTAAGGTAACTACTCACAAGACATAAAAGAGATCATGATCAGTGGGGATAAATATGTGATAAACAATCTGGACATAATAATATTTCTCCAACAAAACTCAATAGCATTCACCACAAAGTAGTAATCAACACCGATGGAGTAGAGAGGATAGGTAGTACGAGTTACAACACGAGTTGCGATTGTAAGATGAGATTTGGATGAAGATGGAGATGGTGCTGGTGTTGGGGATGATGTTGATGATGATCTCGATGATGCCAGTGACGATGGTGATGACGATGGCGACGATCTCCCCTTCCGGGAGGTGATCTCCCCGGTGGAATCTGCCCGCCGGAGATGCCCTTTTTGTTCTCTGTTGGTTTCCGCCACGGAGCGGCGGTGGAACTCCGTAAAAAGTCCCGTCCCTCGGGTTTTTGGATAACGGAGAGCATATATGCAAAAGGGGGCGGCCAGAGGTGGGCCAGGGGCTCCAGGCGACCCCCCGGCGCGGCCAGGGGGGCGCCCCCAGGCCGCCTGGGCACCCTGTGCCCCCCCTCTGGTTGCCCTTTCGCGTGCCTTCGTGATCCGTCTGAAAAATATCTCCCGTCAATTTTCAGGTAATTTGGAGGTATTCTTGTTCAGCAACTCAGCGTCCACTTTTTACTGTTGAATCCTGCGTCTGCTGCTTCGGCATCGGAAAGTTTGCAAACTGTGTAAAATAGACCAAAACAACATAAGAACATCACCGTAACGTGAAACATATCAATGAATAAGGATAAATTATGATACAAAATAGCGATGCATTTTGGACGTATCACCACCCCTAGGGCTTTAACCCTAGGCGCAGGGGGGGAGCCCATGAGGGGTGCGCCAGCCCACTAGGGGCTGGCCCCCTCCGCCTTCGGCCATCTTCGGCCCACGGGGCCCTCCGGGATGGGTGGCCCCACCCGGTGGACCCCCGGGACCCTTCCGGTGGTCCCGGTACACAACCGGTGACCCCCGGAATTCTCCCGATGGCCGAAACTGGACTTCCTATATATAATTCTTTACCTCGGGAACTCCTCGTGACGTCCAGAATCTCATCCGGGACTCCGAACAACATTCGGGTTTCCGTGTGCATATATCTCTACAACCCTAGCGTCACTGAACCTTAACTGTGTAGACCCTGCGGGTTCGGGAGACACGCAGACATGACCGAGACGACTCTCCGGTCAATAACCAACAGCGGGATCTGGATACCCATGATGGTTCCCACGTGTTCCTCGATGATCTCATCGGATGAACCACTGTGTCAAGGATTCACTTAATCCCGTATGTAATTCCCTTTGTCTATCGGTACGGTACTTGCCCGAGATTCGATCGTCGGTATACCGATACCTTGTTCAATCTCATCATGGCAAGTCTCTTTACTCGTTTCGTAATCCATCATCCCGTGACTAACTCCTTAGTCACTTTGAGCTCATGATGATGATGTCTTACCGAGTGGGCCTAGAGATACCTCTCCGTCATACGGAGTGACAAATCCCAGTCTCGGTTCGCGCCTAGCCAACAGACACTTTCGGAGATACCCATTGGGTACCTTTATAGTCACCCAGTTACGTTGTGACGTTTGGCACACCCAAAGTATTCCTACGGTATCCGGGAGTTGCACAACCTCATGGTCTAGGGAACAGACACTTGACACTGGAAAAGCTAAAGCATTACGAACTACACGATCTTATGCCAGGCTTAGTATTGGGTCTTGTCCATCACATCATTCTCCTAACGATGTGATCCCGTTATCAATGACATCCAATGTCCATGGTCAGGAAACCGTGACCATCTGTTGATCAACGAGCTAGTAACTAGAGGCTTACTAGGGACACGTTGTGGTCTATGTATTCACACATGTATCGCTGTTTCCATACAATACAATTCAAGCATGAATAACAGACAATTATCATGAACAAGGAAATATAATAATAATCCTTTTATTATTGCCTCTAGGGCATATTTCCAACAGCGCCGGCCCTAGGAGATCCAATCTCCTAGGGGGGCGGCGGCCAGGGGGGGTTTCTTACCGCCCCAAGCCAAAGGGGGCGCCCCCACCCCTAGGGTTTTAACCCTGGGCGCAGGGGGGGAGCCCATGAGGGGTGCGCCAGCCCACTAGGGGCTGGTACCCCTCCCCCTTCGGCCCACGGGGCCCTCCGGGATGGGTGGCCCCACCCGGTGGACCCCCGGGACCCTTTCGGTGGTCCCGGTACACTACCGGTGACCCCCGGAATTCTCCCGATGGCCGAAACTGGACTTCCTATATATAATTCTTTACCTCCGGACCATTCTGGAACTCCTCGTGACGTCCGAGATCTCATCCGGGACTCCGAACAACATTCGGGTTTTCGTGTGCATATATCTCTACAACCCTAGTGTCGTGGAATTAGCACGACAGATGTCCGATTTAACGGACTTAGTGATGGAACCATCGCACGGGTTAGCTTGAAGGGGTTAAAAGCGCACAAAGGACACATAGGGTTTATACTAGTTCGGCCCCTTCGATGAAGGTAAAAGCCTACGTCTAGTTTGGTTTGGTATTGCTTGGGCGTCGATGAACAGGGAGCTGATTGCTTGCCTGCGTCTCGACGGGTTGTGGCTTGTCCTTGAACCGTCGCCGGGTCGTCCCTTTATATAGGAGGTAACGCCCGGTCCGGTTTAGAAAGTCCCGAGGCCGGCTCATAATTGTGCCCGCCTCGGTCTCTGCTGTTTCTTCCTTGTGTCTCAAGTTACATGATAAGACGGTTTACAAACCGTAACTCTACACATGGGCCCTAAGCCTTCATGGGCCGTAATCTCTACTGAGCTTACAATTATATAACTATATCACCATAATCCGGTTTACCCTAGCCGGTTTACACCTGCTAGTAATATCCCTGACATTAGGCCCCAGAATGATTTGAACTTGTTCATGTCAGTCTTCTAAATCTTTCATAACCTTCTTTCTTGTATATTCTCGGTTTTTGTAAACCGGCTATGACGTCATCCCTGGAAATCATTTGATTCGATCGTGATATCACTTCCACATTTATTGCGCGCAGCTGTTTGTTACCTTTGTTTAAAGGTCATCTCGAAAATCGAGGCGACAGGAGAATCTTTATCCAATCTCTGACTTCCTCAAATCCCGCGCTTGCCATTTCGTCTCTCCACCTTTATAAATACGGCCGCACCCTTACTTTTCTTCCTTCCGCTCATCTTCCTCCTCCGTCGCCCGAAGCTTCTCCGCTACGCTCGAGCTCGTCGCCGTCGTCGACCAGGCCGCTGCATCAACCTGAACCACATCCAGAGCCACTCCGCCGCCGTTTCCTTCTGCCTCAGGTACTCCTTTTCCCTCGCTTTAGATCTGTAACTTAGGGTTTCTCCATTGATCCCGCCATTAGACCTCGAAGCTTCGACTGTTCGTCCTATACGCCATGCTCGTAGTAGATTCCTCCTTAGATTTATCTTCGAAACTTGCTCCTGCTCCATTGCTTTATGCTTAGACTTGGCATTTTTTAGATCCTTAGATTCGTCTGCCCTGTATAAGACCTCCGCAGTTCTTCCGTGATAGACCTGCGTAAATTTCCTCTTTTCTTACAGCTCAGATCT
The DNA here is from genome assembly GCA_902687465.1 of Secale cereale. NCBI lineage: Eukaryota > Viridiplantae > Streptophyta > Magnoliopsida > Poales > Poaceae > Secale > Secale cereale. The sequence goes on from LR738715.1 coordinate 52,050,062, forward strand.
ATTTTACCTTAGCCTTCTGTAGAAACTTGTTTCATCGTTTTGATAGATCTGTAAAACATTCGCCGGTTGATGGGCCTCTAACCCCTCGTTGGTTACCCCAAGTGGAAGGTGTGAGATGCAGTGTTGTGGAAGTTTTTCCCTTAGCAAAGATGCCAAGGATCGAATCCCCAGAGACTCCTAGGTTCAACAAGTAGGTGTCAACTGCTAACGGCGCCAGGTATTAGCAATCAACGTGGACCTGCACACAGATACAAATAACTTTGCTCCCAACGAGTACAGAGAGGTTGTCAATCCCTCCGGCCTTGTAGTTCACAAAGGATTAAACGCAAATGATAGTAGTGATAGATAATGTTTGCAATAGTAAATAATAATGAAAAGTAAATAGCGGATGTGATCAATGATGGTAATATGGACCGGAGTCTCATGATGTTCACTAGTGATGTCTCTCTCCCAAAAGATGATAAAACAGCTATGTGAGGTAAACGAATTACAGCTGGGCAATTGACAGGACCACGAACGCAAACCAATGCTGACTACATTGCAAGAAAGGTTGAGGTTCAAAGCATGGGCGGTACGCCAAAGTAAGTAGACCGAAATCCATCAATATCTACTACTAATCATCCACCTTGAGATATCTATCCAGAACATCTCGCTGGTATTAAGTTGCGAGTCCCACCCATAGTGTAAACTCAATGCAACAGACAACTGCATTAAAAGAACTTTGCATAAAGTAAACAATCCTTGCACCCGCGGGTACAAGCACCGTTGTTTTCCCCCTTGTGGCAACAGCACATCCCCTAGACTCATGTTTCTGTCACTCAAGCTAGTCATCGAGGGGCATGAACCCACAATCGAGCATAACGTTCCCTCTTGGAGTCACTACCTACTACTTGGCCAAAGCAATAAATAACAACGGAGAACATGCAAGAACTACTTATGAACATAAATATAAAAGAGGTAGATCAAATATATTACTCAATCACAATCCGAACATAATCTCATAATCCATCGGATCCCAGCAAACTCAACATAGCAACAACATAAGGATTACATAGGTGCCTCGATCATGTAGGGCAGCTCACGAGGACTAATTAGTGAAGCACAAGAACGGGAGGAGAACATCACATAGCTACTGGTCATGGACTCATGGTCCAAGGGAGACTACTCACAACTCATCCGGGAGGCGTCCATGGTGGTGGAGAAGCTCCCGATGGTGATCCTCCCCTCCGACAGGGTGCCGGGAAGAGTTCTCCTGGTGCTCCCGATCTTGGAAGCGGCGGCAGCGGCGGAACAGAGATGAGATCGCGAAAAAGAGTTCCCGTCCCGAGGGTTTCGAAGGACGCTCTAAATATATGCCAAAGGGGGGCACCAGACGGGGCTCGGGGGGCCTAGGCGACCCCCCGGCGCGGCCCAGGGGGGGGCGCCGCCAGGGCGCCTGGGGCCCTGGTGCCCCCCCCCCGGCTGTACTTCGGGCGCAAGGTAGGTTCTGGAACGCTGATTTTTTATATAATTTTTCTGGATTTTTCCTGACGGTTCTCGTAATGTGAAAACCTGAAATACAAAAACAGCCGAAAACAGAAACTGGCACCGGGGTGCACTGGATTAGTAGGTTAGTCCAAATATGATCAAAAGTGTATGGAAGTGTATGAATATCATAGCAATATCACCCAAAAGTGGCATGGAGCAAGCAGAAATTATAGATACGTTTTGGACGTATCAACATCCCCAAGCTTAATTCCTGCTCGTCCTCGAGTAGGTAAATGATAACAAGAATAATTTCTGTGGTGACATGCTATTAACCATATAGGACTTTTTATAGTCATATGACAAAAGCTTACTGAGACAATGATTCTATAGTAATTAAGTTGCCTCATGAGAAAATCACAAATGACTGAAAGTTTTACAATATGAAACTGAAACATCAAAAAGATTTGCAATGAACATGATGTGCAAATATGATAAAGTGATATCTAGCTTGCCCCCTTTAGTGAAGCAAAACATAAATGCAGGGGCACCTTCATGGTTTAAGTGATGACTAGATACAATGATTTCAAAATAAACGATATCACAATCATGCAAAAGACAATGCTACTTTGGGACAATGCACATTACACTCAGAATGACAATCATGCTCTCAGTAGTTGGTGCTTGAAGAAAAAAAGGTGGAGACTCAACATAAAAGTAAAAGGATGGTTATGTGCTAGAGCTTTTTATTTTGAAAACATAGAAGCAATTTTGTCAACGGTAGTAGTACTTCATATGTGTCATGCATAAGACATCCTATAAGTTGCAAGCCTCATGCATCGAATACCAATAGTGCTCGCACCTTGTCCTAATTAGCTCGGATTTCCATGGATTGTCATTGCATTACATATGTTTCAACCAAGTGTCACAAAGGGGTACCTCTATGCCACCTGTACAAAGGTCCAAGGAGATAAATCGCATTTGATTTCTCGTTTTTGATAGATCTCAACTTGAGGACATCTATAACGGGACAACATAGAAAATAGATGATGGACTCCTCTTTAATGCATAAGCATATTCTCATAAGAGATTGAGGATTAATTTCCAAGCTAAAACTTCCACCATGATACATGGCTTTGGTTGGCGGCCCAATGTTCTTCTCTAACAATATGCATACTCATTCAACCCATGGCAAATCTCCCTTACATCAGACAAGACGAACATGCATAGCAACTCACATGATATTCAACAAAACTGTGACAGTTGAAGGCGTCCCCAGAAACATGGTTACCGCTCAGCAAGCAACTTATAAGAAATAAGATACATAAGCAACATATTCTTTACCACAATAGTTTTTAAGCTACTTTCCCATGAGCTATGTATTGCAAAGTTAGTCTGCTTAGTACAGGTGGAGTTTAGCAAAAGACTGGGAGCGACCAACTAAGAGAGCAATGACGGTCATAATCATGCAGAGTGACAAAGCAATATTGAATCAGGCATGGTAGTTATATCGCTACTCAGAAATAAAAGATCATCAAGGCTTGACAGACTTTCTTTACAGTCTTAAATATGCGTGAGCATACGCCAAGTCAATCAAAATAAATTCTCGAAGGAAGATATTACTAAACCATACCACATCATAGGCAAACAAATCAAGTTGGTATTCCAATGACACATTGGGAATCCCCCAGCTATTTGAGACTAACCATAAGAAAACATGAACTACTAAGCCTCATTATGCACGTAGCATCTTTATCATAGACATATTAACCAATGCAATGGAAGCAAACTCTCTTAATAAGGTGAGCATGGTAATTAAAGAGAGTTCAAGCAACTAACTAAACAAAAGCTCTTTGAAAAGATAAGCATGAATACTAAGAGCTGAACATGATAGTAGCTATTAAAAGACAAAGAACACACACAACAAAGATAGACATGAAAATTCTATGTTATGTTCTAGGTAGAAGTGGAGCGTGTTTCTCTCCCACATAAAGAACGCTGAGTTCCGACTCGTTATGAAAAACTAAAAAGGAAACTAAAAACAAGACGCTCCAAGCATAGCACATAACACATGAAGTGATAAAAATATAGCGGAACGAAAGACGAACTGATAATGTTGATGGAGAAGGGGATGCACGGGGGCATCCCCAAGCTTAGACGCTTGAGTCTCCTTGAATATTTCTTGGGGGTGCACGGGGGCATCCCCAAGCTTGAGCGCTTGACACTCCTGAATCTTTTTATCATCTTCCCTCGCACACTTGAAAACTCCCTTCATACATAACTCATCATAATCTGATTAGCGAGGTTAGTACCCTTAATAAAATAATTGTACCTTGCTGTAAATAAAGATATTCTTGAAGGTCTACTGTTTCTCAAGATTGCCAAAAGGTTTTTGCAAAGAAAAAGCAAGCTCTTGGTTCGCAAAATGAAGGAAAGGCAAAACAGGACAGAATCTGTGAAAAACAGAACAGCAGGTAGTAAATGATTTGTTCGGGGTACATCTGCAACTCAAATAAAAAACTCAGAACAGACGCACGAAGGAAAATTAAATAGAGAACGCTGTCGACAAAATTCAGACCAAAAAGATGATCTGGTGATTTTATACGAATTTTTCTATCCAAGGACAGAATCTGTTTCCTGGACAGCACCTCACAACTTTTGAACTTTCTAGCAATCAGAGGCTATACTTGGCACAAATATGAAAAGCAAAGATACAATGATGATGCTACAGCAGTAAACAACATCAAGACACAACAAAAGCAAAAAATTTATTCATGTGGGCTGCCTCCCAAAAGCGCTTTCTTTTATGCCTTTAAGCTGGGCATAATGCATAGAGGAATCAATAACCATCATAATAATCGGAGTTATAAATTGATTCATATGGTTCCTCAACAAGTTCACTCTTGTTCCTTCTAGGAAAGGGGTACACACCTTTTGCCTTCCCGCGTAAGCGGATTTGTCCCTTACCTATATCGATGAAGCCTTTTACCACTCGGAGGAAGTCCCTTCCAAGCACTATATTTCCTTGGTTTGGCTCCATGATGAAGAAATCAACCATTGCAATCCCTTTAAGGAATTTAACTGGCACATCTTTTATTCTTCCCTGGATTTCAGAAATATCTCCATTAGTGTGTTCATGATAAGATGGTAATCTATCCATGTTAAATTTTAAAGAATCATGAACAATTTTTGGCATAGTAGAAACCATAGATCCAATATCACAATAAGCAAGGAAGTCTTGATTAGAGATGCTAATCCTAACAAGAGGCTCCCAGTCATTATCTATTTCCAAAATATCTCTCTTATTGGGTTTGGGTTTCTCTACCTTCATTTAGTCTAGAGCATCCATTCTCTTTTCAATAGTAGCAAGTCTATCTATGACAGTATCAAAATTATGATCATAAACAAAGTAACTAGATAGACCATGTATAATTTCAAGAGCTCTAGCTTCATCACACTCTAGGAAATCTCCCTCGGCTATAATATCAAGAGAGTGTTTACACCATTTAAAACGACCCTGGTAAAAATTTCTAAGCACAATTTTTATAGGTATCCAAGGCATAATTCTCCTATGTGCATCAGAAATTCTGTCCCATGCCTTCTTCATATTTTCTCCATCCCTTTGATGGAAATCTAGAACTTCTGATTCCCTCAAAGCACCATATCATAACATGTTTAGCTAAACAGATAGGACTACTAACAGGAAGGTAAAATAATTTTTTTGTAATTTTTGATAAAGGATACTAAAGCAAAAACTGAAAGGTAAACTAACAAGACTAAAAAGCAAAGGTAAAAGATAGCGTGCAACTCCCCTATCGTGAAGAGTGGAGTCCCCGGCAACGGTGCCAGAAAAACTCCTTGATGGGCCTCTAACCCCTCGTTGGTTACCCCAAGTGGAAGGTGTGAGATGCAGTGTTGTGGAAGTTTTTCCCTTAGTAAAGATGCCAAGGATTGAATCCCCAGATACTCCTAGGTTCAACAAGTAGGTGTCAACTGCTAACGGCGCCAGGTATTAGCAATCAACGTGGACCTGCACACAGATACAAATAACTTTGCTCCCAACGAGTACATAGAGGTTGTCAATCCCTCCGGCCTTGTAGTTCACAAAGGATTAAACGCAAATGATAGTAGTGATAGATAATGTTTGCAATAGTAAATAATAGTGAAAAGTAAATAGCGGATGTGATCAATGATGGTAATATGGACCGGAGCCTCATGATGTTCACTAGTGATGTCTCTCTCCCAAAAGACGATAAAACAGCTATGTGAGGTAAACGAATTACAGCTGGGCAATTGACAGGACCACGAACGCAAACCAATGCTGACTACATTGCAAGAAAGGTTGAGGTTCAAAGCATGGGCGGTACGCCAAAGTAAGTAGACTGAAATCCATCAATATCTACTACTAATCATCCACCTTGAGATATCTATCCAGAACATCTCGCTGGTATTAAGTTGCGAGTCCCACCCATATTGTAAACTCAATGCAACAGACAACTGCATTAAAAGAACTTTGCATAAAGTAAACAATCCTTGCACCCGCGGGTACAAGCACCGTTGTTTTCCCCCTTGTGGCAACAGCACATCCCCTAGACTCATGTTTCTATCACTCAAGCTAGTCATCGAGGGGCATGAACCCACAATCGAGCATAACGTTCCCTCTTGGAGTCACTACCTACTACTTGGCCAAAGCAATAAATAACAACGGAGAACATGCAAGAATTACTTATGAACATAAATATAAAAGAGGTAGATCAAATATATTACTCAATCACAATCTGAACATAATCTCATAATCCATCGGATCCCAGCAAACTCAACATAGCAACAGCATAAGGATTACATAGGTGCCTCGATCATGTAGGGCAGCTCACGAGGACTAATTAGTGAAGCACAAGAACGGGAGGAGAACATCACATAGCTACTAGTCATGGACTCATGGTCCAAGGGAGACTACTCACAACTCATCCGGCAGGCGTCCATGGTGGTGGAGAAGCTCCCGATGGTGATCCTCCCCTCCGGCAGGGTGCTGGGAAGAGTTATCCTGGTGCTCCCGATCTTGGAAGCGGCGGCGGCGGTGGAACAGAGATGAGATCGCGAAAAAGAGTTCCCGTCCTGAGGGTTTCGAAGGACGCTCTAAATATATGCCAAAGGGGGGCACCAGACGGGGCTCGGGGGGCCCAGGCGCCCCCCCGGCGCGGCCCAGGGGGGGCGCCGCCAGGGCCCTTGGGGCTCTGGTGGCCCCCCCCCCCGGCTGTACTTCGGGCGCAAGGTAGGTTCTGGAACGCTGATTTTTTATATAATTTTTCTGGATTTTTCCTGACAGTTCTCGTAATGTGAAAACCTGAAATACAAAAATAGCCGAAAACAGAAACTGGCACCGGGGTGCACTGGATTAGTAGGTTAGTCCAAATATGATCAAAAGTGTATGGAAGTGTATGAATATCATAGCAATATCACCCAAAAGTGGCATGGAGCAAGCAGAAATTATAGATACGTTTTGGACGTATCACCGGTTTAGTCAATAATATATTACTTCTGCAACGCATCAACCATGAACCCGACGATTTAGCTTCTCCCTTTTTTGTTGTCATAAACCGGTAGTAGCTCGTTTCCTGCTTACTTCCGGGTCAGCAATGCCATTAGTCCCTTGTCTAAACCGTCGATGTGATTTTGAATATATGATCCGGTTTATGCTTTTGTACTTTGAATAATCCGGAATTTGCACTTACTTTTCCAGCGCTTTCCTTCCGCCAATATGTCTGCCAAGCAGTTTGTTTCTTGCAATTGGGTCCCTTCTTGTATTACGGAAGCGGACTTAACCAATGATGTGTCAATTGGTGTTCTGGGCCCACGAGCAGTCCTAAAATGGCGGGCCCCAAAGGGTGAATGTCCTCCTACCCCCAAAGACGGAGAAATTATTGTTTTCTTCGACCACCTAGCCCGGGGTTTCAGTCCTCTCGGTTCAAAATTGTTCCGGGACGTACTGGCCGCTTTTAAACTTCATCCTTAGGACATAGGTCCAAATTCTGTATCAAACATCTGCAATTTTCAAGTCTTCTCCGAGGTGTACCTTCAAGAGGAGCCATCAGTCGACTTATTCCGGGATTTCTTCCACTTAAACCGGCGGACAGAGTTTACTGCCGGTCCTCATCTAGAACTGGGTGGGGTTAGTATTCAAAAGAGAAGAGATGCGGTCTTTCCACACGCCGCTCTTCATACACACCCCAAAGATTGGAACCAATCCTGGTTCTACTGCTAAGATACTTCGCCTGAAGGAGAGAATCCACTGCCGGGTTACCGCGAGCATCGTATTCCCGAAGATCATCCCCTGCCACAGCGTCTTTCTTCCACTGAACGAGCCCGGTTTGCTCCTCAGCTTGCCAAGCTCAAAGCTTTCATGGCCAACGGTTTAACTGGAGTTGACTTCGTGCGCTGTTGGCTTGCTTGGAGCATTCTTCCTTTAAGCCGGCGCTCTGGTTTAATGTGTCAGTATAGCGGGAAGCCGGATGATCCTCAGCGTCATACCGACATAATTCTTCCTGAGAAGGAAGTTATTGAATCTGTTAAGAAAATGCTCAACATCTCTTTGGAGGAATGTAGCCAAACCGGGTTGGCTCCGTATTACAAGAAGAACAAACTGCCAGCATTAAGCTTTTAACCTCTTACGTTTGCTTCTAATCCGCTTGTGTAAATTATCCTCCATTTATCCTTTATCTTCTACCCAGGCTGATGACCCTTTTTGGAAAAGGAAATCTCAGGATAAGTCAGGCAAACAGCCACGCCGAAAAACCTTTGTTGTCAAGAAGAAAAAGGCAGCTGCTGGCTCCGGTTCACATGCGGAATAAGATGATCTAGATTCTGAGGTATGAGTTAATCCTGACATGCTTTGATATCTTTTATCCAGATCTATATTAACAATGGCTTTTCACATGATTTGGCTGAAGCTGATAAAGCGGCCGAAACTGAGGTAATCCTTCTTTCTTCATATTCTGAACCATCGGTGCCCAACATTCGTAAGGCATCTCGGAAGTACCCTTTTTCTCATCCTTACGCTCAACTGGACCCCAATTTTCTTTTGAAGAAATAGCAACACGAAGCCCGCCGGACTACACGCCATAGTGGCCATGTAGTTGAATCTTCCGGAATATCTCTAACTCCGGCCCGGAGGCGCCGCTCCGAGGTTTTACTTTCTCCAACTCTTCTTCATCCCAAGGCCGGACTTATACGCAAACCACTTAAACCGTCTGATCCTAATTATCAGGAGACACCTTTATCATCTTCCGGCGAATCCACTGCCACACAGGTCCCAACTCTGAAAACTGTCCTTGGGTAAGTCTTTTATCCCTATCTGGTTTACTTTTGTATTTGTCTTTATGATTCTAATTTCTTTTTTCAACTCCTTTCAGCAAACCTAAACCTAGCAAAAGGGCAAAGGCCAGCAAAACGGCTACTGAGACTGCCACTGATGATCCGGCGGCTGATCCGGATACAGTCATCCCTCCGGAAAATGAGCCTACAGTTCAGCCTGACGATCCTGCTCCCATGGATCATGATTATGCTACTGCTCCTGAAAATCCCAACGCTGAAGATGTCCATGAACCGGCAAGTCCTGTCCGGGCCAACCCTCCTCGGACTAGCCCGGCTCCCGCTAGTCCGGTTCATACTGCTACTCCACAACCGGCCGCTGCCTCTTCTCCGGATATTCAAATAAACGGTACAGGTTTTACCGCTCCTGCAGAGCCTATCATTTTAGCCAAGCATACTGCTAAAGCAGAGAAGCTTCAGCAAGAGAAAGGCAAATGGAGCACCGATTTATCCAATTATCCTGATCTGAGTGCCGAGGAGCTTTATTCCGGATATTTGAACCGGCTTCATACCAGTCGGGACTATGAAGCAGGCTTGGTCAATCTGATGAAGGATAAATACGAGGTATCTTACTTGTCTTTTGCTTTTGTCTTCTTTGTATTTCTATCTATATCATGGTAGCCCCAAGTTCCGGTTTAGCTTTGTTGAAAGGTGAACCGGTACTTTCAAATGTGAGCAAATAATCTTACATTAGCCCCCAAGTGCCAGGGGCATAACTCGGTTTATGTGCCTGGGACTTGTCTGAATCTTTCTTTCGATGCTTCAACTGCCCATTAGCCCCCAAGTGTCAAGTAGATAACTTGGTTATGTGCTTGAGACTTTATCTTTATTTGTCTTCTTTTGATACTTCAATTGCTCATTAGCCCCCAAGTGTCAAGTAGATAACTTGGTTATGTGCTTGAGACTTGTCTGAACTTATCATTTATTCCACTTGATTTCCTTTGCAGGCTGATTTGACCCGGAGAGCTGAAGAGATAACTGAGCTCCGGAACAGACTTGCTGAAACTGAATCTGCTGCTGCCAAGGCCAAACAAGATGTGGCGCTGAGCTTAACCACTGCTGAACAATTAAAGAAATATTTTGAAGCGGAGCGGACAACCTGGGAAGTGCAGAAAAATGCTCTTGAAAAGAGAGCGAAGGATGCTGAGGAAGCTCTTAACCCGGTGACAGAAGAGCTGTCCGGTTTAAAGCGGCAAATAGAGCTTATGACTTCTGCCGTCTTTGGTAAATACTTAACTTGCATGTGTTTCTACTTCTGTAATCTTTAGTCTGTTCCGGCTTAATTGTGATAACCCTATGCAGGGCGACGCGTCACCCATCTTGGGGATGACCTCCGGAAGAAACTCAAGGCCTCTTATACTCTGGTTGAGCAGCTGTATTCCGGCGCTCAAAGGATTATAAGTGCGATGTCTTTTAATAAACCGGCCCCCACCACTATCCAAGGCACTTTGGAGAAGCTTTCTATCTTGCCTGTACGCTTGGAAGAGGTGAAGAAATCTGCTGCCCGGGCTGGTTCTCTTGTGGCGCTAACTAGAGCCAAGGCATGGGTTCCAGACTTTGATCCGGAAGAAGCCATGAACGGGTATCCTGGCACCAAGGAAGATGGATCGGCCTTCTCTGAAAAAGATCTTCATGCATTGACTAAGGAGATGCGTCCGCTTGCCAGCAAGCTTGCTGATGAATCGAATCTGTCCGGGTATCATCCGGCATACGACTTAAAGAATGAGCGGGTGGATCGGCCGGTTTATGATACCGAAAATCAAATCCCACCAGTACGCCCCCATACTTTCGCCCCAGACGTTGATCCGTCAGATCTCATTACTGAAGAGATGTACTTCTGATACGTCCAAAACGTATCTATAATTTCTGCTTGCTCCATGCCACTTTTGGGTGATATTGCTATGATATTTATACACTTCCATACACTTTTGATCATATTTGGACTAACCTACTAATCCAGTGCACCCCAGTGCCAGTTTCTGTTTTCGGCTGTTTTTGTATTTCAGGTTTTCACATTACGAGAACTGTCAGGAAAAATCCAGAAAAATTATATAAAAAATCAGCGTTCCAGAACCTACCTTGCGCCCGAAGTACAGCCGGGGGGGGCACCAGGGCCCCAGGTGCCCTGGCGGCGCGCCCCCCCTAGGCCGCGCCGGGGGGGGGGGCGCCTGGGCCCCCCGAGCCCCGTCTGGTGCCCCCCTTTGGCATATATTTAGAGCGTCCTTCGAAACCCTCGGGGCGGAAACTCTTTTTCGCGATCTCATCTCTGTTCCGCCACCGCCGCCGCTTCCAAGATCGGGAGCACCAGGAGAACTCTTCCCGGCACCCTGCCGGAGGGGAGGATCACCATCGGGAGCTTCTCCACCACCATGGACGCCTCCCGGATGAGTTGTGAGTAGTCTCCCTTGGACCATGAGTCCATGACCAGTAGCTATGTGATGTTCTCCTCCCGTTCTTGTGCTTCACTAATTAGTCCTCGTGAGCTGCCCTACATGATCGAGGCACCTATGTAATCCTTATGCTGTTGCTATGATGAGTTTGCTGGGATCTGATGGATTATGAGATTATGTTCAGATTGTGATTGAGTAATATATTTGATCTACCTCTTTTATATTTATGTTCATAAGTAATTCTTGCATGTTCTCCGTTGTTATTTATTGCTTTGGCCAAGTAATACGTAGTGACTCCAAGAGGGAACGTTATGCTCGATTGTGGGTTCATGCCCCTCGATGACTAGCTTGAGTGACAGAAACATGAGTCTAGGGGATGTGTTGTTGCCACAAGGGGGAAAACAACGGTGCTTGTGCCCGCGGGTGCAAGGATTGTTTACTTTATGCAAAGTTCTTTTAATGCAGTTGTCTGTTGCATTGAGTTTACACTATGGGTGGGACTCGCAACTTAATACCAGCGAGATGTTCTGGATAGATATCTCAAGGTGGATGATTAGTAGTAGATATTGATGGATTTCGGTCTACTTACTTTGGCGTACCTCCCATGCTTTGAACCTCAACCTTTCTTGCAATCTAGTCAGCATTGGTTTGCGTTTGTGGTCTTGTCAATTGCCCAGCTGTAATTCGTTTACCTCACATAGCTGTTTTATCGTCTTTTGGGAGAGAGACATCACTAGTGAACATCATGAGACTCCGGTCCATATTACCATCATTGATCACATCCACTATTTACTTTTCGCTTTTACTTACTATTGCAAACATTATCTATCACTACTATCATTTGCGTTTAATCCTTTGTGAACTACAAGGCCGGAGGGATTGACAACCTCTCTGTACTCGTTGGGAGCAAAGTTATTTGTATCTGTGTGCAGGTCCACGTTGATTGCTAATATCTGGCGCCGTTAGCAGTTGACACCTACTTGTTGAACCTAGGAGTCTCTGGGGATTTGATCCTTGGCATCTTTGCTAAGGGAAAAACTTCCACAACACTGCATCTCACACCTTCCACTTGGGGTAACCAACGAGGGGTTAGAGGCCCATCAAGGAGTTTTTCTGGCGCCATTGCCGGGGACTCCACTCTTCAGGATAGGGGAGTTGCATGCTATCTTTTACCTTTGCTTTTTAGTCTTGTTAGTTTACCTTTCAGTTTTTGCTTTAGTACCTTTTATCGAAAATCACAAAAATAGTTATCTTGCTTGCTTGCTACTATGGGTTCCACCGAGAACACCAAGTTGTGTGACTTCACTAGTCACAACAACGATGACTTTATCAGCACACCTATCACTACACCTGCCACTTCAGCACCTTCATATGAAATTAAACCTGCTTTACTGAACTTAGTTATGAGAGAACAATTCTCCGGTGCTGGAGATGATGCTGCTTTACACTTGAACAACTTTGTTGAACTTTGTGATATGCAAAAATACCAAGAAATAGATGGTAATATTGTTAAGCTTAAGCTTTTTCCTTTCTCCTTGAGAGGAGGAGCTAAAATTTGGTTTCAGTCTTTGCCTAGAAATAGCATAGATTCTTGGGACAAGTGCAAAGATGCTTTTATCGGAAAATACTATCCACCTGCTAAAATTATCCAACTTAGAAGTAACATAATGAATTTTAAACAATTGGATAATGAACAGGTTGCCCAAGATTGGGAACGTATGAAATCTCTTATCAAGAACTGCCCTACTCATGGTTTAACTACTTGGATGGTTATCCAAACTTTTTATGCAGGCTTGAACTTTACCTCGCGGAACTTGTTAGATTCGGCCGCGGGAGGAACTTTTATGTCAACTACACTTGGTGCTGCCACGAAGCTTCTCGATGAGATGATGACTACCTATTCCCAATGGCACACCGAACGCGCTCTAACAGGTAGGAAGGTAAACTCTGTCGAGGAGATTTCCTCCTTAAATGAAAATTTTGACTTGATCATGTCTTTACTTTCATAGCAATCCTAGACCGTTCCCCTCTAATTCTTATGGGAACAACAATGCTTATCCTATCACCAAGAACTCCACTACTGAACTAGAGACTATGCTTAAAGATTTCATCACTACCCAAAAAGCCTTTAATAAGAGCGTAGAAGAAAAACTACATAAACTAGATGATCTTTCTTTTAAGGTAGACCATTTAGCCAATGAGGTAAAATTGCTAAAAATTAAAACTTCTCCTCTTGAGGAGAGGGAAGTCACTCCTATAAATGCTATTCAAGTGCAAATTAATGAAAACATTAGGATGATGGCTAAACTTAAAGAAAGATGGGCTAGAGAAAGGGAGGAAGAAGATAGAATTAAGAGCCTTCCTACCCACCACACTGTTGCTACTATCCAAGTTGTTGAGGATATCCAAACTCTTAGCACCCAATGTACTCCTGGTCCCATTGGACCTATTAATGGTGATGCTATGACTATAGAAACTACCAAACAAGTGAACCTTAAGGACACCACTACCACTTTACTTGATGCTCGTGACCTTGATTTTGATAATTGCACTCTTACCGAAGTTATTGATTTCCTTCACAAGATGTCTAGAGATCCCCGCACTAGCACGCTTAATCTTGCCTTCACAAAGCATATCACTAATGCTCTTATCAAAGCTAGGGAGGAGAAACTTAGAGTAGAAGCCTCCATACCGAGAAAGCTAGAAGATGGTTGGGATCCTATGATAAAAATTAAATTGAATGACTTCTCTTGCTATGCATTATGTGATGTTGGAGCTAGTACCTCTGTTATGCCCAAAAGAATATATGATATGCTTAAATTGAAACCTTTTGATTCTTGTTCTTTTGGTGTTCGTCTCGTTGATTCTTCCGTAAAGAAACCTTTGGGGAGGATCGACGATGTTCTTATCGTTGTCAATGATAATTATGTGCCCGTTGATTTTACTATTATGGATATTGAATGTGATCCTTCTTGTCCAATTATTTTGGGACGTCCCTTTTTACGCACCGTTGGTGCTATCATTGACATGAAAGAGGGTAATATAAAATTTCAGTTTCCTCTCAAGAAAGGGATGGAACACTTCCCTCGAAAGAAGATCAAGTTACCTTTTGAGTCCGTTGTACGGGCTAGCTATTCTTTTACTCTTGATAAAACTTGATCTCGATGCATTATGCCTAGCTTAAAGGCATAAAAGAAAGCGCTTTTGGGAGGCAGCCCACATGAATAAATTTTTTGCTTTTGTTGTGTCTTGATGTTGTTTACTGCTGTAGCATCATCATTGTATCTTTGCTTTTCATATTTGTGCCAAGTATAGCCTCTGATTGCTAGAAAGTTCAAAAGTTGTGAGGTGCTGTCCAGGAAACAGATTCTGTCCTTGGATAGAAAATTTCGTATAAAATCACCAGATCATCTTTTTGGTCTGAATTTTTTCTACAGTGTTCTCTATATAATTGTCTTTCGTGCGTCTGTTCTGAGTTTTTTGATTTGAGTTGCAGAAGTACCCCGTACAAATCATTTACTACCTGCTGTTCTGTTTTTCACAGATTCTGTCCTGTTTTGCCTTTCCTTCATTTTGCGAACCAAGAGCTTGCTTTTTCTTTGCAAAAACCTTTTGGCAATCTTGAGAAACAGTAGACCTTCAAGAATATCTTTATTTCCAGCAAGGAACAATTATTTTATTAAGGTTACTAACCTCGTGATGGGCCTCGAACCCCTCGTTGGTTACCCCAAGTGGAAGGTGTGTGACGCCCGAGACTGACGTCCCAGAAGATTCCAGAAGGTTCCAGAAGATTCCAGAGCTTCCAGATGTTCAGGGTTGCCCGTGTGGTTCTTTGTGCTTGTGTTATTTATTTTTGCATTGCATCATGTCATCATGCCATCATGTCATATGTTTTTGCATCTCAACCTAATAAATTGTGTGGACCTTCGGTCCATTTAAATCGAGGGAAGATGTCTTCTCTTTATAACATATAAAGCCTCCTAATAATTATGGAGCTATATTAAAATTATTCCATGCGTTGGAATTCATCGTAACACACTTGCATTTTTCTTCATGCCTTTTTCACCTCAAGTTCTCCAACTAAACCTTCCCTTTCTGTTGGAACTATTTTTGTAAGGTGGGAATTAATCCGTAAAGCCTTATAAAAATGTCCATCTTTTTATTCTGTTCGTTGACTCTTTTCTTTTATTTTGGCTCTCTCCTTTTTGTTTTATTTTCTGTCTAAGAGTTAAAACAGAGAGCGCAGCGCCCTCTTGGGCCTCTCTCTAGCTTCCCTGGCCCGTCTCCTCCTCCCCATTCCCTCCTTTAGGCCCAAGGCCCATCTTCCTCCCTACCGAACCCTAGGCGCAGCCATCGCTCGCTCTCATCGAACCCAACTCCCAGTCGCCGCCGCCACATCCTCTCGCTCGCCCCGCAGCCCTCGATCGAAACCTCGACCCGAGCGCTCGCCTTCTGTCCCGCAGACCTCCCTCCGTTTTCTCCCTCGCTCTCTTCCCCGAGTCCTCCTACCGCGCCTCCAGCGGCCCTCCGCCGTGGTCGCCCCGCAGGCCGACCCCCTCCTCCACGGCGCCCCAGGCCGAGGTCCCGCGGCCCTCCTTCTCCGTCGCCAGGCCCGGGCGCCCCCATGCCTCGTCCTTCCGCGCCTCGGCAGGTGCCCGGCCGGCCAGGGCAGCAGCGCCCCATGAGCAGGTTTTCCTCCTCGCCCCGTTCGTCGGCCGCGGATCCCGCCTCCGCCCGGGAGCAGCCCGCGCCCTGCGGCTCCCTCGCCTCTCCTCCGGCCGGCCAGAAGCGAGGACCCCGAGCGACCTCCTCCTGCGGCTCCCTCCGTTCTCTGCGCCGAGCCGCGTCCAGCCTCCTCGCCTGGCCTCTGCCTCGCCTCGCGCGACGAGACCTCGCAGGCCCCAGCCTCCGGGAACCGCTGCTCCTCCTTTCCAGCAAGCCCCGTCCGCCACCAAGGCAGCCACCGGAGTCCGGCGCCGTCCCTCGCCTCGCCAAGGCCGCCCCGCGCCGCGGATCCAGCCCGAGCGCACCCAGTCGACCCCGTGCAGCGCCCCGGGCTCGGCCCTGTTCCTCCCCCGAGCGCCCCTCCCTTCGCGCGGCCGGCCCCCTCGACCCGAGCCCCGTCGTCTCCAGCCGCGACCTCCGGCGCCTTCTCCTCCAGCAAGCGCGGCCAGGAGCTCCAGATCGGCGGCCTCGTCCTCCAGGAGTCCAGCAGCCACGCTCCGGCCTGGCGCCCCTTTTTCCTTTTTGTTTTTTTTCTGTTTTGTTGTTCCTGTACTGTTCATGTTTTTCTCAAGTATCCAGGAAACAGCGAGTTTTCTACTTTTGGGACCCTTGTACGACTACGCGACCGAGTACCACTACGCCCGTGTACGACTACGCGACAAGTACCCCGACAGCACCAAGTACCACTACCGTCGCGAGATCGAGTACCCCTACACGACGCCACGAGTACCTCTACCGTCGCCCGAGTACAACTACTTCCTCTACTTCCCACGACGACCCCGTGAACGACTCCTTCCTCTACGTCTCGAACCGTCCCGAAACAATTGTTTCGAAGGTATAACCCCGAGACGTGACCCGTGCTTGCTTGCTTGTGTTGTATGAAATGCTCCTCGTGTGTGCTTCGTGTCCGTTGTGCCCTCTTTTGTCGTGTTCCTCGGTTGCCTCGTCACCGACCCGTGGGAACCCGGCAACGGGATCACCCCATCATCTCGTTTGACTCGTTCATTCCACCTTTTGTTTTGCACCGGTCCCTCACCGAGTTACCGGAACCGATATGATGCGTTGCATCATTTTCGAATCGTTGCCGTGGCACCTTTCCATTCCACCACGGTGACATAAACTTCATATCTCTTAATGTCAACCCTTTTAATAAAACTCGCATAAACTTGATCATGTCATCCGCATCATGATAACAACATGAGAATGTTTAATTGTTGTTTGCTTATAATTATTAAACATGCTCATGAGGATTTTCCGGATATGTTGTTGTTATTTTCCGGCCCCATTTAAAATGCCTAAATAGTGTAGTTTAATTTTTGCTTCACCTCTTGCCATGCAAAAACTTTTAAACTTGTCTTGTTAATAATGAGAGTCAACTAAATAATTAATATGTGGTGTTTCGTCAATATGCAACTCGTTGCATATTGATCTCCACTTAACTTGTAGTGTTGTTTGTGCACCTTTGCCATGCCATGCATATTTAAACCGAACATGCATCATACTTGTTTGTGCATCGTGCCATGTTGATGTTGTGTGTTTACCGTGTTGTTGTTTTCTTTCCGGTTGTTCCTCTTGTCAGCTTCGGTTTCGTTCCGGAGTTGTGAGGATCCGCTCGACTGTTGCTCCGTCTCCTTCTTGGATCCGTTCTTCTCCCTTGTGGGATCCCAGGCAAGATGACCGAACCCGGATACCATTACTATTTTTGCCTCTTGCTAGAGTATCGCTCTATAGTTTTGCCTCGATGCCCATGTTTTTCCTGTCAGCCTCCTGTTGTAACCATGAACCTGTTTAACCATCCTACCTATGCAAACCGTTGCTTGGCTAAGTACGCTTCGCTCAGCCCCTCTTATAGCATTGTTAGTTGCAGGTGAAGATTGAAGATGCTTGCTTCATGTTGAAGTTCGGTTGGGTTATATCACACTATATAAATGCTTAAAAAATGAAATCATCTATATACTGGCAGGGTGGAAGGCTAAGCCTTTGGCTTGGTGTTTTGTTCCACTCTTGCCGTTAGGAACCGTATAAACCGGTGTTATGTTCCTTGATTATGCGTTCCTAACACGGTTGGGGTGTATGGGACCCCCTTGATAAACCGCTAAGTGCTAAGTCTTTTCCAGCAAGTCCCAACATTTGGTACTATTTGCCCATAATAACAACTTAATTAATTAATTAAACTTGCATAGGGGGTCGCTCCCTCGAGGATCCTTTATTTCTACATAGCAGGGGGGGCCAGTGCCGATGGTGTTGGTCCCAAACGGGGAGCCTGCGGGAACCGCCTTGGGGCAACCCGAGGTATTTGGGTCCTGTAGCTTCGCCCATCCGGTCGTGTCCTGAGACCTAGATACGCGCGGCTACTATCAGGGTGTCGACACGCCGGGAGGATTTGCTGGATTAGCCTTACCTTAGTTCGGTTTAACTTGAGCACGGGATTCCGAGAATACTCGGGTCTTCCCAAATATGGAGTTGCGACTCCGCGGATCGTGGGCTTGTAATGGGTCAAGTTGGAACACCCCTGCAGGGTTTGAACTTTCGAAAGCCGTGCCCGCGGTTATGTGGCAGATGGGAGCTTGTTAATTCCGGTTGTAGATAACTTGACACAATGATACTAATACACTACCAGCGTGTGTTCCGTGACTGTCAATTTCCGAATCGGGATTCGGGAGTTGAACACGGAGGGGTTATGTTTGTGAGCTTGTAGCTAGGATCACTTCGTGATCACCTCTCGCCGATGCCTTCTCTTCTCGCTCTCTTTTACGTAAGTTAGTGCTAGTTGCTGCTGCAGACTCTTGTTTGTTCCTTCACCTCTCGTTCTTTCTTCAGCCTTGTCCTCACCCAAGGCTTAAATAGTCTTGTTACCCGGGAACGGGATTGCTGAGTCCTCTGTGGCTCACAGTTACTCCACCACACCAGTTGCAGGTTCAGCCGAGTTTGATGCAGGAGTTGGTTCAGATCTTCATCAGGAGCTCGATGAAGAGTTTGGCTGTTTGCTCGTGACGTTTCGATGTTCAGTAGTGGTTTCTACTAGGATTCGATCCTGACCTGTGGCTTTATGTTGTTTTGGTATCTTCTTTTGGTTCTTACCCGTAGTCGGGCTGTGATGTTCTGAATGATGATTGCTTATGTAATGTATTGTGTGAAGTGGCGAGTGTAAGCCAACTATCTCCTTTTGCATTTTAATCCCTCTTTTACATGAGTCGTGCAAAGATACCAAACTTGAGATCATTCTAGGATGGGCTTATATCTTTAAGTCGTGCCTCGACACGTAGGAGATATAGTCCCATCCTGGGCATTACAAGGTGTAAGATGCAGTATTGTACAAGTGTTTTCCCTTAGCAAAGATGCCAAGGATCGAATCCCCAGAGACTCCTAGGTTCAACAAGTAGGTGTCAACTGCTACTGCGCCAGATTAGTAGCAATCAACATGGACCTGCACACAGATACAAGTAACTTTGCTCCCAACGAGTACAGAGAGGTTGTCAATCCCTCCGGCCTTGTAGTTCACAAAGGATTAAATGCAAATGATAGTAGTGATAGATAATGTTTGCAATAGTAAGTAAAAGCGAAAAGTAAATAGTGGATGTGATCAATGATGGTAATATGGACCGGTGTCTCATGATGTTCACCAGTGATGTCTCTCTCCCAAAAGACGATAAAACAGCTATGTGAGGTAAACAAATTACAGCTGGGCAATTGACAGGACCACGAACGCAAACCAATGCTGACTACATTGGAAGAAAGGTTGAGGTTCAAAGCATGGGCGGTACGCCAAAGTAAGTAGACCGAAATCCATCAATATCTACTACTAATCATCCACCTTGAGATATCTATCCAGAACATCTCGCTGGTATTAAGTTGCGAGTCCCACCCATAGTGTAAACTCAATGCAATAGACAACTGCATTAAAAGAACTTTGCGTAAAGTAAACAATCCTTGCACCCGCGGGCACAAGCACCGTTGTTTTCCCCCTTGTGGCAACAGCACATCCCCTAGACTCATGTTTCTGTCACTCAAGCTAGTCATCGAGGGGCATGAACCCACAATCGAGCTTAACGTTCCCTCTTGGAGTCACTACGTATTACTTGGCCAAAGCAATAAATAACAACGGAGAACATGCAAGAATTACTTATGAACAAAAATATAAAAGAGGTGAATCAAATATATTACTCAAGATCAATCTGAACATAATCTCATAATCCATCGGATCCCAGCAAACTCAACATAGCAACAGCATAAGGATTACATAGGTGCCTCGATCATGTAGGGCAGCTCACGAGGACTAATTAGTGAAGCACAAGAACGGGAGGAGAACATCACATAGCTACTGGTCATGGACTCATGGTCCAAGGGAGACTACTCACGAGTCATCCGAGAGGCGTCCATGGTGGTGGAGAAGCTCCCGGTGGTGATCCTCCCTTCCGGCAGGGTGCCGGGAAGGGTTCTCCTGGTGCTCCCGATCTTGGAAGCGGCGGCGGCGGCGGAACAGAGATGGGATAGCGAAAAGAGTTCCTGTTCTGAGGGTTTCGGAGGGCCCTTTAAATATATGCCAAAGGAGGGCATCGGGGGAGCTTCGGGGGGCCCAGGCGCCCCCCCGGCGCGGCCCAGGGGGGCACCGCCAGGCCGCCTGGAGCCCTGGTGCCCCCCCGGCTGTCCTTCGAACGCAAGGTTGTTTCCGAAACGCTGATTTTTTATATAATTTTTCTGGATTTTTCTGGGCAGTTCTCGTAACGTGAAAACCTGAAATACAAAAACAGCCGAAAACAGAAACTGGCACTGGGGTGCACTGGATTAGTAAGTTAGTCCAAATATGATCAAAAGTGTATGGAAGTGTATGAATATCATAGCAATATCAACCAAAAGTGGCATGGAGCAAGCAGAAATTATAGATACGTTTTGGACGTATCACCTCGCTAATCAGATTATGATGAGTTATGTATGAAGGGAGTTTTCAAGTGTGCGAGGGAAGATGATAAAAAGATTCAGGAGTGTCAAGTGCTCAAGCTTGGGCATGCCCCCATGCACCCCCAAGAAATATTCAAGGAGACTCAAGCGTCTAAGCTTGGGGATGGCCCCGTGCATCCCCTTCTCCATCAACATTATCAGTTCGTCTTTCGTTCCGCTATATTTTTATCACTTCATGTGTTATGTGCTATGCTTGGAGCGTCTTGCTTTTAGTTTCCTTTTTTGTTTTTCATAACGAGTCGGAACTCAGCGTTCTTTATGTGGGAGAGAAACACGCTCCACTTCTACCTAGAACATAACATAGAATTTTCATGTCTATCTTTGCTGTGTGTGTTCTTTGTCTTTTAATAGCTACTATCATGCTCTGCTCTTAGTATTCATGCTTATCTTTTCAAAGAGCTTTTGTTTAGTAGGTTGGATGAACTCTCTTTAATTACCATGCTCACCTTATTAAGAGAGTTTGCTTCCGTTGCATTGGTTAATATGTCTATGATAACGATGCTACGTGCATGATGGCGCTTAGTAGTTCAGGTTTTCTTATGGTTAGTCTCAAATAGCTGGGGGATTCCCAATGTGTTATTGGAATACCAACTTGATTTGTGTGCCTATGATGTGGTATGGTTTAGTAATATCTTCCTTCGAGAATTTATTTTGATTGACTTGGCGTATGCTCACGCATATTTAAGACTGTAAAGAAAGTCTATCAAGCCTTGATGATCTTTTATTTCTGAGTAGCGATATAACTACCATGCCTGATTCAATATTGCTTTGTCGCTCTGCATGATTATGACCGTCATTGCTCTCTTAGTTGGTCGCTCCCAGTCTTTTGCTAACCTCCACCTGTACTAAGCAGACTAACTTTGCAATACATAGCTCATGGGAAAGTAGCTTAAAAACTATTGTGGTAAAGAATATGTTGCTTATGTATCTTATTTCTTATAGGTTGCTTGCTGAGCGGTAACCATGTTTCTGGGGACGCCATCAACTGTCACACTTTTGTTGAATATCATGTGAGTTGCTATGCATGTTCGTCTTGTCTGAAGTAAGGGTGATTTGCCATGGGTTGAATGAGTATGCATATAGTTAGAGAAGAACATTGGGCCGCCAACCAAAGCCATGTATCATGGTGGAAGTTTTAGCTTGGACATTAATCCTCAATCTCTTATGAGAATATGCTTATGCATTAAAGAGGTGTCAATCATCTATTTTCTATGTTGTCCCGGTATGGATGTCCTCAAGTTGAGATCTATCAAAAACGAGAAATCAAATGCGATCTATCTCCTTGGACCTTTGTACAGGTGGCATAGAGGTACCCCTTTGTGACACTTGGTTGAAACGTATGTAATGCAATGATAACCCATGGAAATCCGAGCTAATTAGGACAAGGTGCGAACACTATTGGTATTCGATGCATGAGGCTTGCAACTTATAGGATGTCTTATGCATGACACATATGAAGTACTACTACCGTTGACAAAATTACTTCTATGTTTTCAAAATAAAAAGCTCTAGCACATAACCATCCTTTTACTTTTATGTTGAGTCTCCACCTTTTTTTCTTTCAAGCACCAACTACTGAGAGCATGATTGTCATTCTGAGTGTAATGTGCATTGTCCCAAAGTAGCATTGTCTTTTGCATGATTGTGATATCGTTTATTTTGAAATCATTGTATCTAGTCATCACTTAAACCTTGAAGGTGCCCCTGCTTTTATGTTTTGCTTCACTAAAGGGGGCAAGCTAGATATCACTTTATCATATTTGCACATCATGTTCACTGCAAATCTTTTTGATGTTTCAGTTTCATATTGTAAAACTTTCAGTCCTTTGTGATTTTGTCATGAGGCAACTTAATTACTATAGAATCATTGTCTCAGTAAGCTTTTGTCATATGACTATGAAAACGTCCTATATGGTTAATAGCATGTCACCACAGAAATTATTCTTGTTATCATTTACCTACTCGAGGACGAGCAGGAATTAAGCTTGGGGATGTTGATACGTCCAAAACGTATCTATAATTTCTGCTTGCTCCATGCCACTTTTGGGTGATATTGCTATGATATTTATACACTTCCATACACTTTTGATCATATTTGGACTAACCTACTAATCCAGTGCACCCCATTGCCAGTTTCTGTTTTCGGCTGTTTTTGTATTTCAGGTTTTCACATTACGAGAACTGTTAGGAAAAATCCAGAAAAATTATATAAAAAATCAGCGTTCCAGAACCTACGTTGCGCCCGAAGTACAGCCGGGGGGGGACCAGGGCCCCAGGCGCCCTGGCGGCGCCCCCCCCCCCTGGGCCGCGCCGGGGGGGCGCCTGGGCCCCCCGAGCCCCGTCTGGTGCCCCCCTTTGGCATATATTTAGAGCGTCCTTCGAAACCCTCGGGACGGAAACTCTTTTTCGCGATCTCATCTCTGTTCCGCCGCCGCCGCCGCTTCCAAGATCGGGAGCACCAGGAGAACTCTTCCCGGCACCCTGCCGGAGGGGAGGATCACCATCGGGAGCTTCTCCACCACCATGGACGCCTCCCGGATGAGTTGTGAGTAGTCTCCCTTGGACCATGAGTCCATGACCAGTAGCTATGTGATGTTCTCATCCCGTTCTTGTGCTTCACTAATTAGTCCTCGTGAGCTGCCCTACATGATCGAGGCACCTATGTAATCCTTATG
The DNA here is from genome assembly GCA_902687465.1 of Secale cereale. NCBI lineage: Eukaryota > Viridiplantae > Streptophyta > Magnoliopsida > Poales > Poaceae > Secale > Secale cereale. The sequence continues at coordinate 52,073,643 of LR738715.1, forward strand.
CTGTTGCTATGATGAGTTTGCTGGGATCCGATGGATTATGAGATTATGTTCAGATTTTGATTGAGTAATATATTTGATCTACCTCTTTTATATTTATGTTCATAAGTAATTCTTGCATGTTCTCCGTTGTTATTTATTGCTTTCTCCAAGTAATACGTAGTGACTCCAAGAGGGAACGTTATGCTCGATTGTGGGTTCATGCCCCTCGATGACTAGCTTGAGTGACAGAAACATGAGTCTAGGGGATGTGCTGTTGCCACAAGGGGGAAAAACAACGGTGCTTGTGCCCGCGGGTGCAAGGATTGTTTACTTTATGCAAAGTTCTTTTAATGCAGTTGTCTGTTGCATTGAGTTTACACTATGGGTGGGACTCACAACTTAATACCAGCGAGATGTTCTGGATAGATATCTCAAGGTGGATGATTAGTAGTAGATATTGATGGATTTCGGTCTACTTACTTTGGCGTACCCCCATGCTTTGAACCTCAACCTTTCTTGCAATGTAGTCAGCATTGGTTTGCGTTCGTGGTCCTGTCAATTGCCCAGCTGTAATTCGTTTACCTCACATAGCTGTTTTATCGTCTTTTGGGAGAGAGACATCACTAGTGAACATCATGAGACTCCGGTCCATATTACCATCATTGATCACATCCGCTATTTACTTTTCGCTTTTACTTACTATTGCAAACATTATCTATCACTACTATCATTTGCGTTTAATCCTTTGTGAACTACAAGGCCGGAGGGATTGACAACCTCTCTGTACTCGTTGGGAGCAAAGTTATTTGTATCTGTGTGCAGGTCCACGTTGATTGCTAATACCTGGCGCCGTTAGCAGTTGACACCTACTTGTTGAACCTAGGAGTCTCTGGGGATTCGATCCTTGGCATCTTTGCTAAGGGAAAAACTTCCACAACACTGCATCTCACACCTTCCACTTGGGGTAACCAACGAGGGGTTAGAGGCCCATCAACTTCCGTGCCTTATCTAAGATCGATTGGCGCACCCCTGATTTTCAGCCGCTTCAAGAGGATGAAGAAACTCCGGAGCAAGTTGATCCTCAGCCTTCGCAGCAGGAAGAAACATAAGCCACTCAGTTTATCTTTTAGCTGCTGTATTATTTTGTCGAGAAATACTTTAATCCGTTCAGGCTTGCTATGCCTTGTAATAGGATAGCTTTGAAATATTGTCCGTCTTGATCCGGATGTCAGATGTTTGATTGGGCCTTTATATTATCTGTATCTGCATAGATAACACTTGAAAGGTGTCCTAGCGGTTTACCGCCGGACCGATTAAAGCGCTCTTATAAATATATCAAACAAGTGTCTGTTTTATACCAGAAATAACTTCATACCTGTGATTAAGTATGCTTGATATCCTTAATCCGGCGAACATTGTTGTTTCTGAGGAAGGTCTTGGCTCCGTTGGGGCGTACCCTATTATTCCGGGATTGTAAGAACTACCGGTTTAAATAATGCTGGAGCTCTGTGTCCAGACTTTTGAAGATATGTGGTCAACTTTGAAGTTGTCCCACTCTGGATCAAAAAACCATAGAAACACATGAGAACACAAACACAAAAAACACAGGTTTGCAAATAAGACCATGTAGTCGAGGCTTTTTGCGAGCTGCCAGGCTCCAAATCGAGGCTTCTGATTCGAATACGATCAGTAAAGCGGACCAAAGGGGTTAAGCTAGGATTCGAATACGACCGTGTAGCCCCTAGTGGCCTTGAAACTTTAGCCAATCAATGGATTCGAATACGATCCAAGGAGCTTATGATTCCAATACGATCATATAAACCGGACCACAAGGGGTTAAGCTTGGATTCGAATACGATCCGTAGCCCCCTAGTGACCGTGAAATTTTGCCGATCAGTGGATTCGAATACGATCCAAGTCGGACCCAAAAGGGGTTAAGCTATGATTCGAATACGATCAAGAAGCCCCCTAGTGAGTGTGGCTATGTTCTCTTCGGTTCGAATACGACCTATGTTTGAACAGGAAGCCCCCTAGTGAGTTTGGCTATGTTCTCTTTGGTTCGAATACGACCTATGTTTGAACAGGAAGCCCCCTAGCAAATGTAGAAGCAGGGTACCTATATGGGAGTTGCACTGCGCGGCAAACCTTCTTTGGTCCCTTAATAAATAGTTGTCCTGTATATCAACATAGATAGATCAAGGCATCTTGTCTTCTTAATGAAAACGATATATATATATATGAAGAGGAATAAACTTTACATGGATATCACCTGAGTGAATTTCCATATGATACTTATATTTGAAAAAAGGCTGATCCCCCGGTTTACTGAGGGCACCTGTTTATTCATTAATCATAATATATACATAGGATACAGCAGAGCTCATGGCTCAAGTATAGTAGGGCCGTAGGAGAGCGATATTCCACGGCCTCTTTGTCTCTTCTTCTGATGTCCGTGAGTCTTTGTGCTCTCGAACGTCCACCAGGTAATATGAACCGTTGTGTAGATTCTTGCTGACCACGAAGGGCCCTTCCCAAGGCGGGGATAGTTTGTGCATGTCTGTTTGGTCTTGGATGAGCCGGAGTACAAAATCTCCCTCCTGGAACGTCCTGGTTTTCACCCGGCGGCTGTGATATCTGCGCAAGTCCTGTTGATAAATCGCGGACTGTGCTGCTGCTATGTCACGCTCTTCATCTAGCCGGTCCAAACTGTCCCGTCTTGCCTGCTCATTGGTCGCTTCAACATAAGCCGTCACCCGTGGTGAATCATGACGGATATCACTTGGAAGGACCGCTTCAGCACCGTACACCATGAAGAAAGGTGTATAACATGTGGACCGGTTCGGCGTAGTATTGATGCTCCAAAGGACAGAAGGTAACTCCTCAACCCAGCACCCTGGTGTTCTTTGCAAGGGAGTCATAAGCCGGGGCTTGATACCTCGCAAAATCTCCTAATTAGCCCTTTCAGCTTGACCATTGGATTGAGGGTGAGCTACAGAAGACACATCTAGGCGAATATGCTCCCGTTGACAAAACTCTTCCATTTCTCCTTTAGATAAATTGGTGCCGTTGTCTGTGATGATGCTGTGTGGAAAGCCAAACCGGAAAATTACCTTTTTAATGAATTTAACCGTTGTTGCCGCATCACACTTGCTCACAGGCTCTGCCTCAATCCACTTTGTAAACTTATCCACAACAACCAGCAGATGAGTTTTTTGATCTTGGGATCGTTTAAAAGGCCCAACCATATCAAGCCCCCAAGTCGCAAACGGCCAAGTAATTGGTATCATCCGAAGTTCCTGCGCTGGAACAAGAGCATGCCGTGAAAATTTCTGACAAGCATCGCACCTCCGGACTAAATCCTCCGCATCAGCATGGGCTGTCAGCCAATAGAACCCATGTCGAAAAGCTTTAGCCACCAAGGATTTTGAACCGGCGTGATGACCACAATCCCCTTCATGAATCTCTCGAAGGATGTCACAGCCTTCCTCGGATGACACACACCGCTGAAATGCCCCAGAAACACTGCGATGGTGAAGTTCTCCGTTTACAATTGTCATGGACTTGGACCGCCAAATTATCTGTCTTGCCTCGATCTCATCTTCCGGCAACTCTCCACGGCTTAGATACGCCAAGTATGGGAGCGTCCAATCCGGAATAACATGAAGTGCTGCAACTAGCTACGCTTCCGGATCAGGAATGGCCAGATCTTCCTCCGATGGTATCTGAACTGATGGACTGTGTAACTCATCCAAAAAAGTATTTGGTGGCACCGGTTTACGTTGAGAACCCAGCCGGCTTAGAGCATCGGCCGCTTCATTTTTCCGCCGGTCTATGTGATCCACCTGATACCCTTTAAAATATCCTGCAACTGCTTCAACTTCTCGTCTGTAAGCTGCCATGAGAGGGTCTTTTGAATCCCACTTGCCGGATACGTGCTATGCCACTAAATCTGAATCACCAAAACACTTGACCCGGCTCAAGTTCATCTCCTTAGCCATCCGCAGGCCGTGAAGCAATGCCTCATATTCTGCTGCATTGTTAGTACAAGGAAACATTAGACGGAGCACGTAACACAGTTTGTCACCTCGCGGGGAAGTTAACACAACTCCAGCCCCCGAGCCTTCTAACTGCCTTGAACCGTCAAAGTGAATTGTCCAGTATGTATGATCCGGCTTTTCCTCTGGTGCCTGCAATTCTGTCCAATCATTGATGAAATCCACCAATGCTTGGGATTTAATAGCAGTGCGTGGCACATATTTTAATCCGTGTGGGCTAAGCTCAATCGCCACCCTGCCAGTAGCTTCCCTGTTCTGGATTATATCCCCCAATGGAGCTGAACTGACAACAGTTATTGGGTGGCCTTGGAAATAATGCTTCAACTTCCGGTTTGCCATGAACACGCCATATACCAGCTTCTGCCAATGCGGATACCTTTGTTTGGATTCAATGAGAACTTCACTGACATAATAAACTGGACGTTGAACCGGATACTCCTTTCCTGCTTCCTTGCGCTCGACCACGATTGCCACGCTGACTGCCCGTGCATTGGCGGCGACGTATAACAACAATGGCTCCTTATCAACAGGGGCAGCAAAGATCGGTGACTCTGCCAGTTGCCGCTTCAAATCCTCAAACGCAGCGTTTGCCTCATCACTCCATATGATAAAGCGGAATTGCCTTCTCTCCCAGACGGCTGATGAACCGGCTCAACGCTGTAATCCAGCCAGCGATAAGCTGAACATCATTGATGCAAGCCGGTTTAGTCAGAGACGTGATTGCCTTGATCTTCTCCGGATTGGCTTATGTTCCTCTGTTTGACACCAAGAATCCAAGGAGCTTGCCCGCCGGAACACCGAAAGCACACTTCTCCGGATTAAGCATCATTTTATAGGCCCGGAGGTTGTCAAAGGTCTCCTTGAGGTCCTCTATCAGTGTCTCCTCCTTCCTTGACTTCACCACGATATCATCCACATAGGCATGAACATTTCTCCCTATCTGCCCCTTAAGACAATTCTGTACACAACGTTGGTAGGTGGCTTGGGCGCTCTTGAGCCCAAAAGGCATAGACACATAGCAAAAAGCACCAAAAGGAGTTATGAAGGCTGTTTTCTCCTGATCTTTAACTGCCATCTTGATCTGATGATATCCTGAATACGCATCCAAGAAACTTAACCGCTCACATCCTGCCGTAGCATCAATGATCTGATCAATACGAGGGAGAGCAAAAGGATCGGTTGGACAAGCTTTGTTTAGGTCTGTGTAATCCACACACATTCTCCACTTTCCATTTTTCTTTAACACCAGCACCGGATTAGCCAACCACTCTAGGTGAAAAACTTCAACTATGAACCCTGCGGCCAAAAGTCTGGCCACTTCTTCACCTATCGCCTTGCGCCTTTCTTCATTGAAGCGGCGCAGATACTGCTTGACCGGTTTGAACTTCGGATCAATATTAAGACTGTGCTCAGTGAGTTCCCTCGGTATACCTGGCATGTGAGAAGGTTTCCATGCAAAGATATCCCGGTTCTCACGGATGAACTCGATGAGCGCGCTTTCCTATTTAGGATCAAGGTTAGAACTGATAGTGAACTGCTTGGACGAATCGCCTGGCACAAAGTCAACTTGCTTGGTTTCCTCTGCAGATTTGAATTTCAACGCCGGATCATGCTCTGTAGTTGGCTTATTTAATGGGGACATATCTGCCGGATCAACATTGTCTTTGTAAAATTTCAACTCCTCCGTAGCACATACTGCCTCCGCATAAGCAGCGTCTCCTTCTTCGCACTCCAATGCAATTTTACGACTTCCATGAACCGTGATGGTTCCTTTGTGACCCGGCATCTTGAGCTGCAGATAAACATAGCATGGCCTAGCCATAAACTTGGCGTAAACCGGCCGTCCAAACAGGGCATGATATGGGCTCCGGATCTTTACCACCTCAAAGGTTATCGTCTCTGACCTGGAATCCTGTTCATCTCCAAAGGTAACTTCTAGGTCAATTTTCCCAACCGGGTAAGCTGATTTACCTGGCACGACTCCATGAAACACCGTGTTTGACTGCCTTAGCTTCTTATCCGTCAGCCCCATGCGAGGGAAGGTCTCATAATACAAGATATTGATGCTGCTGCCGCCGTCCATGAGAACCTTGGTGAATTTGTAGCCACCCACCTGTGGTGCTACCACTAAGGCCAATTGGCCCGGATTATCAACTCGTGGCGGGTGATCCTCTCTGCTCCACACAATAGGTTGCTCCGACCAGCGCAGGAATCGTGGTGTTGCCGGTTCAACCGCGTGGACCGCCCGCTTTAAGACTTTTTGATCCCGTTTGCACAAACTCATAGTGAACACATGATACTGTCCACTACTCAACTCCTTCGGATTACTCTGATATCCGGATTGCTGCTGCTGTTGACGCTGCTGATTGCCTTGGTTGTTGTTATTACCCTGGCCTTGCTGTTGGTTGTTTTGGTTATTGTAACCGCCCTGACCATACTGATGGTTGCCTTGGTTATTGTAACCGCCCTGACCATACTGATGATTGCCTTGGTTATTGTAGCCATTGTTGTTGCCATGATATCCTGATCCGGAGCTATTACCCTGATGACCCGGACCATGAAACCCGGGGCCTGAACCGCCGCCTGGTGGCCCGTTGTTAGATCTGGCCCGGTTCATGGCCTCCATCATGGCTCGACATTCTCCCCAGGTATGTTTAGCTGGATGTTCCTTTGTTCCATGTCTCGGGCAAGGCTCGTTCAATTGTCGCTCCCAATTAATGAACCCCCCGCCGTTTTGTGGAGGTGTTTTACCCTTGTTTTGTTGAAAGCTCCCTTGAACTTGGGTATTGGCCACGAAATCAGAGCCACCCTCTGCTTTTCGCTTGCCTAAGAAGCTTATTCCGACCGGATTAGCCTGCGCCGGTTTACCGGGTTTATTTGCCTTTCCCGATTTATCTCCATCCGCTTCTGGGTACTTAGTGTTGTCAGAGTCCCCATATTTTACCAAAGCGCTCATGAGAGTTCCCATGTCATTACAATCCCGTTTGAGCCATCCCAGCTTCAACTTTAGAGACTCAAACCGGCAATTGTTTTCCAGTGTTACTATCGCCGTACTGGGGCTGATACCGTTCGAAGAGTGCAGGATTTCTGACACTCTCCGGACCCATGCACTCGTAGGCTCCTGCTCTCCTTGTATACATGCCGCTAGGTCCACCACTGACATCGGCTGCTTGCACGTGTCCTTGAAATTTTTGATAAACTGGCGGCGTAACTCACCCCATGATCCGATGGAGTTAGGTGGTAAGCCCTTTAACCAGGTCCGGGCTGTACCCTCAAGCATCATGGTAAAGTACTTCGCGTAAGCCACTTCATCCACGTCCAGCATCTCCATAGCCATCTCGTAACTCTCAATCCAAGCCTCTGGAGCCAAATCTGCTGTGTAGTTAGGTACCTTACGTGGACCCTTGAAATCCTTGGGTAACTTCACGCTCCGTAAAGCGGGAATAAGACATTGCACTCCAAAAGAACTCGATGTGACTCCCGTTTCTGCTGTGGTTGTGTGAACCGGTGTCGTTTGGCGGATCTCCTCGCGGGCCGTAGGTCTAGCCCGGTTCGCCACCTCCTGGGCTTGTGCCTCTGCGCCCGCCGGATTGTCCTGTCTGTGACGGTGTCGCCTCCGTTCACTACTGGACACCTCCGGTTCATCCCAATGCCTAGTATAACTCCGGCTGTGGTGGGGTGTTGAATGAAGCCTCTCCCTGCTGTAGGAGTACGCCTGTTGCTGTGTCAATGCCGTGTTGAGCAGATCCTTGACCCTGTGTGCTTCCATTGCCACGGGGGATGTCCCCTCAATGGGTAAAGCAGCTAGGCGTGAAGCGGCGGCGACAATGTTATCCAGGGGGTTTGAGTAATGGCCCGGAGGAGTGGGGATGTGAGGCGTGGGCATGATCCGTCGATCTTGCTCCGCAGTGGGCTGTTGAACCGGCTCACCCCTCCCTGGGGCTGCCCTCCGGTTTACCTCCGGATCATTGCTGGCTCCCTCTCCTGGCGTCCCGAAAAGATTCATCGCCTCATAGACCGGCGGTAGACGAGACTAATACCTTCGATTCCTTACTCCCTGCGCAGAGGCCTGTTCCATCCTCAGCTGGAAAGCCTGAGAATCCAGCTCTGCCTGCCTTGTCGCTATCATAGCTTTCTCTGCATTCAGATCCTCTCTTGCTTGCTCGATCCGGCCCCTCAGCTGAAGGAGTTCTGCATCGTGTTGCGCCTTGTCTGCTGGAGCCACCACTGCTACTGCACGGGTTGTCAACTCCTCTACCAAGGCGGATAGAGCGTCAGAGGGCGAGGGGGCATGGCCGCTCCCCCATGTACCAGCTTCTGCTGCCCCGTTCACCGTGGCCTGCGGCGTAGGTTGTGATCCGGCCATAAAGACAGCCACCCGGTTTGGCAGATCAAAGGGGTCCGGAATACTGTCTCCATCAAATGTACCCTCGGATCGGCCGTCCCACAACATATACAAGGATTCAGTCTCTCCGGATGAGGATTCATCGTCGGAATAGACAACTGTCTCGCCACCAGAATCTGATCCGTCCTCGGCTTGGACTCCATGTATTGCTCCAACGAAAACGCGCTTCATGGCAGGCTGAATCCGGGCCGATCTCGCACGCTGAGCCGGCTCGACGATGTCGGTGAAGATTTCCGGCTCAGGTCCCGGTTCGCCAATCTTGCCGATGAAGACGTGGATGCCGCCGAAGGGAACCCGGTACCCGTATTCGATTGAATCGGCCTCTGGGCCCCAGCCAGCGTCGTCGATGTAGATCCGGCCGCGGCGACTCTTGGTCATCCGGCCGACCGCGTAGCCCTTGACTCCTTCAAAGCTGCCCTTCAAGAACTCGAAACCATCGTGCGGAGGCCCCACGGTGGGCGCCAACTGTCGTGGAATTAGCACGGCAGATGTACGGTTTAACGGACTTAGTGATGGAACCATCGCACGGGTTAGCTTGAAGGGGTTAAAAGCGCACAAAGGACACAGAGGGTTTATACTAGTTCGGCCCCTTCGATGAAGGTAAAAGCCTACGTCTAGTTTGGTTTGGTATTGCTTGGGCGTCGATGAACAGGGAGCTGATTGCTTGCCTGCGTCTCGACGGGTTGTGGCTTGTCCTTGAATCGTCGCCGGGTCGTCCCTTTATATAGGAGGTAACGCCCGGTCCGGTTTACAGAGTCCCGAGGCCGGCTCATAATTGTGTCTGCCTCGGTCTCTGCTGTTTCTTCTTTGTGTCTCAAGTTACATGATAAGACGGTTTACAAACCGTAACTCTACACATGGGCCCTAAGCCTTCATGGGCCGTAATCTCTACTGAGCTTACAATTATATAACTATATCACCATAATCCGGTTTACCCTAGCCGGTTTACACCTGCTAGTAATATCCCTGACACCTAGCATCACTGAACCTTAACTGTGTAGACCCTGCGGGTTCGGGAGACATGCAGACATGACCGAGACGACTCTCCGGTCAATAACCAACAGCGGGATCTGGATACCCATGTTGGTTCCCACATGTTCCTCGATGATCTCATCGGATGAACCACTGTGTCATGGATTCACTTAATCCCGTATGTAATTCCATTTGTCTATCGGTACGGTACTTGCCCGAGATTCGATCGTCGGTATACCGATACCTTGTTCAATCTCATCATGGCAAGTCTCTTTACTCGTTTCGTAATCCATCATCCCGTGACTAAATCCTTAGTCACTTTGAGCTCATGATGATGATGTCTTACCGAGTGGGCCCAGAGATACCTCTCTGTCATACGGAGTGACAAATCCCAGTCTCGGTTCGCGCCAACCCAACAGACACTTTCGGAGATACCCGTTGCGTACCTTTATAGTCACCCAGTTATGTTGTGACGTTTGGCACACCCAAAGTATTCCTACGGTATCCGGGAGTTGCACAACCTCATGGTCTAGGGAACAGACACTTGACACTGGAAAAGCTAAAGCATTACGAACTACACGATCTTATGCCAGGCTTAGTATTGGGTCTTGTCCATCACATCATTCTCCTAATGATGTGATCCCATTATCAATGACATCCAATGTCCATGGTCAGGAAACCGTGACCATCTGTTGATCAACGAGCTAGTAACTAGAGGCTTACTAGGGACACGTTGTGGTCTATGTATTCACACATGTATCGTTGTTTCCGTACAATACAATTCAAGCATGAATAACAGACAATTATCATGAACAAGGAAATATAATAATAATCCTTTTATTATTGCCTCTAGGGCATATTTCCAACAGCGCCGGCCCTAGGAGATCTAATCTCCTAGGGGGGCGGCGGCCAGGGGGGTTTCTTACCCCCCAAGCCAAAGGGGGCGCCCCCACCCCTAGGGTTTTAAACCTTGGCGCAGGGGGGAGCCCATGAGGGGTGCGCCAGCTCACTAGGGGCTGGTCCCCCTCCCCCTTCGGCCCACGGGGCCCTCCGAGATGGGTGGCCCCACCTGGTGGACCCCCGGGACCCTTCTGGTGGTCCCGGTACACTACCGGTGACCCCCGGAATTCTCCCGATGGTCAAAACTGGACTTCCTATATATAATTCTTTACCTTCGGACCATTCCGGAACTCCTCTTGACGTCCTGGATCTCATGCGGGACTCCGAACAACATTCGGGTTTCCGTGTGCATATATCTCTACAACCCTAGCGTCACTGAACCTTAAGTGTGTAGACCCTGCGGGTTCGGGAGACACGCAGACATAACCGAGAGGACTCTCCGGTCAATAACCAACAGCGGGATCTGGATACCCATGTTGGTTCCCACGTGTTCCTCGATGATCTCATCGGATGAACCACTGTGTCAAGGATTCACTTAATATCATATGTAATTCCCTTTGTCTATCGGTACGGTACTTGCCCGAGATTCGATCGTCGGTATACCGATACCTTGTTCAATCTCATCATGGCAAGTCTCTTTACTCGTTCCGTAATCCATCATCTCGTGACTAACTCCTTAGTCACTTTGAGCTCATGATGATGATGTCTTACCGAGTGGGCCCAGAGATACCTCTCCGTCATACAGAGTGACAAATCCCAGTCTCGGTTCGCGCCAACCCAACAGACACTTTCGGAGATACCCGTTGCGTACCTTTATAGTCACCCAGTTACGTTGTGACGTTTGGCACACCCAAAGTATTCCTACGGTATCCGGGAGTTGCACAACCTCATGGTCTAGGGAACAGATACTTGACACTGGAAAAGCTAAAGCATTACGAACTAGACGATCTTATGCCAGGCTTAGTATTGGGTCTTGTCCATCACATCATTCTCCTAATGATGTGATCCCGTTATCAATGAAATACAATGTCCATGGTGAGGAAACCGTGACCATCTGTTGCTCAACGAGCTAGTAACTAGAGGCTTACTAGGGACACGTTGTGGTCTATGTATTCACACATGTATCGCTGTTTCCGTACAATACAATTCAAGCATGAATAATAGACAATTATCATGAACAAGGAAATATAATAATAATCCTTTTATTATTGCTTCTAGGGCATATTTCCAACAGTAGGAATCCTACTCCTAGTAGGAATAGGAATCCCCTTTCCTATTCCTACTAGGAGTAGGAAAGGAAGGGGGAAAGAAGAAGGAAGAAGAGGGGCGCCTCCCCCCTTTCCTAGTGCAACTAGGATCCCTAGGGGGAGGGTGCCGCCAGCCCTATGGGATGCCTCTCTATTTCCCTCAATGGCCCACAATGGCCCATACTCCCTCGGGGGGGGGGGGTTCCGGTAACCCCCTCCGGCACTCCGGTTAAATCCGAAACATTTCCGGTACACTTACGGTGTCCGAATATAGTCGTCCAATATATCAATCTTTACTTCTCGAACATTCCGAAACTCCTCGTCATGTCCGTGATCTCATCCGGGACTCCGAACTACCTTCGGTACATCAAAACTCATAAATTCATAATACCGATCGTCATCAAACGTTAAGCGTGCGGACCCTACGGGTTCGAGAACTATGTAGACATGACCGAGACTCATCTCTGGTCAATAAACAATAGCGGAACCTCGATTCTCATATTGGCTCTAATGGGCCTCGAACCCCTCGTTGGTTACCCCAAGTGGAAGGTGTAAGATGCAGTGTTGTGGAAGTGTTTTCCCTTAGCAAATATGCCAAGGATCGAATCCCCAGAGACTCCTAGGTTCAACAAGTAGGTGTCAACTGCTAACGGCGCCAGATATTAGCAATCAACGTGGACCTGCACACAGATACAAATAACTTTGCTCCCAACGAGTACAGAGAGGTTGTCAATCCCTCCGGCCTTGTAGTTCACAAAGGATTAAAAGCAATGATAGTAGTGATAGATAATGTTTTGCAATAGTAAATAATAACGAAAAGTAAATAGCGGATGTGATCAATGATGGTAATATGGACCGGAGTCTCATGATGTTCACTAGTGATGTCTCTCTCCCAAAAGACGATAAAACAGCTATGTGAGGTAAACGAATTACAGCTGGGCAATTGACAGGACCACGAACGCAAACCAATGCTGACTACATTGCAAGAAAGGTTGAGGTTCAAAGCATGGGCGGTACGCCAAAGTAAGTAGACCGAAATCCATCAATATCTACTACTAATCATCCACCTTAAGATATCTATCCAGAACATCTCGCTGGTATTAAGTTGCGAGTCCCACCCATATTGTAACTCAATGCAACAGACAACTGCATTAAAATAACTTTGCGTAAAGTAAACAATCCTTGCACCCGCGGGCACAAGCACCGTTGTTTTCCCCCTTGTGGCAACAGCACATCCCCTAGACTCATGTTTCTGTCACTCAAGCTAGTCATCGAGGGGCATGAACCCACAATCGAGCATAACATTCCCTCTTGGAGTCACTACCTACTACTTGGCCAAAGCAATAAATAACAACGGAGAACATGCAAGAATTACTTATGAACATAAATATAAAAGAGGTAGATCAAATATATTACTCAAGATCAATCTGAACATAATCTCATAATCCATCGGATCCCAGCAAACTCAACATAGCAACAACATAAGGATTACATATGTGCCTCGATCATGTAGGGCAGCTCACGAGGACTAATTAGTGAAGCACAAGAATGGGAGGAGAACATCACATAGCTACTAGTCATGGACTCATGGTCCAAGGGAGACTACTCACGACTCATCCGGGAGGCGTCCATGGTGGTGGAGAAGCTCCCGGTGGTGATCCTCCCCTCCGGCAGGGTGCCGGGAAGAGTTCTCCTGGTGCTCCCGATCTTGGAAGCGGCGGCGGCGGCGGAGGAACAGAGATGGGATCACGAAAAGAGTTCCTGTTCTGAGGGTTTCGGAGGACGCTTTAAATATATGCCAAAGGGGGGCATCGGGGAAGCTTCGGGGGGCCCAGGCGCCCCCCCGGCGCGGCCCAGGGGGGGCGCCGCCAGGGTGCCT
>LR738715.1:52099632-52162833 GCA_902687465.1 Secale cereale
CCCTCCCCACACACACAGACACACACACGCACGCGCACACAGAGTGGTGAAGGGGCAAGGAGGTCCATAAACCTCGGAGAGTCTCTATCTCCGGGTTCAGGTAGGTTTTGATCCTCATACGACGATTCATCTGATTTGGACTTGTGTTTGAACTCTAGGTTCAAATAGGATTTCAATTTGGAAAGTTCAAACCTGAAAGGCAAACAACAATTTCAAATTTGAAACCATAGATCAAAAGTTATGATCAATTCTAATAAAGAATTAAATTTGTTTTAAAATCTCTGACACAGCAACGAAAATGGCTGACATGGCAGCATTTCTGGAACCTATACAATGGCGGCACAAATGGATGCCATGGCAGCAGTTTCTGCTGTGTTCCAGAAACTGGAGTGTTGAAGGTTTACATCCTAAGGTCCAATCTTCCAAAAAAACATTTTACTCAATCTGGGATTATGGTTTGCATTTGAGATCGCATCAGTGGCGTCTGGCGTCGCCCTATGGATTGCAACTACACCCCACAACACAAGCGTTGTTTGCCATCCATCGCGCTTATATTTTCATGGCACGCCTGGTCAGCAAATGACACTTCAGTTTCTTTTGTAAGTTGGAATTTTCTAGTACGTATTGAAAAATGGAAGTTTGCCACATTCAAAAGTACAACCGTTTTACGTTCCTAATTCTAAAAGTTTGAATTCCCAAAAAGTTATTAATTCCAAATGCTATAATTTTCAAAAAAGCTCTTCAATTTCCAGAATTTTGATATTTCAAATGCCCTGAAAACCTTGAATTTTTGGAAACTCTGAAAGCTAGGGGTGTTGCAATTTCTGAAAGCATCAAAAAAGGGAAAGGTTTGACCAAGCATTGACTTCCTAAAAGAGAGAGGTACACCTTGTTCCCCTAGCAGGCGCCAAGTAACAATGGCCCACACACCCACCTGTCAAAATTCTGCTGTGCTCATGACAGCATGAAATGAACACAATAATAATACAGTGTGGCGTGTACATGCTACAACATTTGAGTAAAAACAGCCAAATAAGTGCTTGCTCAGATCTGTACAGACGCCTTGGGTTTCTTCTTTTTCCTTTTCTCGCCGCCTTCCGACCTATCTGACCGCTTCGACTGCTCCTGCCTGATCTCCATGAGCTTCGCCTTGGCGTCCCGGAATGGCGCATCTGATCTCATCGTCAACAGTTCCTGAAAGATTGATGTGCATGAAGCAAATCATCGAAAAGTCAAGGCCTGGTTGCACTGAAAATGTCGGAAAAAATGCCTCAACATGCACTAAAATGTTGGCATCTTATCTTACCTTTATATGATCCATCGCAGCGAGATTGAAACCTATGGTATCCTTGCAGTCCTGGAGGATGTTTAAAATCAAGTAAGGACATGACCTCAGATTGCTGTAAAGCGGCTATCTATTTTCTAGAGGAGGTGATTGCAGGTTATTTACCTTTACTCTGCCGTAAAGAATATCCTTCAGTGCTGTCAGTATGGATCTTGCAGCCGGTGTGGTAGTTAGCTGGTTGTGATGTGTTTGAAGCAGCACAAGGCAAACCCTACAAACAAGCTCAACCTGCAAGGTCATGAAGAAAGAGATCAGGATTTGTGCATATCGAGTTATCGAGAGAAATCTGCAGCAGGTCACACAAATTCAAGCACCAAATCAACAACAAATGCCATGTCTAAGTCTAACTAGCCCAAAACTTGGCAAGCGCGCACTAAACAAAATCAAACTACTTCATGTGTGTCCTGGATAGTGGATGGATACTATCATAGAAACTGCAACTCCAAGAGGACAGCATGAATATTTTTTTTCGAAACAGAAGGACAGCATGAATATGAATTATGAAATAATCATACGTAGCCACAATCAAGAGAAATAGAAAAAATATTTGGTGCAGAAATGTAAGGATCAGAAATTAAGAACGCGGACAGGAATTTTGCAAGTTAATACAGCACTAGGATTAAATATCCAAGTATCATACCTTCAATGGGATCAGAGACCACTCCTTCAAGTAAGCCATGAGCTTTAGTGCATCTGAGAATGGCAACGACTGCACAAGGGAAAAAAGGAAAATACGAACATGTTATCAGATGACAAATGATTATATGCAAAAAAACATTTGCTTGGTTACTAAGTTGATGATTCGTCATAAATAATAACTTAAAATCCATTGAATAGCTCATGTAGACACATCATGAGATATCAATTCCTAACTGAAGAAGCACATCATGAAAATCAGAGCTCCAACTGAAAGACACTCTCAACTGAACTACGATGCACAAGGGGCAATGACTTGTCTGTATTGTCTGACATATTCAACTTTAGTTTTGACAAGATAACGAACACATGGGCGAGGATCATAAGGGGAAGCTTTCTTACATAAAGGTCACACACATGATTGTTACACTATATAAGTATATATAGGTCAACTTCACAATGAACTACTGATGAGGACTCAAAATGCTGTAACACGCAATAAATTCAGGCAAGATAAAAAAAATAGTAATCCATGGCAAAATAACAAGAATCTTACCAGAAGGGCTTGTTCCAAGTCATTCGGTCGAACACTTGACACTGCATTCAGAACATATTCTGACGGTGAATGCCCTTGCATTATAACATTAGGCTTAGATTTGGTTCCCTCCCCAACATTTTGTAACTCCTGACAATCGCAAAATATACAGCTGACGTTAATGTCCATTCAGTAACTTAATGTTTGTTAATGCACTCGAGTAGTACCTTCTGCTCATGAAGACGTTTTTCTTCTTCCTCAGCAGTGTCAAGTGCGTCAATAATTGCATCAGCAGCAGTTACTGTCTCTTTTGTTTTCTTACCAGGAACGCCCACAGAACCCTCGTCAGGAGCATCATCTTTCTGCCCATATCTATCTTCAACTGCATTGTCTAAATCAGCCTCAAAAGTTTCCTCCAATCTTTTCTCCCTCTCTTCCTGCAAATTTTGGTGCGTGTGGGTTCGAAAATTAGAAGGCAAATCTCAGGCGTGATACAGAAAGTTACAGCCCAACGCATATATTCAACATGGAAACTTCATTCAAGGCAATTTATAGAATACCTCAATGAAAAGTTGTTCTTCAGTACGATCCCAACGCCGAATAGAGCGATCATGAGAGCCTGTTACAATAAAATCACCACGACTGCTAATCGCAAGGCACCAGACTTCAGCATGGTGTCCTTCAAGTGTTAACAAAAGCTCAAATTTATCAGCATCCCAGTACTTCACAGTACGATCTTTCCCCACACTGAACATGTAATGAGTTTTAGGAACAAACTTAACATCCATCACACTGCAAGTGAGAACACACAAAAACCTGTAAGGGTTCTGCCACTATTGAGAGCATAAGATAAAACCAAAAGGCAAGAAAGGACCTGTCTGTGTGGGCAAAGATGGACTTATGGCAGTCACCGAAATCCATACCCCAAATCTTCAGATTTTTGTCTGCAGAACCAGTAACTATTAGAGCTCCATCGGATGATATGTCCATGCAGAGAACTGGAAGCTTGTGCCCATAAAGTGAAAGACAAAACTTTAGTGTGTCCAGAAAGAAGACCTGCATAAAATGTGAAATATTAGGGAAAGCAATAATTGAAGCCAGGCTTGTTTCTAGATTGCTTTTTCATTGATACAATTTTGCTGGACGAAGTAATAACAGAAGAGGACGACGGATCACCTCATAGAAGCACAGAAAATTATGTGCTCAAATGTATTAACACATTGAAAAGCACAAGTAAACAGATATTCACTTATGTGTACATTGACTTCATACTATTCTCCTCAACTATGAAACATGTGGTCGAAATACATCAATTCTAAGAAGTAAATGCTGAACTTTGTGTGTGTGTGTGTGTGTGTGTGTGTGGAAGGGGGTTGGAGGGATGCGAAGCTCAAGACCATGATCATAATGAGTATAAGAATACAACCTTCACTGTGCAATCCAAAAGAGCAACAGCAATATGCTTCCCAGTTGGACCGATGGACACTGCAAGGACATCGTCATTCATTTTCAAAGTTTTCACATTTGTTACACTCAGATACTTTGCGTCCTGGAACAAAAGAATAACATTATGAATATTTGCAGATAAATTTAAATCCTAGTTTCCAATGCAAGAATTTCACAGGACACATTTCAATCCACAAGCTTTTTAGCAGAGCTGTGCGGAATCGTTGGTAACACAAAAATTAAGTTGAGAATTGCTATACAAATAATGGATACACACATTACCATTGAAATTGATACAAATAAGAACAAACAGTGAGGGATAAAAGAATTTCTTTTGGCATGGAACTTATCTTCTACAGTTTTAAAGTCATTATTTACGACAAGGAAGCCTCCAACTTAATTACTTCCTAGATAGATATATAGAAGGCAATAACATATCAACATGAAAAACAGATGGGACGAGCAATCACACGGGTTCACATTTTTAGCAGCTAAATTAGGAAATTAGTAATGACATGTCTTCATGTGGACGACTGATCTCATAAAACTGGTGGTAAAAGAGAAATAAGAATAAGAGAACAACATAAAATATCAAAAATGTTATTCAGTGCAGAATTACTTCAATAGACTCCATGATAAGAAATAGACTGAAGACTCACTGAATCAGATTTCTGCACTAACTGGTATTCCCAGAACTTGACATCGTGATCAGCACTTCCAGTGACAAAACCCCGTGCATTAACAGTTCCATCCTCATCTGGAATGAGGACAATCGATCGTATGGAACCAGCGTGAGCTTCTATTACATCAATCGAGTTCCCACTGTTAATATCAATAATCTCCAAGGTACCAGTCTTTGTGCCGATAAGGCCATACCGATTCCCAGGAACAAATGCACTGCACAGCCCATATCCAGAGTCAACAGTCCGAAGACAGTCACCTGTACTAGGATTCCAGATTTTAACAGCATTGTGACTAGTTGACATCAGGAGGTTGTCCTCTGAGTTAAGTGCAAGACTCCTGATGTCAGAACGATGCCCATGTATCTCAACTGAGTACATCTTAGACACCTTCTCGTTATCCACCGAGTATGTCTCAAGCACGTTATTGTTCAGAGACAAAGACAAGGTCGCAAGGCAGCCTTTTGGTGGATTGCTTGGAGAAAATGCAACAGAGCAAATTTTCTTGCTGGTCCGCAAAACTTGGAGGAGCTTAAATACATCGGTGACCACAACAGTGGGATTCTGAGAGTCTTGAGCTGGCAAAGGATCTATAACAGTGCCATTCCCTTCCGCCGCAGCAGCTTTCGCTGAAGCCTTCTCCTTCTTCCTGTGCAGCCGCCTCTTGGCCTTCCTTGTGGCCTCTGTTTCATCAAGAATCCTATAGATATCAGCAGTTTTTCCCGCCACCTGGCATGCCACAAGACTGCCATCCTTATTGAACCTAATGGTCTGAATTCTTTCTTTGCTCTGCCTCGGAATTTCGCCAAACAGCTTGAGTGCATCCCATTTGTTCCAATCGTCACCCTCTTCAGCTGATTGCCTGATTCTAAACACCCGGAGCTCTGGATCGGCCGAGCCGGACACCAAAAACTTCTCGCTAGGATCAACATCCATGGACCATATCTCGCTGTGGTGGCCACCTACAATTTGAAGGCAGTGCTGCGTGTCGAGGTCCCAGACCCGGATGAACTTGTCCTTGGAGCAGGTCACCAGCTTCTTACCCGAATCCAGGAACACTAAATCCGTTACCTGCAGCAAGCAATCCACAAATTAGCATTGTTCGCTATTCCATCGAATGGAGATAGAGAGCATATCCAAACCTGATCACGGTGGCCACGGAGTCGGAAGAGGCCGGCCTGTGCAACGACGTCCCAGAGGATGACATCGCAGTCCTTGCTGCCGGAGGCGAGGACGGCGCCCGAGGGAGCGAAGCGTATGGCAGAAGCAGCAGAGCGGTGGCCGTGGAGCGTCGCCTCGCAGGCGCCGGTCTCGGCGTCCCACAGCCTGATGCTCCCGTCGGCATGGCCACTCGCAACCTGAACAAACCAACAGAGGGGGGAAATCAAGCCAGCTCATTCAGAAACGAGGGGAGCAGGAAAAGGGGGCGAATTTCAGGCGAGGCGAGAGGGGGGGTTACCGAGGAAGCGGAGGCGGACGCGGCGGCGGGGGAGGAGGCGACGCAGGAGACGGCGAGGGAGGCGGAGGAGGAGGAGGGGGTGAAGGTGGCGGAGGGGAGGCCGCGCTTGAGGTCCCAGGCGGCGAAGCGGTCGAGGGCGGCGGCGAGGAGGCGGCGGCCGGAGGGGTCGTAGACGACGTTGGACTCCGGGGAGGCGACCACGCCGAAGGAGAGCGCCGGCTCGTAGCGGAGGTAGGCCTTCACCATGGCGCCTGGCCGCCGGCGGCGTGGGAGGGGAGAGTGGTTTGTGGGGGTTAGGGTTTAGTCGGGGCGGGCAGGGGGCGCCCGGCCCGGGGGTTTTAAGGGATCTCGCCGTTTTAAATCTCGTTTATTTATTTTATAAAATATTGAGTTTAAATTTCATTCGTTTTTAGGGCAATTTTTCATTCATTTGATGCTCGCAAGTTTATTCGTATAATACTAGGAAAAATACCTGTGCGTTGCAACGGTAGAAAATTTAATTAACTTCCCTAGCATAGGCTAAAATATAAACCATTATTTGATTTATGATCCACAACAATTATTCCCCAAATGGAAAAGAATTATGCTTTCAATCATACAGTCTTTGCAAAATGATTACAATTCAGTTTGCGGCGTCGTGGTTCCATTCTCACCTCCATGCCACGATCAATTGAGAAGAAAGAAAGAAATGTTTCCGAATAGGGCCATCTCAGCCCATGTAGGTGAGAAGGAAAAACATATTATTTTCGCTGCTCTACAATTGAATCAAAGAAATAAAAAAATGTGAAGCAGCCTAGCTCGGCCCACGTGTCGGAGAAACAGAAACGTCGCGTGGTCCATTGAAGATAGATGACGGGTGAAACTAAAATTGGAGGGAAGAATCATTCTTTCCGTTAATATTGATAGTAATAATTAGTATATATGAAGATTTTGAATCAGCGAATATTTTTTGAATTGATGAACTTTTTTTATGTAATTCACAACTATTTTCTATTTTTGTGAAAATTGTTTTGAAAATTCGTGAACATGTTTTGAATTCGTGAAATCTTTGTTCAAATTGATGACATTTTACTACTTCTGATTTTTTTTAAATTCTCATTTTCTTTTGAAAATTGAAACTTTCTGAAATCCCAAATTATTTTCAAGAAGAAGAAAAAATAAAAACGAAAAAAGGCAAAAACAAAATATAAAAAACTGGTGTCGTCCCTCCCCGCTCATGGCCAGCGCAACATGGTGCATGGGTTTCTGAAACATTTTTCAAAATTCACATTTCCTTTAAAAAAATTGAAATCCCAAATTATCTTAAATAAGCAAAAATAAATAAATAAAAAGAAAAAAGAAAACAGGGGAAGTCCCTCCCTGTTAATGGGCCAGCCCGGTAGGGCGTTGGGTAGAAAAACATATAAATCGAAAGCTTCCAACATTTGTCCCAGGAGGAGAAGAGGTGAGGATTTGCTTGGGGGGCTGACATCAATATCAGATTTGTCCCATGAGGAGAAAGGATGGAGCTCGCTCTGGAATATTAGGATCCCTTCAAAAATCAAAACCTTCCTGTGGAGACTCGCGAGGCAATTCTTACCGACAGAAGATGTGAGAAAGCATAGGCATATGAGTATCGTCGAGAATTGCCAACTATGCGGTTGCATTGACTCCTGGCAACATTCTTTAACGTAGTGTTCGATGGCACGTTGTGTATGGTCTTTGGCTGATGAGGAGATAGTGGAAGTTATGGCTGATATTCGTGAACCAAATGCCAAACACTGGTTATTTCAGGCTCAAGAATCACTCTCGCAAGCACAGTTTGTGGAGATGGCAGTCACCTTGTGGGCGATCTGGACAGCCAGGCGCAAAGCAATCCATGAGGAGGTCTAACAAAGTCCGATGGCAACGCACAAGTTTGTTCAACACTTCTTGCTTGATCTGGAAACAATCTGCAAGTTGAACCAGAGGACGATGAAAAGGCCATCGGTGGCTACGCCTTCGAGGTTGACTTGGACGCCCCCGCCGAGCGGACATATGAAAATCAGTGTTGATGCAGGCTTATCTGACAGAGGTACATCGGCAGCAGGAGCAGTATGTCGGGATAGTACAGGCTTGTACTTGGGCTCTTCGGCGCTAGTATTTTCAGGAATTACTGATCCTGGAGTGGTTGAAGCCTTAGCTTGCCGTGAAGCACTTGCTTTAGCAGAAGACCTCTCGCTTCAAAACTTTGTGGTGGCAAGCGACTGCAAAATAGTAATTGATGACATACAGAGAGTAGAGGGTGGAGCTTATATGACAATCATCAAGGAGATCTCCATGCGAAGATCCCCTTTTAGTTCATGTGCTTTTACTTTCGAAGGTAGAGCATCGAACATTGATGCACACAATCTTGCCAAACATTCTTTGACATTTGATCAGGGTCGCCACCTGTAGCTAATTCACCTCCATGACCCTTCATGTATCCCGCTTCATATTCAACCAGATGAATAAAGTGTTTTGGCTACTAAAAAAAGCTTCCAACATTTTGGTAAGCAGCACGTTAGCTAGCTGAACTGGTTGCTGCTGTGCGTCTAAAACTAAGCGGGCAGGATTACAGTCCGATGTAGAGTGAAAGGATCGATATGGTTGACTAGAGGGGGGTGAATAGGGAACTAACAATTTTTAGCTTTTCTTAACCAATTTAAATTAAGCAACAAAGTAAGTTGTCTAGTGATACGTCTCCGTCGTATCTATAATTTTTGATTGTTCCATGCCAATATTCTACAACTTTCATATACTTTTGGCAACTTTGTATACTATTTTTTGGGACTAACATATTGATCCAGTGCCCAGTGCCAGTTCCTGTTTGTTGCATGTTTTTTGTTTCGCAGAATATCCATATCAAATGGAGTCCAAACGGAATAAAAACGGACGGAGATTTTTTTTGGAATATATGTGACTTTTGGGAAGCGAAACTAACACGAGACGATGCTCGAGTGGGCCTCGAGGGTGGGGGCGCGCCCCCTGCCCAGGGCGCGCCCTCGGCCCTCGAGCCCGCACCGTAAGGCGGTTGATGCCCTTCTTTCGCCGCAAGAAAGCTAATTTCCGGATAAAAATCGTGTCAAAATATGAGCCCAATCGGAGTTATGGATCTCCGGGAATTTAAGAAACGGTGAAGGGCCAGAATCTGGGAACGCAGAAACAGAGAGAGACAGAGAGGCAGATCCAATCTCGGAGGGGCTCTCGCCCCTCCGCCGCCATGGAGGCCATGGACCAGAGGGGAAACCCTTCTCCCACCTAGGGAGAAGGTCAAGGAAGAAGAAGAAGGAGGGGAGCTCTCTCCCCATCGCTTCCGGTGGCACCGGAGTGCCACCGGGGCCATCATCATGTGACCGCGATCTACACCAACACCTCCGTCATCTTCACCAACATCTCCATCACCTTCCCCCATCTATCTACAGCGGTCCACTCTCCCGCAACCCGCTGTACCCTCTACTTGAACATGGTGCTTTATGCTTCATATTATTATCCAATGATATATTGCAATCCTATGATGTCTGAGTAGATTTTCGTTGTCCTGTCGGTGATTGGTGAATTGCTATGATTGATTTAAATTGCTTGTGGTTATGTTGCTGTTCTTTGGTGCCCATCATATGAGCGCGCGCGTGGATCACACCATAGGGTTAGTTGTATGTTGATAGGACTACGTATTGGAGGGCAAGAGTGACAGAAGCTTCAACCTAGCATAGAAATTGATGCATACGGGATTGAAGGGGGACCAATATATCGTAATGCTATGGTTGGGTTTTACCTTAATGAACGTTAGTAGTTGCGGATGCTTGCTAATAGTTCCAATCATAAGTGCATAGAATTCCAAGTAAGGGATGACATGCTAGCAGTGGCCTCTCCCACATAAAACTTGCTATCGGTCTAGTAACGTAGTCAATTGCTTAGGGGCAATTTCGCAACTCCTACCACCACTTTTCTACACTCGCCATCATTAAATTAGTTGTGTCCTTATCTTAATAGCCCCTAGTTTTATTAGCGTGCTCTTTATATTCTTGCAAACCTATCCCACAAAAACCACAAAGTACTTCTAGTTTCATACTTGTTCTAGGTAAAGTAAACGTCAAGCGTGCGTAGAGTTGTATCGGTGGTCGATAGAACTTGAGGGAATATTCGTTCTGCCTTTAGCTCCTCGTTGGGTTCGACACTCCTACTTATCGAAAGAGGCTACAACTGATCCCCTACACTTGTGGGTTATCATCTAGATATGCAACTAGGGTGACAACTTATAGGAAGCAAAGATAACAACCTCACAAGCAAGCTAGCTAAGGTAAACAAGGAAAGCTTGCACAAGTAAAGGAAAGAAATAACCACAAGTGGAGCCGGTGAAGACGAGGATGTATTACCGAAGTTCCTTCCCTTTGGGAGGAAGTACGTCTCAGTTGGAGCGGTGTGGAGGCACAATGCTCCCCAAGAAGCCACTAGGGCCACCGTATTCTCCTCACGCCCTCACACAATGCAAGGTGCCGTGAATCCACTAGTGGTGCCCTTGAAGGCGGCAACCGAACCCTTACAAACAAGGTTGGGGCTCTCTCCACAACCGAATTGGAGGCTCCCAACGACACCACGAAGCTTCACCACAATGGAATATGGCTCCGAGGTGACCTCAACCGTCTAGGGTGCTCAAACACCCAAGAGTAAAAAGATCCGCAAGAGATTAGTGGGGGAATCAAATATCTCTTGGTGGAAGTGTAGATCGATGCCTTCTCAAGCAATCCCGAGGAAATCAACAAGTTTGATTGGCTAGGGAGAGAGATCGGGCGGAAATGGAGCTTTGAGCAACAATGGAGCTTTGGGGAGGAAGAGGTAAGTCTTCTTGGAGAAGAAGACTCCCTATATATAGTGGGAGAACAAATCCAACTGTTATCCCACAAATCTGCCCGCAGAGCACGGTACTACCGCACATAAGTTGCGATACTACCGCTCGGCCCAGCGGTACTACCGCTCTAGTTGCGGTACTACCGCTGGTGCAGTACAGGCCAGTACTAGCCCTGTTGCGTTGAAGCACCTGGCGGTAGTACTGCCGGAGCGGTACTACCGCACGTCCTTGCGGTACTACCGCAAGGCAGTGCTAGACAGGCAGAGGAGAAGCGCTAACTAAATAAAATACATCCGCAGCTACATCCGCAGATTTATGGTCGTAGCAAAAACCCGACACGGTACTACCGCTTGCTCGAAGCGGTACTACCGCGTAGGACGCAGAAGTAAAAAATTACTTCCGCGCCTACTACCGTACTAGTTATGACGATGGGCTGGTCACACGGTGTTACCGTGTTCATGGTACGGTACTACCGCAGCCCTGAAGCGGTACTACCGTGTGACCGTGCGGTACTACCACAACTCTGAGCGGTACTACCGCATGCCAAGCAGTTGTAGTAGTAGGATGCCGCTGTTTTTGTACCGACAAGGAAAACAACCGGAGCTCCAAAGAAGCAAAGGAAAGGTGTTGCGAATGAGTAGACGTGTATGTGTTGATTCCACCCAAACCTTTTCGAAGCGGACCCCTTCTTAATAGGACGGATTTCCTATGACTCAATTCCACCGAAAAGAAACAAAAGGAAACACCGTCTTCCATAGGTTCCGAGGGGCACTTGATCGTCTTGTGCCTAGGGAGATATATCTGAAAAGCTCAGTGCACATGATTAGTCCGCAAATGCATTGTCATCAATCACCAAAACTACTTAGGGAGAAATATGCCCTTACAATCTCCCCCTTTTTGGTGGATTGATGACAATACGGGATTTGCACAAGGATATATAAGAAAGTAAGCAAACCTAGCAAAGTTATAGAATATAGGTAAGCTCCCCCTAGATGTGTGCATACAAGAGAAGGTGCTTTGGACTGCAGAGCACACATACTAGGATCAATGCTCCCCCTATATTCTACAAACAATATACTCCTTGCACCAAAGAATAAGATTCTACACACAGATGTAAGGAGGATAAGGTAAGCACATATAAAGGGCAAGTGAAGCAACCGCTCACAGCATAACAGATAGCACAGACATGGTAATGAGTTAATGAGAAGGGAGCATATGTCTCACACCATATGAAGGTCTCACACACACGACACAAACACAAGCAAGCAGACAAAGTTCAACCAATGAAACGCAAATAAACATGGCACAAGACGCAAATCCTAACATTCTCTCCCCCTTTGGCATCGAGACACCACAAAGGGAAAGAGGACACCTAAGACAGGTGGTAGCTCAGGCGGAAGAACTCAGTCGTCATGCTCTCCATCAGACTCCTGTTGCTCCTCCTCAGACTCAGACCACATGTAGCCCTGTTTGGCAATCCACTCAGCCTCTGGAGTGATAATCTCCTCTGACCCGTCAGATGGTTCCTCACCAAAGATCTTCATTATCTTCTTGTCACGCTGGCGAGATTGCTTGTGAGTCACATGCGCCTTGTACTGCCCCTTTGCCTGCATACAAAATAGTGCCTTCATCTTCCTCTTCAGCTTCTTAGCCCACGAGGGCTCAGACGAGGGAGGAGCATATCCTCCAGAACTGTCCTCAGCTGCCTCCTCCTCCACTGGCTCCTCATCTTCATCCATCTGAGCTGCAGCAGCCTCCGCACGGGTAGTGGTGTTAGCCCAACGACTCTTGATGCGAAGTCGGATAGGCTCATGACGAATCCACTGCGGGGCCTCAAACTCCTCATCAGAGTAAAGCTTCTCCCTAGTCTTGGAGATAAGCAGAGACAGAAAAGGACCATAGATAGGCACTTTGCGAGAGAAAATCACAAAGCAGAGCTCACACCACATGATATGGGAGATATCAAGTGGTTGAGTCTGAGCACTGCGGGCCTCCTCACACATCAGCAACATGTCAACGAGGTATGCATGTACCTTGTCCTCGTCCCCAACTCGAGGAAACAAGGTGTTGCGGAAGATCCTATGCATGATATCCAGAAAGGGGTTCATCACCCAAGTCTTCTTGCCACTAGCAAGCGTCCTCTCCACATAAAAAGGCAGCAGCCGGTCTTTGTTGGCAGATTCTTCGTTGGCATGAGTCCGAACTCCAATAGGAGTGTGGAGCCCCTCGTCAGCAACCTGAAGCAGATCCATAAAGTCCTTCCATGTAGCAGTCATCTTATGACCATTTGTCATCCAAGTCATGTTGCGTTCTTCCTTGGGATGGAAGTGCACCAAAGCATAGAACTGTGCCACAATCTCTGGGTCAAAATCCATCTGAAATGTCATGATGTGCTCAATGCCAAACTGCTCCACAAGATCTAGAGCCTCAGCAAAGTAGGCCCGGTGCTCATCCTTCCGCATGTGGGTCATGTCAATCCAATGTGCATCCACATACAGGTTGTGCTTGCTCTTGAGTACCTCTGTGTAGATATGATACTGCTGCTTGGTCCAGAACAGTTCATCTCCATGGAACTGAGCCCGGGGATCTGCATAAGGGTTGATCTTCCTCCTTGTGATGAACTAATGAGTTGGTATCTCCTCCATGGTCATAGTTGGTTCCTTGTTCTTGGTGGCGGTGGTCTTGGTTCTGCGTTGGGGGCATTGGAGCCCTCAGGAACATCACTTTGGGTGCGCAGACGCTTGGACCCAGTGTCACTGCTGGGGTTTGTGCGACGGACATTGGAACCGGAGCCACCACCTAAGACACAAACACAAGAACACGAAGGAAAATAAAGAGAATCAATGCAAAAGCCACAAAAAGCCCACGAAACATGTATAAAGGATAATATGTATGTGCTACGAAGTAGATATGAACCAAGCGGTAGTACTGCGCGAAGAAGGCGGAAGTAAATTTTTAGTGCCGCTTAGGGGGCGATAGTACCGTATCGAAGTGATGCGGTAGTACCGCACAGGACGCGGTACTAAAAAATTACTTCCGCGTTCATCACGGTAGTACCGCTCCTTAGGGCGGTAGTACCGTTACGCGGCAAAGCGGTAGTACTGCGGTCAGCCAGCGGTAGTACCGCTCAGGTCAGATCCGAAAGCGGATCTAAACAAGAACGCGTAGAACAGGCGAACGGTACTACGGCTGATCATAGCAACTTAGTAGCAACATACTTACTAGCATTTCTATTGCACTACAACTCTCCTACACCCTAATCTTCCATGGATAAGGTCAAGAAGAACATAAGAACAACATGCATCTCCCCAAAACCTAGAAAGAACAACCGGGCAAAAAGAAGAGGGGATTTGGGGAGAAACCTTCATCCATGGCAAGAGGTCGAGGTGGGGAACGATCCCACCGGTCGAAATGCGAGGAGAGTCGCCAGGGAAGGAGATCCGGTGAGGTACCGCACGCGGAGCGGTAGTACCGCTCTACCAGCGGCAGTAAAAAATTATTGTCGTGCTGGTTGCGGTAGTACCGTATTCTTTCTTGCGGTAGTACCATGAATATTTACGGTAGTACCGCTCCCCCAAGAAGATGCAAGTTTCGACAAGAAGGCTTAAGCAAAGCAAAAGGCACACACGCAAGGCACACGAAAAGAGAGACAACAAACAACTGAAACAACACACAAGACACTCCTCCGTGAAGGAGGTCGGTGGCCGAAGCCACCTATGTTTGAGTTATTTGGTATGGCACCGCAAAGAACTATCCTTGGGCCCATGACCAATACTCGTCTTGAAGCACTCATACCATTTAACATGGAAAATGACAAAGACTTGATCGATTTATGCATAATGGGGGGAGGAAGAGTTCATTGAGAGAACAATACTCCCCCTATGTCCATGCCTACATCTAGGCAAGATAACTATATTGAGTGAGAGGAGTCTGTGCAAGGTTTCAAGCCACATTGCTCAAATCTATGATATTTAGCTCATGCCTTAACTCGTGAAATCTTGCTTCATCCAATGGCTTCGTGAAGATATCTGCAAGGTTATCATGAGTGTTGACATAGTGAAGCTCGATTTCTCCTCGCCGAATATGATCCCGAATGAAGTGATACCGAATCTCAATATGCTTTGTCTTGAAATGTTGCACCAGGTTGAGAGAAATCTTGATGGCACTTTCATTGTCACACCAAAGAGGCACTTTGTCACAAGTGACACCATAATCCTTTAAAGTTTGCCTCATCCATGGAAGTTGAGCACAACAACTGACAGCTGCCACGTACTCTGCTTCGGTGGACGAGAGAGACACACAACTTTGCTTTTTGGAAGACCAACTTACCAGAGAGCAACCAAGGAATTGGCACCCTCCGGAAGTGGACTTCCTATCCACTTTGTCTCCCGCCCAATCCGAATCAGAGAAACCTACAAGGTAGAAGTTTTCTCCTCTTGGGTACCATAAGCCAAAGTTTGGGGTATGAGCCAAATATTGAAAGATTGGCTTGACTGCCACAAAGTGACTTTCCTTAGGAGAAGCTTGAAACCGTGCATAGATTCCCACACTCAACATAATACCCGGTCTAGATGCACAAAGGTAAAGCAAGGAACTAATCATAGTACGATATACCTTTTGATCCACCGCTTTACCATTGGGATCAATGTCAAGTTGGCACTTGGTTGGCATTGGAGTAGTAGCCGGCTTGACATCACTTAGATTAAACCTCTTGAGCATGTTTTGAGTGTACTTGGCTTGTTTGATGAAGATTCCTTCTCTTCTTTGCTTAATCTCAAACCCAAGAAAGTACTCCAACTCTCCCATCATGGACATCTCAAAATGTGTGGTCATGAGTGCGGCGAACTCATCATTGAAAGCTTTGTTAGGTGAACCAAAGATAATATCATCAACATATAGTTGGCAGACAAACAACTCCCCTTTGACCCTCTTAGTAAAAAGAGTGGGCTCGATTTTGCCAATTTTCAACCCACGATCTTGTAACAACTCGGTAAGATGCTCATACCACGCACATGGGGCTTGTTTAAGGCCATAGAGTGCCTTATCGAGTTGATACACGTGATTGGGGAACTTAGGATCCTCAAACCCCGGGGGTTGTTTGACATAAACCAACTCATTAATAGGACCATTAAGAAATGCACTTTTCACATCCATTTGTTGCAACTTAAAGTTATGATGAGAAGCATAGGCAAGCAACAAACGGATAGATTCAAGGCGAGCAACGGGGGCAAAGGTTTCTGAAGGAAATATGCCCTAGAGGCAATAATAAAGTTGTTATTTATATTTTCTTATATCATGATAAATGTTTATTATTCATGCTAGAATTGTATTAACCGGAAACTTAGTACATGTGTGAATACATAGACAAAACAGAGTGTCCCTAGTATGCCTCTACTAGACTAGCTCATTGATCAAAGATGGTTATGTTTCCTAACCATAGACATGAGTTGTCATTTGATCAACGGGATCACATCATTAGGAGAATGATGTGATGGACAAGACCCATCCGTTAGCTTAGCACTATGATCGTTTAGTTTTACTGCTATTGCTTTCTTCATGACTTATACATGTTCCTATGACTATGATATTATGCAACTCCCGAATACCGTAGGAACACCTTGTGTGCTATCAAACGTCACAACGTAACTGGGTGATCATAAAGATGCTCTACAGGTGTCTCCGAAAGTGTTCGTGGTGTTGGCATAGATCAAGACTAGGATTTGTCACTCCGAGTGTCAGGGAGGTATCTCTGGGCCCTCTCGGTAATGCACATCATAATAAGCCTTGCAAGCAAAAGACTAATGAGTTAGTCACGAGATGATGTATTACGGAACGAGTAAAGAGACTTGCCGGTAACGAGATTGAACTAGGTATAGAGATACCGATGATCAAATCTCGGGCAAGTAACATACCAATGACAAAAGGAACAACATATGTTGTTATGCGGTTTGACCGATAAAGATCTTCGTAGAATATGTAGGAGCCAATATGAGCATCCAGGTTCCGCTATTGGTTATTGACCGGAGATGAGTCTCGGTCATGTCTACATAGTTCTCAAACCTGTAGGGTCCGCACGCTTAACGTTTGATGACGATCGGTATTATGAGTTTATGAGTTTTGATGTGCCGAAGGAGTTCGGAGTCCCGGATGAGACCGGGGACATGACGAGGAGTCTCGAAATGGTCGAGACATCGATATATTGGACGACTATATTCCGACATCGTAAAGGATCCGAGTGATTCGAGTATTTTTCGGAGTATATGGGCCTTATTGGGCCATACGGGAATAGAGGAGAAAGGCCAAAAGGAAGGAGACGCGCCCCCCCCCCTCTGGTCCGAATTGGACAAGGGGTGCAGCCCCCTTTTCCTTCTCCCTCTCCACCTCTTTCCTTCTCTCCTACTCCGGAAAGGAAAGGGGAATCCTACTAGGACTTGGGAGTTCTAGTAGGACTCCCCACACTTGGCGCGCCCCCTCTAGGGCCGGCCTCTCCCTTGATCCTTTATATACGAGGGCAGGGGGGCACCCGAGGACACACAAGTTGAATTGTTTTAGCTGTGTGCGGTGCCCCTCTCCACAGAAACACACCTCGATCATACCGTTGCAGTGCTTAGGCGAAGCCCTGCGCCGGTAGATACATCATATATGTCACCACGCCGTCGTGCTGGCGAAACTCTCCCGTGAAGCTCAACTGGATCAAGAGCTCGTGGGACGTCATCAAGCTGAACGTGTGCTGAACGCGGAGGTGCCGTACGTTCGGTGCTTGATCGGTTGGATCGCGAAGAAGTTCGACTACATCAACCACGTCACTTGACGCTTCCGCTCCCGGTCTACGAGGGTACGTAGACACACTCTCCCCCTCGTTGCTATGCATCTAGTAGATAGAACTTGCGTGATCGTAGGAAAATTTTGAAAATACTACGTTTCCCAACAGTGGCATCATGAGCCAGGTCTATGCGTAGATGATATGCACGAGTAGAACACAATAAGTTGTGGGCGATACTAGTCATACTGCTTACCAGCATGTCATACTTTGCTTCGGCGGTATTGTGAGATGAAGCGGCCCGGACCGACATTACGCATACGCTTACGTGAGACTAGTTTCACCGTTATGAGCACTCGTTGCTTAAAGGTGACCGGCGGATGTTTGTCTCTCTCACTTTAGCTGAATCAAGTGTGGCTACGCCCGGTCCTTGTGAAGGTTAAAACAACACATACTTGACGAAACATCGTTGTGGTTTTGTATTCTTAGGTAAGAACGGTTCTTGCTAAGCCCATAGCAACCACGTAAAACTTGCAACAACAAAGTAGAGGACGTCTAACTTGTTTTTGCAGGGCATGTTGTGATGTGATATGGTCAAGACATGATGAGATATACGGTTTTGTATGAGATGATCATGTTTTGTAAAGTTATCGGCAACTGGCAGGAGCCATATGGTTGTCGCTTTATTGTATGAAATGCAATCGCCATGTAATTGCTTTACTTTATCACTAAGCGGTAGCGATAGTCGTAGAAGCAATAGTTGGCGAGACGACAACGATGCTACGATGGAGATCAAGGTGTCGCGCTGGTGACGAAGGTGATCATGATGGTGCTTTGGAGATGGAGATCAAAAGCACAAGATGATGATGGCCATATCATGTCACATATTTTGATTGCATGTGATGTTTATCTTATTATGCTTCTTATTTTGTTTAGTTTGACGGTAGCATTATAAGATGATCCCTTACTAAATTTCAAGGTATAAGTGTTCTCCCTGAGTATGCACCGTTGCGAAAGTTCATCGTGCCAAGACACCACGTGATGATCGGGTGTGATAAGCTCTACGTTCAAATACAACGGGTGTAAGCCAGTTTTGCACACGCAGAATACTCGGGTTAAACTTGACGAGCCTAGCATATGCAGATATGGCCTCGGAAAACTGGAGACCGAAAGGTCGAGCATGAATCATATAGTAGATATGATCAACATAAGATGTTCACCATTGAAACTACTCCATCTCACGTGATGATCAGACATGGTTTAGTTGATTTGGATCACGTGATCATTTAGATGACTAGAGGGATGTCTATCTAAGTGGGAGTTCTTAAGTAATATGATTAAATTGAACTTTAATTTATCATGAACTTAGTCCTCGTAGTATTAGCATATCTATGTTGTAGATCAATAGCTCACGATGTTGCTCCCCGTTTATTTTTTATATGTTCCTAGAGAAAACTAAGTTGAAAGATGTTAGTAGCAATGATGCGGAATTGTTTCGTGATTTGAGGATTATCCTCATTGCTGCACAGAGAATTATGTCCTTGATGCACCGCTAGGTGACAGACCTATTGCAGGAGCAGATGTAGACGTTATGAACGTTTTGACAAAAGCTCGGTATGATGACTACTTGATAGTTTAAGTGCACCATGATTTACGGCTTAGAACCGGGACTTCAAAAACATTTTGAACGCCACGGAGCATATAAGATGTTCCAAGAGTTGAAATTAGTATTTCATACTCATGCCCGTGTCGAGAGGTATAAGACTTCTGACAGTACTTTGCCTACAAGATGGAGGAGAATAGCTCAACTAGTAAGCATGTGCTCAGATTGTCTGGGTACTACAATTACTTGAATCAAGTGGGAGTTAATCTTCCAGATAAGATAGTAATTGACAAAGTTCTCTAGTCACTATCACCAAGTTAGTAGAACTTCGCGATGAACTATAATATGCAAGGGATGACGAAAGGAATTCCCGAGCTCTTCGCGATGCTGAAGTCGGCGAAGGTAGAAATCATGAAAAAAGCATCAAGTGTTGATGGTTAACAAGACCACTTGTTTCAAGTAACGGGCAAAGGGATAGAAGGGGAACTTCAAGAAGAATGACAAGCAAGTTGTCACTCCCGTGAAGAAACCCAAAGCAAAAACTCAAGCCTGAAACTAAGTGCTTCTACTGCAAAGGAAATGGTCACTGGAAGTGGAACTGCCCTAGATACTTGGCGGATAAGAAGGATGGCAAAGTGAACAAAGGTATATTTTGATATACAGATTATTGATGTGTACTTTACTAGTGTTCATAGCAACCCCTGGGTATTTGATACCGGTTCAGTTGCTAAAATTAGTAACTCGAAATGAGAATTGCAGAATGGACAGAGACTAGTTAAAGGTGAAGTGACGATGTGTGTTGGAAGTGGTTCCAAGATTGATATGATCATCATCGCACACTCCCTATACTTTCGGGATTAGTGTAAAACCTAAAGAAATGTTATTTGGCATTTGCGTTGAGCATGAATATGATTTGATCATATTTGTTGCAATACAGTTATTCATTTAAACTCATAGAATAATAGTTATTCTGTTTACATGAATAAAACCTTCGATGGTCATACACCCAATGAAAATAGTTTGTTGGATCTCGATGGTGGTGATACACATATTCATAATATTGAAGCCAAAAGATGCAAGGTTAATATGTTGGGGAACGTAGTATTTTAAAATTTTCCTACGATCACGCAAGTTCTATCTACCAGATGCATAGCAACGAGAGGGGAGAGTGAGTCTACGTACCCTCGTAGACCGAAAGCGGAAGCGTTAGAACAACGCGGTTGATGTAGTCGTACGTCTTCACGGCCCGACCGATCAAGCACCGAAACTACGGCACCTCCGAGTTCTAGCACACGTTCAGCTCGATGATGTCCCTCGAACTCCGATCCAGCCGAGTGTCGAGGGAGAGTTCCGTCAGCACGACGGCGTGGTGACGATCTTGATGTTCTACCGTCGCAGGGCTTCGCCTAAGCACCGCTAAAATATTTATCGAGGAGAACTATGGTGGAGGGGGGCACCGCACACGGCTAAGAGATCAAGAGATCAATTGTTATGTCTAGAGGTGCCCCCCTGCCCCCGTATATAAAGGAGGGAGGGAGAGGCCGGCCCTAGAGGGGGCGCACCAAGTGTGGGGAGTCCTACTAGGACTCCCAAGTCCTAGTAGGATTCCCCTTTCCTTTCCGGAGTAGGAGAGAAGGAAAGAGGGGGAGAGGGAGAAGGAAAAGGGGGCTGCACCCCTTGTCCAATTCGGACCAGAAGGGGGGTGCACGCCTCCTTCCTTTTGGCCTCTCTCCTCTATTCCCGTAACTCCCCGGTACTCCGAAAATACCCGAATCACTCGGAACCTTTCTGATGTCCGAATATAGTCGTCCAATATATCGATTTTTACGTCTCGACCATCTTGAGACTCCTCGTCATGTCCCCGATCTCATCCGGGACTCCGAACTCCTTCGGTACATCAAAACTCATAAACTCATAATAAAACTATCATCGAAACCTTAAGCGTGCGGACCCTACGGGTTCGAGAACTATGTAGACATGACCGATACACGTCTCCGGTCAATAACCAATAGGGGAACCTGGATGCTCATATTGGCTCCCACATATTCTACGAAGATCTTTATCGGTCAAACCGCATAACAACATACATTGTTCCCTTTGTCATCGGTATATTACATGCCCGAGATTCGATCGTCGATATCTCAATACCTAGTTCAATCTCGTTACCAACAAGTCTCTTTACTCGTTCTGTAACACATCATCCCGCAACTAACTCATTAGCTGCAATGCTTGCAAGGCTTATAGTGATGTGCATTACCGAGTGGGCCCAGAGATACCTCTCCGACAATCGGAGTGACAAATCCTAATCTCGAAATACGCCAACCCAACAAGTACCTTCGGAGACACCTGTAGAGTACCTTTATAATCACCCAGTTACGTTGTGACGTTTGGTAGCACACAAAGTGTTCCTCCGGTATTCGGGAGTTGCATAATCTCATAGTCATAGGAACATGTATAAGTCATGAAGAAAGCAATAGCAGTAAAACTTAAACGATCATAGTGCTAAGCTAACGGATGGGTCTTGTCCATCAGATCATTCTCCTAATGATGTGATCCCGTTGATCAAATGACAACTCATGTCTATGGCTAGGAAACATAACCATCTTTGATCAATGAGCTAGTCTAGTAGAGGCATACTAGGGACACTCTGTTTTGTATATGTATTCACACATGTATTAAGTTTCCGGTTAATACAATTCTAGCATGAATAATAAACATTTATCATGATATAAGGAAATAAATAATAACTTTATTATTGCCTCTAGGGCATATTTCCTTCAGTCTCCCACTTGCACTAGAGTCAATAATCTAGTTCACATCGCCATGTGATTTAACACCGATAGTTCACATCGTCATGTGATTAACACCCACAGGGTTTACTAGAGTCAATAATCTAGTTCACATCGCTATGTGATTAACACCCAAAGAGTACTAAGGTGTGATCATGTTTTGCTTCGTGAGAGAAGTTTAGTCGACGGGTCTGTCACATTGAGATCCGTATGTATTTCGTAAATGTCTATGTGTCTACAATGCTCTGCATGGAGCTACTCTAGCTAATTGCTCCCACTTTCAATACGAATCCAGATTGATACTTAGAGTCAGCTGGATTTAGTGTCAAAGCTTGCATCGGCGTAACCCTTTACGACAAACTCTTTATCACCTCCATAATCGAGAAACATTTCCATAGTCATCCAGTTACTAAGGATAATTTTGACCGCTGTACAGTGATCTACTCCTGGATCACTATTGTACCCTCTTGACAAACTCATGGCAAGGTACACAACATGTTTGGTACACAGCATGGCATACTTTATAGAACCTATGGCTGAGGCATAGGGAATGACTTTCATTCTCTCAATATTTTTCTGCCGTGGTCTGGCTTTGAGTCTTACTCAACTTCACACCTTACAAGTCAGGTAAGAACTCCTTCTTTGACTGATCCATTTTGAACTACTTCAAAATCATATCAAGGTATGTACTCATCGAAAGTCTTATCAAGCGTCTTGATCTATCTCTATAGATCTTGATGCCCAATATGTAAGCAGCTTCACCAAGGTCTTTCTTTGAAAAACTCCTTTCAAACACTCCTTTATGCTTTCCAGAAAATTCTACATCATTTCCGATCGACAATATGTCATTCACATATACTTATCAGAAAGGTTGTAGTGCTCCCACTCACTTCTTGTAAATACAGGCTTCACCGCAAGTCTGTATAAATCTATATGCTTTGATCAACTTATCAAAGCGTATATTCCAACTCCGAGATGCTTGCACCAGTCCATAGGTGGATCGCTGGAGCTTGCACATTTTGTTAGCACCTTTAGGATTGACAAAACCTTCTGGTTGCATCATATACAAGTCTTCTTTAATAAATCCATTAAAGAATGCAGTTTTTTTATCCATTTGCCAGATTTCATAAAATGCGGCAATTGCTAACATGATTCGGACAGACTTAAGCATCGCTACGGGTGAGAAAGTCTCATCGTAGTCAACTCCTTGAACTTGTTGAAAAACTTTCGCAACAAGTCGAGCTTTGTAAACAGTAACATTACTGTCAGCGTCAGTCTTCCTCTTGAAGATCCATTTATTTTCGATGGCTTGCCGACCATCGGGCAAGTCAACCAAAGTCCACACTTTGTTCTCATACATGGATCCCATCTCAGATTTCATGGTCTCAAGCCATTTTGCGGAATCTGGGCTCATCATCGCTTCCTCATAGTTCGTAGGTTCATCATGGTCCAGTAACATGACTTCCAGAACCGGGTTGCCGTACCACTCTGGTGCGGAACGTACTCTGGTTGATCTACGAAGTTCAACTGTAACTTGATACGAAGTTTCATGATCATCATCATTAGCTTCCTCACTAATTGGTGTAGGAATCACTGGAACCAGTTTCTGTGATGTACTACTATCCAATTCGGGAGAAGGTACAATTACCTCATCAAGTTCCACTTTCCTCCCACTCACTTCTTTCGAGAGAAACTCCTTCTCTAGAAAGGATCCACTCTTAGCAACAAAGACCTTGCCTTCGGATCTGTGATAGAAGGTGTACCCAACAGTTTCTTTTGGGTATCCTATGAAGATTTACTTCTCCGATTTGGGTTCGAGCTTATCATGTTGAAACTTTTTCACATAAGCATCGCAGTCCCAAACTTAAAGAAATGACAGCTTAGGTTTCTCGTCAAACCACAGTTCATACGGTGTCATCTCCACGGATTTAGATGGTGCCCTATTTAACGTGAATGTATCTGTCTCTAATGCATAACCCCAAAAGCGATAGTGGTAGATCGGTAAGAGACATCATCGATCGCACCATATCTAATAAAGTACGGTTATGACGTTTGGACACACCATTACACTATGGTGTTCCAGGTGGCGTGAGTAGTGAAACTATTTCACATTGTTTTTACTGAAGGCCAAACTCGCTAACTCAAATATTTTACCTCTACGATCATATCGTAGAAACTCTTATTTTCTTGTTACGATGATTCTCCACTTCACTCTGAAATTCTTTGAACTTTTCAAATGTTTTAGACTTGTGCTTCATTAAGTAGATATGCCCATATCTGCTCAAATCATCAGTGAAGGTCAGAAAATAACGATACCCGCCGCGAGCTTCAACACTCATTGGTCCACATACATCTGTATGTATGATCTCCAACAAATCTGTTGCTCGCTCCATTGTTCCGGAGAACGGAGTTTTAGTCATCTTGCCCATGAGGCATGGTTCGCAAGCACCAAGTGATTCATAATCAAGTGATTCCAAAAGTCCATCACTATGGAGTTTCTTCATGCGCTTTACACCATTATGACCTAAACAGCAGTGCCACAAATAAGTTGCACTATCATTATTAACCTTGCATCTTTTGGCTTCAATATTATGAATATGTGTATCACCACCATCGAGATCCAACAAACTATTTTCATTGGGT
Source organism: Secale cereale (assembly GCA_902687465.1). Taxonomy (NCBI): domain Eukaryota; kingdom Viridiplantae; phylum Streptophyta; class Magnoliopsida; order Poales; family Poaceae; genus Secale; species Secale cereale. The sequence continues at coordinate 52,124,375 of LR738715.1, forward strand.
GTATGACCATCGAAGGTTTTATTCATGTAAACAGAATAACAATTATTCTATGACTTTAAATGAATAACCGTCTTGCAACAAATATGATCAAATCATATTCATGCTCAACGCAAATGCCAAATAACATTTATTTAGGTTTTACACTAATCCCGAAAGTATATAGGGAGTGTGCGATGATGATCATATCAATCTTGGAACCACTTCCAACACACATCGTCACTTCACCTTTAGCTAGTCTCTGTTCATTCTGCAATTCTCGTTTTGAGTTACTAATTTTAGCAACTGAACCGGTATCAAATACCCAGGGGTTGCTATGAACACTAGTAAAGTACACATCAATAATCTGTATATCAAAATATACCTTTGTTCACTTTGCCATCCTTCTTATCCGCCAAGTATCTAGGGCAGTTCCACTTCCAGTGACCATTTCCTTTGTAGTAGAAGCACTTAGTTTCAGGCTTGAGTTTTAGCTTTGGGTTTCTTCACGGGAGTGACAACTTGCTTGTCATTCTTCTTGAAGTTCCCCTTCTATCCCTTTGCCCTTTACTTGAAACAAGTGGTCTTGTTAACCATCAACACTTGATGCTTTTTCATGATTTCTACCTTCGCCGACTTCAGCATCGCGAAGAGCTCGGGAATTCCTTTCGTCATCCCTTGCATATTATAGTTCATCACGAAGTTCTACTAACTTGGTGATAGTTACTAGAGAACTTTGTCAATTACTATCTTATCTGGAAGATTAACTCCCACTTGATTCAAGTAATTGTAGTACCCAGACAATCTGAGCACATGCTCACTGGTTGAGCTATTCTCCTCCATCTTGTAGGCAAAGTACTGTCAGAAGTCTTATACCTCTCGACACGGGCATGAGTATGAAATACTAATTTCAACTCTTGGAACATCTTATATGCTCTGTGGCGTTCAAAACATTTTTGAAGTCTCGGTTCTAAGCCATAAAGCATGGTGCACTTAAACTATCAAGTAGTCATCATACCGAGCTTTTGTCAAAACGTTCATAACGTCTTCATCTACTCCTGCAATAGGTATGTCACCTAGCGGTGCATCAAGGACATAATTCTCTGTGCAGCAATGAGGATAATCCTCAGATCACGGAACAATTCCGCATCATTGCTACTAACATCTTTCAACTTAGTTTTCTCTAGGAACATATAAAAAATAAACGGGGAGCAACATCGCGAGCTATTGATCTACAACATAGATATGCTAATACTACGAGGACTAAGTTCATGATAAATTAAAGTTCGATTTAATCATATTACTTAAGAACTCCCACTTAGATAGACATCCCTCTAGTCATCTAAATGATCACGTGATCCAAATCAACTAAACCATGTCCGATCATCACGTGAGATGGAGTAGTTTCAATGGTGAACATCTTATGTTGATCATATCTACTATATGATTCACGCTCGACCTTTCGGTCTCCAGTGTTCCGAGGCCATATCTGCATATGCTAGGCTCGTCAAGTTTAACCCGAGTATTCTGCGTGTGCAAAACTGGCTTACACCCGTTGTATTTGAACGTAGAGCTTATCACACCCAATCATCACGTGGTGTCTCGGCACGACGAACTTTCGCAACGGTGCATACTCAGGGAGAACACTTATACCTTGAAATTTAGTAAGGGATCATCTTATAATGCTACCGTCGAACTAAGCAAAATAAGAAGCATAATAAGATAAACATCACATGCAATCAAAATATGTGACATGATATGGCCATCATCATCTTGTGCTTTTGATCTCCATCTCCAAAGCACCTTCATGATCACCTTCGTCACCGGCGCGACACCTTGATCTCCATCGTAGCATCGTTGTCGTCTCGCCAACTATTGCTTCTACGACTATCGCCACCGCTTAGTGATAAAGTAAAGCAATTACATGGCGATTGCATTTCATACAATAAAGCGACAACCATATGGCTCCTGCCAGTTGCCGATAACTTTACAAAACATGATCATTTCATACAAAACCGTATAACTCATCATGTCTTGACCATATCACATTACAACATGCCCTGCAAAAACAAGTTAGACGTCCTCTACTTTGTTGTTGCAAGTTTTACGTGGCTGCTACGGGCTTAGCAAGAACCGTTCTTACCTACGCATACAAAACCACAACGATATTTCGTCAAGTATGTGTTGTTTTAACCTTCACAAGGACCGGGCGTAGCCACACTTGATTCAACTAAAGTTGGAGAAACTGACACCCGCCAACCACCTGTGTGCGAAGCACGTCGGTAGAACCAGTCTCGCGTAAGCGTACGCGTAATGTCGGTCCGGGCCGCTTCATCCAACAATACCGCCAAATCAAAGTATGACATGCTGGTAAGCAGTATGACTAGTATCGTCCACAACTCACTTGTGTTCTACTCGTGCATATCATCTACGCATAGACCTGGCTCATGATGCCACTGTTGGGGAACGTAGTATTTTAAAATTTTCCTACGATCACGCAAGATCTATCTACCAGATGCATAGCAACGAGAGGGGAGAGTGAGTCTACGTACCCTCGTAGACCGAAAGCGGAAGCGTTAGAAAAACGCGGTTGATGTAGTCGTACGTCTTCACGGCCCGACCGATCAAGCACCGAAACTACGGCACCTCCGAGTTCTAGCACACATTCAGCTCGATGACGTCCCTCGAACTCCGATCCAGCCGAGTGTCGAGGGAGAGTTTCGTCAGCACGACGGCGTGGTGACGATCTTGATGTTCTACCGTCGCAGGGCTTTGCCTAAGCACCGCTACAATATTTATCGAGGAGAACTATGGTGGAGGGGGGCACCGCACACGACTAACAGATCAAGAGATCAATTGTTATGTCTAGAGGTGCCCCCTGCCCCCGTATATAAAGGAGGGAGGGAGAGGCCGGCCCTAGAGGGGGCGCACCAAGTGTGGGGAGTCCTACTAGGACTCCCAAGTCCTAGTAGGATTCCCCTTTCCTTTCCGGAGTAGGAGAGAAGGAAAGAGGGGGAGAGGGAGGAGGAAAAGGGGGCTGCACCCCTTGTCCAATTCGGACCAGAAGGGGGGTGCATGCCTCCTTCCTTTTGGCCTCTCTCCTCTATTCCCGTAACTCCCCGGTACTCCGAAAATACCCGAATCACTCGAAACCTTTCCGATGTCCGAATATAGTCGTCCAATATATCGATTTTTACGTCTCGACCATTTTGAGACTCCTCGTCATGTCCCCGATCTCATCCGGGACTCCGAACTCCTTCGGTACATCAAAACTCATAAACTCATAATAAAACTATCATCGAAACCTTAAGCGTGCGGACCCTACGGGTTCAAGAAATATGTAGACATGACCGAGACACGTCTCCGGTCAATAACCAATAGGGGAACCTGGATGCTCATATTGGCTCCCACATATTCTACGAAGATCTTTATCGGTCAAACCGCATAACAACATACATTGTTCCCTTTGTCATCGGTATATTACATGCCCGAGATTCGATCGTCGATATCTCAATACCTAGTTCAATATCGTTACCAACAAGTCTCTTTACTCGTTCCGTAATACATCATCCCGCAACTAACTCATTAGCTGCAATGCTTGCAAGGCTTATAGTGATGTGCATTACCGAGTGGGCCCAGAGATACCTCTCCGACAATCGGAGTGACAAATCCTAATCTCGAAATACGCCAACCCAACAAGTACCTTCGGAGACACCTGTAGAGTACCTTTATAATCACCCAGTTACGTTGTGACGTTTGGTAGCACACAAAGTGTTCCTCCGGTATTCGGGAGTTGCATAATTTCATAGTCATAGGAACATGTATAAGTCATGAAGAAAGCAATAGCAGTAAAACTTAAACGATCATAGTGCTAAGCTAACGGATGGGTCTTGTCCATCAGATCATTCTCCTAATGATGTGATCCCGTTGATCAAATGACAACTCATGTCTATGGCTAGGAAACATAACCATCTTTGATCAATGAGCTAGTCTAGTAGAGTCATACTAGGGACACTCTGTTTTGTCTATGTATTCACACATGTATTAAGTTTCCGGTTAATACAATTCTAGCATGAATAATAAACATTTATCATGATATAAGGAAATAAATAATAACTTTATTATTGCCTCTAGGGCATATTTCCTTCATAATAATGATAGTGCAACTTATTTGTGGCACTGCCGTTTAGGTCATAATGGTGTAAAGCGCATGAAGAAACTCCATAGTGATGGAATTTTGGAATCACTTGATTATGAATCACTTGGTGCTTGCGAACCATGCCTCATGGGCAAGATGACTAAAACTCTGTTCTCCGAAACAATGGAGCGAGCAACAGATTTGTTGGAGATCATACATACAGATGTATGTGGACCAATGAGTGTTGAAGCTCGCGGCGGGTATCGTTATTTTCTGACCTTCACTGATGATTTGAGCAGATATGGGTATATCTACTTAATGAAGCACAAGTCTGAAACATTTGAAAAGTTCAAAGATTTTCAGAGTGAAGTGGAGAATCATCGTAACAAGAAAATAAGAGTTTCTACGATATGATCGTAGAGGTAAAATATTTGAGTTAGCGAGTTTGGCCTTCAGTAAAAACAATGTGAAATAATTTCACTACTCACGCCACCTGGAACATCACAGTGTAATGGTGTGTCCGAACGTCATAACCGTACTTTATTAGATATGGTGCGATCGATGATGTCTCTTACCGATCTACCACTATCGCTTTTGGGGTTATGCATTAGAGACAACTACATTCACGCTAAATAGGGCACCATCTAAATCTGTGGAGATGACACCGTATGAACTGTGGTTTGACGAGAAACCTAAGCTGTCATTTCTTTAAGTTTGGGACTGCGATACTTATGTGAAAAAGTTTCAACATGATAAGCTCGAACCCAAATCGGAGAAGTAAATCTTCATAGGATACCCAAAAGAAACTGTTGGGTACACCTTCTATCACAGATCCGAAGGCAAGGCCTTTGTTGCTAAGAGTGGATCCTTTCGAGAGAAGGAGTTTCTCTCGAAAGAAGTGAGTGGGAGGAAAGTAGAACTTGATGAGGTAATTGTACCTTCTCCCGAATTGGAAAGTGGAACATCACAGAAACTAGTTCCAGGGATTCCTACACCAATTAGTGAGGAAGCTAATGATGATGATCATGAAACTTCAGATCAAGTTTCTGCTGAACTTCGTAGATCAACCAGAGTTCGTTCCGCATTAGAGTGGTATGGCAACCCGGTTCTGGAAGTCATGTTACTGGACCATGATGAACCTACAAACTATGAGGAAACGATGATGAGCCCAGATTTCGCAAAATGGCTTGAGGCCATGAAATCTGAGATGGGATCCATGTATGAGAACAAAGTGTGGACTTTGGTTGACTTGCCCGATGATCGGCAAGCCATCGAAAATAAATGGATCTTCAAGAGGAAGACTGACGCTGACGGTAATGTTACTGTTTACAAAGCTCAACTTGTTGCGAAAGTTTTTCAACAAGTTCAAGGAGTTGACTACGATGAGGCTTTCTCACCCGCAGCGATGCTTAAGTCTGTCCGAATCATGTTAGCAATTCCCGCATTTTATGAAATCTGGCAAATGGATAACAAAACCGCATTCTTTAATGGATTTATTAAAGAAGACTTGTATATGATGCAACCAGAAGGTTTTGTCAATCCTAAAGGTGCTAACAAAATGTGCAAGCTCCAGCGATCCATCAATGGACTGGTGCAAGCATCTCGAAGTTGGAATATACGCTTTGATAAGTTGATCAAAGCATATAGATTTATACAGACTTGCGGTGAAGCCTGTATTTACAAGAAGTGAGTGGGAGCACTACAACCTTTCTGATAAGTATATGTGAATGACATATTGTCGATCGAAAATGATGTAGAATTTTCTGGAAAGCATAAAGGAGTGTTTGAAAGGAGTTTTTCAAAGAAAGACCTTGGTGAAGCTGCTTAGATATTGGGCATCAAGATCTATAGAGATAGATCAAGACGCTTGATAAGACTTTCGATGAGTACATACCTTGATAAGATTTTGAAGTAGTTCAAAATGGATCAGTCAAAGAAGGAGTTCTTGCCTGACTTGTAAGGTGTGAAGTTGAGTAAGGCTCAAAGCCAGACCACGGCAGAAAAATATAGAGAGAATGAAAGTCATTCCCTACGCCTCAGCCATAGGTTCTATAAAGTATGCCATGCTGTGTACCAAACATGTTGTGTACCTTGCCATGAGTTTGTCAAGGGGGTACAATAGTGATCCAGGAGTAGATCACAGTACAGCGGTCAAAATTATCCTTAGTAACTGGATGACTAAGGAAATGTTTCTCGATTATGGAGGTGATAAAGAGTTCGTCGTAAAGGGTTACGCCGATGCAAGCTTTGACACTAAATCCAGATGACTCTAAGTATCAATCTAGATGCGTATTGAAAGTGGGAGCAATTAGCTAGAGTAGCTCTATGCAGAGCATTGTAGACATAGAAATTTGCAAAATACATACGGATCTGAATGTGACAGACCCGTTGACTAAACTTCTCTCACAAGCAAAACATGATCACACCTTATTACTCTTGGGTATTAATCACATAGCGATGTGAACTAGATTATTGACTCTAGTAAACCCTTTGGGTGTTGGTTACATGGCGATGTGAACTATGGGTGTTATTCACATAACGATGTGAACTATTGGTATTAAATCACATGGCGATGTGAGCTAGATTATTGACTCTAGTGCAAGTGGCAGACTGAAGATAATATGCCCTAGAGGCAATAATAAAGTTGTTATTTATATTTTCTTATATCATGATAAATGTTTATTATTCATGCTAGAATTGTATTAACCGGAAACTTAGTACATGTGTGAATACATAGACAAAATAGAGTGTCCCTAGTATGCCTCTACTAGACTAGCTCATTGATCAAAGATGTTTTTTTTCCTAACCATAGACATGAGTTGTCATTTGATCAACAAGATCACATCATTAGGAGAATGATGTGATGGACAAGACCCATCCGTTAGCTTAGCACTATGATCGTTTAGTTTTACTGCTATTGCTTTCTTCATGACTTATACATGTTCCTATGACTATGAGATTATGCAACTCCCGAATACCGTAGGAGCACCTTGTGTGCTATCAAACGTCACAACGTAACTGGGTGATCATAAAGATGCTCTACAAGTGTCTCCGAAAGTGTTCGTGGTGTTTACATAGATCAAGACTAGGATTTGTCACTCCGAGTGTCGGAGAGGTATCTCTGGGCCCTCTCGGTAATGCACATCATAATAAGCCTTGCAAGCAAAAGACTAATGAGTTAGTCACGCGATGATGTATTACGGAACGAGTAAAGAGACTTGCCGGTAACGAGATTGAACTAGGTATAGAGATAACGACGATCGAATCTCGGGCAAGTAACATACCAATGACAAAAGGAACAACGTATGTTGTTATGCGGTTTGACCGATAAAGATCTTCGTAGAATATGTAGGAGCCAATATGAGCATCCAGGTTCCGCTATTGGTTATTGACCGGAGATGAGTCTCGGTCATGTCTACATAGTTCTCGAACCCGTAGGGTCCGCACGCTTAACGTTTGATGACGATCGGTATTATGAGTTTATGAGTTTTGATGTACCGAAGGAGTTCGGAGTCCCGGATGAGACCGGGGACATGACGAGGAGTCTCGAAATGGTCGAGATGTAAAGATCGATATATTGGACGACTATATTCGTACATCGGAAAGGTTCCGAGTGATTCGGGTATTTTTCGGAGTATATGGGCCTTATTAGGCCATACGGGAATAGAGGAGAAAGGCCAAAAGGAAGGAGGCGCGCGCCCCCCCTCTGGTCCGAATTGGACAAGGGGTGCAGCCCCCTTTTCCTTCTCCCTCTCCACCTCTTTCCTTCTCTCCTACTCCGGAAAGGAAAGGGGAATCCTACTAGGACTTGGGAGTCCTAGTAGGAGTCCCCACACTTGGCGCGCCCCCTCTAGGGCCGGCCTCTCCCTTGCTCCTTTATATACGGGGGCAGGGGGGCACCCAAGGACACACAAGTTGAATTGTTTTAGCCGTGTGCGGTGCCCCTCTCCACAGAAACACACCTCGGTCATACCGTTGCGGTGCTTAGGCGAAGCCCTGCGCCGGTAACTTCATCATATCCGTCACCACGCCGTCGTGCTGACGAAACTCTCCCGTGAAGCTCAACTCGATCAAGAGCTCGTGGGACGTCATCAAGCTGAACGTGTGCTGAACGCGGAGGTGTTGTACGTTCGGTGCTTGATTGGTTGGATCGCGAAGAAGTTCGACTACATCAACCGCGTTACTTGACGCTTCCGCTCCCGGTCTACGAGGGTACGCACACTCTCCCTCTCGTTGCAATGCATCTGGTAGATAGATCTTGCGTGATCGTAGGAAAATTTTAAAATACTACATTCCCCTACAGTGGCATCATGAGCCAGGTCTATGCGTAGATGATATGCACGAGTAGAACACAATGAGTTGTGGGCGATATTAGTCATACTGCTTACCAGCATGTCATACTTTGCTTCGGCGGTATTGTGAGATGAAGCGGCCCGGACCGACATTACGTGTACGCTTACACGAGACTGGTTTCACCGTTATGAGCACTCGTTGCTTAAAGGTGACTGGCGGGTGTCTGTCTCTCTCACTTTAGCTGAATCAAGTGTGGCTACGCCCGGTCCTTCTGAAGGTTAAAACATCACATACTTGACGAAACATCGTTGTGGTTTTTGTATGCGTAGGTAAGAACGGTTCTTGCTAAGCCCTGTAGCAGCCACGTAAAACTTGCAACAACAAAGTAGAGGACGTCTAACTTGTTTTTGCAGGGCATGTTGTGATGTGATATGGTCAAGACATGATGAGATATACGGTTTTGTATGAGATGATCATGTTTTGTAAAGTTATCGGCAACTGGCAGGAGCCATATGGTTGTCGCTTTATTGTATGAAATGCAATCGCAATGTAATTGCTTTACTTTATCACTAAGCGGTAGCGATAGTCGTAGAAGCAATAGTTGGCGAGACGACAACGATGCTACGACGGAGATCAAGGTGTCGCGCCGGTGACGAAGGTGATCATGACGGTGCTTTGGAGATGGAAATCAAAAGCACAAGATGATGATGGCCATATCATGTCACATATTTTTGATTGCATGTGATGTTTATCTTATTATCCTTCTTATTTTTCTTAGTACGATGGTAGCATTATAAGATGATCCCTTACAAAATTTCAAGGCATAAGTGTTCTCCCTGAGTATGCACCGTTGCGAAAGTTCGTCGTGCCGAGACACCACGTGATGATCGGGTGTGATAAGCTCTACGTTCAAATACAACGGGTGTAAGCCAGTTTTGCACACGCAGAATACTCGGGTTAAACTTGACGAGCCTAGCATATGCAGATATGGCCTCGGAACACTGGAGACCGAAAGGTCGAGCGTGAATCATATAGTAGATATGATCAACATAAGATGTTCACCATTGAAACTACTCCATCTCACGTGATGATCGGACATGGTTTAGTTGATTTGGATCACGTGATCATTTAGATGACCGGAGGGATGTCTATCTAAGTGGGAGTTCTTTAAGTAATATGATTAATTGAACTTTAATTTATCATGAACTTAGTCCTGATAGTTTTTGCATATCTATGTTGTTGTAGATCTATGGCCCGTGCTACCGTTCCTTTGAATTTTAATGCATTCCTAGAAAAAGCTAAGTTGAAAGATGATGGTAGCAATTACACGGACTGGGTCCGTAACTTGAGGATTATCCTCACTGCTGCACAGAAGAATTATGTCCTTGAAGCACCGCTAGGTGACAAGCCCCCTCCCGCTAATGTAGATGCTTTGAACGTCTGGCAGACGCGGTCTGATGACTACTCGATAGTTCAGTGTGCCATGCTTTACGGCTTAGAACCGGGGCTTCAACGATGTTTTGAACGTCATGGACCATATGAGATGTTCCAGGAGTTGAAGTTAATATTTCAAGCAAATGCCCGGATTGAGAAATATGAGATTTCCAATAAGTTCTACAGCTGCAAGATGGAGGAGAATAGTCCTATCAGTGAACACTTGCTCAGAATGTCTCGGTACTACAATCATAGGACTCAACTTGGTTGCAAAGTTGACGAGGATAGTGTTATTGATAGAGTTCTTCAATCACTGCCACCAAGCTATAAAGGCTTCGTGATGAACTATAATATGCAAGGGATGCAGAAGACAATTCCCGAGCTCTTCGCTATGCTCAAAGCTGCGGAGGTAGAAATCAAAAAGGAGCATCAAGTGTTGATGGTTAACAAGACCACTAGTTTCAAGAAAAAGGGCAAGGGAAAGAAGGGGAACTTCAAGAAGAATAGCAAGACAGTTGCTACTCCCGCGAAGAAACCCAAGTCTGGAGCCAAGCCTGAAACTGAGTGCTTCTACTGCAAAGGGACTGGACACTGGAAGCGGAACTGCCCCAAGTATTTGGCGGATAAGAAGGATGGCAAGGTGAACAAAGGTATATGTGATATACATGTTATTGATGTGTACCTTACTAATGCTCGTAGTAGTACCTGGGTATTTGATACCGGTTCGGTTGCTAATATTTGTAACTCGAAACAGGGACTACGGATTAAACGAAGATTAGCTAAGGACGAGGTGACGATGCGCATGGGAAATGGTTCCAAAGTCGATGTGATTGCCGTCGGCACGCTACCTCTACATCTACCTTCGGGATTAGTTTTAGACCTAAATAATTGTTATTTGGTGCCAGCGTTGAGCATGAACATTATATCTGGATCTTGTTTGTTGCGAGACGTTTATTCATTTAAATCAGAGAATAATGGTTGTTCTATTTTTATGAATAATATCTTTTATGGTCATTCACCCTTGAAGAGTGGTCTATTCTTGTTGGATCTCGATTGCAGTGATACACATATTCATAATATTGAAGCCAAAAGATGCAAGGTTAATAATAATAGTGCAACTTATTTGTGGCACTGCCGTTTAGGTCATATTGGTGTAAAGCGCATGAAGAAACTCCATAGTGATGGAATTTTGGAATCACTTGATTATGAATCACTTGGTGCTTGCGAACCATGCCTCATGGGCAAGATGACTAAAACTCCGTTCTCCAGAACTGTGGAGTGAGCAACAGAGTTGTTGGAAATCATACATACTGATGTATGCGGACCAATGAGTGTCGAAGCTCGCGGCGGGTATCGTTATTTTCTGACCTTCACTGATGATTTGAGCAGATATGGGTATATCTACTTAATGAAGCACAAGTCTGAAACATTTGAAAAATTCAAAGAATTTCAGAGTGAAGTAGAGAATCATCGTAACAAGAAAATAAAGTTTCTGCGATCTGATCGTGGAGGAGAATATTTGAGTTACGAGTTTGGTCTTCATTTGAAACAATGTGGAATAGTTTCACAACTCACGCCACCCGGAACACCACAGCGTAATGGTGTGTCCGAACGTCGTAACCGTACTTTATTGGATATGGTGCGATCTATGATGTCTCTTACCGATTTACCACTATCGTTTTGGGGATATGCTTTAGAGACAGCTGCATTCACGTTAAATAGGGCACCATCTAAATCCGTTGAGGCGACACCTTATGAACTATGGTTTGGCAAGAAACCAAAGTTGTCGTTTCTTAAAGTTTGGGGCTGCGATGCTTATGTGAAAAAGCTTCAACCTGATAAGCTCAAACCCAAGTCGGAGAAATGTGTCTTCATAGGATACCCAAAAGAGACTGTTGGGTACACCTTCTATCACAGATCCGAAGGCAAGATATTCGTTGCTAAGAATGGATCCTTTCTAGAAAAGGAGTTTCTCTCGAAAGAAGTGAGTGGGAGGACAGTAGAACTTGGTGAGGTAATTGTACCTTCTCCTGAAATGGAAAGTAGCACATCACAGAAAATTGTTCCAGTGATTCCTACACCAATTAGTGAGGAAGCTAATGATGATGATCATGAAACTTCAGATCAAGATTTTGCTGAACGTCGTAGATCAACCAAAGTACGTTCCGCACCAGAGTGGTACGACAACCCAGTTTTGGAAGTCATGTTACTAGACCATGATGAACCTACGAACTATGAGGAAGCGATGATGAGCCCAGATTCCACAAAATGGCTTGAGGCCATGAAATCTGAGATGGGATCCATGTATGAGAACAAAGTGTGGACTTTGGTTGACTTGCCCGATGATCGGCAAGCCATCGAAAATAAATGGATCTTCAAGAGGAAGACCGACGCAGACGGTAATATTACTGTTTACAAAGCTCGACTTGTTGTGAAAGGGTTTTGACAAGTTCAAGGAGTTGACTACGATGAGACTTTCTCACCTGTAGCGATGCTTAAGTCTGTCCGAATCATGTTAGCAATTGCCGCATTTTATGATTATGAAATCTGGCAAATGGATGTCAAAACTGCATTCCTGAATGGATATCTCAAAGAAGAGTTGTATATGATGCAACCAGAAGGTTTTGTCGATCCAAAAGGTGCTAACAAAGTGTGCAAGCTCCAGCGATCCATCTATGGACTGGTGCAAGCATCTTGGAGTTGGAATATACGCTTTGATGAGGTGATCAAAGCATATGGTTTTATACAGACTTTTGGAGAAGCATGTATTTACAAGAAAGTGAGTGGGAGCTCTGTAGCATTTCTGATATTATATGTGGATGACATATTGTTGATGGGAAATGATATAGAATTTCTGGATAGCATAAAAGGATACTTGAATAAGAGTTTTTCAATGAAAGACCTCGGTGAAGCTGCTTACATATTAGGCATCAAGATCTATAGAGATAGATCAAGACGCTTGATTGGACTTTCACAAAGCACATACCTTGATAAAGTTTTGAAGAAGTTTAAAATGGGTCAGTGATAACCCTCAACCGTAAGGGATCGAGATAGTCTTTGCGGGTAAGAATAACCCAATTTATTGATTCGACACACGGGGTGCCAAAGAGTATTTATAAGCTTTGACAGTTGAGTTGTCAATTCAACCGCACCTGAAATATACTTACTTGCAACAAAAGATAAGTGGTAACGGTGATATGATAGTGATGATGGTGATAGTAAAAGTAAACAGCAAAAGTAAATAGCAAAAGTAGCAACTAGTAACCAGCAGGATTTAAAACACTGTAGGCTAGGGAGCTGAATGGTTGGGCGATGCATGGATGTGATATATCATGAATCTAACTTGGGGCAAGGCACACGGAAAAGTAATGATCATCTAGGCAATTATCAAACACTAGGCATGTATCCCACGGGTAGTTGTACGTGCTTGCAATAAGAACTTGCACAACATCTTTTGTCCTACCATCCCGCTACGAACGGGGCCAAAAGGAACTTATGGAGATTAAGGTGCTCCTGTCAAAGAGCACCGGAACAAAGCAATAAACTCAATGGATACATGTAATCCTCAAACTATGGACCATCCCCTTTGGTGTCCCAAGCTGTCACTTTTGGGATCGCTGGTTCCGGACCGTAATAGGTGCAAACAACTCATAGGTAGGATCAAGAACACAAATATATTCATGCAAACAGATATGGTTCAGATCTGAAATCATGGCACTCGGGCCCTAAGTGACAAGCATTACGAGTAACAAGTTGAAGCGAAGATGATAAACACCATAGTAGATGATAGGCAACATGCCCCCAACGATCTGACAAACTATTACATGATCTAACTCATCCAATCCCTACCATCCCCTTTGCCTACAGCAGGGAATTACTCACACATGGAAGGAGAAGTCATGGAGGGAGGATGGAGTGGTGATGATGATGACGATGGCGATGATCTCCCCTCTCCGGAGGCCAAATCAGCCTCCAGATTAGCCCTCCCGAAGAAGAACAGAGGGCGGCGGCGGCTCCGGGACGAAAACTGGGAAAACAACTCCTGATCTCGGGTTTTCTCGTCACGGGCTAAATACGGGTCAAAGTAGGGCACCAGGGGAGGTGGGGCCCACCCAGGCGGCCTGGCGCGGCGGCCAGGGGTGGGGCCGCCTGGGCAGGGCGCCTGGAGCCCCCCTGGCTGCCCTCTGGCCCATTTTCTGGCACAAGGTTCCTTCGGGTGCGTGGATTTTCTGTGATTTTTCGTGGAATTTTCTGAGACACCTAAAAATCCGTTTTCCTGCACACAATAAAACTTTACAGGCAGCTCTGCTGAAAACAGCGTCAGTCCGGGTTAGTTTAGCTCAAATCATGCAAGAGTGAGGTCAAAACAATAGCAAAAGTGTTTGGAAAAGTAGATACATTTGAGACGTATCAACTCCCCCAAGCTTAGCATATTGCTTGTCCTCAAGCAATTCAGTTCAACGAACTGGACGCGACAAAGAAAACTTTGACAAACGCTTTTGCTTCATTAGATGTATATAAGCATGTACTACGAAAAGAGTCTAGCAAGTATTGAAACAATGCTATGAGGACAATGCACGGAGCAATCCTTCTTTCAAGTGGCCAATCACAAATACCTAAAAGTAAATAATATACTACTGAAAATCAAGACAAGATTACATTGCACATAGCTTGAGCATATTAGAGTGGTATCTCGCTAGCCTCCATGAGTGAAGCAAAACATAAATGCAGAAACTCCTCCAGAGTTTTAAAGGAGACTAGAACTAAGAATTTCAGAATAAATAACATCACAAGCATGCAGAAGACAATGTAATACTTTGGGACAATGCACATTACACTCAGAATGACAATTATGCTCTCCTAGTTGGTGCTTTGAAGAAAGAAGGTGGAGACTCTCGAACCGTGGAATTTGATGGCGAGGTTGAAAACCCGTGGTCGGAAACAAAAACTAAACATGTACCAGAGCTCTTGGTTTTAAAAACAGAGGTAAATTTTTTTTAGAGATGCATATTTCGTCAACGAATGCTAGCAGATAACTCAATTACTTCTCGAGTTGGACAAGTTTCGAGGAACGGCTCCCGCACGAGGACGATCACATCCCCTTAATCTCCTTTGTTTATCACTGCCAAAGTTTTCTGATTTCTCATGAACAAAGCGTGAAGGAGGGTTTGTTTGTTGTATTATCTTTTATGAGCCGGGCGCACTCTATGCCAGTTCCTTCTCGTATTAGGGGTTTGCACATTAGACATGCAATCCCGGGGTGAAACTTGTCCAACTTAAAAAGATCATGAATTAACTACTACTTCCTCATGAGCTAAAACAGAGGCACAAAAGAGAAATGCTTTTTTGAATAATTTCGAGATGGTACAAGATAGTCTTCGTTAGGAATGGCAGGTAAATACCATGTATAGGAAGGTATGGTGGACTCATATGGCATAACTGGTTTAAAGGATTTTGGATGCACAAGCAGTCAGTCCGCTTAGTACAGGTGGAGGTTAGCAAAAGACTGGGAAGCGACCAACTAGAGAGCAATACGGCCATAATCATGCAGAGCGACAAAGCAACATTGAATCGGGCATGAAAGTGATATAACTATTCTGAAACTCAAAGATCATCAAGGCAGAGCAGACTTTTTAGTCTTAAACATGTGTAAACATGTGCCAAGTCAATCCAAGAATTCTCCAAAGGGAAATACCACCTTAGTATACCAAACTATGAACAGTGCAATGCATGTAAATCATTTCAATAACACATTATATACTCTAGCTATTCGAGACTAGCCACAAGGAAAGCATGAACCACTGGGAGAGCATTGTAAACATAGCACTATGTCGCTACAAGCTGGTCTCTAGATCATAAGTACAGGCATATGTACAAAAGTAGAAACAAGAAGAGTTCATACCGGTTTTCCCTTGTTGCTTCCCTTCAGTCGATCTTCGTCATTACTGCCTCGTCACTTGCACGATCGAACGTAGGAAATATAATTAAATGCCATTACGGACTCGAGCTGAACTCTGAAAACAAAGCAAACTAAAGAGAGAAAGGAAATCTTTTTGGATTATTTCAAACGTTGAACGAAAGCAAAAGAAAGAGAAAATATTTTTGTTGTTTTTGCAAAGAAAGAAATAAAGAAGAACGGGCAAAAACTTCGAAAAGATCAAAGCGAATAAAACGAATAATACAATGGAAAAGTGAGAAGGGCACGTACTCCCCCAAGCTTAGGCTTTTGGCCTAAGTTGGTAGTAGCTACTGCCCCCAGGAGCCTCCTGCTCCGGGGGAATGCTGGTGAGTCCAAGGGTCGTAGAAGGATTCCGGTGCGTACACCGAACTCCTCGGATCCTCCCACGAGGAAGGGTCCGTACTCCAAGCAGAGGAAGATCCTTCACCAAACTGAGTGACGGTCTCCCCCTGAAAAGGTGGTAACTCACCGTGCTCCTCCTCGTCGGGCACAACCCCCTCCATGGGGTTATGAAGCTGATGCTGGGCCATGAACTCATCGAACTGGATAACATCAAAGGACCATCCGTTCCTGCGAGAAAAATCAAACAAAAGAGGTGCAGGTAGACGGATCTCGCATTCCGCGGCAGTTCCGAAACGCAAGATATAAACAAGATTATCAAGCTCAGAAGTCATGGTAACAAACTTATGCCTTTTCATAGTAGCAAGATCAAAACTTAAATAAGTAAAAGGCTTATCATCAGGGTGTGGAGTGCCTTCAAGATATTCTAAGATAAGTGTGGCATAAACGCCACCAAATAAATCTCCCCTGTTACCGTTCATAGCAAGGCGTCGAGCAATTAAGGCACCCAGATTATAATCAAACCTCCCTGAGAGGGCGGCTGCCAGGATAGCAATATCCGGCGCAGAAATGTTGCTCGTGTTGTCACGAGCTAACACCCCTCTAGCAACATAATATGCAAAATACCTGAGGTGAGGGAATAAGATGCTGGAGATTTTTGACCGATGAATATCCCTTGTACCCATGCTGTAGAGAGAGTTGAAGACGGTTTTCAGCTCGGAGGGCTGAGAGGTCATCCTAGCCGTCCGCCCAACGTTCGGCACACCTATTATTTCACAAAACTTTTCCAAGGGCATGGTGATAAGATCATTGTAAATTTTAAACTCAATAGCACCAGAGTCAGGGTTATATCTAAAACTGTTAATGAAACCGGAGGTGAGTTTTTGATACTGAGTAACACGGCACGTGACGAGCCGTGTCAGACCTGCATTAGCACAGAGATTATAAAACTCATCCTTGATTCCCGCAGCTTCAAGGAATTCATCACATGGAAACATCATAGCACGTGCTGGACTTGTGTCTTCCAACAACTCTAGGGGCACATGATCCTCATTGTAGCTCACCCTAGCAGTCGAGGGTGAAGCTGCGGCTCTAGTAACTCGATCGGAGTGCGTGGGCCTCCTCTTCTCAAGCCACCCCTTTGCCCTTCCTAACAAACTCATTTCTGAAATTTTTGGCAAATTACAAAAACAAGGATTTAAACAAAGTGGGTTAAGGCAAACTACTCGACTCACTTACCTAAGGTATAAACTTGCATCAAAACTTGGAAAATAAATTTCTACACATGCATGCAAGCTCATCTATACAGCACCAAGAACTACTAAATACTCACAAATGAAGCCACCAATCAGAAATCTAATTGGAGGGGTCGAGGAGTTACATACCAGGGAGTATTTGTTCAAAATCTCAGCTCAAATGATAGGCTGTAGAGAGAGATCGAAGAATCGCCTCCAAGAGCAGCAAGAACGCAAGAACAAGTGCATAACTCGTGTTTTTGGAGAGAAAGAGAGAGAGAGAGAGGAAGAAGACTTACCTGGAGGGGGCCTTGTGGGCCCCAGGCGCTCTGTGGGCGCGACCAGGGGGCAGGCCGCGCCAGCTGGCCGCCTGGGCCACTGGTGGGTCCCCCTGGTCAGCCCCAGGTACCTCTGGGTCACTCCTGACATGGAAATTTTTATTTTTATTTTTCTGGAATTTTTCTGAAAACTTCACTGTTGAAATTTTTTCGAAGTTCAAAAAGGCTGCAAGACTTTCTGAAAACTTAAAGCAGTGATTAGTATTGTGAAGCTTCAAAACATAAACACTTGGTACAGCAAGGAGAACAAAAACTAAAACAAATGAAAACATAACAAGCTCAACTTTTTATCTATATAAAACATGTTCACTAGTAAGGTTGATCAAGTCTTACCAACAAACAGGTGATATATAGAGCAAAAAGTCTCACCTCTTACGAAGCGATCACTGAACCTTTACTTTAATGGACATTGTCCCCACCATAATAGTTTTGTATTTGTGGTGCACATGTAGTGGACAGTCCCAGTCTCCAATCTTCACGGTCTCGATATTTTCTATAGAGTTGAGGCCATGCCTCCTGTCGGTCTTCTTTGGAAAATACACCGTGTGTTCTTTATCATTCACATTGAAGGTAACCTTCCCTTTATTGCAATCAATAATAGCACCTGCGGTGTTAAGAAAAGGTCTACCAAGAATAATGGACATGCTCCCATCCTCGGGCATGTCAAGCACAACAAAATCAGTAAGGATCAAACAATTAGCAACTTCTACGGGAACATCCTCACAAATACCTATCGGAACGGCGGTTGACTTGTCAGCCATCTGAAGAGAGATATCTGTAGGAATTAGTTTCTCTAAACAAAGCCTCTTGTAAAGAGAGAAAGGCATAACACTCACTCCTGCTCCAAGATCACATAAAGCAGTTTTGACATAATTATTCTTTATGGAGCAAGGAATGGTGGGTATACCTGGATCACCAAGCTTCTCAGGAATCTTGCCACTGAAAGAGTAGTTAGCAAGCATAGTAGATATTGCTTCATTAGGAACTTTTCTTTTATTAGTGACGATATCTTTCATATATTTTGAATAGGGAGGTAACTTAATAGCATCAGTCAAAGGGATTTGAAGAAAAAGAGGTTTAATCCACTCACAAAACTTATTGTAATGCTCTTCTTCTTTAGATTTGATAGACTTACCTGGAAAGGGCATGGGTTTCTGTATCCATGGTTCTCTTTCCTTCCCATGTCTTCTTGCGACGAAGTCTTCTCTAGTGTACCTCTTACATTTGTCAGGTGCTTCTGCTTCTCGAACTTCAGGCGGATCATTCTTCTCATTATCCTTACCTTCAGGTTCGACACCGTCTTCAGTCTCAGCATCGGAGATAGATACACTGTTGGGATCAACAGCTGGCTCTTCATCTGGATCATTGGAATTGTCAGCCTCCTTATGTTTCTTCTTCTTCTTCTTCTTTGGAGAGCCAACAATTTCTTCTTCCTGCATTTGAGAATCTTGCTCGATTCTCCTCGGATGCCCTTCTGGATAAAGGGGATCTTGAGTGCTAGTTCCTCCTCGGGTCTTAATCCCGAAGGCCTGCAAATCATCCTGTTTGGCATTGTTAGCAAGCAAATCTTTTTGCACATTAGAAATTTGTTCAAGCTGAGTTTGAACCATATGAAAATGCTTCACAAGACATTTAACATCATTAACTGTTCTACCTAGAACATCAAGCAAACTTTTGATAGCATGGGAATCATCATGCAATTGACTTTGTATCCTCTCATTAAAATGATTTTGTTTCATAATAAAATTATCAAACTCATCTAAACATTGATCAGGAGGCTTACCATGAGGGATGTCACTTGCGTTGAAATCTAAAAGAGAATGTACCTCTACCATAGGAGGGTGAGTGGTAGGCTCATACAACTTCTCAATAGGGGGTAGATTCTTCACGTCCTCAGCTTTAATACCCTTTTCTTTAATAGACTTCTTTGCTTCTCGCATATCCTCGGGGCTTAGAACAAACATACCCCTCTTCTTTGGTGGTGGAGGTGGTTCAGGGACGGACCAATCTTCATGGTTTTTGGCAATCCTGCCCATCAAATCCTCTGCATCGTCCGGTGTTCTTTTCCTGAAAACACAACCAGCACAACTGTCCAAATAGGACCTGGATTCATCAGTTAGACCAGCATAAAATATATCGATTAATTCATTCTTAGGGACTCCATGTCCTGGTCTAGCCCGAATCAGACCACAGTACCTCCCCCAAGCTTTAGGGAGGTGCTCATCCTGCAACTGTTTAAAGTTATAAATTCTTTGTAAAGCAGCATGTTGCATATGAGCAGGAAAGTACTTATCAACAAAAGAGTGAGCTAAGTCTTGAGGACTCTTAATGGAACCATATGGGAGTGAATCATACCATGTTTTAGCACCTTCCTTCAAAGAGAAAGGAAGAAGCTTAGTCACATAAAAGTTTCGTTTCTTCTCATCTGTGGTAAACAAGCCACCCAACTCAGTGAGTTTGGTCAGGTGTGCAATAGCATCATCATTTTCTGTGCCAAAAAAGGGGTCAGCTTCAACCATAGGTATAAGTGAAAGATCAACAGAGAAATCATAATCAGGATCATCGATGCATATAGGAGATGTAGCAAATTCGGGATCAGGAACAGTCTTGTTCTTCAAAGAGTGTTTTTCAAGCAGCTTCTTAATAGCTTCAGGGTCAGAGCCGGCAAACTCTGTCAGTTCCCTGCATAAATCATCATCAAGCATAATGTAATCATCATCAAGGAGTCTCTCCTTGAGTTCACTCAAATCAGGATAATCATAAGTTCCACCAATAGGGTAGCGAGCAACAGGAATTTCAATTCCAGATTTTTTTGCAGCAGCAGCGATCTGTTTCTCAAGAGCATAACCAAGCGAACTAATATCATCAAGAGTAGTAGAAGCATCATCAAGAGTATCGGACATAGTAGCAGATTCAGTAGGAGCATCATGTGGTGGCGGTGAGGCAAACTTACTCATAACAGAAGGTGAATCAAGCGTAGCACTAGTATTCAGAATAGTACCTCTTCTTGTAGTGGATAGTAAGATCGGAACCTTGGGGTCTCCTTTCTTACCCATAGCGGATGAAGTGCAGCAGGTAGGATACTTCAAGTAGACTTGTAAATATTGTTATGCTCCCTGGCAACGGCGCCAGAAAACGGTACTTGATAACCCTCAACCGTAAGGGATCGAGATAGTCTTCGCGGGTAAGAATAACCCAATTTATTGATTCGACACACGGGGAGCCAAAGAGTATTTATAAGCTTTGACAGTTGAGTTGTCAATTCAACCGCACCTGAAATATACTTACTTGCAACAAAAGATAAGTGGTAACTGTGATATGATAGTGATGATGGTGATAGTAAAAGTAAACAGCAAAAGTAAATAGCAAAAGTAGCAACTAGTAACCAGCAGGATTTAAAACACTGTAGGCTAGGGAGATGAATGGTTGGGCGCTGCACGGATGAGATATATCATGAATCTAACTTGCGGCAAGGCACACGGAAAAGTAATGATCATCTAGGCAATTATCAAACACTAGGCATGTATCCCACGGGTAGTTGTACGTGCTTGCAATAAGAACTTGCACAACATCTTTTGTCCTACCATCCCGCTACGAACGGGGCTGATGGGCCGCTAACCCCTCGTTGGTTACCCCAAGTGGAAGGTGTGAGATGCAGTGTTGTGGAAGTTTTTCCCTTAGCAAAGATGCCAAGGATCGAATCCCCAGAGACTCCTAGGTTCAACAAGTAGGTGTCAACTGCTAACGGCACCAGATATTAGCAATCAATGTGGACCTGCACACAGATACAAATAACTTTGCTCCCAACGAGTACAGAGAGGTTGTCAATCCCTCCGGCCTTGTAGTTCACAAAGGATTAAACGCAAATGATAGTAGTGATAGATAATGTTTGCAATAGTAAGTAAAAGCGAAAAGTAAATAGCAGATGTGATCAATGATGGTAATATGGACCGGAGTCTCATGATGTTCACTAGTGATGTCTCTCTCCCAAAAGACGATAAAACAGCTATGTGAGGTAAACGAATTACAGCTGGGCAATTGACAGGACCACGAACGCAAACCAATGCTGATTACATTGCAAGAAAGGTTGAGGTTCAAAGCATGGGCGGTACGCCAAAGTAAGTAGACCGAAATCCTTCAATATCTACTACTAATCATCCACCTTGAGATATCTATCCAGAACATCTCGCTGGTATTAAGTTGCGAGTCCCACCCATAGTGTACACTCAAAGCAACAGACAACTGCATTAAAAGAACTTTGCGTAAAGTAAACAATCATTGCACCCGCGGGCACAAGCACCGTTGTTTTCCCCCTTGTGGCAACAGCACATCCCCTAGACTCATGTTTCTGTCACTCAAGCTAGTCATCGAGGGGCAAGAACCCACAATCGAGCATAACGTTCCCTCTTGGAGTCACTACCTACTACTTGGCCAAAGCAATAAATAACAACGGATAACATGCAAGAATTACTTATGAACATAAATATAAAAGAGGTAGATCAAATATATTACTCAAGAACAATCTGAACATAATCTCATAATCCATCGGATCCCAGCAAACTCATCATAGCAATAGCATAAGGATTACATATGTGCCTCGATCATGTAGGGCAGCTCACGAGGACTAATTAGTGAAGCACAAGAACGGGAGGAGAACATCACATAGCTACTGGTCATGGACTCATGGTCCAAGGGAGACTACTCACAACTCATCCGGGAGGCATCCATGGTGGTGGAGAGGCTCCCGATGGTGATCCTCCCCTCCGGCAGGGTGCCGGGAAGAGTTCTCCTGGTGCTCCCGATCTTGGAAGCGGCGGCGGCGGCGGAACAGAGATGAGATCGCGAAAAAGAGTTCTCGTCCCGAGGGTTTCGAAGGACGCTCTAAATATATGCCAAAGGGGGGCACCAGACGGGGCTCGGGGGGCAGTTCTCGTAACGTGAAAACCTGAAATACAAAAACAGCCGAAAACAGAAACTAGCACTGGGGTGCACTGGATTAGTAGGTTAGTCCAAATATGATCAAAAGTGTATGGAAGTGTGTAAATATCATAGCAATATCACCCAAAAGTGGCATGGAGCAAGCAGAAATTATAGATACGTTTTGGACGTATCAACATCCCCAAGCTTAATTCCTGCTCGTCCTCGAGTAGGTAAATGATAACAAGAATAATTTCTGTGGTGACATGCTATTAACCATATAGGACTTTTTCATAGTCATATGACAAAAGCTTACTGAGACAATGATTCTATAGTAATTAAGTTGCCTCATGAGAAAATCACAAATGACTGAAAGTTTTACAACATGAAACTGAAACATCAAAAAGATTTGCAATGAATATGATGTGCAAGTATGATAAAGTGATATCTAGCTTGCCCCCTTTAGTGAAGCAAAACATAAATGCAGGGGCACCTTCAAGGTTTAAGTGATGACTAGATACAATGATTTCAAAATAAACGATATCACAATCATGCAAAAGACAATGCTACTTTGGGACAATGCACATTACACTCAGAATGACAATCATGCTCTCAGTAGTTGGTGCTTTAAAAAGAAGGTGGAGACTCAACATAAAAGTAAAAGAATGGTTATGTGCTAGAGCTTTTTATTTTGAAAACATAGAAGCAATTTTGTCAACGGTAGTAGTACTTCATATGTGTCATGCATAAGACATCCTATAAGTTGCAAGCCTCATGCATCGAATACCAATAGTGCTCTCACCTTGTCCTAATTAGCTCGGATTTCCATGGGTTATCATTGCATTACATATGTTTCAACCAAGTGTCACAAAGGGGTACCTCTATGCCACCTGTACAAAGGTCCAAGGAGATAGATCGCATTTGATTTCTCGTTTTTGATAGATCTCAACTTGAGGACATCCATACCGGGACAACATAGAAAATAGATGATGGACTCCTCTTTAATGCATAAGCATATTCTCATAAGAGATTGAGGATTAATGTCCAAGCTAAAACTTCCACCATGATACATGGCTTTGGTTGGCGGCCCAATGTTCTTCTCTAACAATATGCATACTCATTCAACCCATGGAAAATCACCCTTACTTCAGACAAGACGAACATGCATAGCAACTCACATGATATTCAACAAAAGTGTGACAGTTGATGGTGTCCCCAGAAACATGGTTACCGCTTAGCAAGCAACTTATAAGAAATAAGATACATAGGCAACATATTCTTTACCACAATAGTTTTTAAGCTACTTTCCCATGAGCTATGTATTGCAAAGTTAGTTCGCTTAGTACAGGTGGAGGTTAGCAAATGACTGGGAGCGACCAACTAAGAGAGAAATGATGGTCATAATCATGCAGAGCGACAAAGCAACATTGAATCAGGCATGGTAGTTATATCGCTACTCAGAAATAAAAGATCATCAAGGCTTGACAGACTTTCTTTACAATCTTAAATATGCGTGAGCATACGCCAAGTCAATCAAAATAAATTCTTGAAGGAAGATATTACTAAACCATACCACATCATAGGCAAACAAATCAAGTTGGTACTCCAATAACACATTGGGAATCCCCCAGCTATTTGAGATTAACCATAAGAAAACCTGAACTACTAAGCGCCATTATGCACGTAGCATCTTTATCATAGACATATTAACCAATGCAACGGAAGCAAACTCTCTTAATAAGGTGAGCATGATAATTAAAGAGAGTTCAAGCAACCAACTAAACAAAAGCTCTTTGAAAAGATAAGCATGAATACTAAGAGCAGAGCATGATAGTAGCTATTAAAAGACAAAGAACACACACAGCATAGATAGACATGAAAATTCTATGTTATGTTCTAGGTAGAAGTGGAGCGTGTTTATCTCCCACATAAAGAACGCTGAGTTCCGACTCGTTATGAAAAACTAAAAAGAAAACTAAAAGCAAGACGCTCCAAGCATAGCACATAACACATGAAGTGATAAAAATATAGCGGAACGAAGGACGAACTGATAATGTTGATGGAGAAGGGGATGCACGGGGGCATCCCCAAGCTTAGACGCTTGAGTATCCTTGAATATTTCTTGGGGGTGCACGGGGGCATCCCCAAGCTTGAGCGCTTGACACTCCTGAATCTTTTTATCATCTTCCCTCGCACACTTGAAAACTCCCTTCATACATAACTCATCATAATCTGATTAGCGAGGTTAGTACCCTTAATAAAATAATTGTTCCTTGCTGGAAATAAATATATTCTTGAAGTTCTACTGTTTCTCAAGATTGCCAAAAGGTTTTTGCAAAGAAAAAGCAAGCTCTTGGTTTGCAAAATGAAGGAAAGGCAAAACAGGACAGAATCTGTGAAAAACAGAACAGCAGGTAGTAATTGATTTGTTCGGGATACTTCTGCAACTCAAATCAAAAAACTCAGAACAGATGCACGAAATAAAATTATATAGAGAACGCTGTCGAAAAAATTCAGACCAAAAAGATGATCTGGTGATTTTATACGAATTTTTCTATCCAAGGACAGAATCTGTTTCCTAGACAGCACCTCACAACTTTTGAACTTTCTAGCAATCAGAGGCTATACTTGGCAGAAATATGAAAAGCAAAGATACAATGATGATGCTACAACAGTAAACAACATCAAGACACAACAAAAGCAAAATATAAAAATTTATTCATGTGGGCTGCCTCCAAAAGCGCTTTCTTTTATGCCTTTAAGCTAGGCATAATGCATAGAGATCAAGTTTTATCAAGGGTAAAAGAATAGCTAGCCCGTACAACGGACTCAAAAGGTAACTTGATCTTCTTTCGAGGGAAGTGTTCCATCCCTTTCTTGAGAGGAAACTGAAATTTTATATTACCCTCTTTCATGTCAATGATAGCACCAACGGTGCGTAAAAAGGGACGTCCCAAAATAATTGGACATGAAGGATCACATTCAATATCCATAATAGTGAAATCAACGGGAACGTAATTGTCATTGACAATGATAAGAACGTCGTCGATCCTCCCCAAAGGTTTCTTTATGGAAGAATCAACGAGACGAACACCAAAAGAACAAGAATCAAAAGGTTTCAATTTAAGCATATCATATAGTCTTTTGGGCATAATGGAGGTACTAGCTCCAACATCACATAATGCATAGCAAGAGAAGTCATTCAATTTAATTTTTATCATAGGATCCCAACCATCTTCTAGCTTTCTAGGTATGGAGGCTTCTACTCTAAGTTTCTCCTCCCTAGCTTTGATGAGAGCATTAGTGATATGCTCTGTGAAGGCAAGATTAAGCGTGCTAGTGCGGGGGTCTCTAGACATCTTGTGAAGGAAATCAATAACTTTGGTAAGAGTGCAATTATCAAAATCAAGGTCCCTAGCATCAAGTAAGGTGGTAGTGGTGTCCTTTAGGTTCACTTGTTTGGTAGTTTCTATAGTCATAGCATCACCATTAATAGGTCCATTGGGTCCAGGAGTACATTGGGTGCTAAGAGTTTGGATATCCTCAACAACTTGGATAGTACCAACAGTGTGGTGGGTAGGAAGGCTCTTAATTCTATCTTCTTCCTCCCTTTCTCTAGCCCATCTTTCTTTAAGTTTAGCCATCGTCCTAATGTTTTCATTAATTTGCACTTGAATAGCATTTATAGGAGTGACTTCCCTCTCCTCAAGAGGAGAAGTTTTAATTTTTAGCAATTTTACCTCATTGGCTAAATGGTCTACCTTAAAAGAAAGATCATCTAGTTTATGTAGTTTTTCTTCTACACTCTTATTAAAGGCTTTTTGGGTAGTGATGAAATCTTTAAGCATAGTCTCTAGTTCAGTAGTGGAGTTCTTGGTGATAGGATAAGCATTGTTGTTCCCATAAGAATTAGAGGGGAACGGTCTAGGATTGTTACCAAAGTTACTCCTATAAGCATTGTTGTTAAAATTGTTTCTAGAGATAAAATTCACATCTACTTGTTCTTGAGCAATCAAAGAATTTAAAGGAACATCACGAGGATCAACAGTAGATTGCTTCGAAAGTAGAGACATGATCAAGTCAACTTTTTCATTTAAGGAGGAAATCTCCTCGACAGAGTTTACCTTCCTACCTGTTGGAGCGCGTTCGGTGTGCCATTGGGAAGAGTTGGTCATCATCTCATCGAGAAGCTTTGTGGCGGCACCAAGTGTAGTTGACATAAAAGTTCCTCCCGCGGCCGAATCTAACAAGTTCCGCGAGGTAAAGTTCAAGCCTGCATAAAAAGTTTGAATAACCATCCAAGTAGTCAAACCGTGAGTAGGGCAGTTTTTGTTAAGAGATTTCATACGTTCCCAAGCTTGGGCAATGTGTTCATTATCCAATTGTTTAAAATTCATTATGTTACTTCTAAGTTGGATAATTTTAGCAGGTGGATAGTATTTTCCGATAAAAGCATCTTTGCACTTGTCCCATGAATCTATGCTATTTCTAGGCAAAGACTGAAACCAAATTTTAGCTCCTCCTCTCAAGGAGAAAGGAAAAAGCTTAAGCTTAACAATATTACCATCTATTTCGTGGTACTTTTGCATATCACAAAGTTCAACAAAGTTGTTTAAGTGTAAAGCAGCATCATCTCCAGCACCGGAGAATTGATCTTTCATGACTAATTTCAGTAAAGCAGGTTTAATTTCATATGAAGGTGCTGAAGTGGCAGGTGTAGTGATAGGTGTGCTGATAAAGTCATCGTTGTTGTGACTAGTGAAGTCACACAACTTGGTGTTCTCGGTGGAACCCATAGTAGCAAGCAAGCAAGATAACTATTTTTGTGATTTTCGATAAAGGATACTAAAGCAAAAACTGAAAAGTAAACTAACAAGACTAAAAAGCAAAGGTAAAAGATAGCATGCAACTCCCCTATCCTGAAGAGTGGAGTCCCCGGCAACGGCGCCAGAAAAACTCCTTGATGGGCCTCTAACCCCTCGTTGGTTACCCCAAGTGGAAGGTGTGAGATGCAGTGTTGTGGAAGTTTTTCCCTTAGCAAAGATGCCAAGGATCGAATCCCCAGAGACTCCTAGGTTCAACAAGTAGGTGTCAACTGCTAACGGCGCCAGATATTAGCAATCAACGTGGACCTGCACACAGATACAAATAACTTTGCTCCCAACGAGTACAGAGAGGTTGTCAATCCCTCCGGCCTTGTAGTTCACAAAGGATTAAACGCAAATGATAGTAGTGATAGATAATGTTTGCAATAGTAAGTAAAAGCGAAAAGTAAATAGCAGATGTGATCAATGATGGTAATATGGACCGGAGTCTCATGATATTCACTAGTGATGTCTCTCTCCCAAAAGACGATAAAACAGCTATGTGAGGTAAACGAATTACAGCTGGGTAATTGACAGGACCACGAACGCAAACCAATGCTGATTACTTTGCAAGAAAGGTTGAGGTTCAAAGCATGGGCGGTACGCCAAAGTAAGTAGACCGAAATCCATCAATATCTACTACTAATCATCCACCTTGAGATATCTATCCAGAACATCTCGCTGGTATTAAGTTGCGAGTCCCACCCATAGTGTAAACTCAAAGCAACAGACAACTGCATTAAAAGAACTTTGCGTAAAGTAAACAATCCTTGCACCCGCGGGCTCAAGCACCGTTGTTTTCCCCCTTGTGGCAACAGCACATCCCCCTAGACTCATGTTTCTGTCACTCAAGCTAGTCATCGAGGGGCATGAACCCACAATTGAGCATAACGTTCCCTCTTGGAGTCACTACCTACTACTTGGCCAAAGCAATAAATAACAACGGAGAACATGCAAGAATTACTTATGAACATAAATATAAAAGAGGTAGATCAAATATATTACTCAAGAACAATCTGAACATAATCTCATAATCCATCGGATCCCAGCAAACTCATCATAGCAATAGCATAAGGATTACATATGTGCCTCGATCATGTAGGGCAGCTCACGAGGACTAATTAGTGAAGCATAAGAACGGGAGGAGAACATCACATAGCTACTGGTCATGGACTCATGGTCCAAGGGAGACTACTCACAACTCATCCGGGAGGCATCCATGGTGGTGGAGAGGCTCCCGATGGTGATCCTCCCCTCCGGCAGGGTGCCGGGAAGAGTTCTCCTGGTGCTCCCAATCTTGGAAGCGGCGGCGGCGGCGGAACAGAGATGAGATCGCGAAAAAGAGTTCTCGTCCCGAGGGTTTCGAAGGACGCTCTAAATATATGCCAAAGGGGGGCACCAGACGGGGCTCGGGGGGCCCAGGCGCCCCCCCGGCGCGGCCCAGGGGGGGGGGGCGCCGCCAGGGCGCCTGGAGCCCTGGTGCCCCCCCCGGCTGTCCTTCGGGCGCAAGGTAGGTTCTGGAACGCTGATTTTTTATATAATTTTTCTGGATTTTTCCTGGCAGTTCTCGTAACGTGAAAACCTGAAATACAAAAACAGCCGAAAACAGAAACTGGCACTGGGGTGCACTGGATTAGTAGGTTAGTCCAAATATGATCAAAAGTGTATGGAAGTGTATAAATATCATAGCAATATCACCCAAAAGTGGCATGGAGCAAGCAGAAATTATAGATACGTTTTGGACGTATCAGGGGCCAAAAGGAACTTATGGAGATTAAGGTGCTCCTGTCAAAGAGCACCGGAACAAAGCAATAAACTCAATGGATACATGTAATCCTCAAACTATGGACCATCCCCTTTGGTGTCCCAAGCTGTCACTTTTGGGATCGCCGGTTCCGGACCGTAATAGGTGCAAACAACTCATAGGTAGGATCAAGAACACAAATATATTCATGCAAACACATATGGTTCAGATCTGAAATCATGGCACTCAGGCCCTAAGTGACAAGCATTAAGAGTAACAAGTTGAAGCAAAGATGATAAACACCATAGTAGATGATAGGCAACATGCCCCCAACGATCTGACAAACTATTACATGATCTAACTCATCCAATCCCTATCATCCCCTTTGCCTACAGCAGGGAATTACTCACACATAGAAGGAGAAGTCATAAAGGGAGGATGGAGTGGTGATGATGATGACGATGGCGACGATCTCCCCTCTCCGAAGGCCAAATCAGCCTCCAGATTAGCCTTCCCGAAGAAGAACAGAGGGCGGCGGCGGCTCCGCGACGAAAACTGGGAAAAAAACTCCCGATCTCGGGTTTTCTCGTCACGGGCTAAATACGGGTCAAAGTAGGGCACCAGGGGAGGTGGGGCCCACCCAGGCGGCCTGGCACGGCGGCCAGGGGTGGGGCCGCCTGGGCAGGGCGCCTGGAGCCCCCCTGGCTGCCCTCTGGCCCATCTTCTGGCACAAGGTTCCTTCGGGTGCGTGGATTTTCTATGATTTTTCGTGGAATTTTCTGAGACACCTAAAAATCCGTTTTCCTGCACACAATAAAACCATACAGGCAGCTCTGCTGAAAACAGCATCAGTCCGGGTTAGTTTAGCTCAAATCATGCAAGAATGAGGTCAAAACTATAGCAAAAGTGTTTGGAAAAGTAGATACGTTTGAGACGTATCAGTCAGTCAAAGAAAGGGTTCTTGCCTGTGTTACAAGGTGTGAAGTTGAGTAAGACTCAATGCCCGACCACTGCAGAAGATAGAGAGAAAATGAAAGTCATTCCCTATGCCTCAGCCATAGGATCTATCATGTATGCAATGCTGTGTACCAGACCTGATGTGTGCCTTGCTATAAGTCTAGCAGGGAGGTACCAAAGTAATCCAGGAGTGGATCACTGGACAGCGGTCAAGAACATCCTGAAATATCTGAAAAGGACAAAGGATATGTTTCTCGTGTATGGAGGTGACAAAGAGCTCGTCGTAAACGGTTACGTCGATTCTAGCTTTGACACTGATCCAGATGACTCTAAGTCACAAACCGGATATGTATTTTTATTGAACGTTGGAGCTGTCAGTTGGTGCAGTTCCAAGCAGAGTGTCGTGGCGGGATCAATGTGTGAAGCGGAATACATAGCTCCTTCGGAAGCAGGAAATGAAGGAGTCTGGATGAAGGAGTTCATATCCGATCTAGGTGTAATACCTAGTGCATCGGGTCCAATGAAAATCTTTTGTGACAACACTGGAGCAATAGCCTTGGCGAAGGAATCCAGGTTTCACAAGAGAACAAAGCACATCAAAAGACGCTTCAATTCCACCCGCGATCTAGTCAAGGAGGGAGACATAGAGATTTGCAAGATACATACGGATCTGAATGTTGCAGACCCGTTGACTAAGCCTCTTCCGCGGGCAAAACATGATCAGCACCAGGACTCCATGGGTGTGAGGATCATTACTTTGTAATCTAGATTATTGACTCTAGTTCAAGTGGGTGACTGAAGGAAATATGCCCTAGAGGCAATAATAAAGATGTTATTTGTATTTCCTTATATCATGATAAATGTCTTTTATTCATGCTAGAATTGTATTAACCGGAAACTTAATACATGTGTGAATACATAGACAAAATAATATGTCCCTAGTATGCCTCTACTAGACTAGCTCATTGATCAAAGATGTCTATGTTTCCTAGCCATAGACATGAGTTATCATTTGATCAATGGGATCACATCATTAGGAGAATGATGTGATGGACCAGACCCATCCGTTAGCTTATCACCATGATCGTTTAGTTTTTACTGCTATTGCTTTCTTCATGACTTATACATGTTCCTATGACTATGAGATTATGCAACTCCCGAATACCGTAGGAACACCTTGTGTGCTATCAAACGTCACAACGTAACTGGGTGATCATAAATATGCTCTACAGGTGTCTCCGAAAGTGTTCGTGGTGTTGGCATAGATCAAGACTAGGATTTGTCACTCCGAGTGTCGGAGAGGTATCTCTGGGCCCTCTCGGTAATACACATCATAATAAGCCTTGCAAGCAAATGACTAATGAGTTAGTCACGAGATGATGTATTACGGAACGAGTAAAGAGACTTGCCGGTAACGAGATTGAACTAGGTATAGAGATACCGACGATCGAATCTCGAGCAAGTAACATACCGATGACAAAAGGAACAACATATGTTGTTATGCGGTTTGACCGATAAAGATCTTCGTAGAATATGTAGGAGCCAATATGAGCATCCAGGTTCCTCTATTGGTTATTGATCGGAGATGAGTCTCGGTCATGTCTACATAGTTGTCGAACCCGTAGGGTCCGCACGCTTAACGTTTGATGACGATCGGTATTATGAGTTTATGAGTTTTGACGTACCGAAGGCAGTTCGGAGTCCCAGATGAGATCACGGACATGACGAGGAGTCTCGGAATGTCTGAGACGTAAAGATTGATATATTGGAGGACTATATTCGGACATCGGAAGTGTTCCGTAAAGTTTCGGAATTAACCGGAGTACCGGGGGGGGGGGGGTTACCGGAACCCCTGGGGAAGCTATGGGCCTTAATGGGCCGTAGGAGAAAGAGGGAAGGAGGGCCAGGGCTGGGCCGCGCACCCCCACCACTTGGTCGGAATAGGACAAGGAAGGAGGGGGGCCGGCGCCCCTTTCCTTCTCCTTCTCCCTCTCCTTCCTTCCCCCCTTCTCCCTTTTGGTAGTTCCTACTAGGAATAGGATTACAATCCAATTCCTAGTAGGATTGCTCCTCCTAGGCGCGCCAATAGGGGCCGGCCGGCCTCCCCCCTTGCTCCTTTATATACGGGGGCAGGGGGGCACCCAAAGACACACAAGTTGAATTGTTTTAGCCGTGTGCGGTGCCCCCCTCCACAAAAACACACCTCAGTCATAATGTCGCAGTGCTTAGGCGAAGCCCTGCGCCGGTAACTTCATCATATCCGTCACCACGCCGTCGTGCTGACGAAACTGTCCCATGAAGCTCAACTGGATCAAGATCTCGTGGGACGTCATCAAGCTGAACGTGTGCTGAACGCGGAGGTGCCGTATGTTCGGTACTTGATCGGTTGGATCGCGAAGAAGTTCGACTACATCAACCGCGTCACTTGACGCTTCCGCTCCCGGTCTACGAGGGTGCGTAGACACACTCTTCCTCTCGTTGCTATGCATCTGGTAGATAGATCTTGTGTGATCGTAGGAAAATTTTGAAATACTACGTTCCCCAACAGTTTGTTGGGTCTCACTCTTCTTCTTGAAGAAGTATACCCATGTGTATCTTGAATAATAATCCACAATCACCAAGCAATACTTTCTGTCCCCAAGACTATCAAAGTATGGAGGCCCAAAGAGATCCATGTGAAGGAGCTCTAATGGTCTTTTTGAGTAGATGATAGTCGTAGGAGGGTGAGCCGTCTCATGTAACTTTCCTTCAATACAAGCATTGCAAGCACGATCTTTGGCAAAGCTAACATTTGTTAGGCCAAGGACATGGTCCCCCTTGAGAAGACTTGGCAAAGATCTCATATTGACATGGGCTAACCGGCGATGCCAAAGCCATCCCACATCAACTTTAGCCATTAGGCATGTCGTAGTCTTAGTGGGTTGCTCCGAGAAGCTAATCACATAGAGACCATTCTCGACATGTCCAACATAGGCTACTTTAAGAGTCTTGCTCCACAAGAGGGCCACGATATCAATATCAAAGAATGTAGCAAAGCCCATGAGTGCAAGTTGATGAACAGAAAGTATGTTGTATGCAAGGGACTCAACAAGCATGACTTTCTCGATCGTGAGATCATGAGAAACAACAACCTTGCCAAGCCCCAATACCTTAGAAGATGAAGCATCACCCCATTCGACGTTGGTGGCCATGGATGAACCTTGATGCACGTCCACCACCAAGTCTTTGCTTCCGGTCATATTATTTGTGGCTCCACTATCGAGCAACCATGATCCCCCACCGGAAGCAAACTCCTACATGAGATCAATGCTTGGATTTAGGTACCCATTTGGTAATGGGTCCTTTGAGGTTAGTAACAAGGGTCTTAGGAACCCAAATAGACCATTCAATGTACTCATAAGAAGAACCAACAGATTTAGTAAAGACATGACCATCACTAGCACGGCATAAAACATATGAAGGATTAAAGTCGCCGGCTATGTTTGATGGTATGGTGGGGTTTTTCTTGACTCCACCACTTTTCACATTGTTCTTCTTCTTAGAAGCACCCTCTCCCTCTTTCACAAAGGTTTGTTTGAGAGGAGGAGGTTGCTTGGTCTTGTCGTTCTTCTTCTTCTTGGGCTTGGGAGCAAACCCAATTCCTTCCCTTACCACAACCTCCTTTTGATTACTCAAAGGATCATTGAGGTTCTTCTCACCTTGTATACATGTCACAAGGCCTTTCTCAAGTTGCTTCTACAACTTGGCATTCTCTTCAACAAGATGCACATGCTCGCAACATGGGTTAGTAGCATTTGCATTATCAATCAATACCATGCGAGGAAAGATAGCTTTCTCCTTGGTTAGAGAAACTTGGAGTTGATCATGAGACTCCTTGAGAGAAGCATGTATACCTTTCAAGGCCTTGTGAGCCTTGTCTAGTGTAACAAACTCCTCCTTAAGTCTAGCATGGTCAACCCCAAGTTTTGCCTTCTCAGAATTATCATACGAGAGACAACTAAAGCATGATCGAGATCTTTCTTTAATTTAGCATGATCATTGTTGTGTGACTACTCAAGAGCCAAACGAAGACCATGCTCTTCCTCTAGAGCATTAGAGAGATCCGATATCTCATCAGCATAGTCTCGACTATGTCCTTCCATTTTAGCAATGATCGCCTCGTGAGCCTCGATCATGTCATTGGCCTCACCGAGTTGTTCCAAGAGAGCAACAAAATGCTTCTTGGGTTTGCCCTTGAGTTTGCTCATAAACAACTCAAATTCATTCTCTTCCTCCTCTGCTCCCTCACTCTCATCAATACAATCCGTCAATGAAGGATTAGAGATGATGGTAGTGTTGATGTTTGGAGTTACCTTGTTGGTGGCCTTAGCCATGAGACACTTGGCGGTGATGTTCTCATTTGGTGAGTCGAAGAGAGATGAGAGTGGAGTAGTAGCAATAGCAATTGTGGCCATGGTGACCATCTCATCATCTTCATCATTATCATCATCCTCAATATATTCTTCTTGGGCCACCAACCCTTTAGGAGGGGTCTTCTTGTTGAGGTTGTTCTTGTTGGGATAAGACTTGGACTTGTCCTTCCGGATAAGCTTGCCTCCAAAGTCTTCTCTTTTCTCATATGGGCAATCTACAACAAAGTGTCTCACATTCCCACAGTTGAAGCACGTCCTCACTTGTTGCTTGCCCTTGTTGCCACTTGAGTTGTTCCTGTTGAAGTTGGGCCTTGAGTTCTTCTTGTTGCCCCAAAATTGTCGTGAAGCAAGAGCCATGTGCTCATGATATGCATATTTGGTGTCCTCGGGGCAACACTCATCGCCATCCTCCTCCTCCTCTTCCTCCACACAAGCCTTGGCCTTCAAGGCAAGGTTAGGCTTCCTTGATCGTTGAGCTCTTAAAACCGCATTGTCGGTGGTCTTGTCCAAGATCCTCATGGCAACGAACTCATCCAACACTTCATTTGATGACAAAGTGTGGAAGTCCGATCTTTGGCGAATGACGGAGGTCATGGCCTTGTGGTAAGGCATCATGGCCTTGAGAAACTTGCGCTTGATACAATTGTCATCCGTGTCCTTGCTCCCATGATCTCGAAGTGAAACCTCAAGAGTGGTTAATCTCCGATAAATTTCGCGTGGATCTTCATCTTCGATCATAGCAAACTCATCGGCTTCATCTTGCACAACTTCATAGTTAGAGCGTTGAATGCTTGCGCTCCCCTTGTACATGGAGCCAACATGCTCCCAAGCTTCCTTGGCCACGGTGAAGGGTCGAAGATGTGCAATGTCTTCGGGAGGGATAGCATCTTGAAGTATGCAAAGAACGGACTCGTTGAATTGATGATCCACAGCTTCTCTCGGAGTTAAGTTGTCGGGATCACGTGGGTAGAAACCTTGCTCAATGATTCTCCAAAGATTAGTAGAACAATGATTTAAATGACGTCTAAAGCGAAACATCCAAGTAGCAAAATCAGAATTTTTCACAAACTTAGGAGGAGGCCCAACGGAATTTAAATGCGGAGAAGGAAAGGGTCCTCCATAGTGGGTAGGAGGAGCGGAGTGGGCAAAGATCCCACTCCCATTCTTAGTAACCGGGGCTTGCTCACTACTAGCTTCTCCCTTGTCGGGAGTAGCCTCCGACACGATGGTAGCGGGACGAACCACTTCCAACGGTGTGGTGGATAATTTAAGCCCCTCAAGCAATTCCTTAAACATGCCTTTGACCTCGGTCGCTAGTGATTCTTTCAATGTGACCATTGCCACATTGAACTCCTCACGAGAGACCGAGGCTCCCCCGTCGGACGTAGGCAAGGACGGAGTTCCACCGAAATGTTCCTCCGTCTCGACTACGTTGTCACCCATACTCTTTGGACGGTAAAGTCCTTAAAAAGTGATGAGGCTCTGATACCAATTGAAAGGATCGATATGGTTGACTAGAGGGGGGGGGGGGTGAATAGGGAACTAACAATTTTTTAGCTTTTCTTAACCAATTTAAATTAAGCAACAAAGTAAGTTGTCTAGATATGCAACTAGGGTGACAACTTATAGGAAGCAAAGATAACAACCTCACAAGCAAGCTAGCTAAGGTAAACAAGGAAAGCTTGCACAAGTAAAGGAAAGAAATAAGCACAAGTGGAGCCGGTGAAGACGAGGATGTGTTACCGAAGTTCCTCCCCTTTGAGAGGAAGTACGTCTCCGTTGGAGCGGTGTGGAGGCACAATGCTCCCTAAGAAGCCACTAGGGCCACAGTATTCTCCTCACGCCCTCACACAATGCAAGGTGCCGTGAATCCACTAGTGGTGCCCTTGAAGGCGGCAACCGAACCTTTACAAACAAGGTTGGGGCTCTCTCCACAACCGAATTGGAGGCTCCCAACGACACCACGAAGCTTCACCACAATGGAATATGGCTCCGAGGTGACCTCAACCGTCTAGGGTGCTCAAACACCCAAGAGTAAAAAGATTCGCAAGGGATTAGTGGGAGAATCAAATATGTCTTGGTGGAAGTGTAGATCGATGCCTTCTCAAGCAATCCCGAGGAAATTAACAAGTTTGATTGGCTAGGGAGAGAGATCGGGCGGAAATGGAGCTTTGAGCAACAATGGAGCTTTGGGGAGGAATAGGTAATTCTTCTTGGAGAAGAAGACTCCTTATATATAGTGGGAGAACAAATCCAACCGTTATCCCACAAATCTGCCCACAGAGCGCGGTACTACCGCACATAAGTTGCGGTACTACCGCTCGGCCCAGCGGTACTACCGCTCTAGTTGCGGTACTACCGTGGTGCAGTACAGGCCAGTACTAGCCCTGTTGCGTTGAAGCACCGGGCGGTAGTACTTCCGGAGCGGTACTACCGCACGTCCTTGCGGTACTACCGCAAGGCAGTGCTAGACAGGCAGAGGAGAAGCGCAAACTAAATAAAATACATCCACACCTACATCCGCAGATTTACGGTCGTAGCAAAAACCCGACACGGTACTACCGCTTGCTCGAAGCGGTACTACCGCGTAGGACGCAGAAGTAAAATTTTTACTTCCGCGCCTACTACCGTACTAGTTACGACGATGGGCTGGTCACACGGTACTACCGTGTTCATGGTACGGTACTACCGCAGCCCTGAAGCGGTACTACCGTGTGACCGTGCGGTACTACCGCAACTCTGAGTGGTACTACCGCATGCCAAGCAGTTGTAGTAGTAGGATGCCACTGTTTTTGTACCGACAAAGAAAACAGCCGGAGCTCCAGAGAAGCAAAGGAAAGGTGGTGCGAATGAGTAGACGTGTACATGTTGATTCCACCCAAACCTTTCCGAAGCGGACCCCCTCTTGATAGTACGACTTTCCTATGACTCAATTTCATCGAAAAGAAACAAAAGGAAACACCGTCTTCCATAGGTTCCGAGGGGCACTTGATCGTCTTGTGCCTAGGGAGATATATCTGAAAAGCTCAGTGCACACGATTAGTCCGCAAATGCATTGTCATCAATCACCAAAACTACTTAGTGAGAAATATGCCCTTAAATAGATCAATTTTTTAATGTGATCTGCTCGTGGAGTGGAGTTAGCCTAGCTGGCCCAATGAGACTTCGCGGCTCAGGCGGGAGCGCCCACGAATCATTTTTCAGGAGCCAATGTGCAAAAAATTAGTACCACCTTGTATATAGCAAAAAATCTTATAAAAATAAAATAAAAAGGTAAAATTGATGACGGTGAACGGGTAGAAACGCTCCGTGCTTTATTAGTAGGTAAAGATACAATAAGGCGCTGACTCCTTCGACTCTTCTTCCTAGCAAACCGATTACTAGGGTTTGTGCCTCCCGACGGCGACGGCGCCGATCTGCCTTGTCTCGCGCAGTCATAGGGCCATGAGGGCATGGTGGATCCCAGCCATTGTCGATGAGAGGGCTCCGTTTTTATATGTGTTTTTTTTGCGTTTTGATAGAGTTTTGTGTTCTATTCAGGAGGCGACACAGTGGCGGCTCTCAAAAGATGAAGTAAGATTATCCCTTTCTAGCCTCGTTCCAATGTTGTGTCTAGCATCATCGAATGGCGTGTGGAGGTGTGTCTTCGACGGATCAGACTTTGGTGGATCTGCTCCGATATGTTCTTCGTCCATCTACGTTCATGTGCCTTCGGATCGAATCCTTTCGATCTGCGCTTCTCTTCATCGACGGTCGTTGTTGTTCTTGTGCGTTGGTTCTATGAGACCTTAGCACAACGACTTTTCTACTGTCTACTTCATTAATTTTAGTCCGACTCCGTCGGGGGGGGGG
>LR738715.1:52175995-52232283 GCA_902687465.1 Secale cereale
GGGCTGCGGGGTGGCTGGGCCGCTGCGGTGGTGTGGGCCGCGCGCACTAGTTGGCTAGTTGGCTGGCTGGCTAGTGGGCTGGCTAGCTGGCTAGCTGGCTGGCCCCTTTTCCTTTTTTTTTTTTGAACCAACAGCAAAGCAAACTAAAATAAATTATAAACACATAAAATAAAATATAAACAAAATTGCCTAGACAACCAGTAAAAATAACCCTACAGCTATAAACTACAGGAACACCAGTTCCAAACTAATGCAAATTTTGTAAAATCATTTTGATGCATTTGGTCACTCAAACAGTAATTAAAATCACCAATAAAATATTTTGAGGCTTGCAAAAATTACCAGAACATATCAAATCAACTGGAAACATTATTCTGGACATTATGAACATTTTTAAAAATAGGGGAGAAGTCATGTTATCTCCACTCCAATTAAATTGCCTTTAGTTGCATAATGGAAAGAATATTGTGGAAAGACAAATAATGCAAAGAAAATATGATATGCAAGTGAATGATCTATTAACATCCAAATTGGAAAAATTGGGATGTTACACTGCTGGTGCGACCAGCCCAAATTTGGGCCGGCGCGCCGGCGCGTGTTACTGCCCTTTGAAAATATAGCTGCCCATTGGATCTATTTTGTGGGCCGAAAGTTTCTCGGTCCGAGAATCTACGAGGATAGCAACAACAATAGTCTCATTACCGAGAATAATAACATTAAACAAATGATAATTTATACAACATTGTCAGAAATACAAATCACCACCCTTTGTTTGATAATTGGGTATTGTCCATTGTGTTCAAACCATCTTGGTGACTTGCGAACTATTATTCGATATGGAGATAGCATCATCTTCTCCCCAAACACATTTCATTTTCTTTGTGCTAAGAAACATTTCTCCCCCAAATGCTAAGCAAACGCTCAAGACATATATCAATCTATGTAATATTTGGTGCTAAAATTGCGAAGGGGTGTGCAAAGATTACAGAGACTAACACATAATGTTCAGCAACATAATTTATTTCCTAAGCTATTCATCGTATGTCATAATTTCAATCAATTTAAAGGGAAATCACTCTACATTTACATTTCCACCGGTCACATCGTTGCGGAGAAGAGGAGCAACCCTAGCTGTAGCGCAGCGTATCCCACCCACCCCCACCCCTATCGCTCCCAACCCCTACACCAAGATGGCGGCGCCGACGACCTTCTCCGGCGAGGTGTGGGCGGAGCTGCGCCTGGCGGACGCGTGCGACGTGCCGCACATCCACAGCCTCATCCACCAGATGGCGGAGTTCGAGCTCCTCACCGACCTCTTCGCCGCCACGCCCGAGCTGCTGGCCTCCACGCTCTTCCCCACGCCCCGGCCCGCCCCGTTCGCCTCCTTCACCGCCCTCATCCTCGACCTCTCCCCGTCCCCGGCCCCGTCCTCCGGCGACACCGTCGGCTCCCGCCGCCTGGACCTCGCCGCGTCCCCGCTCGCCGACCCGGAGGCCGGCGCCTTCCCGTCCCCGCGCGGCGGCGGGCGCGTCACGGCCGGGTTCGTCATCTGCTTCCCCAACTACTCCACCTTCCTGGCCAGGCCGGGGCTGTACGTGGAGGACATCTTCGTGCGCGCGCCCTGGCGCCGCCGCGGGCTCGGCCGCATGATGCTGTCCGCCGTCGCCGGCCGCGCCGCCGAGATCGGGATGGGCCGCGTGGAGTGGTGCGTGCTCGACTGGAACCAGAACGCCATCGACTTCTACGAGGGGATGGGCGCCGAGGTGTTCACGAAGTGGCGCATCTGCCGCCTCACCGGCCCCGCCCTCGACCAGTACAAGGGCGCCGGCGGCCAGGAGGAGCAGGACGCCGCCGGGAAGGCCGAGTAGGTCCGTCAGTAGGAGAGGAGAGATTGACTGGTAATAAAGGTGGTGGATTTTTGCCTCCACTTGGTGATGTATTCCTAGTACTTGCTACTGCAGATTTGGTGCATTGATATGTTCTTCATGGAGATGAATTATGGTCCTGTTCTTGCCTTCCTTGAATATGTATTGAACTGAATCTGAAACTTCTGAAGGGGTTCATCAGAGATCGAAAATCTCGCACCCCTGAAAACATCTAAAACTGAAAAACCAGAGACCCCCTTGTGAGAAGTATGTGGATTGACGCCGTGTTTGCCTGTTGGATCTTAAATCAGGTTTCCGCATTATGACAGCAAAGGCTAGGAAAACAGAGAGTTTACTGAAACAAGGCTTGGAATGTGTGCACCTGATTTTATGATAACTGGAATTCAGGGTGTTTCTGCCACAATGTAATATCGTTGTATTGTGTTATCCAGATTACATGTTGATGTTGCATAAGTGTGCAAGCTGAAATTAACGCAGATGTTGCATCACAAGTGCATAATACTCCTAGAAGGAAACCTGATTCTTGTTCCATAAGCACGCTGCTTTTCATGTAGATGCAGTTTCATTTCTATGTAGATTGTTTGTAAATCTGCATTGATGAATCATGCTCGTACGGATGAACAGCGTACTAACTAGCGACAATATTGTGCCGGGATCAACAGCTAATTATTAAACTCTGAAGACCTAAACTAAATCACCATCGAAGCCTCAACCTACTGGCATCTCATCAAAAGAAATCTAATCTAGCAACGATCGACGATGGTCTTGATGGGCCCGATGTTGGGCTCGCCGAAGAGGGCGACGCCCTGGCGCGTCCTGAGCGTCGCGTACTCGCCGGCCGCGCGGGCCTTGTGCGTCGTGTACTCGCCGGCCGCGCGGGCCTTGAGCGTCGTCTACTCGCCGGCAGCGCGGGCCTTGAGCGTCGTGTACTCGCCGGCCGCGCGGGCCTTGTGCGTCGTGTACTCGCCGGCAGCGCGGGCCTTGAGCGTGGTGTACTCGCCGGCAGCGCGGGCCTGGCTCTTGAGGCTGGCCCAGTAGCGCTCCACCGCCGCCGACGCCGCGCCCTTGACGCCCTCCGTCGTCATCCATGGCCCCGCCGCGGCCGGCCCCGGCGCCGGCGCCGCCACCCCCTTGTGCGCTAGCGCCTTGAGCATGGCCTCCTCCTCGGCGCCCATGGGCGCCGCCGCCTTGAGCAAGGCCTCCGCCGCTCCCTTGGTGTCCATCGCACTCAAACACGCCGGCCGGTCGGGCGGGCTTGGTCGTCAAGAAGATGATGATATGGAACCGATCGAGAAGAGGGGAGACTTGGATATTGCTGCTGCTATGGGGTGGGCGGCGAGCTGGAGTTTATATAGGAGGGCGCGCATGTTTCTTGGGGAGAAAGCTCGCGGCTTGGAGCAGGGGACAAGGAAGAAACTGGGAGATCACCATGATCCGAACTCCGGAGTGGCCGTTAATTTATCCAAGTTATATCCAGTCCAATCCAATCCAAGAAGGCTAACGGCACGCTCTCTTTCTCTTGTTCTCTTCGGTCTCCGTTTCCTTTCTTTTCCCCTACTCCAAGACACCCCCCCTGCATATAAGTAGCGACGGCCCCGCACTCCCTGGCCACCAGAGCACCGCGAGCACAACCAGCGACATTGACATTGTCTTGTCTTCTTGAGGTAGATAGACAGAGTTTTCGATCTCGGTGTTCGGGACCTGATGGAGAGCAAGGAGGCTCCGGCGGCGGCGGCGGTGGCGTCGTGCTTCAAGAGGACGGTGGGGGAGGACGCGTCGCTGTTGGAGCTGGCCAAGGACCAGTACAAGCAGTTCACGGAGGCGCAGGCGGCCGAGCACTGGGAGTGCCTCAAGAACAAGGTCTGCTCCATGCTCGGCGACCCCATCCCCTTCTTCGGCGGAGGCGACAAGGACCACGGCTCAACCACCGGCACCAGCACCGGCACGCCGCCCGTCGAGTCGCAGTAGATCGTCGTCGTCCGTTCGCCGTCGTCCATCTATAGATGGCCTATATGTCGTTGCTACTACTTTATTATGAAGGATCTGTGTATTGTGGAATTTGAGATTAATTAAATTAGTCAGGTGATTATCAATGTTTCGTTCTCAATGTGATTCTTCTTGTTTTGATGCTTGATCCATAGGAATTTCGTGGTATGATGTTTTCTTCTACTTGAATATGATTAGTGACCCCTTCTTATAGGGCTCGATTCAGAGAAACTTTTTATTTAGAGGATCTGGATCTTTGTGAATTCCCAAATCTCTTTACAGATGAATTGTTTTTCTTGTGGTTCTCTAATCCTAGTGGTA
This sequence comes from Secale cereale, assembly GCA_902687465.1. NCBI lineage: Eukaryota > Viridiplantae > Streptophyta > Magnoliopsida > Poales > Poaceae > Secale > Secale cereale. The sequence continues at coordinate 52,180,189 of LR738715.1, forward strand.
TCCCATAAGTGTTAAAACAGGACGTCTGTCACTACAATGCTACTCCCTCTGTCTCAAAATAACGTTTTTAACACTACACTATTGTAAAAAACGTTTTTATATTATGGGACGGAGCCACGGAGGGAGTATATTTTTCCAGACCTGAAAAGATCATGTTGAATAGGCTGCATCGCAGGAGTTTAGTCCCAGGCAAAGCAGCAACCAAGAATCCAACGAGAATGCATCACCTCAGACTGTTTTAACGATAATCACTCAACTAGTGGTCGTCCACAACAATGCTGCTTCACCAGAACAAAACCAAATCCTATCTACCCGCATCATGATCCTCCAGACAAGTAAAACACTACTTCCAGCAAACGAAACGAACCAACTAAGGGAGATTTCGGCATCATCGATAAACTTTATCAAGGTGATTACACATCACTGTTTTTTTTTTTTGGAAAAAAGCTAAAACCTTAGGCCTCTGCATTAATCGATGCATACATTCATCTTTATTAATTATTTAACATTCATCTTTTTAATTATTTAATAAAGGTCTGATAAAAACATACATTAAGCCACCCGAATCCACCACTTTCACCTACAAACTCGATAATGTGGATGCTTTCACTCCCCATATCTAAAACCGGTGTGGTCGCCGGTCCATCCACATAACGTATCGAAACCTACAACCGATGTATTAGCAAACTTAAAGCGTATATCATATGAAGCCGCCATCATCATTGAACTGATGACCCATCATAAGGAAAGAGATCCGCATCATCCTTGCCAGTCGGGGCATCCGTCGACACCATCATAGCACCCAATGACACCACCTTCCCGCGCGCAAACTACTGAGCACGTCGTGGTCGCCGCCGATACACCGCATCACAATGCCGCCAAGTACTACAAACGACATAGCTGTCTTTAGAAGATATATGTCGTGCGTAGCACCTGCATAGCACCTGTCGGTCAGGCATGACATCTCCACCGAAGCCCCGTGCAAGATGAAGCTGCTCCACCTGCCTTTATCTTCCGGTGCTGCTTCACAAACGATGCTCCAAACAAAGAAACGACACCGCAGTGCCGCCATCATTCGATCTGGAAGATCACCCGAAGCAGCACGAGTGGGTCGACAGTAACACGACGTTGCCTTCATCAAGGTAACAGTGCAGAACACCGCCATCGCCCACAGTCGGCTCGGTTTTCACCGGCAACTATGTCTCCCCGACTCGCAGCTGGGAGTAGATGATGGATCTTGAGATTGAACCACCCAACCTCAGGCCGACCACCTCCGACGAAGGGGACGACCACTACCGCCAAGCCCAGGGTCGCCGCCCGGGGCGTCCGCGTGATGCAAATCAAGACCAGGAGCGCCATGCACCGCGATCCGAAGCCGAACCGGAGGTTGAGCGTCTGCCGTCACCTGTCGCTGTGGCTACAGACACGCCGCCACACTCCAACCGTCTTTGTCTGCTATCACCGCCGAGAAGATCAAGATCGGAACCGCCGCAGCGATCTTGAGCGGCTGACGCGCGAGAAGAAGGCCGCCGGCGCCAAGCCGCTCGGGCTTTCCCTGGCATTTGTTGCCGGCGGCGAGGGAGAAGAGAGTGGTGGCGGGGGGCCGGAGGAGGGAGGCGGGGACGCCCCGGTGCGGTGCGGCACGGGAGTGGGGGTAGGGTTGTGAGAACTGGGTGTGTTATTGAGTTGATATCAAGCCAGTCTTACTCCTAATATAATCAACCGAGAGCTGCCGGGAGTGTATGGTCTGCCTACGCTTGGATCGTGCTCACATGACTGAAGAGAAGTGACGGAGAAAAAGAACCGAATCTACTATCTCTACTTCCTAGGCCACACCTGGCACAATGTTAGCGAAGGGGATTAAAACAGGGAGAAGGAATAGTTCCCGTTCCCATTTGCACTTGGGAAATCATCATCTCATCGGAGATGAAAAGAGTCCGTTTTTACTTGTGATCATCCAGTCCAGTCCAAAGTTTACTTGTTTTCTTCCATGACGATGATCCGGACTCGGTAGTTTCTCGTGTGCTCAGCTTGTTTGTTTCTTTCTTTTCCCCTGCTCCAAGCCCGCGACGGACCCGGCTTCCTCCTCAAGATGAGATACCCTCTACATATAAGTAGGCTACCAAAGCAACGCAAGCACAACCAGCGACATCGTCTTCTCTTCTTCACGTAGATAGACAAGACAAGTTTTCGATCACGGTTTTCGGTTCCTGATGGAGAGCAAGGAGGCTCCAGCGGCGGCCGTGCCGGAGAAGGAGTCGCAGGCGGCGGCGGCCGCGACGTCGTGCTTCAAGAGGACGGTGGGCGAGGACGCCGGGCTCTTGGAGCTAGCCAAGGACCAGTACCGGCAGTTCACGGAGGCGCAGGGGAGGGACCACTGGGAGTGCATCAAGAACAAGGTCAGCTCCATGTTCGCCGACCCCATCTTCGGCGGCTTCAAGCCTGACTCCACCACCAACACGCCGCCGTCCGTCGAGTCGCAGTAGATCGTCGTCGTTTGCCTGCCGTCGTCGTCTAGATGGCCTATATGTCGTTGCTACTACTTTATTATGAGGATATATCATGGGCCTTGTTTTTAGTTGTGGAACTTCTATCGTCGTCGCCATGTTCGGGTCCTGGATTAAACTCGAGGAACTGTATATTGTGGATTTTGAGTTCAATTAAATTAGTCAGATGATTTACCTCCAATAAGAGTTTTTCTTTCTTTCTCAATTGTTTTGATGCTCGATCCATAGGAATTTCGTGCTATGATGTTTCTTTTTCTACTTCTTGAATATATTAGTGCTCGCTTCTTATAGGCCTCGATTCAGGGAAAAAATACTGTTTTTTTAGAGGATCTGGATTTTGCACTTTATTTTATAAGATAATTCTCATCCTAGTAATCCTAGTGGCGTCCCATAGTGTTAAAAGAGGACGTATGCCCTCCAGACCTGAAAAGATCATGTTGAATAGGCTGCATCGCAGGAGTTTCGTCCCAGGCAAAGCAGCAACCAAGAATCCAACGAAAATGCATCACCTCAGACTGTTTAACGATATGCAATTGCTCGTCCTCCACTTCATCAGAACAAAACCAAATCCTAACTACTCGCATCATGATCCTCCGGACAAGTTGAGCTGCAAAACACTACTTCTAGCAAACGAAACGAACCAAGATATTGTATTAATAAACCTTCAACTAAGGAGCGTAGATTAGATTAGATACATCACTCAACTAAGGGAGATTTCGGCATAACCGCATCGATAAATAAGGTGATTACATACATCACTGAACTGACCCAACTGTCAGAAACATCTCCCGGGTCGCTCGCGCTCGAGCGACTCTGGAGGCCCCCCAAGTTAGTGGCATGGGGGCCGCCGGCTTGGGAATAAAGGTGGATTGGCCCTACTCATCTTCTTGTGCCAAGTAGCCAATCTGCTTGATGTCGGCCTTCTCGATCTGTCTGCTGATGAGTTCCGGTCTTTCTGTTTGGCGCCTGACGACACTGGATATCCGGATTGGAATTGATCCGGTCGTGCACGCCCCCACCTTCAGCCAGCGAGGCTTCATGAGCACGTCGAGCGAAGCTTCGCCTTCTGGTCGGTGTCATGGGACATGTCTAAATATAGATTCCCATGAAATCGATAGAGGTGGAGAAAATCATGTTGGGTGCGATCAAAGGTTTATAATGGCGGAGATGTGTATTGGCTCCAATGAAGACTATGCGACACATGTTCTTCTTGTGTGTCGGGTATTTGATGATTTGCAGCACAAGCCTTGCAAGAGGAGGTGGTAGCAAAGGCAGACTGCATTTTTGATGGTGCTCCTCGAGTACCGAGTCACGGTTTCTAGGATGAAAATCCAAAGTATGGCCTTCATTGGTTGTACTTGCTATGTAAATAGGCAATTTTGATTAATTCAATCTAGGAAATAATCTTAGACATGAAATTGACTGTATTAAGGATATTGATTACGATAAATAAGCAAGTACTACACAAACAGTAGACAATCTACACATAATGCTAGTACGACTAACACAGAAAGAAACAAGAACGTGATAAACGAGTTATACCCTCCGGTTGGCCAGTTGGCAATAGCATCAGTAGTGGCGGTGGCCTCCTCGACCACCTTCTGGTCAACGACAGTCTTCTCGGCAGCAGCTCACTCGGCAAGCGTGGACATGATTACGACGAACCGGCCGTGGACGAAGTAGAGGAAGCAGACGAACGTCAGCGAGCAGTCGTGTATGAGACACTCCCCAAAAACCTAATCGCCCCTCCCCCGTTCAGGATCCGGAGAGGCGGGGTTTTGAAGGCCTGCTCTCCCGTCAACCGTATGCACAGTGAATGGGATGAGATCATCGGTGGTAGCAGCAGCAAAAGGTACTATGTTCTTGACTGACAAAAAAAACGCATAGGTGTGAACTCGGCTCGGCTCATTCCGGCAACCCGCGGGTGGTGTCAGGGATATACTATCAGGTATAAACCGGCTAGGAGGGTCCGGTTTACATTATCAAGATTATGTTGCTAAAAGCCCAGCTCAGTGTATAGTAGAAGATTATAGCCCAAAGAGGCTCGGGGCCCATATGTTGAGGCCCACGGTTTGTAAACTGTTAAAATGTGTAACTTGGAATATAAGATAGAAATAATAGAGACCGAGGCAGACACGTTTATGAGCCGGCCTCGGGACTCTGTAAACCGGACCGGGCGTCGCCTCCTATATAAAGGGACGACCTGGCGACGGTTCAGGACAAGAAACAACAGCTCGAGACACAGGCAAAGCAGATTCGCTCCCTGGTCATCGAAGCCCAAGCAATACCACACCAAACTAGACGTAGGCTTTTACCTTCATCGAAGGGGCCGAACTAGTATAAACTCCCTGTGTCCTTCGTCCGCTTTAACCCCTTTAAGCTACCCGGGCGATGGCCTCACGACTAAGTCCTTTCACCAGGACATCTGCCGTGCTAAATCCACGACAGTTGGCGCCCACCGTGGGGCTATCGCACGATGGTTTCGAGTTCTTGAAGGGCAGCTTTGAAGGGCTCAAGGGTTACGCAGTGGGCCGGATGACCAAGAGCCATCGCGGTCGGATCTACATCGACGATCCAGGCTGGGGCCCCGAGGCCGATTCAATCGAATACGGGTACCGGGTCCCCTTCGGCGGCATCCACGTCTTCATCGGCAAGATCGGCGAACCGGGCCCTGAGTCAGACATCTTCCCCAACATCGTCGAGCCAGCTCAGCGTGCGAGATCAGCCCAGATTCAGCCCGCCGTGAAGCGCGTTTTCGTCGGAGCAGTACATGGAGTACAAGCCGAGGACGGATCGGATCCTGGTGGCGAGATAGTTGTCTATTCCGGCGATGAATCTTCATCCGGAGAGACCGAATCTTTGTATCTGTTGCAGGACGGTCGGTCTGAGGGTGTGTCCGATGGTGATAGTATTCCGGACCCCTTTGATCCGCCAAACAGGATTGCTGTTTTCATGGCCGGATCACAACCTATGCAGCAGCCCTCGATGACTGGGGCGTTAACCTCAGAGGCAACGGGAGCTAGAGCTGGAGACCTTCCCCTGTCGCCCTATGAAGTCCTATCCATCCTAGTCGACACCTTGACAGCACTCGCAATAGCAGAAGTAGCCCAGGCCGACAAGGCGCAGCATGATGCAGAGATTGCTCAGGTGAAGAGCCAGATTGAGCAAGCTAAGTTGGATCTAGATGCGGAGAAAGCCAGGATGGCTACAAGACAGGCAAAGCTACATTCCCAAGCTTTCCGGCTCAGGTTAGATCAGAACGCTTCACAAGAGGTAATGTACAAAAGACAACGATCTCGTTTGCCGCCGGTTTATGAGGCCAGGAATCTCTTTAGCACACCAAGAGCAGGAACCAGTAACCATCCAGAGGTAAACCGGGGAGGAGCCCCGGGGACGGGCGCGTCGGTTCAGCCACCAGCCGCGGAGCCAAACCGCCAAGTTGTGCCGACACAACACGTGCCCGCCCCTCCTGGTCATTATTCTAACCCGTTGGACAACATCGTAGCAGCCGCTTCACGGCTGGCCGCCCTTCCCATTGAGGGGACGTCCCCCATAGCAATGGAGGCATGACGAGCCAATGAGTTGCTAGACACAGCGCTAACTCAGCATCAAGCTTATTCCTATTGCCTGGAGAGGATTCATTCAACCCCCCGCCCAAGCCGGAGTTACACGAGGCACCTGGATGAACCGGCTGTATCCAGCAGCGTGCGGAGACGACACCGATAGAGGCAGGATAATCCGGCAGGAGTAGGAGCATATGCCCAAGAGGCGGCGGATCAGGCCAGGCATACGGCCCATAACGACGCCCGTCAGGCAACGCCAGTTTACCCCACCAACACAGTTGAGACATGAATCATGTCCAGTTCCCTGGGAGTGCAATGTCTCATCCCCGCTTTACGAAACATGAAACTACCCAAGGACTTCAAAGGTCCACGTAAGGTACCCAATTACACGGCGGATCTGGCTTCGGAGGCGTGGGTTGAAAGTTATGAGATGGCTATGGAGATGCTTGATGTGGATGAAGCCGTGTGCGCCAAATACTTCACAATGATGCTTGAGGGCACGGCCCGGACATGGCTAAAGGGCTTGCCACCTAACTCCATCGGATCATGGGGTGAGTTGCGTCGCCGGTTTATCAATAATTTCAAAGACACATGCAAGCAGCCGATGTCTGTTGTTGACTTAGCGGCGTGTGTTCAAGGAGAGCAAGAGACCACCAGCAGTTGGGTGCGGCGAGTGTCTGAAATCCTACACTCCTCCAATAGTATCAATCCAAGTACATTGATAGTAACCTTGGAAGGCAATTGCCGGTTTGAGCCTTTGAGGTTGAAGCTGGGACGGCTCAAACGTGATTGCAACGACATGGGAACGCTCATGGGCGCTTTGGTAAAATATGGAGACTCTGATAACACCAAGTATCCAGATGCAGACGGAGACTAGTCCGGGAAGGCAAGCAAAAATGGTAAACCGGCGCAGGCCAACCCGGTGGGCGCAGGGTACAATGGCAAGCGTAAAGCGGAGGGCAGCTCAGACTTTGTGGCCAATACCAACGTTCAAGACAACGGGCAGCGCCGCAAGGGTAGACCGCCCCCACGCAATGGGAGGCCACCTATAAATCTAGATCGCCAGTTGAACGTGCCTTGCCCAAAGCTCGGTACAGAAGAAAACCCGGCTACGCATCTCTGGGAAGACTGTTTTATTATGCAAGAGCTTATGAAACAGGCCAAGTATAACCACGGGCCCCCCGGCGGGTCAGGTCCCGGTTTTCAGGGTCCGGGTTACCAGGGTGGTGGATCCGGATCATGATACCACGACGGTAACAATAACCACAATGGCAACAATCAGGATCAACATAACCAGCAACATGGTCAGGGTGGATACAATAACCAAGGCAATCAACAGCGTCAGCAGCAGCAGCAATCCAGATATCAGAATAATCCGAAGGAGCTAAGCAGTGGGCAATATCATGTTTTCACCACAAGTCTGTGCAAACGGGATCAAAAAGTTCTGAAGAGAGCAATACACTCCGTTGTACCGGTGATACCACGTATTTTGCGTTGGTCTGAGCAACCCATTGTATGGAGCAGAGAGGATCACCCGCCACGGGTTGATAATCCGGGTCAGTTGGCCTTGGTGGTGGCACCATAGGTGGGTGGTTATAAGTTCACAAAGGTGCTTATGGATGGAGGCAGCAACATCAATATCCTATACTATGAAACTTTTCGACGTATGGGGTTGACAGATAAGAAGCTCCGACAGTCCAACACAGTGTTCCATGGGGTGGTGCCCGGTAAATCGGCTTACTCAGTTGGAAAAATCGATCTGGAAGTTACCTTTGGGGATGAGCATGACTCTAGATCGGAGACGGTGACCTTTGAGGTTGTAAAGATAAGGAGCCCATACCATGCTCTGTTTGGGAGGCCGGTTTACGCCAAGTTCATGGCTAGACCGTTTTATGTTTATCTGCAGCTCAAGATGCCAGGCCACAAAAGAACTATCACGGTTCACGGGAGCCGTAAGATTTCTTTGGAGTGCGAGGAAGGAGATGCGGCGTATGCTGAGGCAGTTTGCGCTACGGAAGAGTTGAAGTTTTATAAGGACAATGTTGATCCGGCAGATATGTCCCCGCTGAAAAAGCCAACTATAGAGCATGATCCGGCATTGAAGTTCAAATCGGCAAAGGAAACCAAGCAGGTTGACTTTGTTCCGGCGATTCATCCAAGCAGTTCACCATCAGCGCTAACCTAGACCCCAAATAGGAAGACGCGCTCATCAAGTTCATCCGTGAGAACCGGGATATCTTTGCATGGAAACCTTCTGAAATGCCAGGTATACCGAGGGAACTTGCTGAGCATAGTCTTAATATTGATCCGAAGTTTAAATCGGTCAAGCAGTATTTGCGCCGCTTCAATGAGGAGAGGCGTAAGGCTATAGGTGAAGAAGTGGCTAGGCTCTTGGCCGCAGGCTTCATAGTTGAAGTATTTCATCCAGAGTGGTTGGCTAATCCGGTGCTGTAGGATCGAAAGTATGTCTAGAGGGGGGGTGATTAGACTACTTGACAATATAAAAAATCTGCCTTTAGATCATGAACAGTTTTTGGCAGTTTCACAATAATGATCAACACAAGTATCACCCTACACATGCAATTCTAGAGTATAAGCAGCGGAAAGTAAATTGCACATGTAGTAAAGAGAGGTGGAGAAGATCAAACGCAGTTTGGAGACACAGAGATTTTTGTCGTGGTTCCGATAGGTGGTGCTATCGTACATCCACGTTGATGGAGACTTCAACCCACGGAGGGTAACGGCTGCGCGAGTCCACGGAGGGCTCCACCCACGAAGGGTCCACGAAGAAGCAACCTTGTCTATTCCATCATGGCCTACGCCCACGGAGGACTAGCCTTACTCGGGGTAGATCTTCACGAAGTAGGCGATCTCCTTGCCCTTACAAACTTCTTGGTTCAACTCCACATCTCGAAGACGGAGGCTCCCAAGCGACACCTAACCAATCTAGGAGGCACCACCCTCCAAAAGGTAATAGATGTTGTTGATGATGATGAACTCCTTGCTCTTGTGCTTCAAATGATAATCTCCCCAACACTCAACTCTCCTCACTGATTTGGTTGTGGTGGAAGAAAGGATTGAGTGGAAAGCAACTTGGGAAGGCTAGAAATCAAGTTTCATATGGTAGGAATGGAATGACTTGATCTCAACACAAGGGTAGGTGGTTCTCTTCTCAGAAAGTGTATGGTAGGAGTGGTAGACTTTCTGATGGCTCTCTCCACGAATGAAGAGGGGGTGGAGGGGTATATATAGCCTCCACACAAAATCCAACCGTTACACACATAATTGAGCAATCTCGGTGAGACCGAAGTGAAAACTCGGTCAGACCGAAAGTTCAAATATAGTGAACGTTGGGGTTTTCGGTGGGACCGAAAATACCATCTCGGTGTGTCCGATATGAGTCAAAGGTAGGAGCTTGCCATTCTCGGTGGGACCGAAATTAACAACTCGGATATTCCGATATGATGTCAATTGGTTACAGAAGGTTGGCAGTCCAGTTTCGGTGAGACCGAACTCAAAATCGGATGGACCGAAATATCTAGGGTTTGGAAAATAGCTGAGGTGGTTCATCTCGGTGGGACTGAGTTTGCAGAATCGGTTTGTCCGAGATTACTTATGAGTGTGTTAAGTAGTGAGAATTGCCGATAGTTGAAGGAGCTAAATCACTAAGCACTTGAGCAACCAGATCATCAACACAACCTCATCCCCCTTTAATAGTATTGGCTTTTCCTATGGACTCAATGTGATCTTTGATCACTAAACCAAAAATGGAGTCTTGAGCTTTTGCCAATGCTTGTCTTAGCATTTTGAGGGGTCCACTTCTTCAGACATTTCCATACCCATATCATCGAACTTCTCTGAAATGATTCTCAAGTAAATATTAGTTCAATGATATATATGTTGTTATTAATTACCAAAACCACCCGGGGATTAGTTGCACTTTCAATCTCCCCCTTTTTGGTAATTGATGACAACATATAGATCAAAGCTTCGACAAAAGATATAATCAATGAATAATATCGTCGCTTTGAGAAGTATGTGATAAACAAGAGCTCCCCCTAAATTTGTGCATTATTTAAAATTTGCGTTTGAATGCAAATGCACAATCGATTAGGATTATGGGTCACTCTTGCATGTCACATACATCTTGGTGGAGCGCACAAAATGATAAGAATGAATAACATGCACCCAAACACCAAGACATGAGTGAATGATCATACAAGAAGAAATAGCATATGATAAGCATTAAGCACACATTAAAGCATAGTATGACCAAGCACTCATAAAGGTAGCATCAAACGTAGTAGCAAGCACACTGAAAGTATCAAGAACCAAAAGAAACAAATGTATCTCAAAGGAAACCGGCAAAAGAACGAAAGAGCACTCTCTCTCTCGAAGCCCTATGATCTATACAATTTCTCCCCCTTTGGCAACAAGTTACCAAAAAGTTCGAAAAAGGTATAGAGCTAAGCGTCACTATGGGCTCTGCTGGCGGCTCCCGTCTGGGTAGATGTCGGAGTAGAAATGACGGCATCGGCGAAGACTTCTGCTGATGTCTGCGCTGGAGGAGTGGATGCTGGAGCTGTAGCTGGTGCTGAAGTGGTAGCCCTGGAGTTAGTCACTGGGATAGCTGCAGATCGGGATCCTCTGGGAACCTGAGCAGTCTGGCGATGAGAGTCCTGGACTAGATCATCCTGCATGAGCTTTGCTCTCTCCTGCCTTGCTTCCTCCATGTCTGCCTCAAGCTTGTTGACGGACACCTGAATCTCAGTCAGCTTCACGTCCAGAGCGTGGATCTTGTCCTCAACAATCCTCTCTAGGCTTTCCTGAGATTGTTCAATGCTGGCCAGGCGTTGTTCAATCCTCTGGGTAGCTTCAAGAATCTGCTCTCCGAAGCTCTTTGGTTTAGCTGCTGCTGCTGCTGCCTCTTTATCAGCTTTAGCTTTCTTAGCAGCTTCGATTTTGGCTTGACCTTCAACTGAGGTTGGATCCTCCTCATCCATCACAACAACGTTGTCCTCATGCTCTGGCTGCAGTGGCAAGTGCTTCCTATCCAACATGAATTTGCCCGTGCCAAACTTGGCATTGATAAGCATCTGAATCTGCGGGGCAAATCCACACGACCTCTTCTGGTCAGCTGCAGTCCTCTTAATGGTCTCTACCATTAAGTCCATCACCTTGAAAGGTGCCTTCTCATCAAGAATGTGCAGCATGTTGATAGAATAGCCTCGAATCATGCGGTGGTCTCCAGACTTGGGCATCAAGGTATGCCTCAAAATAGTGTTTGTGGTGGTCAGACCTGCCTGGAGATAGTACACTGAGCCAAGCTTCCACCCTTCCAAATCAGCAGCGGGGATTTCCTTGTACATGTTCTTCATGGAATCATGACTCTTCTTAGGAATCCCATAGACATCAATGTCGTCCTCTCTCTGCACTGGAGCATTCAGAAGTTCTGCCCATTCTTCAACAGACAAAGAAAACCTTTGACCTTCAGTCATCCAGGTGATCTTGCCATCAGGATAGAAGTGGGCTGTGGCGTAGAACTGCATGATCATCTCGTCATTCCAAGCTGTCAGCTCCTGACCCACAAAATCAGCAACTCCACATGCAGTGAAGCTCTCATGCACATGGGGAAAGAAGTCTCGGTGCTCTTCACTGTCAATGTATTTCCAGTCAACATACCTGGTGTCAGCAACAATAGGCTTCTTATCCATCAGCACGGTCTCATAGAAGTCCTGCTGCTCTCTGGTGTGGAATCTGGGGTCCACAGCTGTAATGCCCAGGATGGGACTATATCTCCTACGTGTCGAGGCACGACTTAAAGATATAAGCCCATCCTAGAATGATCTCAAGTTTGGTATCTTTGCACAACTCATGTAAAAGAGGGATTAAATTGCAAAAGGAGATAGTTGGCTTACACTCGCCACTTCACACAATACATTACATAAACAATCATCATTCAAAACATCACAACCCGACTACGGGTGAAGATCCAAAAGAAAGATACCAAAACAACATAAAGCCACAGGTCAGGATCGAATCCTAGTAGAAACCACTACTGAACATCGAAACGTCACAAGCTAACGGTCAAACTCCTCATCGAGCTCCTGGTGAAGTACTGATCCAACTCCTGCATCAAGCTCGGCTGAACCTGCATCTGGTGTGGTGAAGTAACTGTGAGCCACAGAGGACTCAGCAATCCCGTTCCCGGGTAACACGACTATTTAAGCCTTGGGTGTGGACAAGGCTGAAGAAAAGAATATGAGGTGAAGGAACAACAAGAGTCTGCAGCAGCAACTAGCACTAACTTACGTAAAAGAGAGCGAGAAGACAAGTGCATCGGTCGAAAGATGATCACGAAGTGATCCTAGCTAAAGCCGGTCAAACATAACCCCACCGTGTTCAACTCCCGAATCCCCATTCGGAAATTGACAGTCACGATACACACGCTGGTAGTGTATTGAAACATTGTGTCAAGTTATCTACAACCGGAATTAACAAGCTCCCATCTGCCACATAACCGCGGGCACGGCTTTCGAAAGTTCAAACCCTGCAGGGGTGTTCCAACTTGGCCCATCACAAGCCCACGATCCGCGGAGTCGCAACTCCATAGTTGGGAAGACCCGAGTATTCTCGGAATCCCGTGCTCAGGTTAAACCGAACTAAGGTAAGGCTAATCCAGCAAATCCTCCCGGCGTGTCGTCACCCTGATAGTAGCCGCGCGTATCTAGGTCTCAGGACACGACCGGATGAGTCATCCTACAGGTTTTTACCAAACCTCAAGTTTCCTTGAGGTGGCCCCGCAGTCTGCTCGTTTCGGACCAACACTCATGTGGAGCACTGGCCCGGGGGGTTGAATTAAAATAAAAGGGATAGCTAGTCCCATATGCAAGTTTTATTAGTTATTAGGCAAATAGTACCAATGTTGGGATTTGCTGGAAAAGACTTAGCACTTAGCGGTTTATCAAGGGGGTCCCATACACCCCAACCGTGTTAGGAACGCATAATCAAGGAACATAACACCGGTTTATACGGTTCCTAACGGCATGAGTGGAACAAAACACCAAGCAAAAGGCTTAGCCTTCCACCCTTGCCAATATATAGATGATTTCATTTTTAAGCATTTATATAGTGTGATATAACCCAACCAAACTTCAACATGAAGCAAGCATCTTCAATCTTCACCTGCAACTAACAAAGCTATAAGAGGGGCTGAGCGAAGCGTACTTAGCCAAGCAACGGTTTGCGTAGGTAGGGTGGTTAAACATGGCAATGGTTACAAGTAGGAGGCTGACAAGAAAGACATGGGCATCGAGGCGAAACTATAGATCGAGACTTCTAGCAATAGGCAAAAATAGTAATGGTATCCGGGTTCGGTCATCTTGCCTGGGATTCCACAAGGGAGAAGAACGGATCCAAGAAGAAGACGGAGCAACACTGACGAGAGAAACCTCACAACTCCGGAACGAAACCGAAGCTAGCAGGAGAAGCAACCGGAAAGAAAGAAACAACACGGTAAACACACAAGCATCAACATGGCATACGATGCACATCCAAATATGATGCATGTCCGGTTTAATTATGCATGGCATGGCAAAGTGCACAAACAAATACTACAAGTTAAGTGGAGATCAATATGCAACGAGTTGCATATTGACGAAACACCACATTTAATTATTTAATTGACTCTTGTTATTTACAAGACAAGGTTAAAAGTTTTTAGCATGGCAAGAGGTGAAACATAAAGAAACTACACTATTAAGACAATTTAAATGAGGCCGGAAAATAACAACAACATATCCGGAAAATCCTCATGAGCATGTTTAATAATATAAGCAAACAACAATTAAACATTCAAGGTTGTTAACATGATGCGGATGACATGATCAAGTTTTATGCAAGTTAATAAAAGGTTGACAATTAACAAGATATGAAGTATTGTCACCGTGGTGGAATGAAAAAGGGTGCCACGGCAACGATCCGAAAATGATGCAACGCAACATCTCGGTTCCGGTAACTCGTTGAGAGTCCGGTGCAAAAGGTAGAATCGACGTGAGCAAGTCGAACAAGATGAAAGTGGGTGGATCCCGTCACCGGGTTCCCACGAGTCGGTGACGAGGCAACCGAGGAACATGACAACGGACGAAAACGGCACGAAGCACACACAGGAAACATTTCATACAACATAACAAGCATCCACGGTTCATCGTCTCGGGTTATACCTTCGAAACACTCGTTTCGGGACGGTTCGAGATCGTAGTGGAAGGAGTCGTTCCGTAGAGGGAAGTAGTCGTTCACGTTCCCGAAGAGAAAGTAGTTGTTCACGTCATCGTGTCGTGGTACTTGGCGAATTCCTCGTTTCCGGGCGACGGTAGAGGTACTCGCGCTCATTCTTCCGTAGATGAACGGGTCATCGTGGTACTTGTCGGGGCCGTCTTGGCAACGTAGTTGTACACGTGGCCGTCGTGGGAAGTAGTGGAACTTGGTCGTTTTCCGGGCGTCGGTAGTCGTACACGGGGCGTTTTGTAGATGTTCACGGATCTTGTTCGTAGATGTACTTGATCAGGTTGCCGGTAGTCGTTCGGTCAGCTGTCAAAATAACAGAACATGGCAGCACACAAAACAAAACAAAACTGCTCGGGAGCAACAAAAGGGGCAGCACGGCGACGAGGTGCACGGGGCTTGCAGGGCGCGCAGAGGCAGGGGCGCACGCGCGCACGGTGCCACGGAGGAGAGGGGGACGCGCCCGGCTGGAGGAGGGGCGCTCGGGGCCGCGGCTCCTGGAGACGAGGAAGGGCCCGGGGCTGGATCCGCGGCGGGATCTGATCCGGTGCGAAGGGGAGGTCGCTCGGGTGGAGGCGCTGGGAGAGGTGGTCGCCGGCTGGAGAGGAGGGCACCTCCTGGCCAGCTCGCAGGAGGAGGCGAGGGAGCCTGGCGAGGCGAGGCCCTGGAGGGCGCGCAGGAGCTGCAGGCCGCGGCTCGCGGCGCACGTGGTACTTGGCCAGAGGCGAGGCGAGAGCCTGGCCGCGGCGCTGGACGACGGCGACGGCTCCCTGGCCGGGCCGGGCCAGAGGCGAGCGGCGCTGGGGACTTGTCGAGGGAGGCCACGGCGAGGGAAGTGGAGGGATCGGGACGAACGGTCGAGGGAGAGAGGGTTCGGCGAGACGGGACGCTCGGGCAGCACGAGCGAGGGGAGCGGGGCCTGTCGGGTCGAGGGACAGAGGGAGAAGGAAAAAAACGGCGGCGCTGAGGGAACGCTCGAGGGAGGAGATGGCGTGGACGGCGCCCTAGGGTTTCGGGGGTTTGGGCCGAGGCGCCCTGGGCCAAGGAGGAGATGAGCCGACTGGGCCAAGAAGGGAGGAGGAGGGAAGGCCTGGCGCGGCTGCACTTTCTTTAAACTGTTTTTTTAGCAGAAAAAAAACAAAAGAGAGAAAAAGAGAAAAGAGGAGGACGGTTAGGGAAAAGATAACACAGGGAAGTATTTTTCTCGGGCAGCATAAAAAGAGCACGGTCCGAGAAAAATACAAGAGGTCAGATCGGAAAAATAATTCAAACATAATTGAATATAATTCAAATAGGTTTGAACTAAGACGAGATTATTGAAGTGTCCAAAAATGTTCGAATTTTCAGAGGAACCTCGAAACAACGGAAAGGAATTATTGGCAAGATTTAGAAGGTGAAACTAGAATTAAGAGACGTGGGGAAAATTATGCAAGTGTGTTAGAGTAATACCGAGGAATGGAATATTTTAATATATAGCTCCCTAAAATAATGAGAGACTTTTATATGTTATAAAGAGAAGTCATTCTTCCCTCGATTTAAATGGACCGAAGGCCCACACGAATTATTTAAGTTGAGATGCAAAAATAAAAATGACATGATGGCATGATGACATGATGCAATGCAGAAAGATAAATAACACAAACAGAACTGAAACACACGGGCAACCCGGAACATCTGGAATCTTCTGGGATCTTCTGGAATCTTCTGGGACGTCGGTCTCGGGCGTCACAACAGCAGTCCTTCTCCTCACGGCATATGGATCAGACTGTCTCCATAGCCTGAGACCTCTATCCTTCCTTGCCTTCATATCCTCGGCTTGAGGATGAGCATCGTTGTGGAGCGGCAACTTAGGACGGAGCTTCAGCAACACATGTTCTTCTTCTGACTCAGACGGTGGCATCTCACCTTTGTTCTTCTCAGAAGCTGGAATGCTCCTGGTTGTCCTCTTGGGCTTTGCTGGAGCTGCCTTGGCTTGAGCAGGCTTCTTGGGCTTAGAAGTGGCTTGAGCCCTAATAGCATCACCCATGAACTTAGCCTTCTGAGGAGGAGGCTGGGGTGCATCTTCTTCTTCTTCTTCAGCTGCATCAACTTGAGGTTCAGCATATACTACCCTCTTCCTCTTGGAAGTTTTCTTCACCTTACTTGGAGCTGGCTCTTCCAAGTTTAGTTTCTTTGCAACAGCTGACTGCTTGACCTTGCTTGTGCCTTTCCTCGACTGCTGCCCTTGGTGCTCTTTGGCAACAACATTCCTCTTGGGCTTGGAGGTAACTTCCTCAGCAACGAAGTCAGAGTCCTCATCATCAGAATTTCTCTTCTTTCTGGTTCTGGTGGCTGCAGGAGGCAAACCACTAGGGGTGCTCCTCTCACCATCATCACTGGAACTACTAGCCTCAGGACTAGTATCTGCCTCTGGAATCTCTGCAAACGGTGATTCAGACCTGTTCTGGCTGTCACTGGCATCTGACATGGCTGACAACCTGTGAAAAGATAAGGTATAGGCAGAGTAGAAGAGTTATCACAACTGCAGAGGTTTTTGCAAAAAAATGAGTTCAAATCTTAGTTTTGAGTTTTCACAGAATGCATTTCGGTCAAACCGCTTTTCAGTTTCGGTGAATCCGAAGTGTATAACAGAAACCTACACACCACTTTCGGTCAGACCGAAATGGGTTTCGGTCCTACCGAAACACTAGGGTTTCACTGATACTCTACATCGGTCACACCGATTTGCACGAATCGGTTAGACCGAACGGTGCAGTGCAATGGCCAGAGGCCAAATCGGTCATTCCGAGTTTTCAAAATCGGCTTCACCGAGATGTGTTCCGTGGAAACCTAAACCTAAGAATTTCGCTCGAAACTAAAAGGATCTGATCTGATGTTTAAGGAATATCTCAAACGTGGATAGATACATGGCAAACCAATCATGCAAGAATCAGATGGGGAGCACGAGAGGGATCGGGACTCACCCTAACTTGGTGGAGTCCCTCTACGGCGGCAGCGGTGCGGAGAAGATTACCGTTGACGGCGGCAGAGACCTGCGGCGAGGGCGCACAGGCGACGACGGCGACGATCCGTAGACCAGGGCGACGGCAGCAGGGGACTTGGGGGCGAAACGGTTTGAAGAATTAAATCGCGCGCAGCCCTCAGGTATATATATCCCCATACTGTCGGTGGGACCGAGTTGAAAAACTCGGTGACACCGAAATGGCTAACTGTTGTGCAGTTACACATATCGGTCACGCCGAGATTTTGAACTCGGTTTCACCGAGATGAAACCTAGATCAGTCTAAGCGTTTCGGTTGGACCGAGATGGAGAAGTCGGTCAGACCGAAATGGACTTAGAAGGTTTTGGAAGTCAGCCTTAGACGGATCGGTGGCTCCGAGTGCTCCTCACTCGGAGGGTCCGAAAATGACTTGTTCAAAGTTGTGATATGAGCATGAATAGAATTTGAGACAAGAAAGCATAGATAGCTAGGGAAGGTGCTTAGGCATTCTTGTCCATCCATTTGGCCAGAAAAGTCAAAACAATCAAAACAACAAATGGATGTCCTTGAATGGATGAAATCATGTATTCAACATGCTCACACAATAAGATAGCAACTGAAATATGTGTCAAACATGCACAACCAATACTCTAGCTACTAGCACACAATTTGTCGATGACTAGGTCATCTATATATGAGTATATTGACTTAGGATCCAAATGAGAACATTTGATCATAGGTCATACTCATCATTTAAGCACAAGTGGGGTTACCACTTTTACATAAAGCATTGATGTGTTCACATCATTTGGAGATGCTTTAGCTCAATTTTTAGAGCAAAGCTCCCCCTAGATGTGAGAACCCCTTTTAAAGGGTCAAACTAACCTTGGGTTGTCGTAGAAGACTTCATGTAGATGTTGAAGATGTGGATGCTCAATGTTGATGTAGATCATCAAGAGTTGAGAGCTATCCTTTGGATTAGGGCACTTTCAATACCTACATGGGTTAGTCCCACAAGGAACAA
Organism: Secale cereale; assembly: GCA_902687465.1. NCBI lineage: Eukaryota > Viridiplantae > Streptophyta > Magnoliopsida > Poales > Poaceae > Secale > Secale cereale. Next base: position 52,198,547 of record LR738715.1, read on the forward strand.
ACAAGAATATCCATAGACATAGATTGAGGTTCACAAAAGATGATGTCCATGAAAGCAATGATTACCTTGTCCCTTGACTTACCAACAAGAGGGTTTGTGACTCCATGAACTAGTGCATGATGTGGAAGTTGATTGCACAAGTTCTTGCCAAAATGAATATGAGTGAAGTATGTTGGCGGAGTCACCCTCAAGAACCTTCTAGTTCTTCTTCTTTGGGATCCACATCATCTTGATGGGAATCCCTGGGGTTGTAGTTGAGCTTGACGAAGTAGAACTTGATGTGTCCTTGTGAACCCACTTGACCATGGCTTGAGGTGCTTCAATGAATGCATCAATCTCCTCTTGAAGCTTGTCCTTGGCCTTTAGCTTGTGGTCTTGTGGTGGAAGGTCATCTTGAGCTTGTTCCACATTGGAAGAAGTAGGATCATACTTCTCCTTTTATGAAACAAACTGTGGAGTAGGGTATTGACCTTCTTCCCACTCAACTCCTTCGGCGTTGAACTTTCGCTCAAAACCAATCCCTTGATTCTTCCGGTGCCTTCCTTGTTTGCGAACAATCTCCTCAAAGTTCTTGCTTCCGGCAAGACTCTTGTAGACACCTTTCTCTATGATTTCCTTCAATAAGCTATATTCTTGCTCAAGTGTAACTTGGCTTGAAACATTGTTAGTGGAATCAAGAGAACTACTAGAAGCAACAATATTGGATTTAACATTGTTATTGTTACTACTAGAGGAAGAACTTTTCTTATGCTTGTCATGCTTAGTCTTAATAGGTGGCAAGAAATTAGACAAGAGAAGTCGTTTGGCAAGATATGAAGAACTCTTCTTTCGAAGATCGTCATTGATCGCTTTTAGAAACTCATGTTCTTGCTCTAGAGTGAGCTTCTCGAAGCGTAGCTTCTCATGAGATCTTAGGAGCTCTCTATGATCTTCTTGAGTTGTTTCATGAGCTAACTTAAGAGTGTTTAGTTCTTTGGTTAGACGCTCAATATCCTTCATAGCATTGTCATTCAACTCTTCTCGACTATAAAGACTACTAGCATTTTCATCATTACTAAGCTCACTAGATTTATCATGCAAGAGCTCATCTTCACCAAGCAAGTCATCCTCATCACTATCAAAGTCAATGAATTCAGGGTGTGTTACCTTGGGGCCTTTAGCCATGAAGCATCTTCCAATTCCCTCATTTGGTGAATCAAATAAGTCGTAGGAGTTGGAGTTGGAGGATACGAGTGCAAGACCGGCAACACCTTCATCTTGACTGTAGTCAGAGTCGGAGTGATAGCTTCCATCGGATTGATTGTCGGAGTCGGAGCCGGAGACCCATTCACCTACATGAGCTTGATGTCTTCTTCTTGTGTAGCTCCTTGATGACTTGTCTTTCCTCTCCGAATCCTTGCTTCTCCGAGAGGGTCTTCGTTCATAACGATCATCTCTACTCCTTCTCTCTCTCCGAGGTGACTCATCTCTTGCTCTTCTTCTTGGATATTCTTCTCTTCTCTTGTGGGGAGCCGTACACTCATTTGAGAAGTGTCCGGGTCTTCCACAATTGTAGCAGTTTCGATCACGACTAGAAGATCTCTTTTCATCATATGATCTAGACTTTGAGCTTCTTTCTTTGCCTCTATTCTTGTAGAACTTGTTGAAGTTCTTAACCATTAGGCTTATCTCTTCATTGGAAATTAACTTGTCACTTGAGGTAGTGGGAGCATCACTTGTAGCTTTGTAAGCACCACTTGACTTGTTGTGAAGCTCTTCCTTATCCTTAAGTGTCATCTCATGAGCAACAATTCTTCCAATGACTTCAGTTGGCTTGAGAGTCTTGTAGTTTGGCATCATTTGAATCAAAGTGCACACGGTGTCATATTTTCCATCCAAAGCTCTGAGAATCTTCTTGATGATGAATCGGTCGGTCATTTCTTCGCTTCCTAAGCCGGCAATCTCATTTGTGATGAGAGCAAGCCTAGAGTACATTTCAGCGACTCCTTCACCATCCTTCATCTTGAACTTGTCAAGTTGACCTTGAAGAATATCTAGCTTTGATTCCTTCACAGATTCAGTACCTTCGTGCATTTCAACCAAAGTATCCCAAATCTCTTTAGCATTCTCAAGATGGCTGATTTTGTTGAACTCCTCGGGACACAAAGCATTGAAGAGAATGTCACAAGCTTGAGCATTGTTTTGCAACATCCGCAACTCTTCCGGTGTAGCTTCGCGATCCGGAACTTTTCCTTCCTCGAAGAATTCACCTTGCATACCAACACAAATAATGCCCCATGCGGCTGGGTTATGACCAAGAATATGCATTTTCATTTTATGCTTCCAACTAGCAAAATTTGTACCATCAAAGTAAGGACCTCTACGATAATTACCCTCACTAGACGCCATACTCTCCTAGGTTGTGAAACCAAGCTTATGGAGTCCAATGCAATGGAAACCAAGACAATGGAGACCAAAGCTCTGATACCACTTGTAGGATCGAAAGTATGTCTAGAGGGGGGGTGATTAGACTACTTGACAATATAAAAAATCTGCCTTTAGATCATGAACAGTTTTTGGCAGTTTCACAATAATGATCAACACAAGTATCACCCTACACATGCAATTCTAGAGTATAAGCAGCGGAAAGTAAATTGCACATGTAGTAAAGAGAGGTGGAGAAGATCAAACGCAGTTTGGAGACACGAAGATTTTTATCGTGGTTCCGATAGGTGGTGCTATCGTACATCCACGTTGATGGAGACTTCAACCCACGGAGGGTAACGGCTGCGCGAGTCCACGGAGGGCTCCACCCACGAAGGGTCCACGAAGAAGCAACCTTGCCTATTCCATCATGGCCTACGCCCACGGAGGACTAGCCTTACTCGGGGTAGATCTTCACGAAGTAGACGATCTCCTTGCCCTTACAAACTTCTTGGTTCAACTCCACATCTCGAAGACGGAGGCTCCCAAGTGACACCTAACCAATCTAGGAGGCACCATCCTCCAAAAGGTAATAGATGTTGTTGATGATGATGAACTCCTTGCTCTTGTGCTTCAAATGATAATCTCCCCAACACTCAACTCTCCTCACTGATTTGGCTATGGTGGAAGAAAGGATTGAGTGGAAAGCAACTTGGGAAGGTTAGAAATCAAGTTTCATATGGTAGGAATGGAATGACTTGATCTCAACACAAGGGTAGGTGGTTCTCTTCTCAGAAAGTGTATGGTAGGAGTGGTAGACTTTCTGATGGCTCTCTCCACGAATGAAGAGGGGGTGGAGGGGTATATATAGCCTCCACACAAAATCCAACCGTTACACACATAATTGAGCAATCTCGGTGAGACCGAAGTGAAAACTCGGTCAGACCGAAAGTTCAAATATAGTGAACGTTGGGGTTTTCGGTGGGACCGAAAATACCATCTCGGTGTGTCCGATATGAGTCAAAGGTAGGAGCTTGCCATTCTCGGTGGGACCGAAATTAACAACTCGGATATTCCGATATGATGTCAATTGGTTACAGAAGGTTGGCAGTCCAGTTTCGGTGAGACCGAACTCAAAATCGGATGGACCGAAATATCTAGGGTTTGGAAAATAGCTAAGGTGGTTCATCTCGGTGGGACTGAGTTTGCAGAATCGGTTTGTCCGAGATTACTTATGAGTGTGTTAAGTAGTGAGAATTGCTGATAGTTGAAGGAGCTAAATCACTAAGCACTTGAGCAACCAGATCATCAACATAACCTCATCCCCTTTTAATAGTATTGGCTTTTCCTATGGACTCAATGTGATCTTTGATCACTAAACCAAAAATGGAGTCTTGAGCTTTTGCCAATGCTTGTCTTAGCATTTTGAGGGGTCCACTTCTTCAGACATTTCCATACCCATATCATCAAACTTCTCTGAAATGATTCTCAAGTAAATATTAGTTCAATGATATATATGTTGTTATTAATTACCAAAACCACCCGGGGATTAGTTGCACTTTCAGGTGCTGGTACTCACGAAAAACGGAACCTGGAGGATGTGTGTTGACTACACAGACTTGAACAAAGCTTGCCCAACTGATCCTTTTGCTCTCCTCCGTATTGATCAAATTATCGATGCTACGGCGGGATGTGAGCGGCTAAGTTTTTTGGATGCTTATTCAGGTTATCATCAGATCAAAATGGCAGTTAAGGACCAGGAGAAGACAGCTTTCATAACTCCCTTTGGAGCCTTCTGCTATGTATCCATGCCTTTTGGGCTCAAGAGTGCCCAAGCAACTTATCAGCGTTGTGTGCAGAACTGCCTACAAGGGCAGATTGGAAGAAATGTCCATGCATATGTTGATGACATTGTGGTGAAATCCAGGAAGGAGGAGACGCTGGTAGAGGACTTAAAAGAAACCTTTGACAACCTCCGAGTTTACAAGATGATGCTCAATCCGGAGAAGTGTGTTTTTGGTGTTCTGGCAGGCAAGCTCCTTGGATTCTTACTGTCAAACAAAGGGATTGAAGCTAATCCGGATAAGATCAAGGCGATCACATCCTTGGCTAAACCGGTGTGTATCAATGATGTCCAGTGCGTGGCGGGCCGTATTGCAGCGTTGAGTCGGTTCATCATCCGTTTAGGAGAAAAGGCGATCCCGCTTTACCAGATGATGAAGAGGACGGACCGGTTTGTCTGGAGCGATGCTGCAAACGCCGCGTTCGAGGATCTGAAGCGGCAATTGGCAGAACCACCAGTCCTTGCTGCCCCGGTTGACAAGGAGCCGTTGTTATTATACGTGGCCGCCAATGCCCGTGCAGTCAGTGTGGCCATTGTGGTAGAGCACAAAGAGGCAGACAAAGAATATCTAGTTCAACGTCTGGTTTACTACATCAGTGAGGTGCTCATTGAGTCGAAACAAAGATATCCACACTGGCAAAAATTGGTATATGGCGTGTTCATGGCAAATCGGAAGTTGAAGCACTATTTCCAGGGCCACCCAATCACTGTTGTTAGTTCAGCTCCGTTAGGGATATAATCCAGAACAGAGAAGCCACTGGCAGAGTGGCGAAGTGGGCCATTGAGCTTAGCCCGCACGGATTAAAGTATGTGCCCCGTACTGCTATAAAGTCCCAAGCACTGGTGGATTTCATTAATGATTGGACAGAATTGCAAGCACCTGAGGAGAAGACGGATCATACATACTGGACTATTCACTTTGACGGTTCAAAGCAATTGGAGGGCTCGGGGGCTAGAGTCGTGTTAACTTCCCTGCGAGGTGATAAGTTCTGTTACGTCCTCCGTTTAATGTTCCCTTGTACTAACAATGCTGCTGAGTATGAAGCTCTCCTCCATGGTTTGCGGATGGCCAAGGAGATGAACTTGAGCCAGGTTAAGTGTTTTGGTGACTCAGATCTGGTGGCGCAACAAGTATCTGGTAAGTGGGACTCTAAGGATCCGCTCATGGCAGCCTATCGACGAGAAGTGGATGCAATCGCAGGATATTTCAAGGGATATCAGGTGGATCACATAGACCGGCGGAAAAATGAAGCAGCCAATGCGTTAAGCCGGCTGGGCTCTCAGCGTAAACCGGTTCCACCTAATACTTTCTTGGATGAATTGCATAGTCCGTCAGTGCAGATACCTTCAGAGGAGGACTTGGCTGTTCCTGATCCGGAAGCACAGTTGGTCGCAGCACTTCACATTATTCCGAATTGGACACTCCCTTATCTGGCATACATGAGCCGAGGTGAGTTGCCAGAGGACGAAGTCGAGGCCCGGCAGATAATCCGGCGGTCTAAATCTATGACTATCATCAATGGAGAACTTCATCACCGCAGCGTTTTTGGGGCGTTTCAGCGATGTGTATCATCAGAGGAAGGATGTGATATTCTTCGAGAGATTCATGAAGGAGACTGTGGTCATCACGCCGGTTCAAAGTCCTTGGTAGCTAAAGCTTTTCGTCATGGGTTCTACTGGCTGACGGCTCACGCCACGCAGAGGACTTGGTCAGAAAATGTGACGCTTGCCAGAAATTCTCACGGCGTGCTCATGTACCAGCGCAGGAGCTGCGGATGATTCCAATCACTTGGACGTTTGCGACTTGGGGGCTTGATATGGTTGGACCCTTTAAAATATCCCAAGATAAGAAAGCCCACCTGTTGGTAGCAGTGGACAAATTTACAAAGTGGGTTGAAGCAGAGCCGGTCAGTAAGTGTGATGCGGAAACATCGGTTTAGTTCATCAAAAAGGTGATTTTCCGGTTTGGCTTTCCACACAACATTATAAATGATAATGGCACCAACCTATCTAAAGGAGATATGGAGGAGTTCTGCCAAAGAGAACATATTCGCCTTGATGTATCATCAGTAGCTCACCCTCAGTCCAATGGCCAAGCTGAGAGAGCCAACCAAGAGATCTTGAGAGGCATCAAGCCCCGGCTTATGGTTCCTTTGCAAAGAACACCGGGTTGCTGGGTGGAGGAGTTGCCTTTTGTCTTATGGAGCATCGACACTACGCCTAACAGATCTACAGGGTACATGCCTTTCTTCATGGTGTACGGTGCTGAAGCGGTCCTCCCTAGTGATATCCGGCATGACTCACCACGGGTGGCGGCTTACGTTGAAGCTGATAACAAACAAGCAAGGCAAGACAACTTGGACCGGCTGGATGAGGAACGGGACACGGCCACAGCGCGATCAGCGATTTATCAGCAAGACCTGCGCCGGTACCACAGCCGCCGGGTTAAGACCAGGACGTTCTAGGAGGGCGATCTGGTGCTCCGGCTCATCTAGGACCAGACAGATATGCACAAGCTATCCCCGCCTTAGGAAGGGCCCTTTGTGGTCAGCAAAAACCTGCATAACGGATCATACTACCTTGTCGACGTTCGAGAACATAAGGACTCACGTACGACAGAGGAGGAGACCAAGCGGCCGTGGAACATCGCTCTTCTTCGACCTTACTATACTTGAGCCATTGGCTCTGCTTTATGTACAATGTATATATTATGATTAATATAATAAACTGGCGCCCCCGGTACACGAGGAATCAGCCATCTTTTCCAAAAAGAGTATCACATGGGGGCTTCGAAAGAACCTTCCATGGCCTCTTAAACTGGCGCCCTTGATAGAATCAAGGAATCAGCCGACATAAAGAGTATCACATGGGGGCTTCGAAAGAAACCTTCCATGGCCTCTTAAACCGGCGCCCCTGATAAAATCAAGGAATCAGCCGTGTCTTTGTACAAAGGAGTATCACATGGGAGTTTCCAAAGAAGCTTTCCATGGCCTCCTAAACCGGCGCCCTTGACAAATCAAGGAATCAACCATCTCATCTATACGAACAAGAGTCACATGGGGGCTTCCGCGGGCGAGGAAGTTTTCCCATGGTCTCTTGAGCCGGCGGCGGTATGAAGCCCATCATAAGAGCACTGCTCTGGTTGCTTCGGCAATTTCCACATGATGATGAGGGGTAAAAGAGAGTTTTGGTGCATAACCCAGCTCAAACGTATGCCCCGATGAGCAAAAGGCTCACACACTACCTGGGGGCTCACATCGAGTTGAATACCCTTGTAGTGAACATGGCTTGGAAGCCCGGTGCATGCACCTAAAACCCCAGATTAACCTGCCTGCATCAAGTAAATCACGCCGTCTAGGTAAACCTGGTATGACCCGTCGAACCTGTCACAAGTCAATCCTTCGGGACCCTGAACTTGGCCACCTTAAATTGACGATCATCGAGTTGATTACCTAAAGACAAAATCTTTATGAGATTTTGAAACATTGGGTAGCTGGACATCGATGATTTGGTTAAGGATTGCGGAGCATCTTGACAGGCTTTGCTAAAATGGTTAATGACAGTAGCCTGGCAGCTCATAAAAAGCCTCGAATTTGGAGCCTGGCAGCTCGTAAAAAGCCTCGACTACATGGTCTTATTTGCCCAAAAAACCTTATTTTTATTTTTTATGATTTCACAAATCTTTGTCTTCAAGGTCATTGGTTTTCTAACCAAGTCCATTGATGCGGAACTGTGCAACTACAAGGTTGACCTTATGTATACAGAGTTAAAAGTCTGGGTCATGAACACCAGCGAGAGTCAAACCGGCGTTCATCTTAACCCGGATCGGCCATCATACTAAACCGACGAGAGAGCCAAGGGCTTCATCAGCGTCCACGTTTTAAAAATATTCCCACCGGGTTAAGGTTTATAAGCACACTTAATCATAGGTATGGGATATGTTTGAGTTTTATATGCAGTTCAAGCTATGTATTTGAAACATGAATCACGACAGTATAATCCGTCTGGTGGTAAACCGACAGGACATCTTTTAGCATTGTTTATGCAGATGCAGGGAATATGAACTGTTGGAGCATGGCAAACAGACGATAAATTGGGGAGTGCCAATCAAAATAATACCATAACAGTGGGACAAAGGTAGTATCTCAATTACTCTATTACAAGGCACTTGCAGGCCCGAATGGATCAAAGTTTCTTGCAATGCATTCAGCAACTAAAAGTTAAACCGGACGGTTTACGATTCTTCTTCAGCACGCTGCGAAGGCTGAGGGTCAGCTGGCTTCGGATCTTCGTCGATTTTTGGCAGCTGCTGGAAATCAGGAGTGCTCCAGTCAATCTTGGAGAGGGCATGGAAATACACTTCATCATTTATAAGATCTGACGGGTCAATGTCTGGAGCGAAAGTGTGCTTACGAACTGGTGGGATCAGATTTTCGGTGTCGTAAACCGGCCGCTCCACCCGCGCATTCTGTAGATCGTAACCCGGATGATACCTCGTTAAATCCGCTTCGTTAGCAAGCTTACTGGCAAGAGGGCGTATGTCTTTGGTTAAAGAACGGAGATCTTCAGAAGAGAAGGCCGACCCATCCTCTTTCATGCTGGGATAACCATTCATGGCCTCCGCCGGATCAAAATTGGGGACCCATGCCTTGGCTCGGGTTAGCGCCATGAGAGAGCCAGCTCGTGCAGCAGATTTCTTTACCTCATAAGTCGAGAAGGCAAGACAGATAACTTTTCCAGAGTGCCTTGGATGGTGGTCGGCACCGGTTTATTGTGCGACATGGCGCTGATAGCCCTTTGAGCACCGGAGTAGAGCTGCTCCACCAGGGTATAAGCAGCCTTGAGCTTCTTCCGAACATCATCTCCAAGATGAGTTATGCGCCTCCCTGTATACAATTGACGAGTTAAACTGGAGCAGAATAAAAATTGCAAGGATGCAAACATACGAAGACATGTACTCACTGAAGATAGCAGATGTCATGTTCTCTATTTGCTGTTTCAACCCGGATAGCTCTTGCGTCACCGGATTAAGAGCAGCTTCGGCATCTTTTGCTCTTTTTTCTAGAGCAGCCCTTTGCACCTCCCATGTGGACCGCTCCGCTTCAAAATCTTGCTTGAGTTTTTCCATGCTAGCTAGAGCAAGGACAAGTTCTTCCTTAGTTTTGGTTGAAGCAGTTTCATGAAAGGCCAAGCTATTCCGGAGCTCAGTTGCCTCCGAAGCTCTCGGGTTCAAGTCAGCCTGCAGGAAGAGGAAACGTGTCAGAAGAACAGGTCAATCAAAGTCTCAAGCACATAACAAGTTATGCACTCGACACTTGAGGGCTAATGTACAATTGAAGTAAAGAAAGCAACTTTTTTCAGACAAGTCCCAAGCACATAAACAAGTTATGCCCGTGGCACTTGGGGGCTAATGTACGTTCATTCTCAGACATAAAGAGAAGTCCCGGTTCACCTACAGTGAAGTAAACCGGCACTTGGGGGCTACTATGGGCCAAGGGTATAATTGCAAGGTACAAGCAGAAAAACGAAAGACAAAGGAAAGAAAGTTACCTCATATTTCTCCTTCATCATGGTAACTAAGCCGGCTTCATAGTCGCGGATGGTGAAGAGCCGGTTTAGATACCCAGAGTGGAGCTCCTGGGCACTGAGCTGAGTATAACTTGACAAGTCGGTGCTCCACTTGCCTTTATCTTGTTGAATTTTTTCTTCCTTGGTAGTTTGTCTAGCCAAGACAACAGGCTTTGTGGGAGCAGAGAATCCTGTCCCAGTTATCTCAACATCTACCGACGAGGCAGCGGTTGGCTGGAGGGGATCAGCAGTGCGCACCGGACTAGCAGGAGCCGGGCTAGCACGAGGAGGACTAACCCGGACAGGGCTTGCCGGTTGAGCCGTGTTTTCCATAACATCACCCCCTAGAGCAACAAGATCTTCATGATCCATAGGAGAGGGATCATCGTGCTGAACTTCAATATTTTCCTCTGGAGGGTTGGCCGCTTCAGGATCTTTGGTCGGTTCAGCAGTGGTGGTTTCGGCAGCAGGTTTATTTAATTTCGCCTTTTTGCTAGGCTTGGGCATACTGATAAAAGTTAAAAGAGCAATGAGAATCACAAAGTCAAAACGGAAAGGTAAACCGGATGTTTGGAAAGATGAATTACCCAGGAACGGTCTTAAGCACTGGGACTTGAGTAGCAGTCGATTTGCCAAAAGAAGATAGAGGAGCTTCCTGGTAGTTGGATCAGACGGTTTAAGAGGTTTGCGAATAAGACCTGCTTTCGGATGAAGAAGGGTTGGAGTAAGCAAAACCTCTGAGCGACATTTGCGAGCCGGCGTGTGGGGTAATCCGGAAGATTCCACCACATGACCACTATGGTCTGTGGTCCGGCGAGCCTCATGCTGCTGTTTCTTCAAAAGAAAGTTGGGATCCAATTGAGCATAAGGGTGAGAAAAAGGATACTTCCGGGATGTCCGGTGAATCTTGGGTGGCAATGGTTCTGAATCAGATGAGAGAGAAATTACCTCAACTTCATCCGCTTTACTTCCCTCCGCCAGATCCTGGGAAAAGACACCATTGGTATAAATATAAACGAGGAGAATTCAAAGGACATAAGAGTCAAGCAGTACCTCAGAAGCTGGATCATCTTCTTCATGGTTTGAACCGGAAGCGACAGCAACTTTCTTCTTCTTTACGGCTAAGCTCTTCTTACGAGTTGGCTTCGCCGATTTATCTTGAGCCTTCCTATTCCAGAAGGGATCATTGGCCTGTGAAAAGGGAACAAGAAGACATTGAAGACAAGCGATATGAATGGATGAAGCCGAAAAGGAAGGGTCGGAAGAGTCTTACCGATGGCGGTTTGTTGGTTATGCAGAAAGGAGCTAAACCGGTCCGGCTGCACTCCTCCAGAGGGATGTTCAACATCTTTTTTGCAGATTCAGTAACTTCATTGTCAGGAAGTACTATTTTTGTGTGACGCTGAGGATCTTCCGGTTTACCAGTATATTTACACATTAAGCTGGAGCGCCGGCTTAGTGGGAGAATGCTCCAGGAGAGCCAACAGCGGACAAAATCGACCCCGGTTAAACCGTTGGCCACGAAAGCTCTGAGCTTGGAGAGTTGGGGGGCATATCGAGCCCGATCCTGGGCGCTAAGCCGCTGCGGGAAAGGATGACCCGGCGTCAGGCGGTAAGCACGGTAACCCGGCAGCGGGTTTTCTCCTTCTGGTGAAGTGTCTTAGCAGTAGAACCATGTCTGGTTCCAATCCTTGGGGTGGCTGTGAAGAGTGGCGTGAGGAAAGCTGACATCCTTCCTTTTTTGGATGCTCACGCCGCCAAGTTCAGTGTGAGGCCTGTCAGAAAAGTCAGTTCGGCGGTTCAGATGGAAGAAATCCCGGAACAACTCGACAGACGGTTCTTCTTGTAGATATGCCTCTGAGAAGATTTGAAAATTGCATATGTTCGATACAGAATTGGGGCCTATATCTTGTGGATGGAGTTGGAAATCAGCTAAAACATCGCGGAAGAACTTTGAACCGGGAGGACTAAAACCCCGGGCTAGATGATCATAAAAGACTATAATCTCTCCTTCCTTAGGCTCGGGGGGACGCTCATTTCCAGGGGCACGCCAGTGCAGAACCTCTTTAGGACCCAGAACGCCGATTGAGGCCGCTTCTGCTAAATCATCCTCAGTGATCCGGGAAGGGACCCAATTGCAAGCAACGAACTGTTTTGCCATCTTTGCTAATGCGGGAGTGCTGAAAAATACAATACAAGACCCGGTTTACAAATCTACTGAATACAAACCGACGTGTTCTGTGAGAGTATTGATTCAATTGACGGTTTAAGCAAGGGACTAATGGTACCCCCTAATCCGGAGAAAGCATGAATGGGACAACTACTGGTTTATGACAATAGACAGAGGAAGTTAAACCGTCAATTGTGGGATGCAGACTTAAATCTAAACCGTCAGTACAAGCGTATGAGGCGCAAGTCATAATTAAACCGGTAACATAAGCAGATAAGCTGCAGATCTAAAGTGTGAGAAACAGCTTTCACATGAAGCAGAGGTAAAATATGGATCTACGGCGCAGGAAAAAGACAGAATAATTCAAGTCATATTCAGTGAAGGCAGCAGAAGTTTTCTACAGATTCAATCTAAACTAGCAGTGCTGGAGAAACTAAAGTTATGACGATGGAGCGGAAGCGCACGAACGAGGGTTGACCTAACAAGTCTTACATCTACAGCTAAAACCAACCTACGACGATGAACTACGAAGAACGAGGGTTTGCGGCGAGCTACAGAAGAAACCCTAGAACTGAGATCTATGGGGAAGAAGACATCGTACCCGAGGAAGCAAAGGACAGCGGTGAGTTTCTGGACGCGTTCAGGTCGATGCAACGGCCGGGCTTGCTGACGACGATGAGCTCGAAGGACGGCGGCGGAGGCTTGAGTGCTGGAGACAGAGGAAGACGAAGCAGAAGGGGGTAAAAGAGATGGGCCTCGGCCTCATTTATAGGCCGAAGAGATAAAACGGCATGCGCGGGAATCGAGGAGACCAAAAATCGGATATAGATTGAGCTGTCGCCTCGATCTTCGGAACGTTAATAAAGAAAGGTAACAAACAGATGTGGGCGTTAAATGCGCAGATGATGTCATAACAGATTAGAGCGGTTTCAGGAGATGACGTCATGGCCGGTTTAAGAAGTATACAAAGCTGTAGCAAGGGAAATTCGTACAAGACTTTGAAGACTGACATGAATAAATTCAAATCAGTCTGGGGCCTAATGTCAGGGATATACTATCAGGTATAAACCGGCCAGGAGGGTCCGATTTACATTATCAAGATTATGTTGCTAAAAGCCCAGCTCAGTGTATAGTAGAAGATTATAGCCCAAAGAGGCTCGGGGCCCATATGTTGAGGCCCACGGTTTGTAAACCGTTATAATGTGTAACTTGGAATATAAGATAGAAAAAATAGAGACCGAGGCGGACACGTTTATGAGCCGGCCTCGGGACTCTGTAAACCGAACCGGGCGTCGCCTCCTATATAAAGGGACGACCCGGCGACGGTTCAGGACAAGAAACAACAGCTCGAGACACAGGCAAAGCGGATTCGCTCCCTGGTCATCGAAGCCCAAGCAATACCACACCAAACTAGACGTAGGCTTTTACCTTCATCGAAGGGGCCGAACTAGTATAAACTCCCTGTGTCCTTCGTCCCCTTTAACCCCTTTAAGCTAACCCGGTCGATGGCCTCACGACTAAGTCCTTTCACCAGGACATCTGCCGTGCTAAATCCACGACAGGTGGCGAGGCGGGCGGAGGAGGAGGAGCGCGCGGGAACCACTTCTCTTCTCAAGGTCCAATAGCATGTGGAAGATAATCATTTATAAGGAAGTCAAACTCCTCTCCAACTAGCAATGTGGGACTAAACTTCCCACCACACCCATTGCCATTAAAGCCACCACCCTTGGAGATTTTCAAAAATTGCTAGATGGGCCCAAGGCCCACCCTACTATTTCAACAACCCCCAACAGATTTCAGGAGCCCATTTTGTCCTTTGTTCCAAACACTGTTTTGATATACCAGTATTTCGTGGAGATTTATTAAGGTTTAACTCCACCAAAAGCAAGTAGCTACATTTCTTCACAACTGAACAAGACAGCTTGGGATAAAGAAGTTTCACCACAAGTCTTACTGGTACTAGACTACCGAAGGTTGACCCCTCGAGTGGAGCATATTAGTCACACTCCTGGCCTATTCATGAGTTTGCCAGAAATCACCCCAATCTCATAGACTGTGACCAACAATCAGGCTCATATAAGTGTGTTCCTCCAAAGATAGCTCTCTAGGATAGCATCTTGCTTATATAAGCTTTGAAACACATTAAGATAGTAGTCAACTGTAGTGCCCAAGATGCAATTCTATCCCGATCACGTGATGAATTCATGATTGGGGCACGCATTTCGAGCGCATAGCAAGGTGGATATCATTACATCATACCATGTACCGAATAGATTAGAATACCAGATGAAGGCTTACTCTCTCCACAAGCTACAACATGAATACAACAATATATCAATACATAGCAATCATGATACATAAGAACATGATCCGACTACAGATGAAATCAAATGAAAAATAAGAACGACATCCACCCTGCTAATCCTAGTCTCCCAACCCGGAACCTGTCCTATGATCGACGAGGAAGAAGCAAAAGAAGAACTCCAAAAGAAAACATGCATCGCTCTCACGTCAAAGCATCACTTTACATGTACCCACACCTATTGTTGTAGTAATCTGTGAGCCACGAGGACTCAGCAATCCCATTACCATGGGTGTCAATACTAGCAAAGCTTAATGGGTATGGAATGGTTAAGCAGTGAGGTTGCAATAAGCACTAAGCATTGTATGATGTCTAACTTACGAGTACAAGAGTAAGAAGAGTAAACTACACATAACGGTCGCAACTAGTAATGATCAAGAAGTGATCCTGAACTACTTACGAGTCATACATAACCCCATAGTGTTCTCTTCCCGATCTCCCTGGAAAAGAGACGGTCACGGTTACGCACACGGTTGGTGTGTTTTAATTCAGATTTAGTGTCAAGTTCTATACAATTGGATATTATAAATTTCCAAGTCGCCACATTACCGCGTGCACGGCTTCCAGAAATATTTAACCCCGCAAGGGTGCTCCAAGTAGTCCATTATAAATTACCGCATGCATCCGATGGAATATCCTCACACCATGATAACACGATGATTATGATAAGGAATCCCGGTGGACAATCCACTCGTCAAAGGCAAAACTAAACTAGCAAGACCACCTGGTGTGTTGTCACCCCGATAAGAGCTGTGCGTATCTCGTTCTCAGGACACAACCATCTATGCTAAGTGGGCGATAGCCAATAGACCTCGAGTGGGGTCCGGAAAGTCCCTATGCAAGTTCTATTAGGTTGGCGAATGGTAAAACCAAAGTTGGGCCTTCCTGGGAAAGGCTCATCCTAAGCGAATGATCAGGAGGGTGAAGGAAATATGCCCTAGAGGCAATAATAAAGATGTTATTTGTATTTCCTTATATCATGATAAATGTCTTTTATTCATGCTAGAATTGTATTAACCGGAAACCTAGTACATGTGTGGATACATAGACAAAACAGTATGTCCCTAGTATGCCTCTACTAGACTAGCTCATTGATCAAAGATGGTTATGTTTCCTAGCCATAGACATGAGTTGTCATTTGATCAACGGGATCACATCATTAGGAGAATGATGTGATGGACTAGACCCATCCGTTAGCATATCACTATGATCGTTTAGTTTTACTGCTATTGCTTTCTTCATGACTTACACATGTTCCTATGACTATGAGATTATGCAACTCCCGAATACCATAGGAACACCTTGTGTGCTATCAAACGTCACAATGTAACTGGGTGATCATAAAGATGCTCTACAGGTATCTCTGAAAGTATTCGTGGTGTTGGCATAGATCAAGATTAGGATTTGTCACTCCGAGTGTCGGAGAGGTATCTCTGGGCCCTCTCGGTAATGCACATCGTAATAAGCCTTGCAAGCAAAAGACTAATGAGTTAGTCACGAGATGATGTATTACGGAATGAGTAAAGAGACTTGCCGGTAACGAGGTTGAACTAGGTATAGAGATACCGACGATCGAATCTCGGGCAAGTAACATACCGATGACAAAAGGAACAACGTATGTTGTTATGCGGTTTGACCGATAAAGATCTTCGTAGAATATGTAGGAGCCAATATGAGCATCCAGGTTCCGCTATTGGTTATTGACCGGAGATGAGTCTCGGTCATGTCTACATAGTTCTCGAACCCGTAGGGTCCGCACGCTTAACGTTTGATGACGATCGGTATTATGAGTTTATGAGTTTTGATGTACCGAAGGTAGTTCGGAGTCCCGGATGAGATCACATACATGACGAGGAGTCTCGGAATGTCCGAGACATAAAGTTTGATATATTGGACGACTATATTCGGACACCGGAAGTGTTCTGGAAAGTTTCGGAATTTACCGGAGTGCCGGAGGGGTTACCGGAACCCCCCGAGGGAATGGTGGGCCCTGGTGGGCCATAGGGGAGAGAGAGGGCAGCAGCCAGGAGGTGGCGCGCCCCATCCCTAGGAGGAGTCCGAATAGGACAAGGGGAGGGGGGCGCGGCCCCTCTTTCCCTCTCCCTCTCCCTCTCTTTCCTTCCACCTTCTTCCTTCTTTGGTTGTTCCTACTAGGAATAGGATTGCAATCCTATTCCTAGTAGGATTGCACCCTAGCCGCACCATAGGAGGGCCGGCCGGCCTCCCCCCTTGCTCCTTTATATACGGGGGCAGGGGGGCACCCAAAGACACACAAGTTGGATTGTTCTAGCCGTGTGCGATGCCCCCCTCCACAGAAACACATCTCGGTCATACCGTCGCAGTGCTTAGGCGAAGCCCTGCGCCGGTAGATACATCATATCCGTCACCACGCCGTCGTGCTGACGAAACTCTCCCGTGAAGCTCAGCTGGATCAAGAGCTCGTGGGACGTCATCAAGCTGAACGTGTGCTGAACGCGGAGGTGTCGTACGTTCGGTGCTTGATCGTTGGATCGCGAAGAAGTTCGACTTCATCAACCGCGTCACTTGACGCTTCCGCTTCCGGTCTACGAGGGTACGTAGACACACTCTTCCCTCTCGTTGCTATGCATCTGATGTCTACACACGCTTGTACT
This sequence comes from Secale cereale, assembly GCA_902687465.1. Taxonomy (NCBI): domain Eukaryota; kingdom Viridiplantae; phylum Streptophyta; class Magnoliopsida; order Poales; family Poaceae; genus Secale; species Secale cereale. The sequence continues at coordinate 52,215,526 of LR738715.1, forward strand.
CTTGTAGACTATGTTGGGCCTCCAAGCGCAGAGGTTTGTAGGACAACAGCAATTTCCCTCAAGTGGATGACCTAAGGTTTATCGAACTCAGGGAAGTAGAGGTTGAAGATGTTTTCTCTCAAGCAACCCTGCAACTAAGATACAAGAAGTCTCTTGTGTCCCCAACACACCTAATACACTTGTTAGATGTATAGGTGCACTAGTTCGGCGAAGAGAGGTTAAATGGCAAGTGATATGGATGGCAAAACAAGGTAATATAAATCTGTAATAAAAAGTGCAGCAAGCAAACAAGTGGTAAACGTGAGCACAAACGGTATTGCAATGGTGGAAACAAGGCCTAGGGTTCATACTTTCACTAGTGGCAACTCCCAACAACATTAACATAATCGAATCACATGATGTTTCCCATAAAACATGCAATGGAGACGCACCCGGAGGTCATTCCTTCGTGGTCAAGAGAGGACGAGAATTATGTAGGGCTACAAAAGCACACCTCGAAGTTCGTAGTTCTCAATCTAAGGATTTCCCAATGTCACCGCGGCCATCCAAAGAGAGTCCCACAATCACCACAACATATCTAAAGGATAGTCAAAGACAAGCACCAAGAGACTCTCAATCTTCAATCAACACACAAGAGAGGAAATCACTCATGAAAATACTTTTCTAATCCATGTCCAATAGGCCGCTGTCACCTTGGTCTCGGGGATTATACTAGATAAAGACAAGTGAGTACATCAATCCAATACATAGAGGAAGGGGAAATATCATGGGATCACCCTAGATTAACATAGCCTATGATCACAACGAAGATCACATCATGGGAGAGAGAATTGACCACATAGCTACTGGTAAGAACCTCAGCCCCGAGGAGGAACTACTCCCGCCTCATGGAGGGAGGAAGCAACGTCGATGGAGATGAATCCGGGGGCACTTCCCCGTCCCGGCAGGGTGCCGGCGCAGGAATTCTGGTCCCCCGAAGCTTGATGGCGATGGCGGCGGAGATCGGAATCGCGTCTGGAGAAAAGGGGTCCGGAATCAGGGTTTCCGCGACACGGTGTAAATATATGCCAAAGGGGGGATCAGAGGGGGTCAGGGGTGCCCAGGCGCCCCCCCCCCCCCGGCGCGGCCAGGGGGGGCCGCCTGGGCAGGCCGCCTGGAGCCCTTGTGGGTCCCCTCCGGCCCTACTTTGGCCGCATGGAAGCTTCCGGAACAGTGATTTTTTATATATTTTTCCCGGAATTTTTCTGGCAATTTACGTAATGGGAAAACCTGAAATACAAAAACAGCAAAAAACAGAAACTGGCACTGGGGTGCACTGAGTTAATAGGTTAGTCCAAATATGATCAAAAGTGTATGGAAGTGTATAAATAACATAGCAATATCACACAAAAGAGGCATGGAGCAAGCAGAAATTATAGATACGCTTTGGACATATCAGCATCTGGTAGATAGATCTTGCGTGATCGTAGGAAAATTTTAAAATACTGTGTTCCCCAACAGTGGCATCATGAGCCAGGTCTATGCGTAGATGATATGCACGAGTAGAACACAATGAGTTGTGGGGGATACTAGTCATACTGCTTACCAGCATGTCATACTTTGCTTCGGCGGTATTGTGAGATGAAGCGGCCCGGACCGACATTACGCGTACGCTTACGCGAGACTGGTTTCACCGTTACGAGCACTCGTTGCTTAAAGGTGACTGGCGGGTGTCTGTCTCTCTCACTTTAGCTGAATCAAGTGTGGCTACGCCCGGTCCTTGTGAAGGTTAAAACAACACATACTTGACGAAACATCGTTGTGGTTTTGTATGCGTAGGTAAGAATGGTTCTTGCTAAGCCCGTAGCAGCCACGTAAAACTTGCAACAACAAAGTAGAGGACGTCTAACTTGTTTTTGCAGGGCATGTTGTGATGTGATATGGTCAAGACATGATGAGTTATACGGTGTTGTATGAGATGATCATGTTTTGTAATGTTATCGACAACTGGCAGGAGCCATATGGTTGTCGCTTTATTGTATGAAATGCAATCGCCATGTAATTGCTTTACTTTATCACTAAGCGGTAGCGATAGTCGTAGAAGCAATAGTTGGCGAGACGACAACGATGCTACGATGGAGATCAAGGTGTCGCGCCGGTGATGAAGGTGATCATGACGGTGCTTTGGAGATGGAGATCAAAAGCACAAGATGATGATGGCCATATCATGTCACATATTTTGATTGCATGTGATGTTTATCTTATTATGCTTCTTATTTTGCTTAGTTCGACGGTAGCATTATAAGATGATCCCTTACTAAATTTCAAGGTATAAGTGTTCTCCCTGAGTATGCACCGTTGCGAAAGTTCATCGTGCCGAGACACCACGTGATGATCGGGTGTGATAAGCTCTACGTTCAAATACAACGGGTGTAAGCCAGTTTTGCACACGCAGAATACTCGGGTTAAACTTGACGAGCCTAGCATATGCAGATATGGCCTCGGAAAACTGGAGACCGAAAGGTCGAGCGTGAATCATATAGTAGATATGATCAATATAAGATGTTCACCATTGAAACTACTCCATCCCACGTGATGATCGGACATGGTTTAGTTGATTTGGATCACGTGATCATTTAGATGACCGAAGGGATGTCTATCTAAGTGGGAGTTCTTTAATTAATATGATTAAATTGAACTTTAATTTATCATGAACTTAGTCCTAATAGTTTCTGCATATCTATGTTGTTGTAGATCAATGGCCCGTGCTACCGTTCCTTTGAATTTTAATGCATTCCTAGAGAAAGCTAAGTTGAAAGATGATGGTAGCAATTACACGGACTGGGTCCGTAACTTGAGGATTATCCTCATTGCTGCACAGAAGAATTATGTCCTTGAAGCACCGCTAGGTGACAAGCCCCCTCCCGCTAATGTAGACGCTTTGGACGTCTGGCAGTCGCGGTCTGATGACTACACGATAGTTCAGTGTGCCATGCTTTACGGCTTAGAACGGGGACTTCAACGACGTTTTGAACGTCATGGACCATAAGAGATGTTCCAGGAGTTGAAGTTAATATCTCAAGCAAATGCCCGGATTGAGAAATATGAGATTTCCAATAAGTTCTACAACTGCAAGATGGAGGAGAATAGTTCTATCAGTGAACACTTGCTCAGAGTGTCTGGGTACTACAATCATATGACTCAACTTGGTTGCAAAGTTGACGAGGATAGTGCTATTGATAGAGTTCTTCAATCACTGCCGCCAAGCTATAAAGGCTTCGTGATGAACTATAATATGCAAGGGATGCAAAAGACAATTCCCGAGCTCTTCGCTATGCTTAAGGCCGCGGAGGTAGAAATCAAAAAGGAGCATCAAGTGTTGATGGTTAACAAGACCACTAGTTTCAAGAAAAAGGGCAAGGGAAAGAAGGGGAACTTCAAGAAGAATAGCAAGACAGTTGCTACTCCCACGAAGAAACCTAAGTCTGGAGCCAAGCCTGAAACTGAGTGCTTCTACTGCAAGGGGACTGGACACTGGAAGCGGAACTGCCCCAAGTATTTGGCGGATAAGAAGGATGGCAAGGTGAACAAAGGTATATGTGATATACATGTTATTGATGTGTACCTTACTAATGTTCGTAGTAGTACCTGGGTATTTGATACCGGTTCGGTTGCTAATATTTGTAACTCGAAACAGGGACTACGGATTAAACGAAGATTAGCTAAGGACGAGGTGACGATGCGCGTGGGAAATGGTTCCAAAGTTGATGTGATCGCCGTCGGCACGCTACCTCTACATCTACCTTCGGGATTAGTTTTAGACCTAAATAATTGTTATTTGGTGCCAGCGTTGAGCATGAACATTATATCTGAATCTTGTTTGTTGCGAGACGGTTATTCATTTAAATCAGAGAATAATGGTTGTTCTATTTTTATGAATAATATCTTTTATGGTCATGCACCCTTAAAGAGTGGTCTATTCTTATTGGATCTCGATTGTAGTGATACACATATTCATAATATTGAAACCAAAAGATGCAAGGTTAATAATGATAGTGTGACTTATTTGTGGCACTGCCGTTTAGGTCATATTGGTGTAAAGCGCATGAAGAAACTCCATAGTGATGGACTTTTGGAATCACTTGATTATGAATCACTTGGTGCTTGCGAACCATGCCTCATGGGCAAGATGACTAAAACTCCGTTCTCTGGAACTATGGAGCGAGCAACAGATTTGTTGGAAATCATACATACTGATGTATGTGGGCCAATGAGTGTTGAAGCTCGCGGCGGGTATCGTTATTTTCTGACCTTCACTGATGATTTGAGCAGATATGGGTATATCTACTTAATGAAGCACAAGTCTGAAACATTTGAAAAGTTCAAAGAATTTCAGAGTGAAGTAGAAAATCATCGTAACAAGAAAATAAAGTTTCTACGATCTGATCGTGGAGGACAATATTTGAGTTACGAGTTTGGTCTTCATTTGAAACAATGTGGAATAGTTTCACAACTCACGCCACCCGGAACACCACAGCGTAATGGTGTGTCCGAACGTCGTAACCGTACTTTATTGGATATGGTGCGATCTATGATGTCTCTTACCGATTTACCACTATCATTTTGGGGTTATGCTTTAGAGACAGCTGCATTCACATTAAATAGGGCACCATCTAAATCCGTTGATACGACACCTTATGAACTATGGTTTGGCAAGAAACCAAAGTTGTCGTTTCTTAAAGTTTGGGGCTGCGATGCTTATGTGAAAAAGCTTCAACCTGATAAGCTCGAACCCAAGTCGGAGAAATGTGTCTTCATAGGATACCCAAAAGAGACTGTTGGGTAAACCTTCTATCACAGATCCGAAGGCAAGATATTCGTTGCTAAGAATGGATCCTTTCTGGAGAAAGAATTTCTCTCGAAAGAAGTGAGTGGGAGGAAAGTAGAACTTGATGAGGTAATTGTACCTTCTCCTGAATTGGAAAGTAGTACATCACAGAAAATTGTTCCAGTGATTCCTACACCAATCAGTGAGGAAGTTAATGATGATGATCATGAAACTTCAGATCAAGTTTCTGCTGAGCGTCGTAGATCAACTAGAGTACGTTCCGCACCAGAGTGGTACGGCAACCCAGTTCTGCTGAGCGTCGTAGATCAACTACGAGGTTCAGTAGTAACTTGATCTGAAGTTTCATGATCATCATCATTAGCTTCCTCGCTGATTGGTGTAGGAACCACTGGAACTAGTTTCTGTGATGTACTACTTTCCAATTCGGGAGAAGGTACAATTACCTCATCAAGTTCCAATTTCCTCCCACTCACTTCTTTCAAGAGAAACTCCTTCTCTAGAAAGGATCCATTCTTAGCTATGAATATCTTGCCTTCGGATCTGTGATAGAAGGTGTACCCAACAGTTTCCTTTGGGTATCCTATGAAAACACATTTCTCCGAATTGGGTTCAAGCTTATCAGTCTGAAGCTTTTTCACATAAGCATCGCAGCCCCAAACTTTAAGAAACGACAAGTTGGGTTTCTTGCCAAACCATAGTTCATAAGGCATCATCTCAATGGATTTAGATGGTGCCCTATTTAACGTGAATGCAGCTGTCTCTAAAGCATAACCCCTAAATAATAGTGGTAAATCGATAAGAGATTTTATAGATTGCACCATATCTAATAAAGTACGGTTACAACGTTCGGACACACCATTACGCCGTGGTGTTCCGGGTGGCGTGAGCTGTGAAACTATTCCACATTGTTTCAAATGAAGACCAAACTCGTAACTCAAATATTCGCCTCTGCAATCAAATCGTAGAAACTTTATTTTCTTGTTACGATGATTCTCTACTTCACTCTGAAATTCTTTGAACTTTTCAAATGTTTCAAACTTGTGCTTCATCAAGTAGATATATCCATATCTGCTCAAATCATTATTGAAGCCTCAACACTCATCGGTCCACATACATCAGTATGTATGGTTTCCAACAAATCAGTTGCTCGCTCCATTGTTCGGGAGAATGGATTTTTAGTCATCTTGCCCATGAGGCATGGTTCGCAAGCACCAAGTGATCAAGTGATTCCAAATGTCCATCAGCATGGAGTTTCTTCATGCGCTTTACACCAATATGACCTAAACGGCAGTGCCACAAATAAGTTGCACTATCATTATAAACCTTGCATCTTTTCGCTTCAATATTATGAATATGTGTATCACTACGATCGAGATCCAACAAGAATAGACCACTCTTCAAGGGTGCATGACCATAAAAGATATTACTCATATAAATAGAGCAACCATTATCCTCTGATTTGAATGAATAACCGTCTCGCAACAAACAAGATCCAGATATAATGTTCATGCTTAACGCTAGCACCAAATAACAATTATTTAGGTCTAAAACTAATCCCGAAGGTAGATATAGAGGTAGCATGCCGACGACGATCACATCGACTTTGGAACAATTTCCCACGCGCATCGTCACCTTGTCCTTAGCTAATCTTTGTTTAATTCGTAGCCCCCGTTTTGAGTTACAAATATTAGCAACCGAACCAGTATCAAATACCCAGCTGCTACTACGAGCATTAGTAAGGTACACATCAATAACATGTATATCAAATATACCTTTGTTCACTTTGCCATCCTTCTTATCCACCAAATATTTGGGGCAGTTCCGCTTCCAGTGTCCAGTCCCTTTGCAGTAGAAGCACTCAGTCTGAGGCTTGGCTCCAGACTTGGGTTTCTTCGCGGGATTAGCAACTGGCTTGCTATTCTTCTTGAAGTTCCCCTTCTTTCCCTTGCCCTTTTTCTTGAAACTAGTGGTCTTGTTAACCATCAACACTTGATGCTCCTATTTGATTTCTACCTCCGCAGCCTTGAGCATAGTGAAGAGCTCGGGAATTGTCTTTTGCATTCCTTGCATATTATAGTTCATCATGAAGCCTTTATAGCTTGGTGGCAGTGATTGAACAACTCTATCAATAACACTATCTTCGTCAACTTTGCAACCAAGTTGAGTCATGTGATTGTAGTACCCAGACATTCTGAGTAAGTGTTCACTAATAGAACTATTCTCCTCCATCTTCCAGCTATAGAACTTACTGAAGACTTCATATCTCTCAATTCGGGCATTTGCTTGAAATATTAACTTCAACTCTTGGAACATCTCATATGCTCCATGACATTCAAAATGTCTTTGAAGTCCCGATTCTAAGCCATAAAGCATGGCACACTGAACTATCGAGTAGTCATCAGAACGAGCTTGCCAGACGTTCATAACGTCCGGAGTTGCTCCTGCAGCAAGCCTGTCACCTAGCGGTGCTTCCAGGACATAATTCTTCTGTGCAGCAGTGAGGATAATCCTCAAGTTATGGACCCAATCCATGTAGTTGCTATCATCATCTTTCAACTTAGCTTTCTCTAGGAACGCATTAAAATTCAAGGGAACGGTAGCATGGGCCATTGATCTACAACAACATATATATGCAAAAACTATCAGGACTAAGTTCATGATAAATTAAAGTTCAATTAATCATATTACTAAAGAACTCCCACTTTGATAGACATCCCTCTAGTCATCTAAGTGATCACGTGATCCAAATCAACTAAAGCATGTCCGATTATCACGTGAGATGGAGTAATTTTCAGTGGTGAACATCTTATGTTGATCATATCTACTGTATGATTCACGCTCGACCTTTCGGTCTCCAGTGTTCCGAGGCCATGTCTGTACATGCTAGGCTCGTCAAGTTTAACCCGATTATTCTGCATGTGTAAAACTGTCTTACACCCGTTGTATTTGAATGCAGAGCTTATCACACCCGATCATCACGTGGTGTCTCGGCATGACGAACTTTCGCAATGGTGCATACTCAGGGAGAACACTTGTACCTTGAAATTTTGTAAGGGATCATCTTATAATGCTACCGTCGTACTAAGCAAAATAAGAAGCATAATAAGATAAATATCACATGCAATCAAAATATGTGACATGATATGGCCATCATCATCTTGTGCTTTTGATCTCCATCTCCAAAGCATCGTCATGATCTCCATCATCACCGGCTTGACACCATGATCTTCATCGTAGCGTCGTGGTCGTCTCGCCAACTATTGCTACTACTACTATCGCTAACTCATAGTGATAAAGTAAAACAATTACATGGCCTTCGCAATTCATACAATAAAGAGACAACCATAAGGCTCCTGCCGGTTGCCGCTAATTTACAAAACATGATCATATCATACAATAACGTATAACTCATCACGTCTTGACCATATCACATCACAACATGCCCTGCAAAAACAAGTTAGACGTCCTCTACTTTTTTGTTACAAGTTTTACGTGGCTGTACGGGCTTAGCAAGAACCGTTCTTATCTACGCATACAAAACCACAACGATTTTTTGTCAAGCGTGCTGTTTTAACCTTCACAAGGACCGGGCGTAGCCACACTCGATTCAACTAAAGTGAGAGAGACAAACACCTGCAATTCACCTTTAAGCAACGAGTGCTCGTAACGGTGAAATTAGTCTCGGGAAAGCGTACGCGTAATGTCGGTCCGGGCCGCTTCATCTCACAATACCGCCGAATCAAAGTATGACATGCTGGTAAGTAGTATGACTATTATCGCCCACAACTCATTGTGTTCTACTCGTGCATATCATCTACACATAGACCTGGCTCTGATACCACTGTTGGGGAACGTAGTATTCAAAAAATTTCCTACGAACACGCAAGATCTATCTAGAAGAAGCATAGCAACGAGCGGGGAGAGTGTGTCCACGTACCCTCGTAGACTGAAAATGGAAGCGTTTAGTAACGCGGTTGATGTAGTCGAACGTCTTCGCGATCCAACCGATCCAAGCACCGAACGTACGGCACCTCTGCGTTCAGCACACGTTCAACTCGATGACGTCCCACGAACTCTTGATCCAGTTGAGCATCATGGGATAGTTTTGTCAGCGCGACAGCGTGGTGACGGTAATGATGAAGTTATCGGCGCAGGGCTTCGCCTAACTACTGCAACGATATGACCGAGGTGTGTAACTGTGGAGGGGGGCACCACACATGCTTGAAAATAAACTTGTGTGTCTATGGGGTGCCCACTCCCCACGTATATAAAGGAGGGAGGGAGGAGGAGGTGGCCAAGGAGGAGGGCGCGCCAAGGGAGGAGTCCTACTCCCACTAGGAGTAGGACTCCCCTTGTCCTAGTAGGTGTAGGAGAGGGGGAAGGGAAGTAGAGGAGGAGAATGATAGGAGGGGGCGCCACCCCTCCCCCCTAGTCCAATTCGGACTAGGCTTGGGGGGGGGGGGGCGCGGCCCATCCCCCTCTCTCTCTCTCTCTCTCCCCTAAAGCCCATTAAGGCCCAAATACTCCCCGGGGGGTTCCGGTAACCTCCCGGTACTCCGGTATTTATCCGGTGACCCCCGGAACCCTTCTGGTGTCCGAATATAACCTTCCAATATATAATCTTCATGTCTCGACCATTTCGAGACTTCTCGTCATGTCCATGATCACATCCGGGACTCCAAACTACCTTCGATGCATCAAAACACATAAACACATCATGTCGATCGTCATCGAACGTTAAGCGTGCGGACCCTACGGGTTCGATAACTATGTAGACATGACCGAGACTCGTCTCCGGTCAATAACCAATAGCGGAACCTGGAAGCTCATATTGGTTCGTACATATTCTACGAAGATCTTTATCTGTCAAACCGCATAACAACATACGTTGTTCCCTTTGTCATCGGTATGTTACTTGCCCGAGATTTGATCGTCGGTATCATCATACCTAGTTCAATGTTGTCATCGGCATGTCTCTTTACTCGTTCCATAATACATCATCTCATGACTAACTCATTAGTCGTTTGCTTGCAAGGCTTATTACGATGTGTATTACCGAGAGGGCCCAAAGATACCTCTTCGACACTTGGAGTGACAAATCCTATTCTCGATCTATGCCAACACCACAAACACCTTCGGAGACACATGTAGAGAATCTTTATAATCACGCAGTTACGTTGTGATGTTTGATAGCACACAAGGTATTCCTCCGGTATTCAGGAGTTGCATAATCTCATAGTCATAGGAACATGTATAAGTCATGAAGAAAGCAATAGCAGAAAAACTAAATGATCAAGTTGCTAAGCTAACGGATGGGTCTTGTCCATCACATCATTCTCCTAATGATGTGATCCCGTTGATCAAATGACAACTCATGTCTATGGTTAGGAAACATAACCATCTTTGATTAACGAGCTAGTCTAGTAGAGGCATACTAGGGACACTCTGTTTCGTCTATGTATTCACACATGTATCAAGTTTCTGGTTAATACAATTCTAGCATGAATAGAAGACATTTATCATGATGTATAAGGAAATATAAATAACAACTTTATTATTTCCTCTAGGGCATATTTCCTTCACATGGAACAATCTGCACTGCACCTGCAACTAGCAACACTATAAGAGGGGCTGAGCAAAGCGGTTACATAGCCAAACAACAGTTTGTCGGGACGATGGAAAAGGTTAGAGGCCGTTTCATGGCATATTGAGAGGCTGACAAACAAGTGGTAGGTAGCGAGACATAGCGATAGCATCGAGACAACTTGGAAAGCAAAGATAGTAGTGATATCCAAGGTAATGGCCATCTTGCCTGAATTCCCACTTGGAAGAAGACCAAATCCGTGAAGCAGACGAACAAGTGTAGTCGAACGAATCCTCACAATCGCAACGTGATCAGAACTATCGAGAAGAAGCACGATCGGAAAGAATCAAACAACTCGGTAAACAAGCAACACATAATCATGGCATAATTCACAACCAAGTATGGTGCATGCCTGGTTTAAATGACATGACATGGCAAAACGCAACAACTAAATACTGCACATTAAGTGACGCTCAATATGCAACGAGTTGCATATTGACGAAACTCCACATTCACGCATTTAGTTGACTCCCGTTTATTTACATGACAAGATTAAATGTCGTTAAACATGGCAAGAGGCGAAGTATAAATAATCTACCTATCTAGGCAATTAAATGAGGCCGGAAATAACAAACAACAATTCTGCAAAATCCCCACATGCAATTTTCGAAATTGGCATTGTTCTGTCTGAAACACAATTTTATGGTTGTTAAACAGGAAAATAAAGTGCACCATGTTAATATACACATTTTTCTAGACAATTTACATATATAGTTTATTTAATTCAAAGCTACGATTATTAAGTTGTGAAATAAACCATTTTAGCTTGTCATTTGTGCAAATAAATGCAAACAACAAATTTAAACATTTTTATCATGGATGAAAGTTGGGTATTTTATAACTAAATGAAATTATACCCATTTTACATATATGGCATGTTTTATTTGGATGCATGGTTATTTAGTTATTCACATTTTAAAACAGTGGCATTCTCTTGTAATTATGCATGCACGAGATATTGTTAAAATCGTAGAGGCTAAAAACCCCCAGAACGGGGCCAAATCTGTTGGGCACTGGGGCACTCACCATGGGCCATCAAGCCTGCTGGTGAAGAGGAATGATGGCATGGGCGGCTCGGAGGTCTCGGGCTCGAGGAGATAGGTGAGCGGCACTGGTTGGGTGGATTCATAAAACGAGGAGGTGGGTGGATTAGTATCAGGCGGATCCCGAGGTGGGAGAAGACAGCGGTGGCACCGATGGGACAAGAGGGCTAAGATCTGGGGTTTGTCCTGATTTGGATCGGACGGCTCCTGGTGGTCTAAACAAAGAACCGAAGATGTTTGGAGGATTTAGGGGTTGATGCGGATCCATCGGTTACGACAGCCCAATTCGGGTTCAGGGCAGTTTCCGGATGCGTGTGAGGGTTCTGTCAAAAAGCCACGAAGTCAAGGGGGGGTTGTTGGCTTAGTGAAAACAGAGAAGAGAGCGTCCCGATTTATCCGAGAGAAGGTCAAAAATAGTTTGTTATAAGACTTGACCAACCTTAGTAATGGATTATTTTTTAGGGGCATGTGGTCGATGAATTTTGTAAGCACAACCAATTATGCCTACTTATTGCTCTCTGTTATTTGAAGTTTAATAATGAAGAATGACATGTTTATGATGTTTACTGATATATCCACGCAATGAAAAAGTTCCAAAAATAAAAGTTCTCAGAATGACCTGAAAATTTATTATAATTTTTAATATATTATTTAACAATTTATGGCACTAGACACACCCCAGGTGGTGCACCTGTGAGCCACGACCTCGCAGGGGGCATCTACCCCCTGGGAACGCCTAGTGAGCCTGCGGCTCCCACAGGGCCCCTCTCACTTAGTGCACCAACCCATTGTTGTCTTCCACATCCAGAAAAAAATCACCATTGCCTCCTAGCCCATGTTCTTGCTCATTTTCGTGCGATTTTTGGTCTCCTTGCTTGGAGCTCCATTTCTAAAACTATTTTTAGGAATCGCTCCTTGGTAGGTGACTTCCCATTGGTCCAATTGATTTTTGTTCTAGTGCTTTATGGTTTGTAAACCTTGCTACTATTGGTGACAATGTATATGAGCTTGCATGTTGAATTTGTATGGTTCCAAGTAGCTTTGATGCGTGATATAGCTTCCAGACACTTGTGGCGTTAGTTGCTATCAATTTTGTTAAGTTTTATTCACTTATATTTTAGGGACTAAAAAATTCAGAATTCTTTTAGAGAAAAGAAAAAGGAAGATGTTCCATGGGGGTTCTTTGAGCAAGAGCTCTCCAAGGCCTGCAATACATGAGCCAGATTTTGAACTACCTCGGGATACCCTTGTGAAATCATGTGAATGGTCGTCCGATGCATTCATGATATGAGCCGACATCAAGGAAGAATTCGATATGTACGTGCACAATGCTGAGTTGACGGACTTATTATTAGATAAGTGTCCGCAATACCATGATCTCACTGATTCCTCTGTGCGTAAATTCAAGTATGTTTCTCACCACTCCTCTCATGATGTTATGTTCGACATATATGGAAATTCTTTTCTCATGACCGTTCAAGAATTTAGTGCTGCTTGTAGAGCTCCCTCTTGCGGGACATGCCTTGAACCTCATAAAGCCGATTGCAATGAATTTCTCACGAGTATCACCCAAGGAGAAACTGAATGAAATATGCCCTAGAGGCAATAATAAAGATGTTATTTGTATTTTCTTATATCATGATAAATGTCTTTTATTCATGCTAGAATTGTATTAACCGGAAACTTAGTACATGTGTGAATATATAGAAAAAACAGTATGTCCCTAGTATGCCTCTACTAGACTAGCTCATTGATCAAAGATGGTTATGTTTCATAGACATAGACATGAGTTGTCATTTGATCAACGAGATCACATCATTAGGAGAATGATGTGATGGACAAGACCCATCCATTAGCTTAGCACTATGATCATTTAGTTTTACTGCTATTGCTTTCTTCATGACTTATACATGTTCCTATGACTATGAGATTATGCAACTCCCGAATACCGAAGGAACACCTTGTGTGCTATCAAATGTCACAACGTAACTGGGTGATTATAAAGATGCTCTACAGGTGTCTCCAAAGGAATTCGTGGTGTTGGCATAGATCAAGAATAGGATTTGTCACTCCGAGTGTCGGAGAGGTATCTCTGGGCCCTCTCGGTAATACACATCATAATAAAGCCTTGCTAGCAAATGACTAATGGGTTAGTCACGAGATGATGTATTACAGAACGAGTAAAGAGACTTGCCAGTAATGAGATTTAACTAGGTATTGAGATACCGACGATTGAATCTCGGGCAAGTAACATACCGATGACAAAGGGAACAACGTATGTTGTTATGCAGTTGACCAATAAAGATCTTTGTAGAATATGTAGGAGCCAATATGAACATCCAGGTTCCGCTATTGGTTATTGACCGGAGATGAGTCTCGGTCATGTCTACATAGTTCTCGAACCCGTAGGGTCCGCACGCTTAATGTTCGATGACGATCGATATTATGAGTTTATGATTTTTGATGTACCGAAGGTAGTTCGGAGTCCCAAATGAGATCACGGACATGACGAGGAGTCTCGGAATGTTTGAGACATAAATATTAATATATTGGACAACTATATTCGAACATCGGAAGTGTTCCGGGTGTTATCGGGTATAACCGGAGTGCCGGAGGGGGTTACCAGAACCCCCCGAGGGAGTATGGGCCATAGTGGGCCTATGAGGGAAAGAGAGGGGCAGCCCATAGGGCTGGCCGCACCCCCCCTAGGGTTCCTAGTTGGACTAGGAAAAGGGGGGAGGTGCCACCTCTCCTTTCCTTCTCCTCTCCTCCCCTTCCTTTCCTACTCCTAGTAGGAATAGGAAAGGGGGGTTCCTATTCCTACTAGGAGTAGGAATCCTACTCCCTTGGCGTGCCCTATGGCCTAGCCGCACCTCCTCCTTGCTCCTTTATATATGGGGGCAGGGGGGCACCCAAAGACACACAAGTAACATTGTTCTAGCCGTGTGCGGTGGCCCCCTCCACAGAAACACATCTCGGTCATACCGTTGCAGTGCTTAGGCGAAGCCCCTGCGCCGGTAGCTTCATCATCTCCGTCACCACACCGTCGTGCTGATGAAACTCTCCCGTTAAGTTCTACTGGATCAAGAGCTCGTGGGACGTCATCAAGCTAAACGTGTGCTAAATGCAGAGGTGTCGTACGTTCGGTGCTTGATCGATTGGATAGCGAAGAAGTTCGACTACATCAACCGCGTCACTAGACGCTTTCGCTTTCAGTCTACGAGGGTACGTAGACACACTCTCCCCTCTCGTTGCTATGCTTCTAGTAGATAGATCTTGCGTGATCGTAGGAAAATGTTTGAAAAACTACGTTCCCCAACAGAAACTAGGGGCATAACACAAGCTAGAATTGGAAGCATTCACTTTCTCGCAATTCATTATTTTGCTCTGTTCATATGTAGATATGAATGGCAAACACGACCTTATTACCTGTGTGCTTCTGATTTAAGCATTCTTAAAAGTGTGGTATTGAGAGATCGAAAATTTAACATGGGTGCCATCATCGCACATCGTTTACATAACAATTCTCTTGATGGCGACCTTTTTCATGGGATTTATGGTACTTGTTTAGCTCCTTATCTTGGTATACCCATAAAATAAAGTGATCCTTCGTTGCCACCTAGCTTCCTTGATTATGAGGTTATGGAGTGTCATCAGTTTCCCGAGAGAGAGAGAGAGAGAGAGAGAGAGAGAGAGAGAGAGAGAGAGAGAGAGCTCACCATTCTGATACAGGCTAGTCTTTAACAAGTGCCGTGTTACCCATATTACTTTGCATGCTCCCGCCTTCTTAAACTTTCAGAAAAAAAATCTTTTATACTTGAGGAGTTTGAGGCGTACGAGACGATAGAGGATACTACTCACCGTAATGAGGAAGCCCGCCAAACAGTGGCGGCTGATGGCTACTACGCAATCTTCTTCTTGTAGACGTTGTTGGACCTCCAAGTGCAGAGGTTTGTAGGACAGTAGCAAATTTCCCTCAAGTGGATGACCTAAGGTTTATCAATCCGTGGGAGGCATAGGATGAAGATGGTCTCTCTCAAACAACCCCGCAACCAAATAACAAAGAGTCGCTTGTGTCCCCAACACACCCAATACAATGTAAATTGTATAGGTGCACTAGTTCGGCGAAGAGATGGTGACACAAGTCCAATATGGATGGTAGATATAGGTTTTTGTAATATGAAAATATAAAAACAGCAAGGTAACTAAAGATAAAAATGAGCATAAACGGTGTTGCAATGATAGAAAACAAGGCCTAGGGTTCATACTTTCACTAGTGCAAGTTCTCTCAACAATAATAACATAACTGGATCATATAACTATCCCTCAACATGCAACAAAGAGTCACTCCAAAGTAACTAATAGCGGAGAACAAACGAAGAGATTATGGTAGGGTACGAAACCACCTCAAAGTTATTATTTCTAATCTATCTATTCAAGAGTCCGTAGTAAAATAGCACGAAGCTATTCTTTCCGTTCGATCTATCATAGAGTTCATACTAGAATAACACCTTAAGACACAAATCAATCAAAACCCAAATGTCACCTAGATACTCCATTGTCACCTCAAGTATCCGTGGGTATGATTATACGATATGCATCACACAATCACAGATTCATCTATTCAACCAACACAAAGTACTTCAAAGAGTGCCCCAAAGTTTCTACCGGAGAGTCAAGATGAAAACATGTGCCAACCCCTATGCATAGATTCCCAAGGTCACAGAACCCGCAAGTTGAACACCAAAACATACATCAAGTGAATCAATAGAATACCCCATTGTCACCACGGGTATCCCACGCAAGACATACATCAAGTGTTCTCAAATCCTTAAAGACTCAATCCGATAAGATAACTTCAAAGGGAAAACTCAATTCATCACAAGAGAGTAGAGGGGGAGAAACATCATAAGATCCAACTATAATAGCAAAGCTCACGATACATCAAGATCGTGCCATCTCAAGAACACGAGAGAGAGAGAGAGAGATCAAACACATAGCTACTAGTACGTACCCTCAGCCCCGAGGGTGGACTACTCCCTCCTCGTCATGGAGAGCGCCGGGATGATGAAGATGGCCACCGAAGAGGGATTCCCCCCTCCGGAAGGATGCCAGAATGGGTGTAGATTGGTTTTCGGTGGCAACAGAGGCTTTCGGCGGTGGAACTCCCGATCTAGGTTATTTTCCGGAGGTTTCTGTATTTATAGGATTTTTTGGCATAGGTCTCAAGTCACGGGGGGGGG
>LR738715.1:52232333-52351915 GCA_902687465.1 Secale cereale
GCTGTCCACGAGATAGGGGGGCGCCACCACTTGGGGTGGGCACGCCCTCCACCCTCGTGGGCAGCCCGTGACTCTCGTGGCCCAACTCTTTTACTCCGGGGGCTTCTTTTGGTCCAGAAAAAATCATCAAAAATTGGCACGTCAATTGGACTCCATTTGTTATCCCTTTTCTGTAAAACTCAAAAACAAGCAAAAAAACAGAAACTGGCACTGGGCTCTGGGTTAATAGGTTAGTCCGAAAAATCATATAAAAGTGTATATAAAAGCCCATGAAACATCCTAGAAGGATAATATAATAGCATGGAACAATCAAAAATTATAGATACGTTGGAGACATATCAAGCATCCCCAAGCTTAATTCCTGCCCGTCCTCGAGTAGGTAAATGATAAATACAGAATTTTTGATGTGGAATGCTACCTAACATAATTCTCAATGTAATTTTTCTTTATTGTGGCATGAATGTTCAGATCCGAAAGATTCAAGACAAAAGTTTAATAATGACATAAGAATAGTAATACTTCAAGCATGCTAACAAAGCAATCATGTCTTCTCAAAATAACATGGCCAAAGAAAGTTCATCCCTACAAAATCATATAGTTTGGCTATGCTCCATCTTCGTCACACAAAATACCCAAATCATGCACAACCCCGGTTTCAGCCAAGCAATTGTTTCATACTTAAATTTTTTCAAACTCTTTCAACTTTCACGCAATATATGAGCGTGAGCCATGGACATAGCACTATGTGAAATAGAGTGGTGGTTGTGGAGAAGACAAAAAGGAGGAAGATGGTCTCACATCAACTAGGCATATCAATGGGCTATGGAGAAGCCCATCAATAGATATCAATGTGAGTGAGTAGGGATTGCGATGCAATGGATGCACTAGAGCTATAAATGTATGAAAGCTCAGCAAAGGAAACTAAGTGGGTGTGCATCCAACTTGCTTGCTCATGAAGACCTAGGGCATTTGAGGAAGCCCATTGTTGGAATATACAAGCCAAGTTCTATAATGAAAATTCCCACTAGTATATGAAAGTGACAAAACAAGAGACTCTCTATCATGAAGATCATGGTGCTACTTTGAAGCACAAGTGTGGAAAAATATATTAGCATTGTCCCTCTTCTTTTTTATTTGTTTTCATTTTTTTCCTTTTTTTCCTTTTTTCTTTTTCTTTTTTGGGCCTTTTTTCTTTTCTTTGGCCTTTCCTTTTTTATTTTTTATTTATTTTTATTTTTCTTTGGGACAATGCTCTAATAATGATGATCATCACACTTATATTGATTTACAACTCGATATTACAACTCGATACTAGAACAAAGTATGACTCTATGTGAATGCCTCCGGCAGTGTACCGGGATGTGCAATAAATCAAGAGTGACATGTATGAAAAATTATGCATGGTAGCCTAGCCACGAATACGATGTCAACTACATGATCATGCATGGCAATATGCCAATGATGAAGCGTGTCATAGCAAACGGAACGGTGGAAAGTTGCATGGCAATATATCTCGGAATGGCTATGGAAATGCCATGATAGGTAGGTATGGTGGCTGTTTTGAGGAAGGTATATGTTGGGTGTATGGTACCGGCGAAAGTTGCGCGGTACTAGAGAGGCTAGCAATGGTGGAAGACTGAGAGTGCGTATAATCCATGGACTCAACATTAGTCATAAAGAACTCACATACTTATTGCAAAAATCTACAAGTCATCAAAACAAAGTACTACACGCATGCTCCTAGGGGAAGGGTTGGTAGGAGTTAACCATCACGCGATCCGACCTCCACACAAAGGATGACACTCAATGAAATACCTCATGCTTCAAATTTGTCACACAACGGTTACCATACGTGCATGCTACGGGACATGCAAACCTCAACAAAAGTATTTCTCAAATTCACTACTACTCTACTAGCATGACTCTAATATCACCATCCTCATATCTCAAAACAATCATCAAGCATCAAACTTCTCCTAGTATTCAATGCAGTTTATATGAAAGTTTTTATTATGTCCCTCTTGGATGCCTACCGTATTAGGACTAAATTCATAACCCAAGCCAATTACCATGCTGTTCTAAAATACTCTCAAAATAATATAAGCGAAGCATGAGAGTACATATATTTCTTAAAAATAAAACCACCACCATGCTCTAAAATGATATAAGTGAAGCACTAGAGCAAACGACAAACTACTCCAAAAGATATAAGTGAAGATCAATGAGTAGTTGAATAATTATATAACTATGTGAAGACTCTCTAACATTTGAGAATTTCAGATCATGGGATATTATTCAAACAGCAAGCAAAACAAAATGACGCTCCAAGCAAAACACATATCATGTGGTGAATAAAAATATAGCCTTAAGTAAAGTTACCGATGAACGAAGACGAAAGAGGGGATGCCTTCCCGGGGCATCGCCAAGCTTAGGCTTTTGGTTGTCCTTAAATTTTACCTTGGGGTGCCTTGGGCATCCCCAATCTTAGGCTCTTGCCACTCTTATTCCATAGTCCATCGAATCTTTACCCAAAACATGAAAACTTCACAACACAAAACTCAACAGAAAACTCGTAAGCTCCGTTAGTATAAGAAAATAAAACCACCACTTAGTAACTGTTGTGAACTCATTCTAAATTTATATTGGTGTAATATCTATTTTACTCCAACTTCTCTATAGTTCATACCCTCCGATATTACTCATAGATTCATCAAAATAAGAAAACAACACATAGAAAACATAATCTGTCAAAAACAAAAAAGTCTGTAGTAATCTGTAACTTTCGAATACTTCTGTAACTCTAAAAATTCTGAAATAAATTGATGGACCTGAGAAATTTGTCTATTAGTCATCTGCCAAAAGAATCAAATAAAAAGCACTCTCGAGTAAAAATGGGTAGCCAATCTCGTGAGCGCTAAAGTTTCTGTTTTTTACAGCATGATCGCATAAACTTCACACAAGTCTTCCCAAAGGTTCTACTTGGCACAAACACTAATTAAAACACAAAACCACATCTAAGCAGAAGATAGATGCAATATTTATTCCTAAACAGAAGCAAAAGCAAAGAAAATAAAATTGTGTTGCCTCCCGACAAGTGCTATCATTTAACGCCCCTAGCTAGGCACAATGACTTCAATGATGCTCGCGTAAAAGATAAGAATTGAAACATAGCGGGAGCATCATCAAGAATATGACAAGCACATTTAAGCTTAACCCACTTCCTATGCATAGAGATTTTGTGAGCAAACAACTTACGGGAACAATAATCAACTAGCATAGGAAAGCAAAACAAGCATAGCTTCAAAACTTCAAGCACATAGAGAGGAAACTTGATATTATTGCAATTCCTACAAGCATATGATCCTCTCTCATAATAATTTTCAGTAGCATCATGAATGAATTCAACAATATAACTATCAAGTAAAGCATTCTTTTCATGATCTACTAGTATAGAAATTTTACTACTCCCATAATAAGCAAAATTCTTCTCATTCATAGCAGTGGGAGAAGCAAATTCAACAAAATAACTATCATGTGAAGCATAATCCAATTGAAAATTAAAATCACGATGACAAGTTTCATGGTTATCATTATTCTTAATAGCATACAAGTCATCACAATAATCATCATAGATAGGAGGCATGCTTTCATCATAATAAATTTGCCCATCAAAACTTGGGGGACTAAACTTATCATCTTCATCAAACATAGCATACCCAAGCTTGTGGCTTTGCATATCATAAGCACAAACACCCTCATCAATATAGTATGGATAACACCGATAGTATAGCGATTATCATCATCACAATGAGTAATAGGAGCAACCTCATTTGGAAGGGATGCCTCTTTACCTTTGCTTCTTCATCTTTTATTTTTCTTATTCACATTATGTGTGGGTTTAATCTTCTTTTCGAAGCTCTTTATTAATGAGATTGGTTGAATAGAAGGCTCCTCCTCATTACTTGATTCATCATAAGAAATAATAGGAGGATATTGGGAAATCCCTTCCCTTTAATTAGTATTCTCTTCATCTCCTATTTGTTGTCTTGTCTTAAGGTAATTGGTAGTATAAGGATTTTCAATGCAATTCACCGCACAATACATATAAATTTCCTCTAGATCAAAATTAAGAAGTTTATCAAGGGCAAATCCTGGGAGATGCTTAGTTCTACATTTGATTTCTTCATAACCCAAAAGCAAGCTAAGTTCATTATGATGTGCAAGGGAAATCAAGTCATCACAATTTTTGGACATGATTCGATCATGAAACAATTTGCATTGGAGAATGAAATGACCACATTCATTGCAAAGTTCACAAGTACGACTAAGACATATTAAATTTTTCAGCACAATCATCTAGCCTTTCTTGCAACCATTTAGTTTCTAAATACTTATGTCTCTTGCAAAATCTATCTTCCCTATTTGGTACGTACTTGCAAACTCTATGCACTCCACAAAAATTGACATGCTTATAAGAGATATTTTCATCATGGCTAGTGCAACCATCATTAGTACTATGGATATTTGAGGAATTCACACTAACAACATTGCAACCATGCTCATCATTCAAGTTTTTAGTGCCAAGCATTCTATGTAATTCCTCTTCTAGTACTTGAGCACAATTTTCCTTCCCATCATTTTCAAGAAAGATATTAAAAAGATGAAGCATATGAGGTAACCTTAATTCTATTTTTTTGTAGTTTTCTTTTATAAACTAAACTAGTGATAAAACAAGAAACTAAAAGATTCGATTGCAAGATCTAAAGATATACCTTCAAGCACTCACCTCTCCGGCAACAGCGCCAGAAAAGAGCTTGATGTCCACTACGCAACCTTCTTCTTGTAGACGTTGTTGGGCCTCCAAGTGCAGAGGTTTGTAGGACAGTAGCAAATTTCCCTCAAGTGGATGACCTAAGGTTTATCAATCCGTGGGAGGCGTAGGATGAAGATGGTCTCTCGCAAACAACCCTGCAACCAAATAACAAAGAGTCTCTTGTGTCCCCAACACACCCAATACAATGGTAAATTGTGTAGGTGCACTAGTTCGGCGAAGAGATGGTGATACAAGTGCAATATGGATGGTAGATATAGGTTTTTGTAATCTAAAAATATAAAAACAGCAAGGTAACTAAAGATAAAAATGAGCATAAACGGTGTTGCAATGATAGGAAACAAGGCCTGGGGTTCATACTTTCACTAGTGCAAGTTTTCTCAACAATAATAACATAACTGGATCATATAACTATCCCTCAACATGCAACAAAGAGTCACTCCAAAGTAACTAATCGAAGAGAACAAACGAAGATATTATGGTAGGGTACGAAACCACCTCAAAGTTATTCTTTCTGATCTATCTATTCAAGAGTCCGTAGTAAAATAGCGCGAAGCTATTGTTTCTGTTCGATCTATCATAGAGTTCATAGTAGAATAACACCTTAAGACACAAATCAATCAAAACCCTAATGTCACCTAGATACTCCATTGTCACCTCAAGTATCCGTGGGTATGATTATACGATATGCATCACACAATCTCAGATTCATCTATTCAACCAACACAAAGTACTTCAAAGAGTCCCCCAAAGTTTCTACCGGAGAGTCAAGACGAAAACGTGTGCCAACCCCTATGCATAGATTCCCAAGGTCACGGAACCCGCAAGTTGATCACCAAAACATACATAAAGTGAATCAATAGACCCATTGTCACCACAGGTATCCCACGCAAGACATACATCAAGTGTTCTCAAATCCTTAAAGACTCAATCCGAAAAGATAACTTCAAAGGGAAAACTCAATTCATCACAAGAGAGTAGAGGGGGCGAAACATCACAAGATCCAACTATAATAGCAAAGCTCGCGATACATCAAGATCGTGCCATCTCAAGAACACGAGAGAGGGAGATCAAACACATAGCTACTGGTACATACCCTCAGCCCCGAGGGTGGACTACTCCCTCCTCGTCATGGAGAGCGCCGGGAAGATGAAGATGGCCACCGGAGAGGGATTCCCCCCTCCGGCAGGGTGCCAGAACGGGTCTAGATTGGTTTTCGGTGGCAACAGAGGCTTTCGGCAGCGGAACTCCTGATCTAGGTTATTTTCCGAAGGTTTCTGTATTTCTAGGATTTTTTGGCGTATTTCTCAAGTCAGGGGGTCTCCGGGCTGTCCACGATATAGGGGGGCGCCACCACTTGGGGTGGGCGTGCCCTCCACCCTCGTGGGCAGCCTGTGACTCTCCTGGCCCAACTCTTTTACTTTGGGGGCTTCTTTTGGTCCAGAAAAAATCATAAAAAATTGGCACGTCAATTGGACTTTGTTTGATATTCCTTTTCTGTAAAACTCAAAAACAAGGAAAAAACAGAAACTGGCACTGGGCTCTGGGTTAATAGGTTAGTCCCAAAAAATCATATAAAGTATATAAAAGCACATAAAACATCCTAGAAGGATAATTTAATAGCATGGAACAATCAAAATTTATAGATACGTTGGAGACGTATCAGCGGCTGCACTCGAGTACAACCGAAACTACTTCCACGAGTTTTATCCAGGCCAGCAGGGGCCATAGACCAAGTTGGGCCAAACCCCTAAACTTGGGGGAGTACATATTTTTCACCAACATTACATTCATGTATCACACACTCATTGTAGTTGTCGGTGTTCATCCTCTTTCATTGTATATTGATAACCCACAAGTGTAGGGGATCGCAACAGTTTTCGAGGGTAAAGTATTAAACCCAAATTTGTTGATTCGACACAAGGGGAGCCAAAAAATACTCTTAAGTATTAGCAGCTGAGTTGTCTGTTCAGCCACACCTAGAAACTTAGTATCTGCAGCAAGATAGTTTAGTAGCACAGTAATATGATAGTGGTGGTAGCAGCAATAAAAGTAAAGATAGTGTTTTTGTAGTTTTTGTGATAATAGCAACGGAAAAGTAAATAAGCGACCAGCAATATAGGTAAAGCTCGTAAGCATTGGATCGGTGATGGGAAATTACGTCGGATGCAATTCATCATGTAGAAGTCATAACCTAGGGTGACACAGAACTAGCTCCAGTTCATCAATGCAATGTAGGCATGTATTCCGAATATAGTCATACGTGCTTATGGAAAAGAACTTGCATGACATCTTTTGTCCTACCCTCCCGTGGCAGCGGGGTCCTGTTGGAAACTAAGGGATATTAAGGCCTCCTTTTAATAGAGTACCGGACCAAAGCATTAACACATAGTAAATACATGAACTCCTCAAACTATGGTCATCACTGGGAGTGGTCCTGATTATTGTCACTTCGGGGTTGCCGGATCATAACACATAGTAGGTGACTATAGACTTGCAAAATAGGATCAAGAATACACATATATTCATGAAAACATAATAGGTTCAGATCTGAAATCATGGCACTCGGGCCCTAGTGACAAGCATTAAGCATAGCAAAGTCATAGCAACATCAATCGCAGAACATAGTGGATACTAGGGATCAAACCCTAACAAAACTAACTCGATTACCTGATAGATCGCATCCAACCCATCACCGTCCAGCAAGCCTACAATGGAATTACTCACACACGGCGGTGAGCATCATGGAATTGGTGATGGAGGAGGGTTGATGATAACGATGGCGACGATCTCCACTCTCCGGAGCCCCGAACGGACTCCAGATCAGCCCTCCCGAGAGAAATTAGGGATTGGCGGCGGCTCCGTCTCGTGAAACGCAATAATTATTTCTCCTTGATTTTTTTCTCCACGAAACAGAATATATAGGACCCGGGGATATGTCGGTGGGGCATCGGGGTGCCCTCGAGGCAGGGGGCGCGCCCTGGGAAGGGGGGCGCGCCCCCACCCTCGAGGACAGCCCATGGGCCCCCCGGTGTGGATCTTCTTGCACGTATTTTTTATATTTTCTGAAATAAATCTCCGTTGATTTTCAGGCGATTCCGAGAACTTTTTATTTTCTGCACAAAAACAACACCATGGCAGTTCTGCTGAAAACAGCATCAGTCCGGGTTAGTTCCATTCAAATCATGCAAGTTAGAGTCCAAAACAAGGGCAAAAGTGTTTGGAAAAGTAGATACGTTGGAGACGTATCATCTCCCCCAAGCTTAAACCTTTGCTTGTCCTCAAGCAATTCAGTTGATAAACTGAATGTGATAAAGAAAAACTTTGACAAACTCTTTTTGCTCTTGTTATTGTTAATATGTAAGCTAGCATTCAGGTTTTCAACAAGATCATGAACTAACCACATTCATAATAACTTTCAGGTCTCAAGACTACTCACATCAATAGCATAATCAACTAGCGAGCAATAATAATAAACCTCGGATGACAACAGTTCTCAAAACAATCATGATATGATATAACAGGATGGTATCTCGCTAGCCCTTTCTGAGACCGCAAAACATAAATGCAGAGCACCTTTAAAGATCAAGGACTGACTAGACATTGTAATTCATGGTGAAAGAGATCCAATCATGATCATACTCAATGCAAATTAATAGTAATACATGCAACGACAGAGGTGCTCTCCTACTGATGCTCTTTGATAAGAGGATGATGACTCTGCATAAAAGTAAATAGATAGGTGCGAGAGCTCGTTTTTTAAATAGAGATTGAATAACATTTTGAGCGGTATACTTTCATTGTCAACATAACAACCAAGAATCTCGATATATCCCATGCTACGCACATTATAGGCAGTTCCCAAACAGATGGTAAAGTTTATACTCCCCCAACCACCAACAAGCACACTCCACGGCCAGCCGAATCCATGGGTTACCGTCCAAACAAGCAAAAACCCTGGGGGAGTTTTGTTTAATTATTATGATTTTGAGCATGGGACTGGGTATCCCGGTTACCAGCCATTTTCTCGTGAATGATGAGCGGAGTCCACTCATCGTGAGAATAACCCACCTAGCATGGAAGATATAGACAACCCTAGTTGATACATGAGCTGTTCGAGCATACAAAACAGAATTTCATTTGAAGGTTTAGAGTTTGGCACATACAAATTTACTTGGAACGGCAGGTAAATACTGCTTATAGGAAGGTATAGTGGACTCATATGGAATAACTATGGGGTTTATGGAAGTGGATGCACAAGCAGTATTCCCACTTAGTACAGGTGAAGGCTAGAAGGAGACTGGGAAGCGACCAGCTAGAGAGCAACAACGGTCATGAACATGCATTAAAATTAATTAACAATGAATGCAAGCATGAGTAGGATATAAATCACCATGAACATAAGTATCATGAAGGCTATGTTGATTTGTTTCAACTACATGCGTGAACATGTGCCAAGTCAAGTCACTTAAATCGTTCAGAGGAGGATACCACCCATCATACCACATCACAACCATTTTAATATCATGTCGACACGCAAGATAGACCATTATAAACTCTCAGCTAATTAAGCATGGCGAAAGCAGCTATGATCTGTAATTGTCATTGCAAACATGTTTCATTCATAACAAGCTGAATCAAGAACGACGAGCAATCATATTTACAAAACCAAGAGAGGTCGAGTTCATACCAGCTTTTCTTATCTCAATTAGTTCATCATATATCATCATTATTGCCTTTCACTCGCACGACCGAACGGTGTGGATAATAATAATAGTGCACGTGCATCGGACTAAGCTGGAATATGCAGACATTTAATACAAGAGAGAGGACAAGGTAATATGGCTCAAGATTAAATCAACAATAGAGCATATGAGAGCCACTAAGCATTTTAATCATGGTCTTATACTCTTAATCCCTAAAGAAAATAAAAGAAACTATTTACACGAGAAAGCTCCCAACAAGCAAAAGAAGAACGGGAAATCTTTTTGGGTTTTCATTTTTTTGCTACTACTACAAGCAAGGAAAGTAAACGAGCTAGAAGCTACAACTAATATTTTTTTTGTTTTTCTGGGTTTTTCTAGCACACAAGAAAAAGACTAAGAAAAAGTAAATTAAACTAAGCATGGATGGTACAGTGAAAGAGTGTGAGCACCGACAGCTAGAATAAGTGTGAACATGAAAGTAAGTCGGTGAGAAACACATACTCCCCCAAGCTTAGGCTTTTGGCCTAAGTTGGTCTATGGCCACGGATCGAAGCCACTCCCTCCAGTGTACTGAGATGTGTCCTCTAGATGCCACTGGTGGGCGAGCTCGTCCAGATCCCACCCATAAACAAATTGAATGGAACGATCAAGTGGTGGTTCTGGCTCAGGCTCTAAAGCTTGTGCCTGGCCTTGGTATTGGTAGAAGACATCTGAGCTGATGAGGAATACACCTGTAGACAGATCAAACAAAGAACGTGTAGGCAAGGTAACAATTTCACAGTATATTTCATCAAACCTCAATTTATAATGGAGCTGCATATTTTTGTCTTTGACAATAAAGTCATGAGCTACCATGCTCTTGTAGTCTAGATAAACAGGGGTAAGCAATTTTTCTTCCTTCTCATGATGCCTAATGGGTATATTAAAATGTTCAGCAAGGCGAGAAGCAAAGATGCCTCCAAAGACGGCCCCCCTTGAGCGGTTAAGACTCAATCGTTTGGCAACGACGACGCCCAAGCTAAAAGTTGTGTCACGAAACAAAGCATGGCGTAAAATGATAATATCAGGCGCACTAAGATTTCCACTGTTCCCGCGACCAATTAAACACCTACTAGCAAATAAAGAAAAGTAGCACAGAACAGGGAAGTGTATACTAGTGATTCTTGCCCCTGCAACTTGTCTAGTTTCACCTTTGGCTATCATATCAATAAGCCCTTCTATGCCTTCATGACGTGGTTCATCAAGTCTACCTTCAAAGGGTACTTTGCATATTTCACAAAAGTCTAACAGTGATATCCCCTTAACCACATCATATAAGCGAAACTCCACCATAGGTGGTGTTTTCCTAGAATGAAAATGAAAACTTTGCGTAAAAATATTGGTGAGTAAGAGATACTGTTCTTTTTGGTCGATGATGAAGTCGGTGAGGCCTGCATTATTCGCCATCCAATAAAAGTCTTCATGAATACCGGCGGACATCATGAAAGGCCATTCGCACGGTCGAACTTCCGCCATGCGAGGAAGATGATACTTGGGCTTCTTATTTTCTTCTTTCTTCTTCTCCTCCGAGCTCTTGCTGGAAGAGCCCCTTAATAATCTTTTTAACATTTCCCTTTTCTGAAAATTTCTGAATTTTTTAGTAACTCACAAATAAAAGTTAACCAAACTCAACAAGATTGATAGCAACTACTCCTATAAGTGCCTAGAAGCTATATCATGCATTAGAACTACTTGGGACCAAGAAAATTTGACATGCAAGCTCAAGAACAAGGTCACCACAGCAGCACAAATTAGCAATAAATAAAGCACTATAACAAAAACTAATTGGACTAATGGAGGAGTCACATACCAAGGAACAATCTCCCCAAACAGTTTGGTGAATGGTGCTTTGAGCAAGGAGATCGAAAATGGCAGCAAAACGAGCTGGAACTCGGGTTTGAGTTGGTTGGGGATTTTTTTGGGAGGAAGAAGAAGAGCATGGGTGGAAGGATAAGTGGAGGGGGGCCACGTGGGGCCCTCGAGGCAGGGGGCGCGCCCTGTGCCCTCGAGGCCACGTGCTGGCTCCCCTCGTTGTGTGTTCAGTGCCATATTTTCTTAAATATTCTAAAAAAATCATATTTCATTTTCATGGCATTTGGAGAACTTTTATTTTCGGGATATTTTTTTATTGCACGGATAAGTCTGAAAACAAACAGATAATGCTATTTTTCTTTTATTTAACCTAATTAACAGAAAGTAAAAGGAGGGTACATAAGGTTTGTGCTATCTAGATTCACCTATCCCATGGTCATCAAAAGGAATCCATTAACAAGGTTGATCAGGTCTTGATAATAAACACTTTCCAAGTAACATGAAACCGGAGAATTTTCGAATAACACTATGTTACCTCAATGGGGATATGTATGTCCCCAACAATATGTATGTCATATGCCTTCTTGATAGTAGGAATAGGAAACTCAAAACCTCCAATAGTGATGGTTGAAGTTTTTCCAACATAATTGATACTATGAACCTGAGGTTGTTTCCTCGGAAAGTGTATCGTATGCTCATTACCATTGACATGAAAAGTGACATTGCCTTTGTTGCAATCAATAACAACCCCTGCAGTATTCAGAAAATGTCTTCCAAGAATAATAGATAAACTATCATCCTCAGGAATATCAAGTATAACAAAGTCTGTTAGAATAGTAACATTTGCAACTACAACAGGCACATCCTCACAGATACTGACATGTATAGCAGTTGATTTATCAGCCATTTGCAAAGATATTTCAGTAGGTGTCAACTTACTCAAGTCAAGTCTACGATATAAAGAGAGCGACATAACACTAACACATGCTCCAAGATCACACAAAGCATTTTTAACATAATTTATCTTAATGGAGCAAGGTATAGTCGGTACTCCTGGATCTCCTAATTTCTTAGGCATTCCACCCTCAAAAGTGTAATTGGCGAGCATGGTGGAGATTTCTACATCAGGTATCTTTCTTTTGTTGGTAATAATATCTTTCATATACTTAGCATAAGGATTTGTTTTAAGCACATCAGTCAATCGCATACGCAAAAAGATAGGTCTAATCATTTCAGCGAAGCGTTCAAAATCTTCATCATCCTTTTTCTTGGATGGTTTCAGAGGAAAAGGCATGGGTTTCTGAACCCATGGGTCTCTTTCCCTACCGTTCTTCCTAGCAACAAAGTCTCTCTTATCATAACGTGTATTCTTTGATTGTGGGTTATCAAGATCAACAACAGGTTCAGTCTCTACATCATTATCATTACTAGGTTGAGCATCATCATGAACACCATTATTAATATTATCACTAGGTTCATGTTCATTACCAGATAGTGTCTCAGCAGCAGAAATAGATATATCATTGGGATTCTCAGGTTTGTCAGCTACAGGTTCACTATAAGCATGCAAATTTCTATCATTTTTCTTTTTCTTCTTCTTAGAAGAACCAGGTGCATCTATATTAGCTCTTTGAGAATCTTGCTCCATTCTCTTAGGGTGGCATTCAGGATACAGAGGTTCCTGAGTCATTTTACCAGCACTAGTCACAACTCTAATGGCATTATCATTATTCTTACTATTTAATTCATTGAGCAAATCATTCTGAGACTTAAGTACTTGTTCTACTTGAGTGGTGACCATGGAAGCATATATACTAATAAGTTTCAGTTCGTCTTTTGCACTAGACAGATAATCACTCAAGTGTTCAATCATATAAGCATTGTGTTGTAATTGTCTACCAACATAAGCATTGAAGTTTTCTTGTTTCACAATGAAATTGTCAAACTCATCTAAGCATTGGCTAGCAGACTTATAACGAGGAATATCACCTTCATCAAATCTATAAATAGAATTTACCTTTACTACCTGTGTCGGGTTATCAAGACCATGTATTTCTTCAATAGGCGGTAAATTCTTAACATCTTCGGCTTTAATACCTTTTTCTTTCATAGATTTCTTTGCCTCTTGCATATCTTCCGGACTGAGAAATAGAACACCTCATTTCTTCGGAGTTGGCTTAGGGGCTGGTTCAGGAAGTGTCCAATTATTTTCATTGGCTAGCATATTGTTCAATAGTAATTCAGCTTGTTCCACAGTTCTTCCCTGAAAACACAACCAACACAACTATCCAGGTGGTCTCTGGAAGCATCGGTTAGTCCATTATAAAAGACATCAAGTATATCATGCATCTCAAGAGGATGATCAGGCAAAGCATTAAGTAATTGGAGAAGCCTCCCCCAAGCTTGTGGGAGACTCTCTTCTTCAGTTTGAGCAAAGTTATATATTTCCCATAAGGCAACTTGTTTCTTATGAGCGGGAAAATATTTAGCAGAAAAGTAATACATCATATCCTCGGGACTACGCACACAACCAGGATCAAGAGAATTAAACCAAGTCTTAGCATCACCCTTTAACGAGAACGGAAATAACTTAAGGATATAGTAGCAACGAATCTTTTCATCATTGGTAAACAGGGTGGCTATATATTCAACTTGGTAAGATGTGCCACAACAGTTTCAGACTCATAGCCATGGAAAGGATCAGATTCAACCAAAGTAATTAACTCAGGATCAACATAGAATTCATAATCCTTATCAGTGACACATATAGGTGAAGTAGCAAAAGCAGGGTCATGTTTCATTCTAGCATTCAAGGACTTTTCTTTCAACTTAGCTAATAACTTCTTAAGATCATATCTATCATTGCAAGCAAGAAAGTCTCTAGCAGTTTGTTCATCCATAACATAACTCTCAGGCACAACATGCAATTCATATCTATTGGGAGTAGTTTCATCACCACTTTCATAAATATCATCAACATTTGCACTCTCCCTAACCTTAGCAATTTGTTCATCTAGAAATTCACCTAGTGGCACAATATCAGGCATAGAGGTAGTTTCATCATACATAGCAGAGGTAGCATCATCAAGAACATACGACATATCAGATTCAATAGCAGGAGTAGGTGTCGCAAGTTTACTCATAACAGAAGGAGAATCAAGTGCAGAGCTAGATGTCAGTTCCTTACCTCCCATCGTAGTTGAGGGTAAGATCTTGGTTTTTGAGTCCTTCAAATTCTTCATAGTGATAAGCAGATATAAATCCCAAGTGACTTAAAGAATAGAGCTATGCTCCCCGGCAACGGCGCTAGAAAATAGTCTTGATAACCCACAAGTGTAGGGGATCGCAACAGTTTTCGAGGGTAAAGTATTAAATAAAATTTGTTGATTCGACACAAGGGGAGGCAAAGAATACTCTTAAGTATTAGCGGCTGAGTTGTCTATTCAGCCACACCTAGAAACTTAGTATCTGCAGTAAGATAGTATAGTAGCACAGTAATATGATAGTGGTGGTAGCAGCAATAAAAGTAAAGATAGTGTTTTTGTAGTTTTTGGGATAATAGCAACGGAAAAGTAAATAAGCAACAAGCAATATAGGTAAAGCTCGTAAGCATTGGATCGGTGATGGAAAATTACGTCGGATGCAATTCATCATGTAGAAGTTATAACCTAGGGTGACACAGAACTAGCTCCAGTTCATCAATGCAATGTAGGCATGTATTCCTAATATAGTCATACGTGCTTATGGAAAAGAACTTGCATGACATCTTTTGTCCTACCCTCCCGTGGCAGCGGGGTCCTATTGGAAACTAAGGGATATTAAGGCCTCCTTCTAATAGAGTACCGAACCAAAGCATTAACACATAGTGAATACATGAACTCCTCAAACTATAGTCATCACCAGGAGTGGTCCCGATTATTGTCACTTCGGGGTTGCCGGATCATAACACATAGTAGGTGACTATAGACTTGCAAGATAGGATCAAGAACACACATATATTCATGAAAACATAATAGGTTCAGATCTGAAATCATGGCACTCGGGCCCTAGTGACAAGCATTAAGCATAGCAAAGTCATAGCAACATCAATCTCAGAACATAGTGGATACAAGGGGTCAAACCCTAACAAAACTAACTCGATTACATGATAGATCCCATCCAACCCATCACCGTCCAGCAAGCCTACGATGGAATTACTCACACACAGCGGTGAGCATCATGGAATTGGTGATGGAGGAAGGTTGATGATGACGATGGCGACGATCTCCACTCTCTGGAGCCCCGAACGGACTCCAGATCAGCCCTCCCGAGAGAGATTAGGGCTTGGCAGCGGCTCCGTCTCGTGAAACGCGATAATTCTTTCTCCTTGATTTTTTTTTCTCCACGAAACAGAATATATAGGACCTGGGGATACGTCGGTGGGGCATTGGGGTGCCCTCGAGGCAGGGGGCGCGCCCTGGGAAGGGGGGCGTGCCCCCCACCCTCGAGGACAGCTCGTGGGCCCCTGGTGTGGATCTTCTTGCAGGTATTTTTTATATTTTCTGAAATAAATCTCCGTTGATTTTCAGGCGATTCCGAGAAATTTTTATTTCTGCACAAAAACAACACCATGGCAGCTCTGCTGAAAACAACGTCAGTCCGGGTTGGTTCCATTCAAATCATGCAAGTTAGAGTCCAAAACAAGGGCAAAAGTGTTTGGAAAAGTAGATGCGTTGGAGACGTATCATATATCCATGATAGTGTTATTTTCGCTTTCTTCTTTTGTGTTTGAAAAGCTTTGAAAATCCAAAAATTGTTTCACGCTTCTTTTCGGGTTTCTATCTTGTTTAATTAGTTTTTACTAGTAAAATAAAGCCCAAAAATATTTCTCGTTTCTTCTTTTGTTTGTTGGGAGCTCTGATACGCCTCCGTAATATTACTTTTCCTAACACTTTTCCTCTTGTTTTGGACTCTAATTTGCATGATTTGAATGAAACTAACCCGGACTGACGATGTTTTCAGCAGAACTACCTTGGTTTTGTTTTTTTGCAGAAATAAAAGTTCTCAGATTGGAACGAAACGTTGTGAGGATTATTTATATAATAAAAGAAAATTACTGGAGCCAAGAACCACCAGAGGGTGGGCAGCTGGGTGGGAACAACCCACCAGGGCGTCCCCCACCTCATGGCGCACCCAGCTGGGTTGTCCCCACCTGGTGGCCCTGCAGACCTCAACCTTGATATTATAAATTCACAATTTTAGAGAGAAAAATCAAGGAGGAAGAATTATCTCGTTTCGCAATACGGAGCCACCGCCACCTCCTATTCTTCATCGGGAGGCCAGATTTGGAGTCCGTTTGGGGCTCCGGAGAGGGGAATCTTCGGTCTTCGTCATTACCAACCCTCCTCCATCGTCAATTCCATGATGCTAGAGTAAGTAATTCCTTCGTAGGCTCGCTGGTCGGTGATGAGTTGGATGAGATTCATCATGTAATCGAGTTAGTTTTGTTCGGGCTTGATCCCTAGTATCCATGTTCGGAGATTGATGTTGTTATGACTTTGCTATGCTTAATGCTTGGCACTTTGGGTCCGGGTTCCATGATTTCAGATCTGAACAGTTTATGTTATCACCATTATATCTATGTTCTAAGATCCGATCTTGCAAGTCATAGTCACCTACTACGTGTTAATAAACCCTGTAGTGACAATATGCGGGATACTTTCCGGTGATGACCTTAGTTTGAGGAGTTCACGTATTCACTATGTGCTAATGCTTTGTTCAAGTACTCTATTAAAGGGAGGCCTTAATATCCCTTAGTTTCCTTATGGACCCCGCTGCCATGGGAGGGTAGGACAAAAGATGACATACAATTTCTTTCCATTAGCATGTATGACTATTTACGGAATACATGCCTACATTACATTTATGAACTGGAGCTAGTTTTGTATCGCCCTAGGTTGTGACTATTACATGATGAATATCATCCAACAAATTGTCGATCCAATGCCTCTGAATTTCCTACATATTGATCTTGCTAAGTTACTACAGCTGCTGTTACTATTGCTACTGCTACAAAATCATTGCTATTACTATTACCGTTACTATTGCTGCTACGGCTACTATCAAAACTATCATACTACTGTGCTACTGATCACTTTGCTGCCAATATTTAATATCCAGGTGTGGCTGAATTGAAAACTCAGTTGTTAATACTTGCAAATATTCTTTGGCTCCCCTTGTGTCGAATTTATAAATTTGGGTTGAATACTCTACCCTCGAAAACTGTTGCAATCCCCTATACTTGTGGGTTATGAAGACCTTTTTTTGGCGCCGTTGCCGGGGAGCATAGCTATATTTGTTGAGTCACTTGGGATTATTATATATCTATCACTATGAAGAATCTGAAGGACGATAGAACTAAGATCTTCATCTCAACTACATGCCATCACACTCTGCACTTGATTCTCCTTCAGTTATAAGTAAGCTTGCTACACCACACTGCTATTAATCCTGATATGTCGCAAGTTATTGATGATGCTACTTTTGCTATGAATGATGCTTATGATGTTGCTAGTACCTTGCTTGATAAGATTGTGCCATTGGGTGAACTACTTGATGAACAACTTGCTAGACTTAATGATATTGAGAAAGTTGAAACTGATGAAGTACTTGAAGTTGAAAATTTTAAAACACCTATTAGATCTAGCCATCCTAGATATGAATTGCCAAAAGTACCGAAAGGTTATGTCATGGATGAAGAGATAACTAGAGACTTCCTTGCTTGCAATGATATAGATGATCTTAAGAAATTATTATGCAAACTGAAAGAGAAATCTTTGAATGCTAGAATGAAATGTGATCATAAGTTTGCTACTTCACCTATCTGTGTTACTGATAAGGATTATGAAATCTTTGTCGACCCAGAGTTGATTACTTTGCTAGAATCAGATCCTTCCCATGGCTATGAAACTGAAACCGTAGTGGCACACCTTACTAAATTGAATGATATAGCCACCCTGTTTGCTCATGACGAGAAAACTCACTTCTATTATATCCACACATTATTTCCGTTTTCATTAACGGATGATGCTAAAGCTTGGTACAATACTCTTACCCCTGGTTGTACGCGTAGTCCCCAGGATATGATCTATTACTTCTCTGAAAAATATTTCCCTGCTCATAAGAAACAAGCTGCCTTGCAGGAAATATTTAATTTTATGCAAATTGAAAGGAGAGTCTCCCACAAGCTTGGGGGAGGCTTCTCCAATTTCTTAATCTTTGGCTGATCATCCACTTAAGAAAAATGAAATACTTGATATTTTCTATAATGGACTAACCGATGCTTCTAGGGATTTCCTAGATAGTTGTGTTGCTTGTGTTTTCAGGGAAAGGACCGTTGAACAAGCCGAGGAATTATTGAATAACATATTGAAAAATTATGATGATTGAACCCTTCCTGAACCACCGCCTAAACCCACTCCGAAGAAGAGGGGTATCTTATATCTTAGTCCCAAAGACAGGCAAGAAGCAAAGAAACGTATCAAGGAAAAATGCATTAAAGTAGAGGATGTCAAGAATTTACCACCTATTGACGAGATACATGGACTTGACATACCACCACCCAAGGTGGTACAGGTAAATTCTTTAATGAAATTTGATGAAGGTGACATCCCTTACAATAAACATCCCACTCAATGTCTTTATGAGTTTGATAATTATATTAGAAAACAAGATCACTTCAATGCCAATGTCATGAAACAATTGAAATACAACTCTGATATGATTGCTTGCTTGAGTGACTTGTTATTTAGAATCTCTAATGATGTTAGGGGTGTGGGAAAACATGCTTCTATGGTTCAAACTCAGTTAGAACAAGTTGCTAAATCTCAGAAAGAATTACTTGATGAAATGAATGATAATATGAATGATCATGCTATTAGAGTAGTAACTAGAGGAGGTAGAATGACTCAGGAACCAATTTATCCTGAGGGACATCCTAAGAGAATTGAACAAGAATCACAAATACTTAAAACTAGTGCACCTAGCCCCTCTAGAAAGAAGAAGAAAAAGAAAAATGAGAGGACCCTGCACACCTCTAGTGAACCAGAAAAACCTCCTGAAAATAGTAATGATGCTAAAACTCAATCTGGTAATGAACATTCATCTACTGATAATGAAAAAGATAATGATGATGTCCGTAAAGACACTCAGCCAAACAATGATAAACAACCAGATAATGATGTTGAGATAGAACCTGTTGTTGATATTGATAACCCACAACCTAAAAATAAAAGATATGATAAAATAGATTTTGTTCCTAGAAAATATGGAAAGGAAACAGAACCATGGGTACAAAAAACCATACCCTTTCCACCTAAATCAACTAAAAAGAAAGATGATGAAGAATTTGAACGCTTTGCTGAAATGCTTAGGTCAGTCTTTTTGCGTACCCACTTGACGGATATCTTCAAGATGTCTCCTTATGAAAAGTACATGAAAGACATCAACACTAATAAAAGGAAAATACCAGAAGCTGAAATCTCCACCATGCGTGCTAATTATTCTTTTAAGGATGGAGTTCGTACAAAACTTGGAGATCCTGGAATACCAACTATACCTTGCGCCATAAAAAGATATTATGTGAAAACTGCTTTATGTGATTTGGGAGCTGGTGTTAGTGTTATGCCTTTCTCTTTATATAAAAGACTTGATTTGAACAAGCTCACACCTACTGAGATATCTTTGCAAATGTCGGACAAATCAACTACTATACCTATTGGTATTTGTGAGGATGTGCCCATTGTTGTCGCCAGTGTTACTATTTTAACCGACTTTGTTATACTTGAGATGTCCGAGGACGACAATATGTCGATTATTCTTGATAGAACCTTTTTAAATACTGCAGGGGCTGTTATTTATTGTAATAAAAGCAAGGTCACGTCACATATCAATGGTAATGAGCACACGGTGCACTTTCCGAAGAAACAATTCCAAGTGAATGGTATTAATGTTATTGCAAGTTCTCCAATACTTGCTATTGGGAGTTTCCATATCCCTCTACCTACTGCCAAAAAGAAATATGAAATACTTATTGTTGGGGATGTGCATATCCCCGTTGAGTTAAATTAGTGTTTTACGAAAATTCTTCGGTCTCATGCTAATTGGAAGTGGTCGTTAATAAGACTTGATCAACCTTATTAATTAATCATTTACGAGAGGTATGAAGTTGAGGAATCTAGTGAGCACAACTCTCCGTCCTTACCATTTATTCCCTGTTTTTCTTAGTTTAATAAAAATAAAATGCCATGTTTTGCATGTTTACTGCTTTTCCGTGCAATAAAAAATAGCTCAAAAATAAAAGTGTTCAGAATGTCCTGAAAATTTAACACGATTTTTTTAATATTTTAGAATTTTAGTGGAAATAACATTAGAGGGGGGTGCACCAGGTGGGCACAACCCACATGGGCGTGCCAGCAGCCCCAGGCGTGCCCTGATGGGTTGTGGTCCCCACGTGCCCCCCTCACTTATATATTCACTCCACTTCATCTCCTACCTCCAAAAAAATGAAGGAAATATGCTCTAGAGGCAATAATAAAGTTGTTATTTTATATTTCCTTATATCAATATGAATTAAGAATGAGTTCATCATAGTACCTAAGTGGTGGTTTTATTTTCTTATACTAACGGTGCTTACGAGTTTTCTGTTGAGTTTTGTGTTGTGAAGTTTTCAAGTTTTGGGTAAATATTCGATGGACTATGGAATAAGGAGTGGCAAGAGCCTAAGCTTGGGGATGCCCGAGGCACCCCAAGGTAATATTCAAGGACAACCAAGAGCCTAAGCTTGGGGATGCCCCGGATGGCATCCCCTCTTTCGTCTTCATTCATCGGTAACTTTACTCGATGCTATATTTTTATTCACCATATGATATGTGTTCTGCTTGGAGCGTCAATTTGTTTTATTTTGTTTTGCTTGCTGTTTGAATAATATCCCATGATCTAAAATTCTCAAATGTTAGAGAGTCTTCACATAGTTATATAATTATTCAACTACTCATTGATCTTCACTTATATCTTTTGGAGTAGTTTGTCGTTTGCTCTAATGCTTCACTTATATCATTTTAGAGCATGGCAGTGGTTTTATTTTGAAGAAATATATGTACTCTCATGCTTCACTTATATTATTTTGAGAGTATTTTAGAACAGCATGGTAATTGGCTTGGGTTATGAATTTAGTCCTAATACGGTAGGCATCCAAGAGGGACATAATAAAAACTTTCATATAAAGTGCATTGAATACTAGGAGAAGTTTGATGCTTGATGATTGTTTTGAGATATGAGGATGGTGATATTAGAGTCATGCTAGTAGAGTAGTAGTGAATTTGAGAAATACTTTTGTTGAGGTTTGCAAGTCCCGTAGTATGCACGTATGGTAACCGTTGTGTGACAAATTTGAAGCATGAGGTATTTCATTGAGAGTCATCCTTTGTGTGGAGGTCGGATCGTGTGATGGTTAACTCCTACCAACCCTTCCCCTAGGAGCATGCGTGTAGTACTTTGTTTTGATGACTTGTAGATTTTTGCAATAAGTATGTGAGTTCTGTATGACTAATGTTGAGTCCATGGATTATACGCACTCTCAGCCTTCCACCATTGCTAGCCTCTCTAGTACCACGCAACTTTCGCCGGTACCATACACCCAACATATACCTTCCTCAAAACAGCCACCATACCTACCTATCATGGCATTTCCATAGCCATTCCGAGATATATTGCCATGCAACTTTCCACCGTTCCGTTTGTTATGACACGTTTCATCATTGTCATATTTCCATGCATGATCATGTAGTTGACATCGTATTTGTGGCTAGGCCACCATGCATAACTTTTCATACATGTCACTCTTGATTCATTGCACATCCCGGTACACCGCTGGAGGCATTCATATAGAGTCATATTTTGGTCTAGTATCAAGTTGTAATATTGAGTTGTAAATAAATATAAGTGTGATGATCGTCATTATTAGAGCATTGTCCTAGAGAAAAAAAAAGGACAAAATTGGAATTAAATGCCAAAGAAAAAAGAAAGGCCAAAAAAGGAAAAAAAAGAAGGGACGATGCTACTATCTTTTTCCACACTCGTGCTTCAAAGTAGCACCATGATCTTCATGATAGAGAGTCTCTTGTTTTGTCACTTTCATATACTAGTGGGAATTTTCATTATAAGAACTTGGCTTGTATATTCCAAC
This sequence comes from Secale cereale, assembly GCA_902687465.1. Taxonomy (NCBI): domain Eukaryota; kingdom Viridiplantae; phylum Streptophyta; class Magnoliopsida; order Poales; family Poaceae; genus Secale; species Secale cereale. Next base: position 52,254,946 of record LR738715.1, read on the forward strand.
GATGGGCTTCCTCAAATGCCCTAGGTCTTCGTGAGCAAGCAAGTTGGATGCACACCCACTTAGTTTCTGTTGTTGAGCTTTCATACATTTATAGCTCTATTGCATCTGTTGCATGGCAATCCCTACTAACTCACATCGATATATATTGATGGGCATCTCCATAGCCCATTGATACGCCTAGTTGATGTGAGACCATCTTCCTCCTTTTGTCTTCTCCACAACCACCACTCTATTCCACCTATAGTGCTATATCCATGGCACACGCTCATGTATTGCGTGAAAGTTGAAAAAGTTTGAAAAATTTAAAGTATGAAACAATTGCTTGGCTGAAACCGGGGTTGTGCATGATTTGAGTATTTTGTGTGACGAAGATGGAGCATAGCCAAACTATATGATTTTGTAGGCATGAACTTTCTTTGGCCGTGTTATTTTGAGAAGACATAATTGCTTTGTTAGTATGCTTGAAGTATTATTATTCTTATGTCAATATAGACTTTTGTCTTGAATCTTTTGGATCTGAACACTCATGCAACAATGAAGAAAATTGCATTGAGAATTATATTAGGTAGCATTCCACATAAAAAATTCTGTTTTTATCATTTACCTACTCAAGGACGAGCAGGAATTAACCTTGGGGATGCTTGATACGTCTGCATGTATCTGTAATTTTTGATTGTTCCATGCTATTATATTATCCTTCTAGGATGTTTTATGGGCTTTTATATATACTTTTATATGATTTTTGGGACTAACCTATTAACCCAGAGCCCAGTGCCAGTTTCTGTTTTTCTCTTGTTTTGGAGTATCGCAGAAAAGGAATATCAAACGGAGCCCAATTGACCCGAAACTCAACGGAGGTTATTTTTGAACCAGAAGAAGCCCAAGAAGTGTCGGAGGGGGACCAGAAGGTTCCCGAGCTGCCCACGAGGGTAGGGGGCGCGCCCCCTTGCCTCGTGGACAGCCCGGAGGTCCCCATTACTTGTCCCCTACTCCAACACCTCCTATATATATACAGAAACCTACAGAAAATAACCTAGATAAGGAGTTCCACCGCCGAAAACCTCTGTTTCCACCAAAAATCAATCTAGACCCATTCCGGCACCCTGCCGGAGGGGGGATCCCTCTCCGGTGGCCATCTTCATCATCCCGGCGCTCTCCATGATGAGGAGGGAGTAGTTCACCCTCGGGGCTGAGGGTATGTATCAGTAGCTATGTATTTGATCTATCTCTCTCTCTCTCGTGTTCTTGAGATGGCATGATCTTGATGTATCGCGAGCTTTGCTATTATAGTTGGATCTTATGATGTTTCTCCCCATCTACCCCCTTGTGATGAATTGAGTTTTCCCTTTGAAGTTATCTTATCAGATCGAGTCTTTAAGGATTTGAGAACACTTGGTGTATGTCTTGCATGTGCTTATCTGTGGTGACAATGGGATATCACGTGATCTACTTGATGTATGTTTTGGTGATCAACTTGCGGGTTCCGTGACCTTGGGAATCTATGCATAGGGGTTGGCACACATTTTCGTCTTGACTCTCCGGTAGAAACTTTGGGCACTCTTTGAAGTTCCTTGTGTTGGCTGAATAGATGAATCTGAGATTGTGTGATGCATATCGTATAATCATGCCCACGGATACTTGGGGTGACAATGGAGTATATAGGTGACATTAGGGTTTTGGTTGATTCGTGTCTTAAGGTGTTATTCTAGTACAAACTCTATGATAGATTAGATGGAAAGAATAGATTCGCGTTATTTTACTACGGACTCTTGAATAGACCGATCAGAAAGAATAACTTTGAGGTGGTTTCACACCCTACAATAACCTCTTTGTTTGTTCTCCGCTATTAGTGACTTTGGAGTGACTCTTTGTTGCATGTAGAGGGATAGTTATATGATCCAGTTATGTTATTATTGTTGAGAGAACTTGCATTAGTGAAAGTATGAACCCTAGGCCTTGTTTCAAAGCATTGCAATACCATTTGTGCTCACTCGATCATTAGTTACCTTTCTGTTTTTATATTTTCAGATTACAAAAACCAATATCTACCATCGATATTGCACTTGTATCACCATCTCTTCGCTGAACTAGTGCACCTATACAATTTACCATTGTATTGGGTGCACTGGGGACACAAGAGACTCTTTGTTATTTGGTTGCAGGGTTGTTTGAGAGAGACCATCTTCATCCTACGCCTCCCACGGATGTATAAACCTTAGGTTATCCACTTGAGGGAAATTTGCTACTGTCCTACAAACCTCTGCACTTGGAGGCCCAACAACGTCTACAAGAAGAAGGTTGTATAGTAGACATCACTCTTCCTTATACTTGAGTGACATCTCATGAGCAACAATTCTACCAATGACTGTCGTGCTTGAGATCTTTGTAGTTGAGCATAATTTGGATCAATGTGTACACGGTATCATATTTTCCATCCAAGGCTCTAAGGATCTTCTTGATGATGAATTTGTCGGTCATCTCTTCACTTCCTAAGCCGGAAATCTCATTTGTAATGAGAGCAAGCCGTACATTTTAGCAACTCCTTCACCATCTTTCATCTTGAACTTGTCAAGTTGACTTTGAAGCACATCCAAATTGGATTCCTTGACAGACTCGGTAGCTTCGTGCATATCAACCAAAGTATCCCAAATTTCATTTGCATTCTCAAGGCGGCTGATTTTATTGAATTCTTCGGGGCACAATCCATTGAAGAGAATATCGCAAGCTTGAGCATTGTATTGCAACATCCTCATTTCTTCTGCGGCCGCTTCATGATTTGTGTCTCTACCATCTTCAAAGAATTCACCTTGCAAGCCAATACGAACAACAACCCAAACAATAGGGTTATGACCAAGAATGTGCATTTTCATCTTATGCTTCTAACTAGCAAAATTTGTACCATCAAAGTAAGGACCTCTACGGTGATAGTTTCCCTCGTTAGACGCCATACTCTCCTAGGTTGTGAAACCAATGCTATGATCACCAGCTATGGAAATCAAGGCTAATGGAGACCAAAGCTCTGATACCACTTGTAGGATCGAAAGTATGTCTAGGCGGGTGGGTGATTGGACTATTCGACCAAATAAAAATCGTTCATTTACCCAATTTTAGTTGTTGGCAGATTTTAGTAATTAGCACAAGTCAAGCAATCAACCTACGCATGCAATTCTAAGAGTATAGCAATGGAAAGTAAAACATGGCATATGAAGGTAAAGGGAAGGGTTTGGAGAAGGCAAACACAATGGAGACATGAAGATTTTTGGCATGGTTCCAATAGGTGGTGCTATCGTATGTCCATTTTGATGGAGACTTCAACCCACGAAGGGTAACGGTTGCGTGAGTCCACGACGGGCTCCACCCATGAAGGGTCCACATAGAAGCAACCTTGTCTATCCCACCATGGCCATCGCCCATGAAGGGCTTACCTCACTCGGTAGATCTTCACAAAGTAGGCGATTTCCTTGCCCTTACAAACTTCTTGGTTCAACTCCACATCAATACTAAGGCTCTCAAGCAACACCTAACCAATCTAGGAGACACCACTCTCCAAAAGGTAATACAGGGTGTGTTGATGATGAACTCATTGCTCTTGTGCTTCAAATGATAGTCTCCCCAACACTCAACTCTTCCTCACATATTTGGATATATATGGTGGAAAAAGAACTGAAGTGGAAAGCAACTTGATGAAGCCTAGAAATCAAGGTTCAAATGGTAGGAATGGAATCTCTTGATCTCAACACATGAGTAGGTGGTTCTCTCTTAAAAAATGAATGGTGGGAGTCTAGGCATGTTCTGATTGCTCTCATTTATGAGGAAGAAGGGGTGCAGGGGTATATATAGCCTCGACACAAAATCCAACGATTACACACTTTTGACCAATCTCGGCGGGACCGTATAGTTAAACTCGATCGCACCGATCTGTTAAAAAATATGAACGTTAGGAATCTCGGTGGGACCGACTGGAAGAACTCAGTGGGACCAATGTGCTAGGGCTTAGGGAAAGCTTCATCTTGGTGGCGCCGATTGCATCAACTCGGTGAGACCGAAGTGAAGCAAGAAGCAACAGAGAATCTGTCAAGCCAACTCGGTGAGACCGATTGCAACAACTCGGTGAGACCGAAGTGAATGCAACAAGTCACATAGCGCTAGCTGATACGTCCATTTTGCATCATGTTTTCTTGCTGTTATTTATGTTGTTATAATGCATAATAATGCTTTTTGGAGTAATTCTAATGCCTTTTCTCTCATAATTTGTAAGGTATACACCAAGAGGGAGAATTCCGGCGGCTGGAAATCTGGACCTGAAAAAGCTACGTCAGGCCACCTATTCTACACAACTCCAAACAAGCTGAAACTTCACGAGGACTTTTTATGGAATGAATAAGAAATACTGGAGCTGATAACTACCAGAGGGTGCCCACCAGGTGGGCACAACCCACCTGGGCGAGCCAGGCCCCCCAGGCGCGCCCTGGTGGGTTGTGCTCACCCAGGCCCGCTTCCGGTGACCATCTTCTGGTATATAAGCCCTTCTGACCTAGAAAAAATAAAGAGGAGACTTTCGGGACGGAGCGTCGTCGTATCGAGGTGGAACTTGGGCAGGAGCACTTTTGCCCTCCGGCAGAGCGATTCCGTCGGGGGAACTTCCCTCCCAGAGGGGGAAATCATCGGCATCATCATTACCAACAACTCTCCCATCTTGGGGAGGACTATATTCAACCACACCATCTCATCTCAAACCCTAGATCATCTCTTGTGTTCAATCTTATTACCGGAACTATAGATTGGTGCTTGTGGGTGACTAGTAGTGTTGATTACATCTTGTAGTTGATTACTATATGGTTTATTTGGTGGAAGATTATATGTTTAGATCCATTATGCTCTATATTACCCCTCTTATCATGAGCATGTTCATCACTTGTGAGTAGTTACCTTTGTTCTTGAGGTCATGGGAGAAATCATGTTGCAAGTAGTCATGTGAATTTGATATGTGTTCGATATTTTGATAGTATGTATGTTGTGATTCCCTTAGTGGTGTCATGTGAATGTCGACTACATGACACTTCACCATATTTGGGGCTAAGGGAATGCATTGTGGAGTAGTAAGTAGATTGTGGGTTGCGAGAGTGACAGAAGCTTAAACCCCAATTTATGCACTATTCCGTAAGGGACCGATTGGATCCAAAAGTTTAATGCTACGGTTAGTATTTATTTTTAATACTTTTCTCGTAGTTGCGGATGCTTGCGGGAGGGTTAATCATAAGTAGGAGGTTTGTTCAAGTAAGAACATCACCTAAGCACCGATCCACCCACATATCAAATTATCAAAGTAGCGAACACGAATTGAACCAAAATGATGAAAGTGACTAGATGAAATTCCCGCGTACCCTCAAGAACACTTTGCTTATTATAAGAGACCATTTTGTACTGTCATTTACCTCAAAAGGATTGGGCTATCTTGCTGCATAGTTGCTACTATTATCATTACTTGCTCGTTACAAAGTTATCTTGCTATCAAACTACTCTGCTACTTACAATTTCAGCACTTGCAGACATTACCTTACTGAGAAACACTTGTCATTTCCTTCTGCTCCTCGTTGGGTTCGACACACTTACTTATCGAAAAGAGCTACAATGGATCCCCTATTCTTGTGGGTCATAAAGGCAATTTTCTGGCACCGTTGCTGAGGAGTGAAGCGCTTCTGGTAAGTGGAAACTGGTAAGGAAACATTTATATAGTGTGCTGAAATTTATTGTCACTTGTTACTATGGAGAACAATCCTTTGAGGGGTTTGTTCGGAGTATCTTCACCTCGACTGGAACCACAATTAGCTACCCCTCAACCCGCTGCACCTACTGAAAATATTGAATACAAAATCCCTTCGGGTATGATAGAACAACCGCTAGCTAATCCTCATGCAGGAGATGGAAACGAACATCCTGATATGTACTTGATATATGTGGAACACATTTGGGGATTGTTTAAGCTTGCAGGTCTACCCGGAGATCAAGTTATGAAGAAGGTTTTTCCTTTATCTTTTAAGGGAAAAGCATTAGCATGGTATAGGCTATGCGATGATATTGGATCTTGGAACTGGAACCGATTGAAAATGGAGTTTCACCAAAAATAATCCTATGCATCTAGTTCATCGTGATCGGAATTACATATATAATTTTTGGCCTCGTGAAGGAGAAAGTATCGCTTAAGCTTGGGGGAGGCTGAAGTCAATGTTATATTCATGCCCCAATCATGAGCTCTCAAGAGAAATTATTATTCATAATTTTTATGCTCGGCTTTCTCATAATGATCGATCCATGCTCGATACTTCTTGTGCTGGTTCTTTTATGCAGAAAACTATTGAATTCCGGTGGGATCTTTTGGAAAGAGTCAAACACAACTATGAAGATTGGGAATTTGACGAAGGTAAAGAGTCAGGTATTAAACTTAAGTATGATTGTGTTAAATTTTTATGAATACCAATGCCTTTTCAAAGTTTAGCACTAAATATGGACTTGACTCTGAGATAGTAGCCTCCGTTTGTGAATCCTTTGCTACTCATGTTGATCTCCCTAAGGAGAAGTGATTTCAATACCACCCACCTATTAAAGAAGAAATTAAAGAACTGGTACCAGTTAAAGAAGAAACTATACTTCATAATGTCGATCCAGTTGTTCCTACTGGTTACATTCAAAAACCACCCTTTCCAGTTAGGATAAAGTTGTTGGGGAACATAGTATTTCAAAAAATATCCTACGATCACGCAAGATCTATCTACTAGATGCATAGCAACGAGAGGGGAGATTGTGTCTACATACCCTCGTAGACCGGGAGCGGAAGCGTCTAGCAACGCGGTTGATGTAGTCAAACTTCTTCGCGATCCAACCGATCAAGCACCGAACGTACGGAGTCTCCGCGTTCAGCACACGTTCAACTTGATGACGTGCCACGAGCTCTTGATCCAGTAGAACTTCGCGGGAGAGTTTCGTCAGCACGACGGCATGGTGACGGAGATGACGAAGCTACCGGCACAGGGCTTCGCCTAAGCACTGCAACGGTAAGACCGAGGTGTGTTTCTGTGGAGAGGGGCACCGCACACGGTTGGGAGAGATAAGCTAATCAACTTGTGTCTCTAGGGGGTTCCTCTACCCCCGTATATAAAGGAGTGGAGGAGGGGGAGGGCCGGCCCTCTCTATGGCGCGCCCTAGGGGAGTCCTACTCCCACCGGGAGTAGGATTCCCCCTTTCCCAGTAGAACTAGGAACCCTTCCAAGTAGTAGGAGTAGGAGAGAAGGAAAGGGAAAAGTGAAGAGAAGGAAGGAGGGGGCGCAGCCCCTCCCCCTAGTCCAATTCGGACAAACCTTGGGGGGGCGCAGCCTCCTCTCTCTCTTTCCCCTAAAGCCCAATAAGGCCCATATACTCCTCGGCGAATTCCCGTAACTCTCCGGTAATCCGAAAAATACCCGAATCACTCAGAACCTTTCCGATGTCCGAATATAGTCGTCCAATATATCGATCTTTTCATCTCGACTATTTCGAGACTCCTCATCATGTCCCCGATCTCATCCGGGACTCCGAACTACCTTCGGTACATCAAAACACATAAACTCATAATACTGATTGTCATGAAATGTTAAGCGTGCGGTCCCTACGGGTTCGAGAACTATGTAGACATGACCGAGACTCATCTTCGGTCAATAACCAATAGCGGAACCTGGATGCTCATATTGGCTCCTACATATTCTACGAAGATCTTTATCGGTCAAACCGCATAACAACATACGTTGTTCCTTTTGTCATCGGTATGTTACTTGCCCGAAATTCGATCGTCGGTATCACCATACCTAGTTAATCTCATTACCGGCAAGTCTCTTTACTCGTTCCATAATACATCATCTTGTGACTAACTTATTAGTCATTTGCTTGCAAGGCTTATTATGATGTGTATTACCGAGATGGCCCAGAGATACCTCTCCGACACTCGGTGTGACAAATCCTATTTTTGATCTATGACAACAGCACGAACACCTTCGGGGAAACCTGTAGAGCATCTTTATAATCACCCAGTTACGTTGTGACGTTTGATAGCACACAAGGTGTTCCTCCGGTATTCGAGAGTTGCATAATCTCATAGTCATAGGAACATGTATAAGTCATGAAGAAAGCAATAGCAGTAAAACTAAACGATCATAGTGCTAAGCTAACGGATGGGTCTTGTCCATCACATCATTCTCCTAATGATGTGATCCCATTGATCAAATGACAACTCATGTCTATGGTTAGGAAACATAACCATCTTTGATCAATGAGCTAGTCTAGTAGAGGCATACTGGGGACACTCTATTTTGTCTATGTATTCACACATGTACTAAGTTTCCGGTTAATACAATTCTAGCATGAATAATAAACATTTATCATGATATAAGGAAATAAATAATAACTTTATTATTGCCTCTAGGGCTTATTTCCTTCGGTCTCCTACTTGCACTAGAGTCAATAATCTAGTTCACATCTCCATGTGATTTAATACCGATAGTTCACATCGTTATGTGAATAACACCCATTGTTCACATCGCCATGTGACCAACACCCAAAGGGTTTACTAGAGTCAATAATCTAGTTCACATCGCTATGTGATTAACACCCAAGAGTAATAAGGTGTGATCATGTTTTGCTTGTGAGATAAGTTTAGTCAACGAGTCAGTTACATATAGATCCGTATGTATTTTGCAAATTTATATGTCTACAATGCTCTGCATGGAGCTAATCGAGCTAATTGCTCCCACTTCCAATATGCATCCAGATTGATACTTAGAGTCATCTGGATTAGTGTAATGCTTGCATCGGTGTAACTCTTTACAACGAACTCTTTATCACCTCCATAATCGAGAAAACATTTCCTTAGTCATCTAGTAACTAAGGATAATTTTGACCGCTGTCCAGTGATCTACTCCTGGATCACTTTTGTACCTCCTTGCCAAACTCATGGTAAGGTACACAACAGGTTTGGTACACAACATGGCATACTTTATAGAACCTATGGCTAAGGCATAGGGAATGACTTTCATTGTTTCTCCATATTCTACCGAGGTCGGGCTTTGGGTCTTACTCAACTTCATACCTTACAACTCAGGAAAGAACTCCTTCTTTGAGTGATCCATTTTGAACTACTTCAAAAACTTGTCAAGGTATGTACTCATTGAAAAAACTTATCAAGTGTCTCGATCTATCTCTAAAGATCTTGAGGCTCAATATGTAAGCAGCTTTACCGAGGTTTTTTCTTTGAAAAACTCCTTTCCAACACTCCTTTATGGTTTCCAAAAAAATCTACATCATTTCTGATCGACAATATGTCATTCACATATACTTATCAGAAAGGCTGTAGTGCTCCCACTCACTTTCTTGTAAATACAGGCTTCACCGCAAGTTTGTATAAAACTATATGCTTTGATCAACTTATCAAAGCGTATATTCCAACTATGAGATGCTTGCACCAGTCCATAGATGGATTGCTGGAGCTTGCACACTTTGTTAGCACCTTTAGGATCGATAAAACCTTCTGGTTGCATCATATACAACTCTTCTTTAAGATATCCATTCAGGAATGCAGTTTTGACATCCATTTGCCAGATTTCATAATCCTAAAATGCGGCAATCGCTAACATGATTCGCGCAGACTTAAGCATCGCTACGGGTGAGAAAGTCTCATCGTAGTCAACTCCTTGAACTCGTCGAAAACCTTTCGCAACAAGTCGAGCTTTGTAAATAGTAACATTACCGTCAGCATCGGTCTTCCTCTTGAAGATCCGTTTATTTTTGATGGCTTGCCGATCATCGGGCAAGTCAACCAAAGTCCACACTTTTTTCTCATACATGGATCCCATCTCAGATTTCATGGCCTCAAGCCATTTTGCAGAATCTGGGCTCATCATCGCTTCCTCATAGTTCGTAGGTTCATCATGGTCTAGTAACATGACTTCCAGAACCGGGTTGCCGTACCAGTCTGGCGCGGAACGTACTCTGGTTGATCTATGAAGTTCAGTAGTAACTTGATCCGTAGTTTCACGATCATCACCATTAGCTTTCTTACTAATTGGTGTAGGAATCACGGAAACTAGTTTCTGTGATGTACTACTTTCCAATTCGGGAGAAGGTACAATTACCTCATGAAGTTCCACTTTCCTCCCACTCACTTCTTTCGAGAGAAACTCCTTCTCTAGAAAGTATCCATTTTTAGCAACGAATATCTTGCCTTTGGATCTGTGATAGAAGGTATACCCAATAATCTCCTTTGGGTATCCTATGAAGACACATTTCTCCGACTTGGGTTCGAGCTTATCAGGTTGAAGCTTTTTCACATAAGCATCGCAGCCCCAAACTTTAAGAAACGACAACTTTGGTTTCTTGCCAAACCACAATTCATAAGGCGTCGTCTCAACGGATTTAGATGTTGCCCTATTAAATGTGAATGCAACTGTCTCTGATGCATAACCCAAAACGATAGTGGTAAATCGGTAAGAGATATCATAGACCGCACCATATCTAATAAAGTAGGGTCACGACATTCAAACACACCATTACGTTGTGGTGTTCCGGGTGGCATGAGTTGTGAAACTATTCCACATTGTTTTAAATGAAGACCAAACTCGTAACTCAAATATTCACCTCCACGATCAGATCGTCAAAACTTTACTTTCTTGTTATGATGATTCTTTACTTCACCCTGAAATTCTTTGAACTTCTCAAATGTTTCAGACTTGTGCTTCATCAAGTAGATATACCCATATCTGCTCAAATCATCAGTGAAGGTCAGGAAATAACAATACCCGTCGCGAGCTTCAACACTCATCGGTCCACATACATCAGAATGTATGATTTCGAACAAATCTGTTGCTCGCTCCATTGTTCTGGAGAACGGAGTTTTAGTCATCTTGCCCATGAGGCATGGTTCACAAGCACCAAGTGATTCATAACCAAGTGATTCCAAAAGTCCATCACTATGGAGTTTCTTCATGCGCTTTACACCAATATGACCTAAACGGCGGTGCCACAAATAAGTTGCACTATCATTATTAACCTTGCATCTTTTGGCTTCAATATTATGAATATGTGTATCACAACGATCGAGATCCAACAAACTATTTTCATTGGGTGTATGACCATCGAAGTCTTTATTCATGTAAACAGAATAACAATTATCCTATGACTTTAAATGAATAACCGTATTGCAACAAACATGATCAAATCATATTCATGCTCAACGCAAATACCAAATACCATTTATTCAGGTTCTACACTAATCCCGAAAGTATAGGGAGTGTGCGACGATGATCATATAAATCTTGGAACCACTTCCAACACACATCATCACTTCACCTTTAACTAGTCTCCGTTCATTCTGCAACTCTCGTCTCGAGTTACTAATTTTGGCAACTGAACTGGTATCAAATACCCAGGGGTTGCCATGAACACTAGTAAAATACACATCAATAATATGTATATCAAATATACCTTTGTTCACTTTGCCATCCTTCTTATCCGCCAAGTATCTAGGGCACTTCCACTTCCAGTGACCATTTCGTTTGCAGTAGAAGCACTTAGTTTCAGGCTTGAGTTTAGCTTTGGGTTTCTTCACGAGAGTGACAACTTGCTTGTCATTCTTCTTGAAGTTCCGCTTCTATCCATTTGCCCTTTACTTGAACAAATGGTTTTGTTAACCATCAACACTTGATGCTCTTTCTTGATTTCTACCTTCGCCGATTTCAGCATCGCGAAGAGCTCGGGAATTACTTTCGTCATCCCTTGCATATTATAGTTCATCACGAAGTTCTACTAACTTGGTGATAGTGACTAGAGAAATTTTTCAATTACTATCTTATGTGGAAGAGTAACTCCCACTTGATTCAAGTAATTGTAGTACCCAGACAATCTGAGCACATGCTCATAGGTTGAGCTATTCTCCTCCATTTTGTAGGCAATGTACTGTCAGAGGTCTTATACCTCTCGGCATGGGCATGAGTATGAAATAATAATTTCAACTCCTGGAACATCTCATATGCTCCGTGGCGTTCAAAACGTTCTTGAAGTCCCGGTTCTATGCGGTAAAGCATGGTGCACTAAACTATCAAGTAGTCATCATACCGAGATTTTGTCAAAACATTCATAACGTCTGCATCTGCTCCTGCAATAGGTTTGTCACCTAGCGGTGTATCAAGGACATAATTCTTCTGTGTAGCAATGAGGAAAATCCTCAGATCATGGAACAAGTCCGCATCATTGCTACTAACATCTTTCAACTTAGTTTTCTCTAGGAACATATAAAAACAAATGGGGAGCTACATCGCGAGCTATTGATCTACAACATAGATATGCTAATACTACCAGGACTAAGTTCATGATAAGTTAAAGTTCAATTAATCATATTACTAACGAACTCCCACTTAGATAGACATCCCTCTAGTCATCTAAATGATCACGTGATCCAAATCAACTAAACCATGTTCGATCATCACGTGAGATGGAGTAGTTTTCAATGGTGAACATCTTATGTTGATCATATCTACTATATGATTCACGCTCGACCTTTCGGTCTCGAGTGTTCCGAGGACATATCTCCATGTGCTAGGCTCGTCAAGTTTAACCCTAGTATTCTGCATGTGCAAAACTGTCTTACACCCGTTGTATTTGAACGTAGAGCTTATCACACCCGATCATCACGTGGTGTCTCGGCACGACGAACATTCGCAACGGTGCATACTCAGGGAGTACACTTATAATAATGCTACCGTCGATCTAAGCAAAATAAGATGCATAAAAGATAAAAATGACATGCAATCAATATAAGTGATATGATATGGCCATCATCATCTTGTGTCTTTGATCTCCATCTCCAAGGCACCGTCATAATCACCATCTTCACCGGCGCGACACCTTGATCTCCATCGTAGCATCGTTGTCGTCTCTCCAACTATTGCTTCCATGACTATCGCTACCGCTTAGTGATAAAGTAAAGCAATTACATGACGATTGCATTTCATACAATAAAGCGACAACCATATGGCTCCTGCCAGTTGCCGATAACTTTACAAAACATGATCATCTCATACAATAACGTATTACTCATCACGTCTTGACCATATCACATCACAACATGCCTTGCAAAAACAAGTTAGACGTCCTCTACTTTGTTGTTGCAAGTTTTACGTGGCTACTACGGGCTTAGCAAGAACCGTTCTTACCTACGCATACAAAAACCACAACGATATTTAGTCAAGTATGTGCTGTTTTAACCTTCACAAGGACCGGACGTAGCCACACTCGATTCAACTAAAGTTGGAGAAACTGTCACCCGCCAGCCACCTGTGTGCGAAGCACGTCGGTAGAACCAGTCTCGCGTAAGCGTACGCGTAATGTCTGTCCGGGCCGATTCATCCAACAATACCGCCAAATCAAAGTATGACATGCTGGTAAGCAGTATGACTAGTATCGTCCACAACTCACTTGTGTTCTACTCGTGCATATCATCTACGCATAGACCTGGCTCAGATACCACTGTTGGGGAACGTAGTATTTCAAAAAATATCCTACGATCACGCAAGATCTATCTACTAGATGCATAGCAACAAGAGGGGAGAGTTTGTCTATGTACCCTCGTAGACCGGGAGCGGAAGCGTCTAGTGACGCGGTTGATGTAGTCAAACTTCTTCGCATCCAACCGATCAAGCACCGTACGTACGGAGCCTCCGCGTTCAGCACACGTTCAGCTTGATGACTTCCCACGAGCTCTTGATCCAGTAGAACTTCGCGGAGAGTTTTGTCAGCACGACGGTGTGGTGACGGAGATGATGAAGCTACCGGTGCAGGGCTTCGCCTAAGCACTGCAACGGTATGACCAAGGTGTGTCTCTGTGGAGAGAGGCACCGCACACGGTTGGGAGAGATAAACTGATCAACTTGTGTCTCTATGGGGTGCCTCTACCCTCGTATATAAAGGAGTGGAGGAGGGGGAGGGCCGGCCCTCTCTATGGCGCGCCCTAGGGAGTCCTACTCCCACCGGGAGTAGGATTCCTCCTTTCCTAGTAGAACTAGGAACCCTTCCGAGTAGTAGGAGTAGGAGAGAAGGAAAGGGAAAAGAGAAGAGAAGGAAGGAGGGGGCACAGCCCCTCTGTCAGGGATATTACTAGCAGGTATGAACCGGCTAGTGTAAACTGGCTTATTATAATATGTTTGTATGGTTATAATATTTAGTAAAGGCTACGGCCCATGAGATCTTAGGGCCCATGTATAGAGTTATGGTTTGTAAACCGCCCGATGATGTAACTTGAGAGATAAGGAAGAAAGAGCAGAGACCGAGGCGGACACGAGTATGAGCCGGCCTCTGGACTCTGTAAACCGGACCGGGCGTCGCCTCTATATAAAGGGACGACCCGGCGACGGTTCAGGGACAAGCAAGAAACAACCCGTCGAGGCACAGGCAAGCAATCCGCTCCCTGTTCATCGACGCCCAAGCAATACCAAACCAAACTATACGTTGGCTTTTACCTTCATCGAAGGGGCCGAACTAGTATAAACCCTCTGTGTCCTTTGTGTGCTTTTAACCCCTTCAAGCTAACCCGTGTGATGGTTCCTTCATCAAGTCCGTTAAACCGGACATCTGCCGTGTTATTTCCACGACAGTTGGCGCCCACCGTGGGGCCTCCGCACGATGGTTTCGAGTTCTTGAAGGGTAGCTTTGAAGGGCTCAAGGGCTACGTTGTCGGCCGGATGGCCAAGAGTCGCCGCGGCTGGATCTACATCGACGATGCGGGTTGGGGACCGGAGGCCGATTCAATTGAATACGGATACCGGGTTCCCTTCGGTGGCATCCATGTCTTCATCGGCAAGATCGGCGAACCGGGACCTGAGCCGGACATCTTCCCCAACATCATCGAGCCGGCTCAGCGTGCGAGATCGGCCCGGATTCAGCCCGCCATGAAGCACGTTTTCGGTGGAGCAGTTCACGGGATCCGAACCGGGGACGGATCGGAATCCGGTGGTGAAACAGTTGTCTACTCCGATGACGAATCTTCCTCCGGAGAGACTGAGTCTTTGTATCAGTTGCAGGACGGCCAGTCTGAGGGTGAGTCCGACGGAAACAGTATTTCGGGCCCCTTTGTCCCGCCAAACCGGGTGGCTGTCTTTATGGCCGGCTCACAACCTACGCCGCAGTCCACGGTGATCGGGGCGACAGCAGAAGCTGGTGTAGGGGGGAGTGGCCAGGCCCTCTCCCCCGCTGATGTTCTATCCACCTTAGTCGAGGAGTTTACAGCCCGAGCCATGGCAGAGGTGCCTCCAGCAGACAAGGCGCAACATGATGCAGAGCTCCTTCAGCTAAAGGGCCGGATTGATAAAGCAAGGGATGATTTGAAAACAGAGAGGCTATGATAGCGATAAGGCAGGCGGAGCTGAATGATCAGGCCTTTCATCTAAGGATGGAGCAGGCCCCAGTACAGGGAGTAAGGGGTCGAAAATATCAATCTCGTCTACCGTCGGTTTATGAAGCGACAGATCTGTTCAGGACACTCGGGGCTGGGACCAGCAATGATCCGGCTTCAAACCGGAGGGCACCCCCAGCCAGGGATGAGCCGGTTCAGCAGCCTACTACGGAGCAAGATCGGCGGATCACGTCTGCACCTCACGTTCCTACCCCTCCAGGTCATTATTCAAATCCGTTGGATAACATCGTTGCTGCTGCTGCACGTTTGGCCGCTTTACCCGTTGAGGGGACGTCCCCGGTAGCATTGGAGGCACGCAAGGTCCAGGATCTACTTAATACGGCGTTAGTACAGCAGCAAGCATATTCTCATAGCAGGGAAAGGCTACATTCAACACCATGTCCCAGCCGGAGTTACACTAGGCATTGGGAGGAACCAGAAGTGTCTAGCAGTGAACGCAGGCGACATCATCGCAGACAGAATAATCCGGCAGCCGCAGACGCACAAGCTCAGGAGGCAAACCGGGTTAGATCGGTAGCTCGGGAGGAGATCTGTCAAACGACGCCGGTTCAAACAGCCACAGCAGAGACAGGAGTCACAACGAGTTCCTTTGGAGTGCAGTGTCTTATCCCCGCTTTACGGAGTGTGAAGCTGCCCAAGGATTTCAAAGGTCCGCGTAAGGTGCCTAATTACACAGCAGATCTGGCTCCAGAAGCTTGGGTTGAGAGTTACGAGATGGCTATGGAGATGCTGGATGTGGATGAAGCGGCTTGTGCAAAATATTTTACTATGATGCTTGAAGGTACAGCCCGGACCTAGCTAAAGGGTTTACCCCCTAACTCCATCGGGTCATGGGGAGAGCTACGTCGCCAGTTTATTAAAAACTTCAAGGATACGTGCAAGCAGCCAATGTCAATAGTGGATCTAGCAGCATGTGTGCAAGGAGAACAGGAATCTACAAGTGCATGGGTGCGGCGAGTCTCAGAGATCTTGCATTCTTCGAATAGTATCAATCCCAGTACGGCGATAGTGACTTTAGAGAACAATTGCCGGTTTGAGTCTCTAAAGCTAAAATTGGGACGGCTTAAGCGCGATTGTAACGATATGGGAACTCTTATGAGTGCTCTGGTAAAGTATGGGGACTCTGACAATACTAAGTACCCGGAAGCGGAAGGAGACAAGGCAGGGAAAGTTAACAAGCCCGGTAAACCGGCACAAGGTAATCCGGCCACTGCAAGTTTCTTGGGCAAGCGAAAAGCGGAAGGTGGCTCTGATTTCGTGGCCAATACCCAAGTTCAAGAGGGTTTCCAGCACAATATGGGCAGACCACCCCCACAAACCGGCGGAGAGAATGTTAGTTGGGACCAGGAGTTAAGTCAGCCTTGTCCGAAACATAGCACAAGGGGACGACCATTGAAGCATACTATTGGAGAATGCAGGCCCTTGATGGAAGCAATAGTGGGCCGCTTCAATTCTAATGACAGGCCTCCAAATGGTGGTTCAGGCCCGGGGTTCCATGGTCCGGGTCATCAAGGGAGCAGCTCCGGATCAGGATATCGAGGCAATAGCGGTGGTTATCAAGGCAGGGCAAACAATCAATATGGTCAAGGTGGTTATAATAATCGTGGTAATCAACCTCATGGTCAGAATGGTTACAATAACCAAGGCAGCCAACAACAGGGCCAAGGTAATCACAATAACCAGGGTAATCAGCAGCGTCAGCAACAGCAATCGCAATCCGGATATCAGAGTAATCCGAAGGAGTTGAGTAGTGGGCAATATCATGTGTTCACCACGAGTCTGTGTAAACGAGATCAGAAGGTTTTAAAGCGGGCAGTCCACGCGGTTGAACCGGCGACGCCGCAATTCCTGCGCTGGTTAGAGCAGCCCATTATATGGAGCAGAGAAGATCACCCGATGCGGGTGGATAATCCGGGCCACTTAGCTTTGGTGGTAGCACCACAGGTGGGTGGATACAAGTTCACTAAAGTTCTTATGGACGGCGGCAGCAGCATCAACATCTTGTATTATGAGACCTTCCGTCGAATGGGCTTGACGGATAAGAAACTGAGGCAGTCAAACACAGTGTTCCATGGGGTGGTTCCAGGTAAGTCAGCTTATCCAGTTGGGAAAATTGACTTAGAAGTTAACTTTGGAGATGAGCATGATTCCAGGTCCGAGATGATAACCTTCGAAGTCGTCAAGATCCGTAGCCCTTATCACGCTCTGTTCGGGAGGACGGCTTATGCCAAGTTTATGGCCAGACCGTGTTATGTTTACCTGCAGCTCAAGATGCCGGGTCACAAAGGCACGATTACGGTTCACGGAAGTCGCAAGATAGCCTTGGAGTGTGAAGAGGGAGACGCTGCTTACGCGGAGGCAGTGTGTGCCACAGAAGAGTTAAAGTTTTATAAGGATAATGTTGATCCGGTAGATATGACCCCGTTGAAGAAGCCAACTACGGAGCATGATCCGGCGTTAAAATTTAAATCGGCAGAGGAGACCAAGCAAGTTGATTTCGTGCCAGGCGATTCATCCAAGCAGTTCACGATTAGCGCTAACCTTGATCCCAAATAGGAAAGCGCGCTCATCGAGTTCATCCGTGAGAACCGGGATATCTTTGCATGGAAACCTTCTGACATGCAAGGTATACCAAGGGAACTCACTGAGCACAGTCTTAATATTGATCCAAAGTTTAAACCGGTCAAACAGTACCTGCGCCGCTTCAACGAAGAGAGGCGCAAGGCTATAGGAGAGGAAGTGGCCAGACTTTTGGCTGCGGGGTTCATAGTGGAAGTTTTTCACCCAGAGTGGTTGGCTAATCCGGTGCTGGTGTTAAAAAAGAATGGAAAGTGGAGAATGTGTGTGGACTACACAGACCTCAATAAAGCTTGTCCAACGGATCCTTTTGCTCCTCCTCGCATTGATCAGATCATCGATGCTACAGCGGGATGTGAGCGGCTAAGTTTTTTGGATGCATACTCAGGGTACCACCAGATCAAGATGGCGGTTAAGGACCAAGAGAAGACAGCTTTCATAACTCCTTTTGGTGCTTTTTGCTATGTATCTATGCCTTTTGGGCTCAAGAGTGCCCAAGCAACTTATCAGCGTTGCGTGCAGAACTGTCTTAAGGGGCAGATAGGGAGAAATGTTCATGCCTATGTGGACGATATCGTGGTGAAGTCAAGGAAGGAAGAGACGCTAATAGAGGACCTCAAGGAGACCTTTGATAATCTTCGGGCCTATAAAATGATGCTTAATCCGGAGAAGTGTGCTTTTGGTGTTCCGGCAGGCAAGCTCCTTGGGTTTTTGGTGTCAAACAGAGGAATAGAAGCTAATCCGGAGAAAATCAAGGCAATCACATCTTTAACAAAGCCGGTTTGCATTAATGATGTTCAGCGTATCGCTGGCCGGATCACAGCATTGAGCCGGTTTATTAGCCGTTTGGGGGAGAAGGCGATTCCGCTTTATCAGATGCTGAGAAAGACGGATCGGTTTATATGGAGTGATGAGGCAAATACTGCGTTTGAGGATTTGAAGCGACAGCTAGCCAGGCCCCCAGTCCTAGCTGCCCCTGTTGATAATGAGCCTTTGTTGTTATATGTTGCCGCCAACGCACGGGCAGTTAGTGTGGCAATTGTGGTTGAACGCAAGGAAGCAGGAAAGGAATACCCGGTTCAGCGTCCGGTTTATTACGTGAGTGAAGTACTCATTGAGTCCAAGCAGAGGTACCCACATTGGCAGAAACTGGTGTATGATGTGTTTATGGCAAACCGGAAGTTGAAGCACTATTTCCAAGGTCATCCAATAACTGTGGTTAGTTCAGCGCCGTTAGGGGACATAATCCAGAACAGGGAAGCTACAGGTAGAGTGGCGAAGTGGGCCACTGAGCTCAGCCCGCATGAGTTGAAATATGTGCCACGAACCGCCATAAAATCTCAGGCGTTGGTGGATTTCATCAATGATTGGACAGAATTACAAACACCTGAGGAGAAGCCGGATCTGACATACTGGACGATTCACTTTGACGGTTCAAGACAGTTAGAAGGCTCGGGGGCTGGAGTTGTCTTAACTTCCCCATGAGGTGATAAGTTTTGTTACGTCCTTTGTTTATTGTTTCCTTGTACTAATAATGCAGCAGAGTATGAAGCATTACTTCATGGTTTACGGATGGCAAAGGAGATGAACTTGAGCCGGGTTAAGTGTTTTGGCGATTCAGATTTGGTGGCATAGCAAGTTTCAGGCAAGTGGGATTCGAGAGATCCCCTCATGGCAGCTTACAGACGAGAAGTGGAAGCAGTTGCTGGATATTTCAAAGGATATCAAGTAGACCACATAGACCGGCGAAAGAACGAAGCGGCTGATGCTTTAAGCCGGTTGGGTTCTCAACGTAAACCGGTACCACCAAATACTTTTCTGGATGAGCTGCACAGTCCATCAGTACAAGTACCGTCGGAGGAAGAACTGGCTATTCTGGATCCGGAGGCACAGTTAGTTGCAGCACTTCATGTTATTCCGGATTGGACGCGGCCTTATTTGGCATATCTGAGCCGAGGAGAGCTACCGGACGATGAAATATAAGCACGGCAGATAATCCGGCGTTCTAAGTCCATGACAATTGCAAATGGGGAACTTCATCATCGCAGTGTTTCTGGAGCGTTTCAGCGGTGTGTGTCAGCTGAGGAAGGTTGCGAGATTCTTCGCGAGATCCATGAAGGGGATTGTGGTCATCATGCCGGTTCAAAATCATTGGTAGCTAAAGCTTTTCGACATGGTTTTTATTGGTTAACAGCTCATGCTGATGCGGCGGATCTAGTCCGGAAGTGTGATGCTTGTCAAAAGTTTTCGCGACGTGCTCTTGTTCCGGCACAGGAGCTCCGGATGAAACCAATAACCTGGCCGTTTGTGACTTGGGGGCTTGATATGGTTGGACCTTTTAAGTGATCCCAAGATCAGAAAACACATCTACTTGTGGCGGTGGATAAGTTTACAAAGTGGATTGAGGCAGAACCTGTGAGCAAGTGTGATGCAGCCACAGCGGTCAAGTTCATCAAAAAGGTAATTTTCCGGTTTGGCTTTCCACACAGCATCATCACAGATAACGGCACCAATTTATCTAAGGGTGAGATGGAGGAATTTTGTCAACGAGAACATATTCGCCTAGATGTATCTTCTGTGGCCCACCCTCAAACCAATGGTCAAGCTGAAAGAGCAAACCAGGAGATTTTGCGAGGTATCAAGCCCCGGCTTATGACTCCCTTGCAAAGAACCCCAGGATGTTGGGTTGAGGAATTACCATCTGTCCTCTGGAGTATCAACACTACGCCAAACCGGTCCACAGGTTATATGCCTTTCTTTATGGTATATGGTGCTGAAGCGGTCCTTCCAAGTGATATCCGTCATGATTCACCAAGGGTGACAGCCTATGTTGAAGCGGCTAACGAACAGGCAAGACAAGACAGTTTGGACCGGTTGGATGAAGAGCGTGATATAGCAGCCGCACGGTCTGCGATTTATCAACAAGACTTACGCAAATATCACAGCCACCGGATTAAGAGCAGAACATTCCAGGAGGGAGACTTAGTACTCCGGCTCATCCAGGACCAAACAGATATGCACAAGCTATCCCCACCTTGGGAAGGGCCCTTTGTGGTCAGCAAGAATCTGCACAACGGTTCATATTACCTGGTGGACGTTCGAGAACACAAGGACTCACAAACATCGGTAGAGGAGACAAAGAGGCCATGGAACATCGCCCTCTTACGGCCCTACTATACCTGAGCCATGAGCTCCACTGTATCCTATGTATATATTATGATTAATGAATAAACCGGCACCCTCGGTAAACCAGGGGCTCAGCCTTTTTTCCAATACAAATATCTTATGAGGACAACAATACATATAGTATCATATGTCATATTTCAAACATATCGATCGGTTTAAAGCTGATTTTGCAGAATATATACTTAGAAGCAATAAAACTCCCTGAAGAGCGTAAGGTCACATCCGGCTCAAAGAGGACGCTTCATGAAAACCCTCTGGATGGTAATCCATCCAGTGATTGGTTCAAGATTCACCCATGGTTCTATGGAACCATGGAGGCCCTCTGGACAGGCGATAGCCATCCAGTGATTGGCTTATGTTTACCCATGGTTTCATGGAACCATGGAGGCCCTCTGGACAGGCGACAGCCATCTAGTGATTGCTGAAAGTTTTACCCATGGTTTCATGGAACCATGGAGGCCCTCTGGACAGGCGGTAGCCATCCAGTGATTGGCTTATGTTTACCCATGGTTTCATGGAACCATGGAGGCCCTCTGGACAGGCGACATCCATCCAGTGATTGGCTAAAGTTTACCCATGGTTTCATGGAACCATGGAGGCCCTATGGACAGGCGACAGCCACCCAGTGATTGGCTAAAGATTTTCTTATGGTTCCTATGGATGATTCGGCCACATCCATCGACCGGCCCTCTGGATGGTAAGTCCATTCCATTGATTGGCTGAACCTTGCTTTGAGCTTGGCAGCTCGTAAAAAGCCTCGACTACACGGTTTTATTTGCAAATTTGCATTTCTGATCTTTATGTGTTATGGTTCTTTAATCCGGAGTGGGACAATTCAAGAAATTGACCACACATCTACAAAGTTAAAAATCTGAGTCATGAGCACCAGCATGAGTACAAAGTCTGGGTTATCAAGCACCAGCAAGAGTTAATCCGGTGTTTATCATAACCCAGAACAATCATCAGGCAGAAGCAAAGTAAGAAGCTAAACATGATTTAAACCGGCAGCTTCTATAAGACCATGGATTATTTAAAAACTCCCTTCAAAAAGGCAAGATTCGCCGGATTAAGAATATCAAGCATACTTGATCTCAGGTATAAAGTTATTTCTGATGTAAGTATACACTTGTTGGATATATTGTGGGAACAATTTAATGGGTCCAGCGGTAAAACCGTTAGGATATATGTTCAGTACTGTGTATCCAGGAACAGATGATATGCAGGACGCGCCATGTTAGAACAAATTGGCAATGATAAAACAAGAAGTATCCGGATCAAACAGACATAGTTTTCAGCTATCCTATTACAAGGCATAGCAAGCCTGACGGATTAAAGATTGTTCGATAAATGGGACTGCAACTACAACACTAAACTATGAGCTATGCTCCCTCCTGCTGAGACGGCTGGGCATCAACTTGATCCGGAGTCTCCTCTTCTTCTTGAAGCGGCTGGAAGTCCGGGACGCACCAGTCGATTTTTGTTAAGGCACGGAAGTACATCTCTTCATTGATAAGTTCAGACGGATCGGTATCTGGAGCGAAGGTATGAGGGCGCACTGGGGGGATTAGATTGACGGTATCATAAACCGGCCGCTCCACCCGCTCGTTCTGCAAATCGTACCCCAGATGATACCTGGATAAATCTGATTCGGCTGCTAGTTTGCTGGCGAGAGGACGCATCTCCTTCGTCAAGGCATGGAGATCCTTTTCAGTAAAAGCTGATCCGTCTTCTTTAGTGTCGGGATACCCACTAAAGGCTTCCTCCGAATCAAAATCTGGGACCCAAGCCTTCGCTCTGGTAAGCGCCGTGAGAGAGCCGGCTTGAGCGGCAGACATCTTAACTTCCTCCAAACGGACCGGCAAGACAGACAACTTTTGCAAGGTGCCTTGGATGGTAGTAGGGGCCGGTTTATTGAAGGATGTTGCACTTATGATCCTTTGTGCGCCGGAATACAGCTGCTCGACCAAAGTATAACATGCCTTGAGTTTTTTCCGTAAGTCATCCCCAAGATGGGTGACACGGCGCCCTGCATATGATTATCACAGTTAAACCGGCATGGATGGAAGATTACAAGGATGAAAGCAGGGATGCAGATTAAATACTTACCAAAGACTACAGAAGTCATCAACTCTATTTGCCGCTTTAAACCGGTTAACTCTTCAGTCACCGGATTAAGCGCTTCTTCGGCATCTTTGGCCCTTTTCTCCAGATCTTTCTTCTGAACCTCAAAGGCGGTCCGCTCTTCTTCAAAGAATTTCTTCAGTTGTTCAGCAGTCTTCAAACTCAGCTTCAGATCTTTCTTGGCTTTAGAAGCAGCAGCCTCCGTTTCAGCAAGTCGGCTCCAGAGTTCATTGATTTCGTCAGCACTCCGGTTTAAATCAGCCTGCAAGGATGATCAAGTAATAAGCGGAAATAGTTCAAAGACAAAGTCTCAAGCACACAAACAAGTTGTATACTTGACACTTGGGGGCTAATGGGCAAATGAAGTGTTAAACAGCAGCGATTCAAAGACAAAGTATCAAGCATACAAACAAGTTGTCTACTTGACACTTGGGGACTAATGGATAATTGAAGTATCAAAGGAAAAGTCAAGCAAGTCCCAGGCACATAAACCGAGTTATGCCCCTGGCACTTGGGGGCTAATGTAAGATCATTCGATTCATCGGGAAGTACCGGTTCACCTTCTCAATATAAGCTAAACCGGAACTTGGGGGCTGATATGGTATGGACAGAAGTACATTGAAAGTTAAAAGAAGATGCAAGGGATTACCTCATACTTGTCCTTCATCATGTTAATCAGGCCTGCTTCATAGTCTCGACCTGTATGGAGCCGGTTCAAGTACCCAGAATAGAGCTCCTGGGCACTCATGTCAGCAAAACTGGACAGTTCGGTACTCCATTTACCCTTTTCTTTATACACCTTCTCCGCTTTAGCCGTATGTTTGGCTAAGACAGTGGGCTCAGCGGGAGCGGTATAAGCCGTATGAGTTATTTCCACATCCGGAGAAGCAATAGTTGGTGGTGGGGTTGCAGTATGAACCGGACTGGCAGGAGCCGGATTGGTCTGAGGAGTATTGGCCCGGGCAGGACTGGACGGTTCACGAACGTCCTCGGCATTGGGATTCTCAGGCATAGTAGTGTGGTCTGCAGGGGCAGGATCTTCAAGGGGAATTGTACGTTCGCCTTCCGGAGGGACAGTTGAGTCCGGATCAGCCGCCAGATCCTCAACAACAGTCTCAGCAGTTGCTTGGTTGGCCTTTGGTTTTTTACTAGGCTTTGGCTTGCTGAAGGAAGTTGGAGAAACAAATTAGAACTGTAAGACAAAGTGCAATCATAAACCGGATAAATTTAAAAGACTTACCCTGGGACAGTTTTCAGGGGTGGAAGTTGCGTTGCAGTTGATTCACCGGAAGAGGATAACGGAGTCTCCTGATAATCAGGGTCAGACGGTTTAGAGGTTTGCGTATAAGCCCAGCCTTGGGATGAAGGAGGGTTGGAGAGAGTATAACCTCAGAGCGGCACCTCCGAGCCGGAGTAAGAGATATTCCGGATGATTCCACTGCAAGACCGCTATGGCGAGTGGTCCGGCGAAGGGCTTCGTGTTGTTGTTTCTTCAAAAGAAAATTAGGATCCAATTGAGCATAAGGGTGAGAAAACTGATATTTCCGGACTGTCCGACGACTTTTTTGTGGAAGTGGTTCTGAATCGGAAGAAAGGATAGTTACCTCAACTTCAGCCGGTCTATCTCCTTCAGCCAACTCCTGCGAAAAGTTATCATTAGATACAGGTATGAATAAAAGCGAATAAGTTAAAGCCGGATCAATTCATACCTCAGAGTCCGGATCGTCATCCTCAGCATGAGAACCAGAGCCACCAGCTGCATTCCTCTTTTTGGAAGCAAAGGTTTTCCGACGCGGCAGTTTTCCGGTTTTCTCCTGAGGTTTCCTTTTCCAAAAGGGATCCTCAGCCTGTTCGAAAGAAGAAAGATAATTGAAAGAACGGTCTAAAAGAACGGATTACAAATACATGGCAGAGAATCAGACTTACTGCAGGCAGTCTATTTTTCTTGTAGTACGGAGCCAACCCGGTCTGGCTGCATTCATCTATAGGGACATTGAGCATTTTCTTGGCCGATTCGATAACTTCCGAGTCGGAAAGTTTTTCCTTGGTAAACCGTTGAGGGTCATCCGGTTTACCAGAATACTTACACATCAAGCTTGGACGCCGGCTCAAAGGAAGGATCCTCCAAGAGAGCCTGCAACGTGTAAAATCTACTCCGGTTAAACCATTGGCCATAAAAGCCTTTAGCCTGGCAAGTTGCGAGGCAAACCGGGGTCGCTCCGCGGAACTAAGGCGCTGTGGCAAGGGGTGATCCTCCGGAAGACGGTGCTCGCGGTAACCCGGCAATGGGTTTTCCCCCTCAGGTGAAGTGTCAATACAATAAAACCAAGATTTATTCCAGTCTTTGGGGTGTGTGTGGAGAGCAGCATGAGGAAAGACTGCATCTTTTCTCTTCTGAATACTGACCCCTCCTAACTCTTGATGAGGTCCACTGGTGAACTCAGTTCGCCGATTCAGGTGGAAAAAGTCCCGGAATAGGTCGACTGACGGTTCTTCTTGCTAATACACTTCAGAGAACACTTGGAAATCACAGATGTTGGAAACAGAGTTGGGACCTATGTCCTGAGGATGGAGTTGGAAGGCAGCAAGTACATCCCGGAAAAACTTTGAACCGGGAGGAGTGAAGCCTCGAGCGATGTGGTCGAAGAAGACAATAATTTCCCCCTCTTTGGGAGTAGGAGGGCATTCTTCTCCTGGAGCCCTCCATTTTAAAACGGCCTGAGGGCCTAAGGTACCGTTTTCAGCAGCATTAGCTAAATCTTCTTCTGTTACAGTGGAGGGAACCCAGTTGCAAGAGACAAACTGTTTGGCCATAGCGACAGATGAAACAAGTGCTGAAAAGGTAAAGTGTAAGACCGGATTATTCGAGTACAACGGCATAAACCAGAAGACACATGCAAGGGTCACGCTACGGTTCAGACAAGGGACTAATGATATGGCTAACCCGACAATAAAACAGGGAGCTGTGTTACTACCGGTTCATGACAGCAAAAGAAAAAGAGCTAAACCGTCGCGCTCATCGTTAAATTTTTTACAAGAACAGTGTATGACAGTTTAAACCGGAGCATACTTGACAGATCTACAAAGGAGAAGAAACAAGTGTTCACAGACAGATAAAGTAAAACAGATCTGAGCGTCCAAGAAAAAGAAAAAGAAATGCAAGGATATTACGGGAAGAACTACAAGGGTTTTATACAGAGCGGATAATCTACAGGTTAAGATCTGAAGCATATATCGGCGGAACCAAAGCAAGTCTAAAAAGCAAGAATCAAAGGTCGAAATTTCGGTGAAACTTGGCATCTACGATGAACAAATGAAACTACCACTGAAGCTTAATGGCGGAGGTGTGAAGAAGAACCCTAGAGGTTACGGATCTACAGTGAGGAAGAAGATAAAAAACCTGAGAAGTGGCGGCGGAGTCTTTTCTGGTCAACCTCAGGTCGATGCAGCGGCCGGCGAAGACGTAGATTCAGCGGTCGGCGGCGGCGGCTTGAGCTCGGGCGGTAATGGAGCTTTGAGTTCGGGCGACGGAGGAGGAAGAAAGAGCGGAAGAAGATAATGAATGGGGACAGCGGTATTTATAGAAGAAAGGCAGATCTGAAACGACATGTGCGGGATTCGAGGAGGCAAAGGATTGGATAAAGATCCTCTGTCGCCTCGATTTTCGGGACAACCCTTAAACAAAGCCGATGGACAGCTCGCGGCGTTAAATGCGGAAGTGATGTCACGGACAGATTAAGTGATTCTCGAGGATGACGTCAGGGCCGGTTTACAAAAAATGAGAAGACACAAGGAAGAAAATTATGCAAGACTGAGAAGATTGATGTGAACAAGTTCAAATCATTCTGGGGCCTAATGTCAGGGATATTACTAGCACGTATGAACCGGCTAGTGTAAACCGGCTTATTATAATATGTTTGTATGGTTGTAATATTTAGTAAAGGCTACGGCCCATGCGATCTTAGGGCCCATGTATAGAGTTATGGTTTGTAAACCGCCCGATGATGTAACTTGAGAGATAAGGAAGAAAGAGCAGAGACCGAGGCGGACACGAGTATGAGCCGGCCTCGGGACTCTGTAAACCGGACCGGGCGTCGCCTCTATATAAAGGGACGACCCGGTGACGGTTCAGGGACAAGCAAGAAACAACCCGTCGAGGCACAGGCAAGCAATCCGCTCCCTGTTCATCGACACCCAAGCAATACCAAACCAAACTAGACGTAGGCTTTTACCTTCGTCGAAGGGGCCGAAATAGTATAAACCCTCTGTGTCCTTTGTGTGCTTTTAACCCCTTCAAGCTAACCCGTGCGATGGTTCCTTCATCAAGTCCGTTAAACCGGACATCTGCCGTGTTATTTCCACGACACCCTCCCCCTAGTCCAATTCGTACTAAGCCTGGGGGGTGCAACCTCCTCTCTCTCATCCCCCTAAAGCCCAATAAGGCCCATATACTCCCCGACGAATTCCCGTAACTCTCCGGTACTCCAAAAAAATACCCGAATCACTCAGAACCTTTCCGATGTCCGAATATAGTCGCCCATTATATCGATCTTTATGTCTCGACTATTTCGAGACTCCTCGTCATGTACCCGATCTCATCCGGGACTCCGAACTACCTTCGGTACATCAAAACACATAAGCTCATAATACCGATTGTCATCAAACGTTAAGCGTGCGGACCCTACGGGTTCGAGAACTATGTAGACATGTCCGAGACTCATCTCCAGTCAATAACCAATAGCGGAACCTGGATGCTCATATTGGCTCCTACATATTCTACGAAGATCTTTATCGGTCAAACCGCATAACAACATACGTTGTTCCCTTTGTCATCGGTATGTTACTTGCCCGAGATTCGATCGTCGGTATCACCGTTCCTAGTTAATCTCGTTACCGGCAAGTCTCTTTACTCGTTCCGTAATACATCATCTCGTGACTAACTTATTAGTCATTTGCGTGCAAGGCTTATTATGATGTGTATTACCGAGAGGGCCCCGAAATACCTCTCTCACACTCGGAGTGACAAATCCTATTCTTGATCTATGCCAACACCACGAACACCTTCGGAGACACCTGTAGAGCATCTTTATAATCACCCAGTTACGTTGTGACGTTTGATAGCACACAAGGTGTTCCTCCGGTATTCGGGAGTTGCATAATCTCATAGTCATAGGAACATGTATAAGTCATGAAGAAAGCAATAGTAGTAAAACTAAACGATCATAGTGCTAAGCTAACGGATGGGTCTAGTCCATCACATCATTTTTCTAATGATGTGATCCCGTTGATCAAATGACAACTCATGTCTATGGTTAGGAAACATAACCATCTTTGATCAATGAGCTAGTCTAGTAGAGGCATACTAGGGACACTCTGTTTTGTCTATGTATTCACACATGTACTAAGTTTCCGGTTAATACAATTCTAGCATGAATAATAAACTTTTATCATGATATAAGGAAATAAATGATTACTTTATTATTGCCTCTAGGGCATATTTCCTTCAAAAGTAGCAAGCTAAAGTTTTTACTTTGTTTAACAAAAGTTATATTAGAACACCTAAACCTGATGAATAAATTAAAGTAGAGCCTAATATTGCTATGGTCAAGGATCTCTTGGAAGAAAATGTACATGTGCATGTTATTTGCTTTAATGAAGAAGCTGCTAGAATTGCCAAACCTGATAAAAAGGACAAACATAGACATGTTGGCATGCCCTTTTGTCTTGTTCAAAATAGGAGATCATTGTTATCATGGTTTATCTGACATAGGTGCTAGTGTGAGTGCTATCCCTTACTCTTTATACCAAGAAATTATGAATGACATAACACCTGCAGAAATAGAAGACATTGATATCACTATTAAACTGGCTAATAGAGACACTATATCACCAATTGGGATTGTTAGAGATGTTGAATTCTTTTGTGGGAAAATAAAATACCCCACTGATTTTCTTGTTCTTGGTTCCCCACAAGATGACTTATGTCCCATTATCTTTGGTAGACCATTCTTGAACACCGTTAATGCTCAGATAGATTGTAAGAAACAAACTGCCGGTGTTAGTTTTTGGTGATGAGTCTCGTGAATTTAATTTTTTCAAGTTTAATAGAAAGCTTCCGGAAACAAATTGCCTAGTAAGGATGAAATCATCGGTCTTACTTCTATTGTTGTGCCTCCTACTGATCCTCTAGAACAATATTTGCTAGACCATGAAAATGATTTACATATGCATGAAAGAAATGAAACAGATGGTATTTTCTTTGAACAACGTCCTCTACTTAAACACAATTTACCTATTGAAACTCTAGGGGGGCCCCCTCCACCTAAAGGTGATCCTGTGTTTGAATTATTACAATTGGCTGACACTTTGAAATATGCTTATCTTGATGAAAAGAAGATATATCATGTTATTATTAGGGCTAACCTTTCAGAACATGAAGAAGAAATATTATTGAAAGTTCTAAGGAAGCACCGAGCTGCTATTGGATATACTCTTGATGATTTAAAGGGCATTAGTACCACTCTATGTCAGCATAAGATTAATATGGAACATGATGCTAATCCCATTGTCGATCATCAATGTCGGTTAAACCCCGAAGATGAAAGAAGTGGTAAGAACAGAAATATTAAAACTTCTGGAAGCAGGTATAATCTATCCTATAGCTGATAGTAGATGGGTACGTCCCGTTCATTGTGTTCCTAAGAAAGGAGGCATTACTGTTGTTCCTAATGATAAGAATGAACTTATTCCACAAAGAATTGTTACAGGCTATAGAATGGTAATTGATTTTAGAAAAATAAATAAAGCAACAAGAAAAGATCATTACCCTCTGCCTTTTATTGATCAAATGCTAGAAAGATTATCAAAGCACACACAGTTTTGCTTCCTTGATGGATACTCTGGCTTTTCACAAATACATGTTTCTCAACCTGATCAAGAAAAGACTACTTTTACTTATCCCTTTTGTCGTGGATTTAGCATGGC
This sequence comes from Secale cereale, assembly GCA_902687465.1. Lineage (NCBI taxonomy): Eukaryota > Viridiplantae > Streptophyta > Magnoliopsida > Poales > Poaceae > Secale > Secale cereale. Next base: position 52,285,301 of record LR738715.1, read on the forward strand.
AGATGTCCTAGCAAAAGTACTTAGTCGTGAGGCCATCGCTCGCGTTAGCTCAAAGGGGTTAAAGCGGACGAAGGACACAGTGGTTTTATACTAGTTCGGGCCCTTCGATGAAGGTAAAAGCCTACGTCTAGTTTGGTGTGGTATTGCTTGGGCTTCGATGACCAGGGAGCGAATCCGCTTTGCCTGTGTCTCGAGCTATTGTTTCTTGTCCTGAACCATCGCCAGGTCGTCCCTTTATATAAGAGGTGACGCCCGGTCCGGTTTACAGAGTCCCGAGGCCGGCTCATAATCATGTCCGCCTCGGCCCCTGCTCTTCCTATCTTACATCCCAAGTTACACAGTATGACGGTTTACAAATCATGGGCCCTAACATATGGGCTCTAAGCCTCCTGGGCTACAATCTTTTACTTCATATTTCGCTGGTCCTCTCTGATAATATAATCTTGATAACTTAAACCGGACCCTCCTAGCCGGTTTATACCTGGTAGTAAATCCCTGACACCTTTGGAACTTATGCTTATAGATGTGTGCCTTTTGGTTTATGCAATGCACCTGCTACCTTTCAAAGATGTATGACTGCAATATTCTCTGACTTATGTGAAAAGATTGTGGAAGTTTTCATGGATGATTTCTTTGTCTATGGGAAGTCTTTTGATGATTGTTTAAGCAATCTTGTTCGAGTTTTGCGGAGATGTGAACAAACAAGTCTTGTCTTGAATTGGGAGAAATGCCACTTAATGGTTAATGAAGGTATTGTCTTGGGTCATAAGATTTCTGAAAAGGGTACTGAAGTGGACAAAGCTAAGGTTGATGCAATTGAGAAAATGCCATGTTCTAAGGATAACTTAAACCTGGTAGTAATATCCCTGACATTAGGCCCCAGATTGATTTGAACCTGTTCATGTCAATCTCCAAAGTCTTGTACAACCTTTCGTTTCCGCAGCTTCAGTGTGCTTGGTAAACCGGCATGACGTCATCCCTCTGTGTCGCTTTAAACCGTCGTGACATCATCCGCGCATTCAATGCCTGCACCTGTTTTTTACCTTTACTTATTAAAGCTCTGAAGATCGAGGCGACAACTCAATCCATATCCGATTTTTGGTCTCCTCGATTCCCGCACCTGCCGTTTTATCTCCTCGGCCTATAAATAGGGCCGAGGGCCATCTCTTTATCCCCTCTGCTCCGTCTTCCTCTGTCCTCCAGCGCTCAAGCTCCGCCGCCGTCCTTCGAGCTCGTCGTCTTCACCAAGCCCGGCCGCTGCATCAACCTGAGCGTGTCAAGAGATTCGTCGCCGTCCTTCCGCTTCCTCGGGTGCGTTACTTCTTCTTCCCCATAGATCTTAGTTCTAGGGTTTCTCGGGAGCTCGCGGATGAACCTCTGCTCCTCGCTATTCATCACCATAGGTGGTTCTTAGCCGTAGATGTTAAATCTTTTTAGGTCAACTCTTGTATGCGCGACTCCGCTCCATCTTTACAATCTTAGTTCCCCCAATACTGCTAGTAAAACTGGATCTGTAAAAATCTTCGCTGCCTTCAACGAATATTACTTGAATTATCTTGATTTTTTCCTGCGCTCTAGATCCATATTTTACCAGTGCTCATGTGAAAGTTGTTTCTCACACTTTAGATCTGTAACTTATCTGCTTATGTCACCGGTTCAATTTTAACCTGCGCCTTATATGCCTGTGCTGATGGTTTAAATTTAGACCTGCATCCTGTAATTGGCGGTGTCAGGGATATTACTAGCAGGTATAAACCGGCCAGGAAAATCCGGATTACACTAACATAGTTGTATTATCGTAAGCCCAGTAGAGTATGAACCAGAGGTTACGGCCCATAGAGGCTCAGGGCCCATGTGTAAAGCTTATGGTTTGTAAACCGTCATATCATGTAACTTGAGGTGTAATATAGAAAGAGTAGAGACCGAGGCAGACACGATTATGAACCGGCCTCGGGACTCTATAAACCGGACCGGGCGTCGCCTCCTATATAAAGGGACGACCCGGCGATGGTTCAAGGACAAGCGAGAACACGTCGAGACACAGGCAAGCGATCCGCTCCCTGTTCATCGACGCCCAAGCAATACCACACCAAACTAGACGTAGGCTTTTACCTTCATCGAAGGGGCCGAACTAGTATAAACCTTATGTGTCCTTTGTGTGCTTTTAACCCCTTCAAGCTAACCCGCGTGATGGCCTCACACCTAAGTCCTCGAAACCGGACATCTGCCGTGCCAATTCCACGACAGTTGGCGCCCACCATGGGGCTATCGCGCGATGGTTTCGAATTCTTGAAGGGCAGCTTTGAAGGACTCAAGGGTTACGCGGTTGGCCGGATGACCAAGAGTTGCCGCGGCCGGATCTACATCGACGACGCAAGCTGGGGCCCCGAGGCCGATTCAATCGAATACGGGTACCGGGTCCCCTTCGGCGGCATCCACCTCTTCATCGGCAAGATTGGTGAACCGGAACCTGAGCCGGACATCTTCCCCAACATCATCGAGCCGGCTCAGCGTGCGTGATCGGCCCGGATTCAGCCCGCCGTGAAACGTGTCTTCGTTGGAGCAGTACATGGAGTCCAAGCCGAGGATGGATCGGATTCTGGTGGCGAGACAGTTGTCTATTCTGACGACGAATCTTCATCCGGGGAGACCGAATCTTTGTATCTGTTGCAGGACGGCCGATCCGAGGGTATCCGATGGTGACAGTATTCCGGACCCCTTTGATCCACCAAACCGGGTGGCTGTCTTCATGGCCGGATCACAGTCTATGCAGCAGCCCTCGGTGACTGGGGCGTTCACCTCAGAGGTGGCTGGTGCGGGGGCGGGCAGCCAAGCCCCCTCACCCTCTGACATTCTATCCACCTTGGTCGAGGAGTTGACAGCACGCGCAATAGCAGAAGTAGCTCCTGCCAACAAGGCGCAACATGATGCGGAGATCCTTCAGCTGAAGGGCCGGATTGAGAGGGCTAAACGGGATCTGGACGCGGAGAAAGCCATGATAGCTATGAGGCAAGCAGAGCTAGACTCCCAAGCTTTCCGGCTCAGGGTGGATCAGACCTCTGCACAGGAGGTAATGTACAGAAGACAGCAAACTCGTCTACCGTCAGTTTACGAGGCGAGGAATCTTTTTGGCACACCAGGGGCGGGAACCAGTAACCGCCTAGAGGTAAACCGGGGAGGAGCCCTAGGGACTAGTGCGTCGGTTCAGCCGCCGGCCATCGAGCGAAATCGTCAAGTTGTGCCCACGCCGCACATCCCCACACCTCCCGGCCATTATTCTAACCCGTTGGACAACATTGTCGCCGCCGCTTCACAACTGGCCGCTTTACCCATTGAGGGGACATCCCCTGTGGCGATGGAAGCGCGCCGGGCTAAGGAATTGCTGGACACGGCGCTGACACAGCAGCAGGCGTACTCTTACAGCAGGGAGATGATTCATTCAACCCCCCCGCCAAAGCCGGAGTTACACTAGGCACTGGGATGAACCAGCCGTGTCTAGCAGGAGCGGAGACGTCACCGCCACAGGCAGGATAATCCGGCAGGAGCAGAAGCACACGCCCAAGAGGCGGTAGACCGGGCCAGACATACCGCCCACGAGGATACCCGTCAAATGACGCCGGTTCACCCAACCACAGCAGAAACGGGAGTCACGGCGAGTTCCTTTGGAGTACAGTGTCTTGTCCCCGCTTTATGAAGCGTAAAATTACCCAAAGACTTCAAAGGTCCGCGCAAGGTGCCCAACTACACGGCAGACCTGGCTCCAGAGGCGTGGGTTGAGAGCTATGAGATGGCTATGGAGATGCTAGATGTGGATGAAGCGGCATGCGCCAAATACTTCACCATGATGCTGGAAGGCACAGCCCAGACATGGTTAAAGGGCTTACCACCTAACTCCATCGGATCATGGGGAGAACTGCGTCGCTAGTTTATCAAAAACTTCAAAGACACGTGCAAGCAGCCAATGTCAGTGGTAGATTTAGCGGCATGTGTTCAAGGAGAGCAGGAGCCCACTAGCAGCTGGGTGCGGCGAGTATCAGAAATCCTACAGTCTTCCAATAGTATCAACCCCAGTACGGCGATAGTGACATTGGAAAACAATTGCCGGTTTGAGTCTCCGAAGCTGAAGTTGGGACGGCTCAAGCGGGATTGTAATGACATGGGGACACTCATGAGCGCTCTGGTGAAATATGGGGATTCTGATAACACTAAGTACCCAGAGGCAGATGGAGACAAGTCCGGGAAAGCAAACAAGGCCGGTAAACCGGCGCAAGCTAATCCAGCAGGAACGAGTTACAATGGTAAGCGAAAAGCAGAGGGTGGTTCTGATTTTGTGGCTAATACCAACGTTCAGGGAAACGGGCAGCGCCGCAAGGGTAGACCACCTCCTCGTGGTGAAGGGCAATACCTCGGTCTAGAACAACAGTTAGACGCACCTTGCCCTAAACACAGCAAAGAGGGAATCCCGTCTAAACATTCATGGAGGGAATGCCAGATCATGATAGAGGCCATGAGACAAGCCAAATATAACCACGGACCCCCGGGCGTCGGCTCAAGTTCCGGTTTTCAGGGTCCGTGTCACCAGGGTAATGGTTCCGGGTCAGGATATCATGGCGGTAACAACAACTATCCCAGCAACAACAGTAACAGTCAGCATCAACAGAACCAACAACATGGTCAGGGTGGTTACAATAACCAAGGCAATCAGCAGCGTCTACAGCAGCAGCAATCCGGATATCAGAGTAATCCGAAGGAGCTAAGCAGTGGACAGTATCATGTTTTCACAACAAGTTTGTGCAAACGAGATCAAAAGGTTCTGAAACAGGCAGTGCACGCAGTTGAACCGGCAACGCCACGTTTTCTACGTTGGTCGGAACAACCTATTGTGTGGAGTAGAGAAGATCACCCGCCACGGGTTGATAATCCGGGCCAGTTGGCCCTAGTGGTAGCACCACAGGTGGGTGGCTACAAGTTCACTAAGGTACTCATGGACGGCGGTAGCAGTATCAACATCTTGTACTACGAGACTTTCCAGCGTATGGGGTTGACAGATAAGAAGTTGAGAGAGTCCAACACAGTATTCCATGGAGTGGTGCCAGGTAAATCGGCTTACCCAGTTGGGAAAATTGATCTAGAAGTCACCTTTGGGGATGAGCAGGATTCTAGGTCAGAGATAGTGACTTTTGAGGTTGTAAATATCAGGAGCCCATATCATGCTCTGTTCGGGAGACCGGTTTACGCCAAGTTCATGGCTAGACCGTGTTATGTTTATCTACAACTCAAGATGCCGAGTCACAAGGGAACCATCATGGTTCACGGAAGTCGCAAGATCACATTGGAGTGTGAGGAAGGAGACGCAGCCTATGCAGAGGTAGTGTGTGCTATGGAGGAGTTGAAGTTCTACAAAGACAACGTTGATCCGGCAGATATGTCCCCGTTAAAAAAGCCAACTACAGAGCATGATCCGGCATTGAAGTTTAAATCGGTAGAGGAGACAAAGCAAGTTGACTTTGTGCCAGGCAACTCATCCAAGCAGTTCACAATCAGCGCTAACCTAGACCCCAAATAAGAAAGCGCGCTCATCGAGTTCATCCGTGAGAATCGGGATATCTTTGCATGGAAACCTTCTGACATGCCAGGTATACCGAGGGAACTCGCTGAGCACAGTCTTAACATTGATCCAAAGTTCAAACCGGTCAAGCAGTACCTGCGCCGCTTCAATGAGGAGAGGCGCAAGGCTATAGGTGAGGAAGTAGCCAGGCTTTTGGCCGCAGGATTCATAGTTGAGGTGTTCCATCCGGAGTGGTTGGCTAATCCGGTTCTGGTGTTAAAGAAAAATGGAACGTGGAGGATGTGTGTGGATTACACAGACCTGAACAAGGCTTGTCCAACTGATCCTTTTGCTCTCCCCCGTATTGATCAGATCATTGATGCTACGGCAGGATGTGAGCGGCTAAGTTTTTTGGATGCATATTCAGGGTATCATCAAATCAAGATGGCAGTTAAGGACCAGGAAAAGACAGCCTTCATAACTCCCTTTGGAGCTTTCTGCTATGTATCTATGCCCTTTGGGCTCAAGAGTGCCCAAGCAACTTACCAGCGTTGCGTACAGAATTGTCTCAAGGGGCAGATCGGAAAAAATGTCCATGCCTATGTTGATGACATTGTGGTAAAGTCAAGGAAGGAGGAGACGTTGATAGAAGACCTAAAGGAAACCTTTGACAACCTCCGGTTTTATAAGATGATGCTTAATCCGGAGAAGTGTGTTTTTGGTGTTCCAGCAGGCAAGCTCCTTGGATTCTTAGTATCAAACAGGGGAATAGAGGCCAATCCGGAGAAGATCAAAGCGATCACATCCTTGGCTAAACCGGCTTGTATCAATGATGTCCAGCGCATAGCAGGCCGGATTACAGCATTAAGCCGATTCATCAGCCGTTTGGGAGAGAAGGCAATTCCACTCTATCAGATGCTAAAAAAGACAGATCGGTTTATATGGAGCGATGTTGCGAACGTGGCGTTCGAGGATTTGAAGCGGCAATTAGCAGAACCGCCAGTTCTTGGTGCCCCTGTTGAAATGAGCCGCTGCTGTTATACGTAGCTGCCAATGCTCGCGCAGTTATGGTGGCGATTGTGCTGGAACGCAAGGAAGCAGGCAAAGAATATCCGGTTCAGCGCCCGGTTTACTACGTCAGTGAGGTTCTCATTGAGTCGAAGCAAAGGTATCCACACTGGCAGAAGCTGGTATATGGCGTGTTCATGGCAAACCAGAAGCTGAAGCACTATTTCCAGGGCCACCCCATCACTGTCGTCAGCTCAGCTCCATTGGGGGATATAATCCAGAACAGAGAAGCTACTGGTAGAGTCGCAAAGTGGGCCATTGAGCTTAGCCCACATGGATTGAAGTATGTACCTTGTACTGCTATCAAATCCCAAGCACTGGTAGATTTCATCAATGATTGGACAGAATTGCAAGCACCAGAGGAGAAGCCGGATCATACATACTGGACTATTCACTTCGACGGTTCAAGGCAATTAGAAGGCTCGGGGGCTGGAGTCGTGTTAACTTCCCCACGAGGTGACAAGTTTTGTTATGTCCTCCGACTAATGTTCCCTTGCACTAACAATGCTGCTGAGTATGAAGCTCTCCTTCACAGGCTACGGATGGCTAAGGAGATGAACATGAGTCGGGTCAAGTGTTTTGGTGATTCAGATATGGTGGCGCAACAAGGGTCTGGAAAGTGGGACTCTAAAGATCCGCTCATGGCAGCCTACAGGTGGGAAGTTGAAGCGGTTGCAGGATATTTCAAAGAATACCAGGTTGATCACATAGACCGGCGGAAAAATGAAGCGGCCGATGCTCTAAGCCGGTTGGGCTCTCAGCGTAAACCGGTGCCACCAAATACTTTCTTGGACGAGTTACATAGTCCATCAGTTCAGGTACCATCGGAGGAGGATTTGGCTGTTCCTGATCTGGAAGCACATCTGGTTGCAGCGCTTCATGTTATTCCGGATTGGACTCTCCCTTACTTGGTGTACCTGAGCCGAGGAGAGTTGCTAGATGATGAGGTTGAAGCCAGGCAGATAATCCGGCGATCCAAATCTATGACCATCGTTAACGGAGAACTTCATCACCGCGGCATTTCTGGGGCATTTCAGCGTTGTGTATCATCGGAAGAAGGCAATGATATTCTTCGAGAGATACACGAAGGAGATTGTGGTCATCACGCCGGTTCAAAATCACTGGTAGCCAAGGCTTTTCATCACGGGTTTTACTGGTTAATGGCTCATGCTGATGCGGAGGATCTAGTCCGGAGATGCGGCGCTTGTCAGAAATTTTCACGGCGTGCTCTTGTTCCGGCACATGAGCTACGGATGATTCCAATTACTTGGCCGTTTGCGACTTGGGGGCTTGATATGGTTGGACCTTTTAAACAATCCCAAGATCAGAAAACCCACCTGTTGGTGGCACTGGACAAGTTTACAAAGTGGATTGAGGCATAGCCTGTCAGTAAGTGTGATGCGGCAACAGCGGTTAAATTCATCAAAAAGGTAATTTACCGGTTTGGCTTTCCACACAGCATTATTACTGATAATGGCACCAATCTATCTAAAGGAGAGATGGAAGAGTTTTGCCAAAGGGAGCATATTTGCCTGGATGTATCTTTAGTAGCTCACCCTCAATCCAATGGTCAAGCTGAAAGGGCCAACCAAGAGATCTTGCGAGGCATTAAGCCCCGGCTTATGACTCCCTTGCAAAGAACACCAGGGATATTACTAGCAGGTATAAACCAGCCAGGAAGATCCGGATTACACTAACATAGTTGAATTATCGTAAGCCCGGTAGAGTATGAACCAGAGGTTACGGCCCATAGAGGCTCAGGGCCCATGTGTAAAGCTTACAGTTTGTAAACCGTCATATCATGTAACTTGAGGTGTAAGATAGAAAGAGTAGAGATCGGGGCGGACACGATTATGAACCGGCCTCGGGACTCTGTAAACCGGACCGGGCGTCGCCTCCTATATAAAGGGATGACCCGGCGACGGTTCAAGGACAAGCGACAACATGTCGAGACACAGGCAAGCGATCCGCTCCCTGTTCATCGATGCCCAAGCAATACCACACCAAACTAGATGTAGGCTTTTACCTTCATCGAAGGGGCCGAACTAGTATAAACCTTTTGTGTCCTTTGTGTGCTTTTAACCCCTTCAAGCTAACCCACGCAATGGCCTCACACCTAAGTCCTCTAAACCGGACATCTGCCGTGCCAATTCCACGACAGGCGGTTTAACTTTTCACTTCTAAGATTCATAAACCGGTAGCTGTCTTGTTCATACTTGCTCCGGATCAGTAGGTACCATTAGTCCCTTGCTTAAACCGTCAATTAGGTCAATATCTTCATAGAACATGCCGGTTTATATCTAGTGGATTGTAAACCGGATCTTGTATTGTATTTTTCAGCAATCCCCCTTTGAAAAAGATGACTTCTGCGGCTAAATAGTTCGTTGCTTGCAACTGGGTCCCATCCCGGATTACCGAGGATGACTTAGTAAAGATGGCCTTAATCGGCAGTTTAGGTCCAAAAGAGGTTCTACACTGGCGGGCCCCTGGGAAAGAGTGCCCTCCTCAACCTAAGGAGGGAGAAACCATCGTCTTTTTTTATCACCTGGCTCGGGGCTTTAGCCCTCCCGGTTCAAAGTTCTTCCGCGATGTTTTAGCCGATTTTCAACTCCATCCACAAGACATAGGTCCCAATTCCACAAGACATAGTCTCGACTGGTTGATTCTTGCTTGTCCCTGAACCGTCGCCGGGTCGTCCCTTTATATAGAGGTGACGCCTGGTCTGGTTTACAGAGTCCCGAGGCCGGCTCATATTTGTGTCCGCCTCGGTCTCTGTCCTTTCTTCCTTATCTCTCAAGTTACATCGCATGGCGGTTTACAAACCATATTTCTATACATGGGCCCTAGGATTTTATGGGTCGTAGCCTTTACTAAATATTACAACCAAGTATAATATAACTAAGCCGGTTTACACTAGCTGGTTCATACCTGCTAGTCATATCCCTGACAGCTACGGTGCTTCCAGACAATGAAGTTACTGAATCTGCTAAGAAGATGTTGAATATCCCCCTGGAGGAGTGCAGCCGGACCGGTTTAGCACCCTTCTGTGTGAACAACAAACCACCGTCGGTAAGACTCTTCTGTCCCTTTCTCTTTGCTTTAATCCGTCCATATTGCTTGTCTTCAATATGCTTTTACTCCTTTACACAGGCCAATGACTCCTTCTGGAAGAAGAAGGCTCAGGACAAACCGGCGAAGCCAAATCGCAAGAAGAGCTTGGCCGTAAAGAAACATAAGAAAAGACATGCCGCTGCTTCCGGTTCAAACGCCGAAGAAGATGATCCGGCTTCTGAGGTACTGCTTGGCTCTTACATCTCTTAACTTTCCTTTGTCTGTATTCATAGTAACAATGTCCTTTCCCAGGATCCGGCGGAAGGGAGTAAAGCAGATGAAGTCGAGGTAATCTCTCTCCCCTCTGATTCAGAACCGTTGCCACCCAAAATTTGTCGGGTAGCCCGGAAGTATCCATTTTCTCACCCTTATGCTCAATTGGATCCCAATTTTCTTTTGAAGAAGCAGCAGCATGAGGCTTGCCGGACCACACGCCATAGTGGTCACGTGGTTGAATCATCCGGATTACCCCACACGCCGGCTCGAAGACGCCGCTCAGAGGTTTTGCTTACTCCAACCACTCTTCATCCAAAAGCAGGTCTTATTCGCAAACCTCTTAAACCGTCTGATCCAAACTATCAGGAAACTGCTCTATCTTCCTCCGGCGAGTCAACTGCCACCCAAGTCCCAGTGCTCAAGACCGTTCCTGGGTAAACCATCTTTTAATATGTCCGGTTTATCTTTCCTTTTTGACTTGTGATTTTCATTATTCCTTTAATCTTTTCAGTATGCCCAAGCCTAGCAAGATGGCAAAGTTGAATAAACCGGCAGCCGGAAACGCTTCTGAACCGGCAGAGGATCTTGAAGCTGCCAATCCTCTGGAAGAGAATGCTGAAGTTCCGCTCAATGATCCTTCCCCAATGGACCACGAAGATCTTGCTGCTCCGGGGGGTGATGCTATGGAGAACACTGCTGAACCAGCCAGCTCTGTCCGGGTTAGTCCTCCCCGGGCTAGTCCAGCTCATGTTAGTCCGGTATTCACCGATCCTGTTGTCGCTGATGATCCCCACAGGCCAACTGTTGCCTCGACAACAGATGTCGAGATTACTGGGATAGGTTTTACTGCTCCTGCAGAACCTATTATCTTGGCCAGACACACTGCCAAGGAGGAAGTTCTTCAGAAAGACAAAGGCAAGTGGAGCACTGACTTGTCTAGTTATGCCCAGCTTAGTGCCCAGGAGCTCCATTCTGGGTATCTAAATCGTCTCTTCACCAGCCGCGACCACGAGGCCGGTTTGGTAAACTTGATGAAGGAAAAATATGAGGTAACTATTTTCCCTTTGTTTTTCATTTCTGCTTGTAACTTGTAGCTGTACCTTTAGTCCATTGTAGCCCCCAAGCGTTGGCTTAGCCTTCAGGGTAAATCGGAGCTTTGGTAGATTTAACTGGAATAGCTTGATTTGCACCTGTAGCCCCCAAGGGCCGGTTTACTCCATTGTGGGTGAATCAGGACTTCTACTATGTTTGAGAATGAATTTACATTAGCCCCCAAGTGCCAAGGACATACCTTGTTATGTGCTTTGGGACTTGTTTGAAAAAGTTGCTTTCTTCCACTTCAATTGCACATTAGCCCCCAAGTGTCGAGTGCATAACTTGTTATGTGTTTGAAACTTTTGATTGATCTGTCCTCATGAATATCTGATATTCTCTATCTTCTGCAGACTGATTTGAACCGGAGGGCTTCGGAGACAACTGAGCTCCGGAATAACCTGGCCTTCCAAGAGACTGCTTCGACTAAAGCCAAGGAGGAACTTGCCCTTGCTTTAGCTAGTATGGAGAAGCTCAAGAAAGACTTTGAAGCGGAGCGGTCCACTTGGGAGGTACAGAAGGCTGCTTTAGAAAAAAGAGTCAAGGATGCTGAGGCTGCTCTTAATCCGGTGACGGAGGAGTTGTCCAGGTTAAGGCAGCATATAGATGATATGACAACTGCCATCTTCGGTAAATATTTGGTTTCATATGCTTTATCCTTGCAATCTTATACTGCTCCGGCTTAACTCATCACTTGTATACAGGGAGGTGCGTGACTCATCTTGGGGATGATGTATGGAGGAAGCTTAAGGCTGCTTATACCTTGATGGAACAACTCTATGCCGGTGCTCAGAGGGCCATCAGTGATATTTCGCACAATAAACCGGCGTCGACCACCATCCAAGGTACTCTGGAGAAATTATCCATCTTTCCTACCCCGACTTGTTGAAGTGAAGAAATCTTCTGCAAGAGCTAGTTCCCTCATGGCGTTAACCCGGGCCAAGGCATGGGTTCCCGATTTTGATCCGGCGGAGGCCATGAATAGCTATCCCAGTATGAAAGAAGACGGGTCAGCCTTCTCCGCTGAAGATCTTCGTGCTTTAACCAAAGACATGCGCCCTCTTGCGAGTAAGCTTGCTGATGAAGTGGACTTAACAAGGTATCATCCGGGTTATGATCTAGAGAATGTGCAGGTGGAGCGGCCGTCTTATGACATCGAAAATTGGATTCCACCAGTTCGTAAGCATACCTTCGCTCCTGACATTGAACCGTCAGAACTTATAAACGATGAAGTATATTTCTGCGCCCTTGCCAAGATTGACTGGAGCACCCCTGATTTCCAGCAGCTGCCAGAAGTCGTCGAAGATCCGGAGCAAGCTGACCCTCAGTCTTCAAAGCGAGCCGAAGAAGAATCCTAAACCGGTGCTAGCTTAGTTCTATGTATTTGAACACTTTGCGAGAAAACTGATATTCTTTTGGGCCTGCCAGTGCCTTGTAATAGAATAGTTGAGGTACTGTCTTCGTTCCACTCTATCTTGTATGGCATTACTTTATCCGGCAACTCCTAAATTATGTCATGCTTGCAACGTGTCAACAGTTTATATTTACCTGTATCTGCATAAACAATGCTAAGAATGTCATGGCGATTTACCACCGGACGGGTTATACTGCCCAAATACCTGATCTAAGTTAATAACTTGAACTGTGTATAAGATACAATCATATATCATACCTGTGATTAAGTGTATCTGCAAACCCTAATCCGGCACGAGTAATCCAAGACGTGAGTGTTGATGACTCCCTTGGCTCTCTGTTGGCTTTTTATGAAGCCGATCCGGGTTATAATGAACGTCGGTTTAACGGTAAACTAGTGCTAGTGTTAATGACCCAGATTATAGCTCTGTAGATACAGATGCAGTGACAACTTTGTAGTTGTCCGGTCTTGAATCAATGGACTTGGTTGAAAAACTAATGACCTTGAAGATAAAGATTTGTGAAAACATAAAAAATGGAAAATAAAGTTATTGGGCAAATAAGACCATGTAGTCGAAGCTTTTTACGAGCTGTCAGGCTCCAAATTCGAGGCTTTTTATGAGCTGCCAGGCTACTGTCATTAACCATTTTAGCAAAGCCTGTTAAGATGATCCGCAATCTTTAACCAAATCATCAATGTCAAATGCTACCAATGTTCAAAATCTCATAAAGATTTTGGCTTGTGTAACCACTTGATGATCGTCAATTTAACGTGACCAAGTTCAGGGTCCCGAAGGATTGACTTGTGATACGTTCGACGGGTCATACCAGGTTTACCTGGACGGTGCGATTTACTTGATGCAGGTAGGTTAATCCGGGGTTTTAGGTGTATACACCGGGCTTCCAAGTCGTGTTCACTACAAGAGTTTTCAACTCGCTGATGAACTTGCATCAGGAGCCCCCAGGTAACGTGTGAGCATTGCTCGTCGGGGAATATGTTTGAGTCGTGCTCGGCATCAAACCCTCTTTTGCCCCTTCATCATCATGTGGAAATTGCCGAAGCAACCAGAGCAGTGCTCTTATGATGGGCTTCATATGGCCGCGAGTTTAAGAGGCCATGGAAAACTTCCTTGCCCGTGGAAGCCACCATGTGATTCTTTTTTGTACATAAAGGACGGCTGATTCCTTGATTTTATCAAGGGCGCCGGTTTAAGAGGCCATGGAAAACTTCCTTACACGGAAGCCCCCATCTGATTCTTTTTTGTACAGAGAGGACGGTTGATTCCTTGATTTTATCAAGGGCGCCGGTTTAAGAGGCCCTGGAAAACTTCCTTGCACGGAAGCCCCCATGTGATTCTTTTTTGTACAGAGAGGACGGCTGATTCCTTGATTTTATCAAGGGCGCCGGTTTAAGAGGCCATGGAAAACTTCCTTGCACGGAAGCCCCCATGTGATACTCTTGTGAAAAGGAATGCTGATTCCCCGGTTTACCGGGGGCGCCGGTTTATTTTATTAATCATAATATATACATTGAACATAAAGCGGAGCTGATGGCTCAAGTATAGTAAGGTCGAAGAAGAGCGATGTTCCACGGCCGCTTGGTCTCCTCCTCCGCTGTACGTGAGTCCTTATGTTCTCGAACGTCGACGAGGTATGATCCGTTGTGCAGGTTCTTGCTGACCACAAAGGGTCCTTCCAAGGGTGGGGATAACTTGTGCATATCTGTCTGGTCCTGGATGAGCCGGAGCACCAGATCTCCTTCTTGAAATGTCATGGTTTTAACCCGGTGACTGTGGTACCGGCGCAGGTCTTGCTGGTAAATCGCCGATCGCACTGCTGCCGTGTCCCGTTCCTCGTCTAGCCGGTCCAAGCCGTCTTGTCTTGCTTGTTCATTATCCGCTTCAACATAAGCCGCCACCCGTGGCGAGTCGTGCCGGATATCACTAGGGAGGACCGCTTCAGCTCCATATACCATGAAGAAAGGCGTGTACCCTGTGGATCTGTTAGGTGTAGTGTTGATGCTCCATAAGACAGAAGGCAATTCCTCTACCCAACAACCCGGTGTTCTCTGCAAAGGAACCATAAGCCAGGGTTTCATGCCTCTCAAGATCTCTTGATTGGCTCTTTCAGCTTGGCCATTAGACTGAGGGTGAGCTACTGATGATACATCAAGACGGATATGCTCTCGCTGACAGAATTCCTCCATAGCCCCCTTGGACAGATTGGTGCCGTTATCAGTTATAATACTGTGTGGAAAGCCAAACCGGAAAATCACCTTTTTGATGAACTGAACCGCTGTTGCTGCATCACACTTACTGACAGGCTCCGCTTCAACCCATTTTGTAAACTTATCCACTGCTACCAGCAGGTGGTTTTTCTGGTCTTGGGATCTCTTGAAGGGTCCAACCATATCGAGCCCCCAAGTCGCAAACGGCCAAGTGATTGGGATGATCCTCAGTTCCTGCGCCGGTATATGAGCACGTCGTGAGAATTTCTGGCAAGCATCACATTTTCTGACCAAGTCCTTTGTGTCGGCGTGAGCCGTCAACCAGTAGAACCCATGACGAAAGGCTTTAGCCACCAAGGATTTTGAACCAGCATGATGACCACAATCCCCTTCATGAATCTCTCGAAGAATATCACAGCCTTCTTCTGATGATACACACAGCTGAAACGCTCCAGAAACGTTGCGGTGATGAAGTTCTCCATTGACGATAGTCATAGATTTAGATAGCCAGATTATCTGCCGGGCCTCGACTTCGTCCTCTGGTAACTCACCTCGGTTCAGGTATGCCAAGTAAGGGAGTGTCCAATCCGGAATGACATGAAGTGTTGCAACCAATTCTGCTTCCGGATCAGGAACAACCAAATCCTCCTCTGAATGTATCTGCACCGATGGGTTATGCAATTCATCCAAGAAAGTATTAGGTGGAACCGGTTTACGCTGGGAACTCAGCCGGCTTACGCATCGGCTGCTTCATTCTTTCGCCAGTCTATATGATCCACCTGATATCCTTTGAAGTGTCCAGCGACAGCGTCCACCTCTCGTCGATATGCTGCCATAAGCGGATCCTTGGAGTCCCACTTGCCAGATAGTTGTTGTGCTACCAGATCTGAATCGCCAAAGAATTTGACCCGGCTCAAGTTCATCTCATTGGCCATCCGCAAACCATGGAGGAGAGCTTCATACTCAGCAGCATTGTTAGTACAAGGGAACATTAAACAGAGGACATAGCAGAACTTATCACCTCGTGGGGAAGTTAACACGACTCCAGCCCCCGAGCCCTCCAACTGCCTTGAACCGTCAAAGTGAATAGTCCAGTACGTATGATCCGGCTTCTCCTCAGGTGCTTGCAACTCTGTCCAATCATTAATGAAATCCACCAGCGCTTGGGATTTTATAACAGTACGGGGCACATACTTTAATCCGTGCGGGCTAAGCTCAATGGCCCATTTTGCAACCCTACCAGTGGCTTCTCTGTTCTGGATTATATCCCCTAACGGAGGTGAACTGACAACGGTGATTGGGTGGCCCTGAAAATATTGCTTCAACTTCCGGTTTGCCATGAACACTCCATATACCAGCTTATGCCAATGCGGATATCTCTATTTCGACTCGATGAGCACCTCACTTATGTAGTAAACCGGTCGTTCAACTGGTTATTCTTTGCCTGCCTCCTTGTGCTCTACCACCATGGCAACGCTTACCGCACGGGCGTTGGCAGCCACGTATAACACCAGCGGCTCATTGTCAATTGGGGCCGCAAGGACCGGTGGCTCTGCCAATTGCCTCTTCAAATCTTCGAACGCAGCATCAGCAGCATCACTCAATACGAACCGGTCTGTCTTCTTCATCATCTGGTAAAGCGGGATTGCCTTCTCCCCCAAACGGCTGATAAACCGGCTCAGTGCTGCAATACGGCCCGCCACGCGTTGGACATCGTTGATGCACGCCGGTTTAGCCAGGGACGTGGTCGCCTTGATCTTCTCCGGGTTAGCTTCAATCCATCTGTTTGACACTAAGAATCCCAGGAGCTTGCCTGCCGGAACACCAAAAATGCACTTCTCCAGATTAAGCATCATTTTATAAGTGCGGAGATTATCAAAAGTTTCCTTCAAATCATCTATCAGCGTTTCCTCCTTCCTGGATTTCACCATAATGTCATCAACATATGCATGAACATTCCGCCCAATCTGCCCTTGTAGGCAGTTCTGTACACAACGCTGGTAGGTTGCCTGGGCGCTCTTAAGCCCAAATGGCATAGATACATAGCAGAAGGCTCCAAATGGAGTTATAAAGGCTGTCTTCTCCTGGTCCTTAACTGCCTTCTTGATCTGATGATAACCTGAATATGCATCCAAAAAACTTAGTCGCTCACATTCTATCGTAGCATCAATAATTTGATCAATACGGGGGAGAGCAAAAGGATCGGTTGGACAAGCCTTGTTCAAATCTGTGTAATCAACACACATTCTCCAAGTTCCGTTTTTCTTAAGCACTAGCACCGGATTAGCTAACCACTCCGAATGAAACACTTCGACTATAAAGCCTGCAGCCAAGAGCCTAGCCACTTCTTCCCCAATAGCCTTCCGCCTTTCCTCATTGAAGCGGCGTAGATACTGCTTGACCGGTTTAAACTTAGGATCAATATTAAGATTGTGCTCAGCGAGTTCCCTCGGTATACCTAGCATGTCAGAAGGCTTCCACGCAAAGATATCCCGGTTCTCACGGATGAACTTGATGAGCGCGCCTTCCTATTTGGGATCTAGGTTTGCGCTGATAGTGAACTGCTTGGATGAATCGTCCGGAACAAAATCCACCTGCTTAGTCTCCTCAGCCGATTTGAATTTCAATGCCGGATCATGCTATGTGGTTGGCTTCTTCAGTGGGGACATATCCGCCGGATCAACATTGTCCTTATAGAACATCAGCTCCTCCGTAGCATAGACAGCCTCAGCATAAGCTGCATCTCCTTCCTCGCACTCCAATGCAATTTTGCGGCTCCCATGAACCGTAATAGTCCCCTTGTGGCCTGGCATCTTGAGCTGTAAATAGACATAACACGGCCTAGCAATGAACTTGGCGTAACCCGGCCGCCCAAACAAGGCGTGGTATGGGCTCCTGATCTTTACAACCTCAAAGGTCACAGTCTCTGATCTAGAGTCATGCTCATCTCCAAAGGTGACCTCCAAATCAATCTTGCCAACTGGATAAGTCGATTTACCGGGTACTACCCCATGGAACACTGTATTGGACTGTCGAAGCTTTTTATCTGTCAGCCCCATGCGCCGAAAAGTCTCATAATATAGGATGTTGATGCTGCTGCCTCCATCCATAAGCACTTTGGTGAACTTGTAACCACCCACCTGTGGTGCCACTACCAGAGCCAACTGACCCGGATTATCAACCCGGGGTGGGTGATCCTCTCTGCTCCACACAATGGGTTGGTCAGACCAACGCAAAAAACGTGGTATCGCCGGTTCAACAGAATGCACTGCCCTCTTCAAAACTTTTTGATCCCGGTTGCATAAACTCGTGGTGAAGACGTGATACTGCCCACTGGTCAGCTCCTTCGGATTATTCTGATATCCGGATTGCTGTTGCTGCTGACGTTGTTGATTCCCCTGGTTGTTGTACCCTCCCTGACCATGCTGCTGATTATGCTGATGCTGATTGTTGCCATTGTGGTTACCGCTACCGCCGTGGTATCCTGAACCGGATCCGCCACCTTGATAACCCGGACCTTGAAAACCGGGGCCTGATCCGCCGGGGGGGGGCCATGATCATACTTAGTCTGTTTCACAAATTCTTGCATAATGAAACAGTCTTTCCAGAGATGCGTAGCCGGGTTTTCCGATGTACCGTGCTTTGGGCAAGGCACGTTCAACTGGCTCTCTAGATTAATAGGCGGCCTCCCGTTGCGTGGGGGCGGTCTACCCTTGCGGCGATGCCCATTGTCCTAAGCATTGGTATTGGCCACAAAGTCTGAGCTGCCTTCCGCTTTACGCTTGCCATTGTATCCTTGACCCGCCGGATTGGCCTGCGGCGGTTTACCGTTCTTGCTTGCCTTCCCTGGCTTGTCTCCATCTGTGTCTGGATATTTGGTGTTATCTGAATCTCCGTATTTCACCAAAGCGCCCATGAGTGTTCCCATGTCGTTGCAATCACGTTTGAGCCGTCCCAACTTCTGCCTCAAAGGTTCAAACCGGCAATTGCCTTCCAAGGTAACTATTGTTGTACTTGGATTGATGCTATTGGAGGAGTGCAAGATTTCGGACACTCGACGCACCCAGCTGCTTGTGGACTCTTGCTCTCCTTGAACGCATGCAGCTAAATCGACAACAGACATCGGCTGCTTGCACGTGTCCTTGAAATTATTGATAAACCGGCGCCGCAATTCACCCCACGATCCAATGGAATTAGGTGGCAAACCCTTTAGCCATGTCCGGGCCGTGCCCTCGAGCATCATTGTGAAGTATTTAGCACATGCCGCTTCGTCCACGTCGAGCATCTCCATTGCCATCTCATAAATCTCAACCCACGCCTCTGGAGCAAGATCCGCCGTGTAGTTGGGCACCTTGCGCGGACCTTTGAAATCTTTGGGTAGTTTCACGTTCCGTAAAGCGGGGATGAGACACTGTACGCCCAGGGAACTGGACATGACTCCCGGTTTGACTGTGGAGGTGGGATGAACTGGCGTCGCCTGACGGGCGTCGTATTGGGCAGTATGTCTGGCCTGATCCACCACCTCTTGCGTATGTGCTTCCTCTCCTGTCGGGTTATCCTACCTCTGCCGATGTTGTCTCCGTGCGCTGCTGGATACGGCCGGTTCATCCAGATGCCTCATATAACTCCGGCTCGGGCGAGGGGTTGAATGAATCCTCTCCCGATTATATGAATAAGCTTGCTGTTGAGTTAGCACCGTGTCCAGGAACTCCTTGGCCCGTCGTGCCTCCACCGCTATGGGGGACGTACCTTCGATGGGAAGGGCGGCCAGTGGTGAAGCGGCAGCAACTATGTTATCCAATGGATTAGAATAATGACCAGGAGGGGTGGGCACATGCTGGGTCGGCACAACTTGGCGATTTGGCTCTGCGGCCGGTGGCTGAACCGACGCGCCTATTCCTGGTGCTCCTCCCCGGTTTATCTCTGGATGGTTACTGGTCCCCACGCCTGGCGTGCTAAAGAGATTCCTCGCCTCATAAACCGGCGTGTCTTCTCCACATTACCTCTTGTGAGGCGTTCTGATCTAACCTGAGATGATAAGCTTGAGAATGCAGCTCTGTCTGCCTTGTAGCCATCCTAGCTTTCTCAACAGCCAGATCCAACTTGGCTTGCTCAATCCGGCTCTTCACATGAGCGACCTCTGCATCATGCTGCTCCTTGTCGGCCTGGGATACTTCTGCTGTCACAAGTGTTGTCAAAGTGTCCACCAAGATGGATAGAACATCAGAGGGCGACGGGGGAGGATCTCCAGCTCTAGCTCCCATTGCCTCTAATGTTAACGCCCCTATCGGTGAAGGCTGCTGCATGGATTGTGATTCGGCCATGAAAACAGCAACCCTGTTTGGCGGATCGAGGGAGTCCGGAATACTGTCACCATCAGAACACCCCTCAGACCGGCCATCCTGTAGCAGATACAGAGATTCGATCTCCCCGGACGAAGATTCATCGCAAGAATAAACAACAGTCTCGCCGCCAGAATCCGATCTGTCCTCGGCTTGTACTTCATGCACTGCTCCAACGAAGACGTGCTTCACGGCGGGCTGAATCCGGGTAGGTATCGCACGCTGAGCTGGCTCGACGATGTCGGGGAAGGTGTCCGGCCCAGGGCCCAGTTCGCCGATCTTGCCGATGAAGACGTGGATGCCGCCGAAGGGGACCCGGTACTCGTATTCGATTGAATCGGCCTCGGGGCCCCAGCCTGCATCGTCGATGTTGATCCGGCCGAGACGACTCTTAGTCATCCGCCCCACTGCGTAGCCCTTGAGCCCTTCAAAGCTGCCCTTCAAGAACTCGAAACCATCGTGCGATAGCCCCACGGTGAGCGCCAACTGTCGTAAATTTAGCACGGCAGATGTCCTAGCAAAAGGACTTAGTCGTGAGGCCATCACTCGGGTTAGCTCAAAGGGGTTAAAGCGGACGAAGGACACAGGGGTTTTATACTAGTTCGGCCCCTTCGATGAAGGTAAAAGCCTACGTCTAGTTTGGTGTGGTATTGCTTGGGCTTCGATGACCAGGGAGCGAATCCGCTTTGCCTGTGTCTCGAGCTGTTGTTTCTTGTCCTGAACCGTCGTCGGGTCGTCCCTTTATATAAGAGGTGACGCCCGGTCCGGTTACAGAGTCCCGAGGCCGGCTCATAATCGTGTCCGCCTCGGCCTCTGCTCTTCCTATCTTACACCCCAAGTTACATAGTATGACGGTTTACAAATCATGGGCCCTAACATATGGGCTCTAAGCCTCCTGGGCTACAATCTTTTACTTCATATTTCGCTGGTCCTCTCTGATAATATAATCTTGATAACTTAAACTGGACCCTCCTGGCCGGTTTATACCTGGTAGTAATATCCCTGACACCTTTGGAACTTATGCTTATAGATGTGTGCCTTTTGGTTTATGCAATGTACCTGCTACCTTTCAAAGATGTATGACTGCAATATTCTTTGACTTTTGTGAAAAGATTGTGGAAGTTTTCATGGATGATTTCTCTGTCTATGGGAAGTCTTTTGATGATTGTTTAAGTAATCTTGTTCGAGTTTTGCAGAGATGTGAACAAACGGGTCTTGTCTTGAATTGGGAGAAATGCCACTTAATGGTTAATGAAGGTATTGTCTTGGGTCATAAGATTTCTGAAAAGGGTATTGAAGTGGACAAAGCTAAGGTTGATGCAATTGAGAAAATGCCATGTCCTAAGGATATCAAAGGTATTCGTAGTTTCTTAGGTCATGCTGGTTTCTATAGGAGATTTATCAAAGACTTCTCTAAAATTTCTAGGCCTCTCACTAACCTTTTACAAAAGGATGTTCCTTTTATTTTTTATGATGATTGTTTTGAGGCATTTGAAACACTTAAGAAAGCCTTAATTTATGCACCTATAGTTCAACCACCTGATTGGAACTTAACTTTTGAAATTATGTGTGATGCTAGTGATTATGTTGTTGGTGTTGTTCTAGGACAAAGAGTTGATAAGAAACTAAATGTTATTCATTATGCTAGTAAAACTCTACACACTGCTCAAAAGAATGATGCTACCACTTAAAAAGAAGTCTTAGTAATTGTGTTTGCTTGTGACAAATTTAGATCTTACATTGTTGATTCAAAAGTAAATGTTCACATTGACCATGCCGCTATTAAATATCTTATGGAAAAGAAAGATGCTAAACCTAGATTTATACGGGGGTTCTCTTGCTACAAGAATTTGATTTGCATATCACTGATAGAAAAGGAGCTGAGAACCCCGTGGCTGATAACTTGTCTAGACTTGAAAATGTGCTTGATGACCCACTACCTATTGATGATATTTTTCCTGATGAGCAATTAGCTGCAATAAATGTTACCAATAATACTCCTTGGTATGTTGACTATGCTAATTACACTGTTGCTAAATATTTACCACCTAATTTTACTTATCAACAGAAGAAAAAGTTATTTTATGATTTAAGACATTACTTTTGGGATGACCCACATCTTTATAAAGAAGGACTAGATGGTATTATTAGACGTTGTTCAAAGTGCAACTATCCGTGGGTGGTTTTGGTAATTCCTAACAACCTATAGCTCATTGAACTAATGCTCTTTCAAGATGATCATTTCAGAAAGTTCAGTGATTGGCATGGCAAGGAGTAGGAATGTGGACCCCTCAAAATGCTAAGGACACATATTGGCTCAAACTCAAGACTCTATATTTTATATTTTAGTGATCCAAGATCACATTGAGTCCATAGGAAAGCCAGTACTATTAAAAGGGGATGAGGTGTTGCTTAATGGGTTTCTTGCTCAAAATGCTTAGTGATATGCTCCAAAACCCTCAACCACTTTCGCACATCCACATATGTCCCAAACCAAAAGTCAAACTCGGCCTCACCGAAACCTTCTATCCGGCGCCACCGAGTTCAGTTGACATAGCCACTACCACAAACCCTAGTGACTTCAGTCTCACCGATAGGGATCTCGGTCTCGCCGAGATGGGATTGCAAACTCTCTGTTTCCCTTCGTAGCGTTTCGGTCTAACCGAGATGAGCGATCGGTCCCATCGAGTTCGCAATGCAAACTGTCTGTTTCCCCTTCGTAACGTTTCGGTCCAACCAAAACGAGCGAATCGGTCCCACCGAGTTTGCCTGGCCAACTCTCTGGTTAGCTTATTACCAAGATCGGTCCTACCAAGTTTCTGTAATCGGTCTCATCGAGATTACGTTATGCCCTAACCCTAATGAAATCGGTCCTACTGAGTTGATCATATCGGTCCCACCGAAATGCCTAATAGTCACATTATGAACTAAATCAGTCTGACCGAGTTTTCTGATTCGGTCCCACCGAGTTTGGTAAATTGTGTGTAACGGTTAGATTTTGTGTGGAGGCTATATATACCCCTCCACCCACTCTTCGTTTGTGGAGAAAGCCATCAGAACATGCCTACACTTCCAACATACATTTTTTGAGAGAGAATCACCTACACTTGTGTTGAGGTCAAGATATTCCATTCCAACCACATAAATATTGATCTCTAGCCTTCTCCAAGTTTCTTTCCATTCAAATCATCCACACTTGTGTTGAGGTCAAGATATTCCATTCAAATCATCTTTCTACCAAATCCAATCCTATGAAAGAGAGTTGAGTGTTGGGTAGACTATCATTTGAAGCACAAGAGCAAGGAGTTCATCATCAACACACCGTCTATTACCTTTTGGAGAGTGGTGTCTCCTAGATTGGTTAGGTGTCACTTGGGAGCCTCCGTCAAGATTGTGGAGTTGAACCAAGGAGTTTGTATGGGCAAGGAGATCGCCTACTTCGTGAAGATCTACCCTAGTGAGGCAAGTCCTTCGTGGGCGATGGCCATGGTGGGATAGACAAGGTTGCTTCTTCGTGGACCCTTCGTGGGTGGATCCCTCCGTGGACTCGCGCGGCCATTACCCTTCGTGGGTTGAAGTCTCCATCAACGTGGATGTACGATAGCACCACCTATCGGAACCACGGATAAAAAATATCCGTGTCTACATTGCATTTGCTCCCTCAAACTCCTCCCTTTACCTTCATATGCAATTGCCTTACTTTCCGCTTCTATACTATTAGAATTGCATGTGTAGGTTGATTGCTTGACTTGTGCATAATTGCTAAAATCTGCCAAGACTTAAAATTGGGAAAAGGCTAGATTTTATTTGGTCAAGTAGTCTAATCACCCCCCTCTAGACATACTTTTGATCCTGCAAGTGGTATCAGAGCCTTGGTCTCCATTTGCCTTGATTTCCATAGCTTTTAGTGATCATAGCCAATGATTAATGCAAAATGATCCATTAAAGAAAAGAATTGATACAACAATTTGATTACTTAATCAATTAGTAGTATCCCCGGATTCCACTCCTTCCCCATACTACTAGTGAAAGAGAAAATGTAAAGACTACCATTAAAGCAGCCCAAGCGAGACTTACTATATCCATCTAAATTATGTCTCCTATATCTATGAAGGGATTATTCTACTATTGATCAATAATCATAGTGGAATCAAGGGTACAGAGTCAAAAAGGGATTCCGCCCTAAGGCCATGGATCAATCAGTTCAAGGAATTTACTCCTAACAAATTCTTATAGGAATTCTGGTAAAATTGGCGTCTAGCAAGGGAAATTACCACCGTAGAGGTCCTTACTTTGATGGTACTAATTTTGCTAGTTGGAAGCATAAGATGAAAATGCATATTCTTGGAGATAACCCCGCCGTTTGGGCTATTGTGTGTGTTGGCTTGCAAGGAGAATTCTTTGATGGGAAGGAACCAAATCGTGAATGTACCGCGGAAGAGTTGAAGATGTTGCAATACAATGCTCAAGCTTGCGATATCCTCTTCCACGGATTGTGCCCCCGAAGAATTCAACAAAATCAGCCGTCTTGAGAATGCAAAGGAAATTTGGGATACTTTGATTGCACGAAGGTACCGACTCCGTCAAGCAATCCAAGTTGGATGTGCTTCAACTTGACAAGTTCAAGATGAAGGATGGTGAAGGTATCGCTGAAATGTACTCTAGGTTTGCTCTCATCACAAATGAGATTGCCAGCTTAGGAAGCGAAGAGATGACCGACAGATTCATCATCAAGAAATCCTAAGAGCCTTGGATGGAAAATATGATACCGTGTGCACATTGATCCAAATGATGCCCAATTACAAAGATCTAAAGCCTACGAAAGTCATTGTAATTTTTGCTCCTGAGATGTCACTTAAGGATAAGGAAGAGCTCCACAACAAGTCAAGTGGTGCCTACAAAGCCTCATGTGATGCTCCCACGCCATCAAGTGAGAAACAAACCTTCAATGAAGAATTGAGCCTAATGGTGAAGATCTTCAACAAGTTCTACAAGAGTAGAAGCAAGGAGAGAAGTTCCAAGTCAAGGTCCTACAATGACAAAAGATCTTCAAGTCGTGAACGAAATTGCTACAATTGTGGAAGACTCGGACACTACTCCAATGAGTGTACGGCTCCCTACAAAAGAAGAGAAGATTCTCCCAAAAGAAGGAGTAGGAGAGAAGAATCACCACCAAGAGAGATAAGGAGTACAGATGATCGTTATGAACGAAGACCCTCTTGGAGAAGTAAGGATTCGAAAAGGAAAGACAGGTCATCAAAGAGCTACACAAAACGAAGACATCAAGCTCCGACTCCGACCATCACTTCGAAAGAAGTTATCACTCCGACTCTGAAGATACTCAAGATGAAGGTGTTGCCGGAATTGCTCTTGTGTCATCCAACTCCTACGGCATATTTGACTCACCAAATGAAGGAATTATAAGATGCTTCATGGCTAAAGGCTGTGACAGCCTGATTTTTGCCCTCCTTTATTTGCCTTGGTTTCCTTTGAATTTATTTTGAACCTTGGGAATTTTTAATCTTTTCATATGGACTTAAACACTTGGGTACCCTTCGCTTTCACCCAAGTGCCTCCTGTCCATCTCAAATCATCTTTTCCCTCTGGTTCACTCTAATATAATTTCTGGAATATTTTTCTTTATTGAAAAATATTCACTTTTCCCTTCAAAACCCTAGCTAAACCCTTTGTGCTCCAAAGCAACCCCTATTTTTCTGGCCCACAAAAATCTGAGGAAATTCATAAATATTCTTTGGACCCTAGGACACATTCTTGAGCAAAAATATTGCATCACTTTTTGGAATATTTTTGCTACAGAAATTCTTTTCTATTCTGGACAGAAATGGTAGTTTCTACAGCAACTACCATTTTACTTGCTCCATTGCTCTTGAAACTCCTTGTGCATCTTCGCCTTAGTAACTCATGACTAGCCTCCAAAGCACAGCCTCCAACTCCTAGCCATTTTACCTCAGTAAACTCTCAAAGTTTCTGTCCAGAAACTTACCAGGCATGTGATTTTGTTTCTACTGCGCCTGGAAACAAACCAATCATGGGTAACTCTCCTATCTACCACGAACAACACGCCAGCCATAAACTTTGGCACCAAGCAAGCCAGTAGGCAAAGTTCGCGCGGTGTCGTGGATTTAGCACGGTAGATGTCCTAGCAAAATGACTTAGTCGTGAGGCCATCGCTACGGGTTAGCTTAAAGGGGTTAAAGCGGACAAAGGACGCAGGGATTTTATACTAGTTCGGCCCCTTCGATGAAGGTAAAAGCCTACGTCTAGTTTGGTGTGGTATTGCTTGGGCTTCGATGACCAGGGAGCGAATCCGCTTTACCTGTGTCTCGAGCTGTCGTTCTCTGTCCTGAACCATCGCCGGATCGTCCCTTTATATAGAGGCGATGCCCGGTCCGGTTTACAGAGTCCCGAGGTCGGCTCATAAACGTGTCCGCCCCGGTCTCTGCTCTTTCTATATTACATCCAAAGTTACATAGTATGACGGTTTACAAATCATGGGCCCTAACACATGGGCTTTAAACATCTTGGACTACAATCTTCAGATTCACACTCTGTTGGGCCTTTGATAATATAATCTTGATAACGTAAACCAGACCCTCCTGGCCGGTTTATACCTGGTAGTAATATCCCTGACATTAGGCCCCAGATTGATTTGAACCTGTTCATGTCAATCTTCAAAGTCTCGTACAGATTTTCCTTTCTGCAGCTTCAGTATGCTTGGTAAACGGGCATGACATCATCCCTCAGGTCGCTTTAAACCGTTGTGATGCCATCCGCGCATTTAATGACTTCACCTGTTTTTTACCTTTACTTATTAAAGCTCCGAAGATCGAGGCGACAGCACCATCCATATCTGATTTTTGGTCTCCTCGATTCCCGCGCCTGCCGTTTCATCCCTTCGGCTTATAAATAGGGCCGAGGGCCATCTTTTTATTCCCCTTCGCTTTCTTCTTCCTCTGACCTCCAGCGCTCAAGCTCCGCCGCTGTCCGCCGAGCTCGTTGTCGTCATCAAGCCCGGCCGCTGCATCAACCTGAGCGTGTCCAGAGATTCACCGTCGTCCTTCCGCTTCTATTGCCTCAGGTACTTTACTCATTCTTCCCCGTAGATCTCAGCTCTAGGGTTTCACGGGAGCTCGCAGATGAACCCCCATTCTTCGCAGTTCATCACCATAGGTAGTTCCTAGTCGTAGATGTTAAACTTTTTAGGTCGACTCTCGTACGCATAACTCCGCTCCGTCTTCATAATCTTAGTTCCTCCAACAATGCTAGTTTAGACTGAATCTGGAAAAATCTTCACTGTCTCCGTTGAATATACCTTGAATTATCTTGAATTTTTCATATGTTGTAGATCCATATTTTACTGCTGCTCATGTTAAAGTTGTTTCCCACACTTTAGATCTGCATCTCCTTTGCTTAAGTCGATGGTTCAACTTTAGATCTGCGCCTCACATGCCTGTGTCGGCGGTTTAGCTTTAGATCTGCACCTCCCTTGCCTGTGTTTGGCGGTTTAACTTTTCCTTCCAAATTTCATAATCCAGTAGCTGTCATGTCCATAGTTGTTCCGGATCAGTAGATACCATTAGTCCCTTGCTTAAACCGCCAGATAGATCAGTACTTTCATAGTATATGCCGGTTTGAATCTGTGTAGATCATAAACCGGATCTTGTATTGTATTTTTCAGCATTCCCCCTTTGAAAAAAGATGACTTTCGTGGCTAAGCAGTTTGTCGCTTGCAACTGGGTCCCATCCCGGATTACCGAGGATGATTTAGAAAAGATGGCCTCAATTGGTGCTTTAGGTCCCAAGGAGGTTCTGCACTGAAGGGCTCCTGGGAAAGAGTGTCCTCCCCAGCCTAAAGAAGGAGAAGTTATCGTCTTTTTTGATCACCTGGCCCGGGGTTTTAACTCCCTAGGGTCAAAGTTTTTCCACGACGTATTAGCAGACTTTCAGCTCCACCCCCAAGACATAGGTCCCAACTCCATATCAAACATCTGCAATTTCCAAGTCTTCTCAGAAGCCTATCTGCAAGAGGAGCCATCCGTAGAGTTATTCCGGGACTTCTTCCATCTGAATCGCCGGACTGAATTTCATGACGGGCCCAATACCAAACTTGGCGGAATGAGCATCCATAAGAGAAAAGATGTCAGCTTTCCTCACGCCACTCTTCATAGCCATCCCAAGGAGTGGAATCAGACTTGGTTCTACTGCGTCGACACTTCACCAGAAGGAGAGAATCCACTGTCGGGTTATCGCTCTTACCGTCTGACAGCGGATCATCCTTTCCCGCAGCATTTGAGTGCCCAAGACCGGGCTCGATATGCCCCCCAGCTTTCCAAGCTTAGGGCTTTTGTAGCCAACGGGTTAACCGGAGTTGACTTTGTCCGCTGCTGGCTCTCTTGGAGCATTCTCCCGTTAAGCCGGTGCTCCGGTTTAATGTGCGAGTATACTGGTAACCCGAAGGACCCTCTGTGCACACGGAGAGTGTGCTTCCAGATAATGAAGTACCCGAATCTGCCAAAAAGTTGTTGAACATACCTTTGGAAGAGTGCAGTCGGACCGGGTTAGCACCCTTCTGTGTGAACAACAAACCGCCATTGGTAAGAGATTCTTATGTCCCTTATCTTTGTTTTAATCCGTCCATATTGCTTGGTATTAACACGCTTTTATTCTTTGAAACAGGCTAACGACCCTTTCTTGAAGAGGAAAGCCCAGGACAAACCAGCAAAACCATCTCGCAAGAAGAGCCTGGCTGTAAAGAAACACAAGAAGAAGCCTACCGCTGCTTCCGGTTCAAACGCGGAAGAGGATGATCCGGCCTCCGAGGTACTGCTTGGCTCTGAGGACTTTTAATCTTTCCTTTGTCGGTGTTTCTATTAACAATGATTCTTCCAAGGATCCGGCTGAAGGCAGTAAAGCGGATGAAGTTGAGGTAATCTCTCTTTCCTCTGATTCAGAACCATTGCCACCCAAAGTTCGTCGGGTAGCCCGGAAATATCCGTTTTCTCATCCTTATGCTCAACTGGATCCCGATTTTCTTTTGAAGAAGCAGCAACATGAGGCTCGCCGCACCACACGCCATAGTGGTCATGTGGTCGAGTCGACCGGACTGACCCACACTCCGGCTCGAAGACGCCGTTCAGAGGTTTTACTTACTCCAACTATTCTTCATCCTAAAGCGGGTCTTTTTCGTAAACCACTTAAACCGTCTGATCCAAATTATCAGGAAACTCCTCTATCATCCTCTGGCGAGTCAAGCGCCACCCAAGTCCCTGTGCTCAAGACTGTTCACGGGTAAGCCGTCTTTTAGTTTATCCGGTTTATCTCTCCATTTTGACTTGTGATTTTCATTGTCCCTTTAATCTTTCCTCAGTATGCCCAAGCCTAGCAAGAAGGCAAAGCTGAATAAACCGGCAATCGAAAATACCACTTCTGAACCGGCAGAAGATCCTGAAGCTGCCAATCCTCTAGAAGAAAACACTAAAGTTCCACACGATGATCCTTCCCCTATGGATCGAGAAGACCTTGCTGCTCCGGGGGATGGGCCCATGGAATACATTGCTGATCCGGCCAGCCCTATCCGGACTAGCCCCGCTCGGGTTAGTCCGGCCCCTGCTATCCCGGTACACACCAATCCCACTGCTGCTAATCCCTCCAGGCCAACTGCTGCTTCGACAGATGATGTCGAGATTACTGGGATAGGCTTTACTACCCCCGCAGAGCCTGTCATCTTGGCCAGACATACTGCCAAGGAAGAAATTCTTCCTAAGGACAAGGGCAAGTGGAGCACTGACCTATCCAGCTACGCCCCGCTTAGTGCCCAGGAGCTTCATTCTGGGTACCTAAACCGGCTCTTCACCAGTCGTGACCATGAGGCCGGTTTGGTGAACTTAATGAAAGAAAAATATGAGGTAATTCCTTTTCCCTTGCGTTTCATTTCTGATTGTGTCTTGTAGCTGTATCTTTAGTCCAATGTAGCCCCCAAGTGCCGGTTTAACCTTTAGGGTGAACCGGGACTTCAGTATATCAACTAGAATAACTTTGCGTTGCACATGTAACCTCCAAGGGCCGGTTTACTCCATTGCGGGTGAACCGGGACTTCTCCTATGTTTGAGAATGATATTACATTAGCCCCCAAGTGTCAAGGACATAACTTGTTATGTGCTTGGGACTTTGTCTGAAAAAGTTGCCTTCTTTCACTTCAATTGTACATTAGCCCCCAAGTGTCAAGTGCATAACTTGTTATGTGCTTGGGACTTTGATTTAATTGCTTCCTTTATAGATATCTGATATGTTTTATCCTTGGCAGACTGATCTGAACCGGAGGGCCACTGAAATAACTGAGCTCCGGAATAGCCTATCCTTCCAAGAGACTGCTTCGACTAAAGCTAAGGAGCACTACAACAAACTCCCCCCTATAGCAACGAATGTGTAGCAACGATGATGACATGATGTGTTGTTCTGTTCAATCTCCCACCTCCCTCTTTTATCCCGCACTTAGCTCTAACGTCCTCGTTGCCTGAAAAAAAGCTAACCTCCTCGTACCCATCTCCACCTCTATCCGCCATCTCTGTCCTCCAATCCTCTCTCACCCGAACACCACGACACCACCGCTGCTACCAGTTCTGGCTAGATCCGGCGCCCTCCCAACCACGCCATCACTCACCACCCGGCTTCCCAGTCCCCTCGGTAGTCTCCTCGGATCCTCCGGCGTCGCGGCATCCTCCGCGCCCCTGAAGATGCTCCTGCAGCAACCCTAGTCGGCACGGGCCGCACGGCTCCCATACGTGCTTCGTCTGGTTCATAGGCGCACTGCTACTGGATCGGCCTCGACGGTGTTGCTCCGCCTCGGGTACCTCACCTGCAACAACTACGATTCAGAAATAATATGTATGTGTTTTGTACCCAAAGCTGTCGGCAGGTGAGCTTCATAGCCTCCTTAGTACTACTTCACACGACTAATGGAGAAGATTTTCTATTGTCAATTGGGGCATACAGTACGTACAGCAGTGAGGTATGGTACTCCGTCACCAACTTAATTGTCCCGATCAATATTTTATTATGTAGCTGAGTAATTTTTTCATCTAGGTTTATGCTCTGAAAAAAACGTTTCAGGTGAAGTGTGTTGTCTCCACAAATATATGAACTCGAGACAAAGGGCATGACCCTATTATGTGCAGAACCAAATTCTATCAGGAGTATTAGGGTCAATATTTGCTTTCAATCAAGTGAATATCCATTACACTACAGTAACCACCCAAGATCCCTCAGCCAAACAACTCTGAATGACCTGACTACTTGACATCAATACATCATGCACTGAATTCCTGATACTTCTTGGTGTCACCATGTTTTCCCAGCATGTTAAGTTGTACGGCTTTGCATTTGACACACCGGCACTAAATATAAATGGTTTCTGTATATGAATTAAAAAGGCCAGGCCACATCATGCCAAGCAGTGGGCTTTCATAACCTCTCTTAATACCAGTCATGCTTGAAAATACATTCTTTTATTCCCTGTTTTCAATATTGCAGGTGGAGTATTATAGGTTAAGCAAATAGTATGAGGAGGATGAACCATTATATCTGGAAACAATTGAAATCCTGGAGCAATCATTTGGACCTAATGATATAATGTACTTAAGTTTGAGATTTGATTTTTTTATATATTATTCTTCAGTATTTTCTGATCCGGTTAATTTTTTAAGAGTAAACATAAGGTTATATCTCAAGGGAAAAAAGGATACTTCGAGGGCTAAATTGGAGTGGACAGTGGGTTGCATAGTTGACATGATATTTGTTTCTGTTACATGGTGCATGCTATGCATCTATGCCTGCTCGGTGTGTACTGTTGTTGATGAGTGGAATAATGGCGTACACTTGTGTCTTCGTAATATCAGAGAACTAAATATTATAAAGGCAAAAGTGTACGCCATTCTGACGTACACTTGTCTTGTCAATTCTTATGATGTTACATCGAATTCCCTACATTAACTTGGTCTGCAAAAAACATGTTTTACATGCCTCCTGTAGGGTTGGGAACAACTTTCCATAATCTTGGACAATACTATCATATTCAGAACAGGTTTCATCAACCTCAGAGCCTCAGACATAGGTACCTATCATTACCTCATATAAATATTTTCGAGTTCAGATTTTATTTTTTGTAAATGTGTTATGCTATACAGTTTGAAAGTGTTTAAGTGAATAATAAAGTCGAATGGTTGGTCTAAAGAAATGTGTTTAACTGGACTGCCATATAATAGCTCAGTTAGACTTCCCCTACTGTTCCGAGTGTGTAACAGCTAGTAGAAAATAGGTTGTACGGACTGAATAATCGGAACAGTACTACTTTTTGTTGCTTATGTTAATATGTACTCCCTCCGTCCCACAATATAAGAACATTTTTTACACTAGTGTTGTGCAAAAAACGTTCTTATATTATGGGACAAAGGGAGTAGTTTATTTCTTTTGCTGGGAGCAATGATGCAGACATTGTTCAATTATCTTTGCAAAACTGAATAATGTTCACCATCTAATTCGAACTTTTATTGTTTCATGAACATTCCCTAGAGCCAGGAAAATCAAACATCAAAATCAAATGTTCCCATACAGAAACACATCACCATCTATGTTGTATGAAAGCATTAGCACAATGGCCATTTTTTATCTTGCCATTATGATTCACTAATTTAAGAATCTCTACTAGTTTGAGTTTTCTTCTGACCATGTGAGCATTAATGCTAGAGAGACTGCTTGTGGAATAGAATCTCAAAAGGATTTTTTTTTCATTGTACTTTTCAATAGAATTAATTTATCAGTTTTTCTATGATTTATGCGAGTTCTCTTCAATTTAAACATGTTTCTTGTATGTCCACATATGATTTTTTTTTCAAGGGAGGTACCTTGTTTCTTACTTAGTATTTTTCTTTTTAAGGTTTATGGTAACTCAACTGACATATAGCAGGTTTGTTTACAAGAAAAACAATCAAAAGTTGTCAGATCAGATGTAGGCTACCACTCTTCTTTACAGTGTATAGTGCTTACTAATATCATGGCCTTCGACCATTCTATGGTGCTCCTCCTTCAAATTTTGACTTCAATATTAACCTAATTTTCTCTACTATAAGTTAATCATATCGTTTTGTTGTTGTTGTTGTTGTTGTAGATTGCCAAGACAAAATGATGATCCATGGCTAAAGTTTTGGTCTCAAGGTTATGAATGAGGCTACTACTCCCTTCGTTCCTAAATATTTGTCTTTCTAGGGATTTCAACAAGTGA
Organism: Secale cereale; assembly: GCA_902687465.1. Lineage (NCBI taxonomy): Eukaryota > Viridiplantae > Streptophyta > Magnoliopsida > Poales > Poaceae > Secale > Secale cereale. The sequence goes on from LR738715.1 coordinate 52,318,615, forward strand.
CTACATACAAAGCAAAATGAGTGAATCTACACTCAAAAATATGTCTACATACATCCATATGTTGTAACCATTTAAAATGTCTAGAAAGACAAATATTTAGGAACGGAGGGAGTACAAGATAATTAGAATGTCATTTTACTGATCGATGTTTCAAACATTGTAGTTGATTGCAAACTTGAGAATTGGGTTGTTACTAGATAGATTGACATCTTGTAATGTTTGGGCCGTGGTCTTTGTAACGCAACATACTTGAGTTAATATATGAGATAATTTTGTTTATCATATTGTGGCTTCTCTACACTATCACAATAGTTCTTGATGACAATATGTAATTATCATTAATTGTTCATGCAAACTAGCAACAAGCTTCTATTCATTAAAATGATCAGTTATCTATATTTCTCGTGAGCAGCAACGCATATGAACAGTTGTTAGGTTCTAACGATATATGTTGCTATCTAACAACGGTTCTAGAGGTTGTTTACCAACGCATGTATATATGTTGTTGTAGACCCTTCCAACGCCACCAACGGCAACGCATTCAAATCCGTTGGTGTAGACCTTACCAACATATATATGGACATACAACAACACATTGATGCGTTGCTGTAGGGGGGTTCCTATTGTAGTGGAGGAACTTACCCTTGCTTTAGCTAGTATGGAGAAGCTCAAGAAAGATTTTGAAGCGGAGCGGTCCACTTGGGAGGTGGAAAAGGCTGCTTTGGAGAAAAGAGCCAGTGATGCTGAAGCGACTCTTAACCCAGTGATGGAGGAGCTATCCGGGTTAAGGCAGCACATAAATGATATGACATCTGTTATCTTTGGTAAGTATTTGTTGACATAAGCTTATCCTTGCTATATTGCGCTGCTCCGGTTTAACTCATCACTTGTACATAGGGAGGCGCGTTACTCATCTTGGGGATGATGTGCAGAAGAAGCTGAAGGCTGCTTATACCTTGGTGGAACAACTCTATGCCGGCACTCAGAGGGTCATCAGTGCTATTTCGCACAATAAACCGGCACCAACCACCATCCACGATACTCTGGAAAAATTATCCATCTTGCATGCCCGTATTGTCAAGGTGAAGAAGTCCTCCGCAAGAGCTGGCTCTCTCATGGCGTTAACCCGGGCCAAGGCATGGGTTCCCGAATTTGATCCGGCGGAGGCCACGAATGGTTATCCGAGTATGAAAGAGGACGGATCAGCTTTCTCCGCTAAAGATCTTCGTGCCTTAACCAAAGATATGCGGACTCTTGCCAGTAAGCTTGCTGATGAAGCAGATTTATCAAGGTATCACCCGGGTTATGATCTGGAGAATGTGCGGGTGGAGCGGCCGTCTTATGACATAGAAAATCTTATTCCACCCGTTCGTAAGCATACCTTCGCCCCTGGCATTGAACCGTCAGAACTTATAAATGATGAAGTATATTTCCGCGCCCTTGCCAAGATTGACTGGAGCACCCCTAATTTCCAACAGCTGCCAGAAGTCGTCGAAGACCCGGAACAAGCTGACACTCAGTCATCACAACGAGCCGAAGCAGAATCCTAAACCGGTTCCGGTTTACCTTTATATGTTGAACACTTGGTGAAAAAACTAATATTCTTTTGGGCCTGCCAATACCTTGTAATAAAATAGTTGAGATAATGTCTTTGTCCCACACTTTGTGTCATGGCATTACTTTGTTTGGCAACTCCTAATTATCTCCTGCTTGCAATGCTTTGACAGTTTATATTACCTGTGTCTGCATAAACAATGCTAAAAATGTCCTGGCGGTTTATCACCGGACGGGTTATATTTCCCAAACACATGATCTAAGTAAATAACTTGAACTGTGTATAAAATAGAAGCACGTGTCGTACCTGTGATTAAGTGTATATGTAAACCGTAACCCGGCAGGAACAATCCAAGGTATAAGTGCTGATGACTCCCTTGGCTCTTTGTCGGCTTATCATGAAGACCGATCCGGGTTACAATGAACGTCGGTTTAACTGTAAACTAGTACTGGTGTTTATAACCCAGACTATAGCTCTGTAAATACAGATGTAATGACAACTTTGTAGTTATCCAGTCTTGAATCAATGGACTTGGTTGAAAAACCAATGACCTTGAAGATAAAGATTAGAGAAAACATAAAAAAATGAAAAATAAAGTTTTTGGGCAAATAAGACCATGTAGTCGAGGCTTTTTATGAGCTCCAGGCTCCAAATTCGAGGTTTTTAGGAGCTGCCAGGCTACTGTCATTAACCATTTTAGCAAAGCCTATTAAGATGATCCGCAATCTTTAACCAAATCATCAATGTCAAATGCTACCAATGTTCAAAATCTTATAAAGATTTGACTTGTGTAATCACTTGATGATCGTCAATTTAACGTTACCAAGTTCAAGGTACCGAAGGATTGACTTGTGTGTACGTTCGACGGGTCATACCAGGTTTACCTGGACGGCGCGATTTACTTGATGCAGGCAGGTTAATCCGGGGTTTTAGGTGTATACACCAAGCTTCCAAGCCGTGTTCACTACAAGAGTCTTCAACTCGCTGATGAACTTGCATCAGGAGCCCCCAGGTAGCGTTTGAGCATTGCTCGTCGGGGCCTATGTTTGAGTTGTGCTAGGCATCAAACTCTCTTTTGCCCATCATCATCATGTGGAAATTGCCGAAGCAACCAGAGTTGTGCTCTTATGATGGTCTTGATGTGGTCGCCGGTTTAAGAGGCCATAGGAAACTTCCTTGCACGCGGAAGCCCCCATATGATTCTCTTTTTGTACAGAAAAGACGGCTGATACCTTGATTTATCAAGGGCGCTGGTTTAAGAGGCCATAGAAAACTCCCTTGCCCACGGAAGCCCCCATGTGATACTCTTATGAAAAAAGATGGCTGATACCCTGGTTTACCGGGGGCGCCAGTTTATTCTATTAATCATAATATATACATTGTACATAAAGCGGAGCCGATGGCTCAAGTATAGTAAGGTCGAAGAAGAGCGATGTTCCACGGCCGCTTGGTCTCCTCCTCTGCCGTACGTGAGTCCTTATGTTCTCGAACGTGACGAGGTAGTATATCCGTTGTGCAGGTTCTTGCTGACCACAAAGGGTCCTTCCCAGGGTGGGGATAACTTGTGCATATCTGTCTGGTCCTGGATGAGCCGGAGCACCCGATCTCCTTCTTGAAACGTCCTGGTTTTAACCCGGCGACTGTGGTACCGGCGCAGGTCTTGCTGGTAAATCGCCGATCGCACTGCTGCCATGTCCCGTTCCTCGTCCAGCCGGTCCAAGCCGTCTTGTCTTGCTTGTTCATTATCCGCTTCAACATAAGCCGCCACCCGCGGCGAGTCGTGCCGGATATCACTAGGGAGGACCGCTTCAGCTCCATATACCATGAAGAAAGGCGTATACCCTGTGGATCTGTTAGGTGTAGTGTTGATGCTCCATAAGACAGAAGGCAATTCCTCTAACCAACAACCCGGTGTTCTCTGCAAAGGAACCATAAGCCGGGGTTTGATGCCTCTCAAGATCTCTTGATTGGCTCTTTCAGCTTGGCCATTAGACTGAGGGTGAGCTACTGATGATACATCAAGACGGATATGCTCTCGCTGGCAGAATTCCTCCATAGGCCCCTTGGACAGATTGGTGCCGTTATCAGTTATAATATTGTATGGAAAGCCAAACCGGAAAATCACCTTTTTGATGAACTGAACCGCTGTTGCTGCATCACACTAACTGACAGGCTCTGCTTCAACCCATTTTGTAAACTTATACACTGCTACCAGCAGGTGCTTTTTCTGGTCTTGGGATCTCTTCAAGGGTCCAACCATATCGAGCCCCCAAGTCGCAAACGGCCAAGTGATTGGGATCATCCTCAGTTCCTGCGCCGATATATGAGCACGTCGTGAGAATTTCTGGCAAGCATCACATTTTCTGACCAAGTCCTCTGCGTCGGCGTGAGCCGTCAACCAGTAGAACCCATGACGAAAAGCTTTAGCCACCAAAAATTTTGAACCGGCGTGATGACCGCAATCCCCTTCATGAATCTCTCTAAGGATATCACAACCTTCTTCTGGTGATACACACCGCTGAAAAGCTCCAGAAACGTTGCGATGATGAAGTACTCCATTGACAATAGTCATAGATTTAGACCGCCGGATTATCTGCCGGGCCTCGACTTCGTCCTCTGGTAACTCACCTCAGTTCATGTATGCCAAGTAAGGGAGCGTCCAATCCGGAATGACATGAAGTGTCGCGACCAATTGTGCTTCCGGATCAGGAACAGCCAAGTCCTCCTCTGAAGGTACCTGCACCGACGGATTATGCAACTCATCCAAGAAGGTATTAGGTGGAACCGGTTTACGCTGGGAACCCAGCCGGCTTAACGCATCAGTTGCTTCATTTTTCCGCCGGTCTATATGATCCACCTGATATCTTTTGAAGTATCCAACGACTGCGTCTACCTTTCATCGATATGCTACCATGAGCGGATCCTTGGAGTCCCACTTGCCAGATACTTGCTGTGCCACCAGATCTGAATCGCCAAAACACTTGACCCGGCTCAAGTTCATCTCCTTGTCCATCCGCAGACCATGGAGGAGAGCTTCATACTCAACAACATTATTAGTACAAGGGAACATTAAACGGAGGACATAACAGAACTTATCACCTCGTGGGGAAGTTAACACGACTCCAGCCCCCGACCCTTCCAACTGCCTTGAACCGTCAAAATGAATAGTCTAGTATGTATGATCCGGCTTCTCCTCAGGTGCTTGCAACTCTGTCCAATCGTTGATGAAATCCACCAGTGCTTGAGACTTTATCGCAGTACGGGGCACATACTTTAATCCGTGCGGGCTAAGCTCAATGGCCCACTTTGCAACCCGACCAGTAGCTTCTCTGTTCTGGATTATATCCCCTAACGGAGCTGAACTGACAACGGTGATTGGGTGGCCTTGAAAATAGTGCTTTAGCTTCCGGTTTGCCATGAACACTCCATACACCAGTTTCTGCCAATGTGGATATCTCTATTTTGACTCAATGAGCACCTCATTGATGTAGTAAACCGGCCGCTGAACCGGATATTCTTTGCATGCCTCCTTGCATTCTACCACAATGGCAACACTTACTGCACGGGCATTAGCAGCCACGTATAATAACAGCGGCTCATTGTCAACTGGGGCAGCAAGGACCGACGGCTTTGCCAATTGCCTCTTCAAATCCTCAAACGCAGCACCAGCACATCACTCCAGACGAAACGGTCTGTCTTCTTCATCATTTGATAAAGCGGAATTGCCTTCTCCCCCAAACGGCTGATAAACCGGCTGAGTGCTCCAATACGGCCCGCCACACGTTGGACATCGTTGATGCACGCCGGTTTAGCCAGGGACGTAATAGCCTTGATCTTCTCCGGATTAGCCTAAATTCCTCTGTTTGACACCAAGAACCCCAGGAGCTTGCCTGCCGGAACACCAAAAACGCACTTCTCCGGATTAAGCATCATTTTATAAACTCGGAGATTATCAAAAGTTTCCTTCAGATCATCTATCAGTGTCTCCTCCTTCCTGGATTTTACCACAATGTCATCGACATATGCATGAACATTCCGTCCAATCTGCCCTTGAAGGCAGTTCTGCACACAATGCTGGAAAGCTGCCTGAGCACTCATGAGCCCAAATGGCATAGATACATAGCAGAAGGCTCCAAAAGGAGTTATAAAAGATGTCTTCTCCTGGTCCTTAACTGCCATCTTGATCTGATGATAACTTGAGTATGCATCCAAAAACTTAACCGCTCACATCCTGTCATAGCATCAATAATTTGATCAATACGGGGGAGAGCAAAAGGATCGGTTGGGCAAGCTTTGTTCAGATCCGTATAATAAACACACATTCTCCAAGTGCCATTTTTCTTAAGTACTAGCACTGGATTAGCCAACTACTCTGGATGAAACACCTCAATTATAAAGCCTGCAGCCAAGAGCCTAGCCACTTCCTCTCCAATAGCCTTGCGCCTCTCTTCATTGAAGCGGCCCAAATACTTCTTGACCGGTTTAAACTCAGGATCGATACTAAGATTGTGCTCGGCAAGTTCCCTCGGTATACCTGGCATGTCAGAAGGCTTCCATGCAAAGATATCCCGGTTCTCACGGATGAACTCGATGAGCGCGCTTTCCTATTTCGGGTCTAGGTTAGCGCTGATAGTGAACTGCTTGGATGAATCGCCCGGAACAAAGTCCACCTGCTTGGTCTCTTCAGCTGATTTGAACTTCAACGCCGGATCATGCTCTGTGGTTGGTTTCTTTAGCAGAGACATATCCGCCGGATCAACATTGTCCTTATAGAACTTCAGCTCCTCAGTTGCACAAACCGCCTCAGCATAAGCTGCATCACCTTCCTCGCATTCCAATGCAATTTTTCGGCTCCCGTGAACCGTAATAGTTCCCTTGTGGCCTAGCATCTTAAGCTGAAGATAAACGTAGCACGGCCTAGCCATGAACTTGGCATAAACTGGCCGCCCAAACAAAGCGTGGTACGGGCTTTTGATCTTTACTACCTCAAAGGTCATAGTCTCTGACCTGGAGTCATGCTCATCTCCAAAGGTGACCTCCAAATCAATCTTACCGACTGGATAGGCCGATTTACCGGGTACCACCCCATGGAACACTATGTTGGACTATCGAAGCTTCTTATCTGTCAGCCCCATCCGCCGAAAAGTCTCATAATACAGGATGTTGATGTTGTTGCCTCCATCCATAAGAACTTTGGTGAACTTATAACCACCTACCTGTGGTGCCACCACCAGAGCCAACTGACCCGGATTATCAACCCGGGGTGGATGATCCTCTCTGCTCCACACAATGGGTTGCTCAGACCAATGCAAAAACATGGTATCGATGGTTCAACAAAATGCACTGCCCTCTTCAGAACCTTCTGATCCCGTTTGCACAAACTGCTGGTGAAGACATGATACTACGCACTGCTCAGCTCCTTCGGATTATTTTGATATCCGGATTGCTGCTGCTGTTGACGCCCACCGTGGGGCTATCGCACGATGGTTTCGAGTTCTTGAAGGGCAGCTTTGAAGGACTCAAGGGCTACACAGTGGGCCGGATGACCAAGAGTCGTCGCGGCCGGATCTACATTGACGATGCATGCTGGGGCCCGGAGGCCGATTCAATCGAATACGGGTATCGGGTCCCCTTCGGTGGCATCCACGTCTTCATCGGCAAGATCGGCGAACCGGGCCCTGAGCCGGACATCTTCCCCAACATCGTCAAGTCGGCTCAGCGTGCGAGACCTGCCCGGATTCAGCCCGCCGTGAAGCACGTCTTGTTGGAGCGGTGCATGGAGTACAAGCCGAGGACGGATCGGACTCAGGCGGCGAGACTGTTGTGTATTCCGGCGATGAATCTTCTTCCGAAGAAACCGAATCTTTGTATCTTCTGCAGGATGGCCGGTCTGGGGGCTGTTCCGATGGTGACAGTATTCCGGACCCCCTTGATCCGCCAAACAGGGTTGCTGTGTTCATGGCCGGATCACAACCCGTGCAGCAATCCTCAACAACAGGGGCATTGATATCAGAGGCAATGGGAGCTAGAGCGGGAGATCCTCCCCCGTAGCCGTCTGATACCTTATCTATCTTGGTCGATACTTTGACAGTGCTAGTAACAGCAGAGGTAGAACAGGCCAACAAGGAGCAGCATGACGTGGCGGTCGCTCAGGTGAAGAGCCAGATTGAACAAGCCAAGTTGGACCTGGCTGCTGAGAAAGCTAGGATGGCTACAAAGCAGGTGGAGCTAGATGCTCAAGCCTATCGACTCATGTTAGATCAGACCGCTTCACAAGGGGTAATGATGAGAAGGCAATGATCTCGCCTGCCGCCGGTTTATGAGGCAAGGAATCTCTTTAGCACCCCAGGCGCAGGAACCAGTAACCAGCCTGAGGTAAACCGGGGAGGAGCACCAGGGACAGGTGCATCGGTTCAGCCACCGGCCGCGGAGCCAAATCGCCAAGTTGTGCCGGCCCAACATGTGCCCACCCCTCCTGGTCATTATTTTAATCCGTTGGACAACATAGTTGCTGCCGCTTCACGACTGGCCGCCCTTCCTATTGAAGGAACGTCCCCCATAGCAGTAGAGGCACGAAGGGCCAAGGAGTTGTTGGACACGGTGCTAACTCAACAGCAAGCTTATTCCTATAGCCGAGAGAGGATTCATTCAACCCCCCGTCCGAGCCGGAGTTATACGAGGTGTCTGGATGAGCCGGTCGTATCAAGCAGCGCACGGAGGCATCATCAGCAGAGGCGGGATAATCCGGCAGCAGAAGAGGCGCACGCTCAAGAGGTGGTGGATCAGGCCAGACAGCGCCGGGAGGCCGAGGTAACAGCGCAGTACGAAGCCCGTTAGGTGACACCGGTTCGTCCCACCATCACAGTTGAACCGGGGGTCATGTCCAGTTCCCTGGGCGTGCCGTGTCTCATCCCCGCTTTACGGAACGTGAAACTACCCAAGGATTTTAAAGGTCCGCGCAAGGTGCCCAACTACACGGCGGATCTTGCTCCAGAGGCATGGGTTGAGAGTTATGAGATGGCAATGGAGATGCTCGATGTGGACGAGGCGGCGTGTGCTAAGTATTTCACAATGATGCTCGAGGGCACGGCCCGAACCTGGCTGAAGGGTTTACCACCTAATTCCATTGGATCATGGGCTAAGCTGCGAAGCTGGTTTATCAGAAATTTCAAAGACACGTGCAAGCAGCCAATGTCTGTTGTCGACTTAGCTGCCTGCATTCAAGGAGAGCAAGAGTCTACAAGCAGTTGGGTGCGTCGAGTGTCCGAAATCTTGCACTCCTCCAATAGCATCAACCCAAGCACAGCGGTGGTAACCTTGGAAAATAATTGCCGGTTTGAGCCTTTGAGGCAGAAGTTGGGACGGCTTAAAAGTGATTGCAATGACATGGGAACGCTCATGGGCGCTTTAGTGAAGTATGGAGACTCTGACAACACCAAGCATCCAGACACATATGGAGACAAGTTAGGGAAAGCAAGCAAGAATGGTAAACCGCCACAGGCCAATCCGGTGAACCAAGGATACAATGGTAAGCGTAAAGCGGATGGCAGCTCAGATTTTGTGGCTAACACCAACGCTCAGGAGGATGGGCAACGCCGCAAGGGCAGACCGCTCCCACGTAACGGGAGGCCGCCTATTAATCTGGAGCGCCAGTGGAACGTGCCTTGCCCAAAGCACGGTACGCCGGAAAAACCAGCTACGCATCTCTGGAAGGATTGTTTCATCATGCAGGAGTTCATGAACCGGAACAGGTATGATCACGGGCCCCCGGCGGATCAGGCCTTGGCTTCCAAGGTCCGGGTTACCAAGGTGGTGGGTCCGGTTCAGGATATCAAGGCAATAAAAATAACCACAATGGGCACAATCAGCATAACCAGCAGCATGGTCAGGGTGGATACAATAACCAAGGGAGAACAACAGCTCGAGACACAGGTAAAGCGGATTCGCTCCCTGGTCATCGAAGCCCAAGCAATTCCACACCAAACTAGACGTAGGCTTTTACCTTCATCGAAGGGGCCGAACTAGTATAAAATCCCTGTGTCTTTCGTCCGCTTTAACCCCTTTAAGCTAACCCGTAGCGATGGCCTCACGACTAAGTCCTTTTGCCAGAACATCTGCCGTGCTAAATCCATGACACGTGGTGACCACGCGTGTGCACCATGCCATGGCTGCTTGTCGGCGCGCTCTGGATGCCGCCGAGCGCACTGTTGAGCGTGTGCTTGCTTCCGCGCCTGCCAGAGCGTGCCAACCCGTGCCACCATACTCGTCTTCATCTCTACAGCACCCCCCTAGCGCTCGCCGACGCTGGAGCTCGCCGCAGCGAGCACGGGCGCGGTCCGGTCAAGGCAACAGTGCGGTGCGCACTCTGCTCGTCGCCACCCCAGTGCCCCTGTGCTCGTCTCCGTCCGTCCACAGCTCCCGTGTGACCCCGTCGCCTTCTTCCCCCTCTCACTGACGCCATTCGTCGCCGGGCGCAGCGTCCAGGTGTCGCCGGTGGATCCCCATCCCCATCCTCTCGGCTCGCCTATAAATAAGCCCCCTCCCAGCCTTCCCGAGCACCCAGCTCCGCTCACACACACAGCTAGACTGCGTAGAACCCCGAGGCCCGGCCGGGCAGGCCACAGGCCGCCGTCCCCGAGCTCGAGCTCACCGGCGATCCCCTCGTGTCGTCGCGGTAGCTCCAGACCCCCTCAGGCCAGGGCGACCCTACCAGAGCCTCCGCCACTCTCTGGTGGAGCCGTTCCACCTGGTTGGAGCTGCTGGAGACGATGTTGCACGCCATCTTCTTCAACTCCGGCGACCTCCCCCGTCCTGCCTCCGCTTGCGATCTCATTTCCAACGCCGTCCGACCACCCCTACCTACCCTACGGGTACGGGCAGGTGTTCCTTGACCCCCTCCGTCGATCTATCCCTCCCTTCTTGGCCAAGGAGCCGCGTCGCCGACGTGCGCTCCGGCGAGACCGCGGCCGCCCCTGTTCTTTTCCCCCTCTCCCCCTCACCTGACTAGCTGGGCCTGCTAGTCATCCTCTCCGTACCCGCGCGAAGCGGTACGAGTGGTGGCGCCCTGGGCTTTTACGCCTTCGACGTCACCCCCCCCCCCTAGTCTGTTTATTTAAATTCTAAATTTAAATATTTTCTAGAGAACTTCAAACTGTAATAACTTTTTAACCATAAGTCCAAATGAATTGATTCTTTTTGCATTGTGTTCTTTGTGAAGAAATCTTGCAGAACACCAAAAATGAGACTATTTGGTGCTGTGTAGATTTTCTGGTGAATTTTTGAATGATTCTTGATATTTTCTTTTTACACTTTTATTTATTTTCAGAAGGTGAAGCTTGTCTTGAGGATCACCAGGAGGTTTGTGAACCTCATTTTAACTAAGGCAAGCCACAGCAACATATTCATGGTGCCATTTCAATATTTATGATTTTCCAACTTGAATAAATGATTTAATTTATGCATATGAATTATTTTTGTTAAATACTTTCTGTTGGTTGCTGTATTTGGTTGTTTCATTTAGTTTACAGCAAGTCGGAACTCGGTTTAAGTTATTAAGATAGTTAGAAGAAAGTTTGGATCAATGAGAACTATTATGGATATGCATATACATAGCTATGTGTAGTTATTTTCTTTTACATAAGTATTATGATATTTTTTGCTAGAATAGGTTCTGTTTTTAATTGAAAGTAAATCATAACAAGAATAATTTTGAAGTTGTGATGCTTATATTTAGTAAAGTAAAGTTGACTCAGTTATTTTGTAAGGCATCTTGGTATGTTGCATTCCATGGCATGTTATGACACCGGTTTTTTATTTTCTTTAAGTTGAACCTGTTAATAACTCAACTTGAATAAATTTTTGACCGGGTCATGGTGCCACTGAATCGAGTCTTTCCCCAGTGCAACCACATTTGCCTTTATGGGAAGGTCTTTATTTGGTCCGTTGTCGTGCCTCTTGTCGGTACCTCCAAATAGGGAAGGTTATGGGCATGCAGTACCCTGGCCCGGTAAGCAGACATAACCTTGTGTGCCCGTTGTTAAGTTTATGGTACCGAGTCCCCGTTTGGGACAATTGTTGTTTGGCCATGACGGTGGTCGATGTGCCTTTGGTAGGCACAGGGCCACCCAGGACTGTTCCAGTGGGAAATGAGTCGGAGTGGTCGGGAGAGTGTCATGACAATGGAAGAGTTTTGTGGGAACGCCGTTGGTCCACCCGAATGGGAGAACAAGGCCATGGGTTTCGTGGTGTGGGTACACTGCACTACCTCTGCAGAGTGTAATTAATCTATCGATAGCCGAGTCCATGGTCACGGACACGCTCAAAAGTAAGTCACACCATGGGTCAACATATAATAAAATTTTGCTTACTAAATTCTAAATTTGTATACTGTATAAATGGTGGAAGAGCCACCGAGATGATTTGAGACCAAGTATGGTCAGGGTGGTGATCGCCGGAAAGATCACGATTTATGTCCTATTGATATGATCAAGTTTATAGTTTAATAAATATCACCATGAGTAAGTCAGACTGCGTTTTTGTTTTCACAAAGGCATGAGCACAGCATGTTAGTTAATGTATATCCAAGTTTGTTGCTGCATTTTAACAATTGATTAATTATCATGATATTGTTTGTCATTATGATTTTGTTTGATGTAAGTTTGCAAGTACATTCAATGTACTGACCCGGCGTGTCATGCCAGATTTCAGGAAAGTTCCGCTGGAAAGGAGTGTCGTCGGAGTCTAGACCGTGTCCACATCGGTGTCCCTGTGAGATGGAGTTCCGCTACAAAGTCGTTCCGCTGCTGCGTAGTTCTATGACCGAGGCCTTTTATGTTCATTCAATAATGTACATATTGTCCAGCCGCACCGTGTGTGCCGCTTAGCCTCTCTACTTGTTGTAATGTAAAACTATGGTCCGCTAGTATCAATAAAGCGGTTGTTTTCTGTACCAAGATGTTGTGTGTTGCCAGAAGACAAGGTCTCTGGGCTGGCAATGCAAGGTAAACCGGTCGCTCTGATCCGAGGTGCCACAAAGGCCCTAAGGTATCACACCCCGAGTATCTTGATTTTAATAGTGATGAAGATGGCTTGCTAGGAGATGATGATTTACTTGTTGGTAGCAATAGTGATGAAACCTATGATGAAAACTATGATGAAATTGTTATTAATCATGCTAATCGGGATAAAACGAATGACAATGATAAGGAGAAGATTGAGCATCTAACTAAAGAATTAAACACTCTCAAGTTAGCTCATGAAACTACCTTAGAGGATCATCGAGAACTTATAAAGACTCATGAGAAGTTATGCTTTGAAAAGCTCAACCTTGAGCAAGAGCATGAGTTCTTAAAATCAATCAATGATGATCTTCGCAAGAAAAGTTCTTCTTACATTGCCAAACGTTTACTCTTGTCTACTTACATGCGACAAGTTAAATCTAGCAACAAGAACAAGAAAGATTCTTCATCTAGTAGTAACAATAATCATGCTAAATCAAATATTGTTGCTTCTAGTAGTACTCTTGATTCCACTAATGATTCTCTTAGCCAAGTTACACTTGAGCAAGAAAATAGCCTATTGAAGGGAATTATAGAGAAAGGTATTTACAAGAGCCTTGTCGGGAGTAAGCAATTTGAGGAAATTGTACGCAAGCAAGGAAGGCACCGGAAGAATCAAGGTGTTGGTTTTGAATGAAAGTTCAATGCCAATGGATTTGAGTGGGAAGAAGATCAATACCCCAAGACGAAGTTTGTTCCTCAACAAGAGAAGTATGATCCTACTTCTTTCCAAGGAACACAAGCTCAAGATGATCTTCCACCACTAGACCACAAGCAAAAGGGCAAGGACAAGCTTCAAGAGGAGATTGATGCATTTGAAGAAGCTCCAAGGCCTTGGTCAAGTGGGTTCCCAAGACTACATCAAGTTCTACTTCATCAGGTACGACTACAACTCCAAGGATTCCCACAAAGATGGTGTGGATCCCGAAGAAGAAGAACTAGAGAGTTCTTGAGGGTGACTCCGCCGACATACTTCACTCATATCATTTTTGGCGAGGACAAGTGCAAACAACTTCCACATCTTGCACTAGTTCAAGGACTCACAAACCCTCTTGTTGGTAAGACAAGGGACAAGGTAACCAAATACTTTCATGGACATCATCTTGTGTGTAATTCACTCTATGTCCTTGGATATATTTGTTTATTCCTTGTGGGACTAACCTGTGTAGGTATTGAAAGTGCAACTCACTCCAATGGATTGCTCCAAGTGATCTACATCAACATTGAGCATCTACATCTTCAACATCTACATGAAGTCATCATCGACAAAACCCATGGTTAGTTCATCCCTCTTAGGGGGGATATCACATCTAGGGGGAGCTTTACTCTAATCAATTGAGCTAAAGCAACTCTAATGATGTGAACACAACAATGCTTTATGTAAAAGTGGTAACCCCACTTGTGCTTAAACGATGAGTATGACCTATGATCAAATGTTCTCATTTGACTCCTAAGTCAATATACTCATATATAGATGACCTAGTCATCGCCAATTGCTTGATAGATGCTAGAATGGTTGTGCATGCTTTGCCACATGTTTCATTTGCTATCTTATTGTGTGAGCATGTTGAATGCATATTTTTCTCATTCGAGGACATCCATTTGTTGCTTTGATTGTTTGGCTCTTTCTCTTTTGCCAAATGGATGGACAAGAATGCCTAAGAACTCCCTCTAGCTATCTATGTTTTTCTCGTCTCAAACTCTATTCATGCTACATCACAAAGTTTGATCAAGTCAGATTCGAACCACTCTGTGTGAGGAGCACTCGGAGTCCCCGATTCGTCATAGACTTAAATTTCCAAAACCTCTTTGTGCATTTCGATATGATCGAATCATCCACTTCGGCCACACCGAGTACACTAAGTTGATATAGGTTTTCAATCTCGATGCAACCGATTTGAACGTTTCGGTCACATCGAGTTGCAGTAACCGCTTGCGATTCTGCATCTCGGTGCCACCGAGTTGTTCCACTCGGTCACACCGACAGGGTCGGGTTGGAAATTTCTTCAAACTCCTCAGCCCGCGCGTGTGTCCTGCTCAGCCTCCTCGGGTCTCTAGATTGTCTCCTCGCCGCCAGTGACCTCCCGCCGCTGGTTTCCATCGTCGTCGACGGAAATCTGCTCTGCCGTTGTCGCCGTAGCGAACTCCCGTCGAACTAGGGTATGTGTTCGACTCTATGTGCTATTCCTTTAACCCTGATTCATAGCACACTACTTTGCCATGATCTTTACCATGTATGCAAACTGTCCATCCACTGAAAAATATCCTTAGATTAGATTTGATCTGAGAATTTAGGGTTAGATCTCCGCTGAACTCATCTCGGACCGACCGAGTTGTAGAAATCGGTCTCACCGATTTGGCTTAGGCCATTGCACATGCGATTTTTGGTCTGACCGAAAACTGCAAATCGGTGTGACCGAGTTCGACTCTTTGTGAAACCCTAGCAATCTCGGTGCCACCGAACTGTGACTCGGTCTGACCGAGTTCACTAGTTTAGGTTCCAAAATTGCTTCGGTATCACCGAGTTTAACAAATCGGTAGCTCTGAAATGCTTTCTGTGGAGAACTAAAACTAAGTTTTTGAGTCATCTGTTTTGCAAAAACTCTGCACTTTGTGATGCTCATCCACTCTATCTCATCTACATCTATTCACAGGGCTAGCTTTCAGTTTGCAGTGTCAACAATGTCTGATCAAAGTGATAGCCAAAACAGGTCAGAGGAGCAAGCACAGTCGAGTGAGGGCTCTAGTCCCTCGGATGGCAGCTACTATGAGAGTAGCAGGAGCACTCCAGGTAATCTTCCAAAGGCTGCTACCAAGACAAGGAAGAAGAAAACTTCTGACAGTGAGGATGAGGATTTTGTGGCCGATGAGGCAACTTCAAAGAAGCAAGCTGTGAAAGAATCAACTAGGGCTGTCAAGCCAGGGATGAACAAGAAAGCTCCTGCCAAAAGAGCTCCAATGTCAAAGGCCAGAGCATCAACACAAGAAACAATGGTGTTCACTCTTGAAACCAGAGATGATGAACCAGCAGGAACAAAGAAGAGAGCTAGAAAGACCACAGCCAGAGTGATTGGCAAGCCATCTATGAGAGATGATGATGATGATGATGAAGCAGAAGAAGAAGAAGAAGAAGAAGAAGAAGAAGAAGAAGAAGAAGAAGAAGAAGAAGAAGAAGAAGAAGAAGAAGAAGAAGAAGAAGAAGAAGAAGAAGAAGAAGAAGAAGAAGAAGAAGAAGAAGAAGAAGAAGAAGAAGAAGAAGAAGAAGAAGAAGAAGAAGAAGAAGAAGAAGAAGAAGAAGAAGAAGAAGAAGAAGATGTACCAGCACCTAAATCTCAGAAGCTGATGGGGGATGCCATTAAGTCAGGGGTTGCTCCTTCAAGGCCCAAGACTGCCCCCAAAGTTGCTTCTCAAGCCACCAAGTCTGCACCCAAGAGAAGCACAAGGAACATTCCAGCTGCAGAAAAGAACAAGGCCCCAGTGCCTAAGATTGATGAAGATGCTGAGGTCCAAGTGCTCAGAAAATTGAAGCCCAAGATTCCTGATCATAATGATAGTCATATTGTTGCTGAGGACATGAAGTTGAGGAAGGATGCAGCCATGCAGGTCTCAGAAGATGGAGACAATCTGATCCATATGCTGTGAGGAGGAGGACTGCTGTGGATTATAGGTTCCACACAAAAGAATAACAATATTTCTATGAGACAATTCTGCTTGACAAGAAGCCAATGGTGTGTGACATGAGATGGGTTGATTGGGAATACATCAATGAAAATGAAGATCATTTTCCAAGTGTGCATGAAATTTTCAAATCATGTGGTGTTGACAAGTTTGTGGGTCAGAAGCTAACAAAATGGACTGATGAACTCATCATGCAATTCTACTCCACAACTCATTTTTATCCAGATGGTAGAATTGTGTGGATGTCTAAAGGTACAAGGTACCAGTCAACTGTTGATGAGTGGGCCAAGTTGATAAAAGCCCCTGAAGAGCATGAGGATGACTTGGATGTCTATGCCAAGAAGAAGAAAGACCACAATTCTATGGCCAACATGTACAAAGAGATCCCAGGCAAAGCATTCGAAACACACAAGTTTGGATCTGTTCATTACTTGTTGTCTGGTCTAGCTAAAATCAACACTATATTGAGGCATACTTTGCTACCCAAGTCAGGAGATCATAAAATGATCAGAGGACACTCAATCAACTTGCTGCACATTTTTTATGTCCCTCAAAAGTTCAAGGTCATGAGTCTGATTGTAGAGACAATCAAGAGGACAGCTGCTGACCAGAAGAGATCTTGTGGGTATGCTCCACACATCCAGGAACTCATTAACTCCAAGATGGGCACAATGCACATACTTGTTGGATAAGGAGCATCTACCCCTATATCCAGAATTTGAAGACAACACAGTTGTGATGGATGAGAATGAACCTTCATCAGTGCAAGCACAAGAAAAGAGAGAAAAAGCTAGAGCTGAGAAAGCAACAAAGATGCCAAGTGTTGAAGAGGCACCTCAAGTGTCCCTCAAATCTAAGCAAGATCAAATGGCATATATGATTCAAGCAACTTTGAGGATTGAGAAGGGCTTGGCCACCCTGACTCAAAATCAGGAGAGCTTGGAGAGGATCATTGAAACAAAATTCTATGATCTTGATCTGAAGGTTACTGAGATACAAACAGCAGTTGAGCAGCTCCAGGAGGAAGCAGAAGAGAGAAAAGGGAAGGCAACTACTGATGCATTTCAGCGAGTGCCTAGAGGACAGACGTCTGCTGCAGTGCATGTACCTGATACAAGAGCAATAGCATCAGCACCAGCAGCCACAGCTTCAGTGCCACCTCTAGCAGTCACTCCACCAGCTCCAACTACATCAACTGATTTCTTTGTCCTTGGAGTTCTCTCTACACCGCCTCCCGAAGACCAAGCCTGAGAGACGCATAGCACTATGCATATTTGCACTTTTTGGTAACTTGTTGCCAAAGGGGGAGAAATATGTATGGATCATAGGCTTTGAGAGAGAGTGTTCTTCTTTGTCTCTCTTGCTTTTGGTTGAACTTTATTATGTGCTTGGTTTATACTTCATCACCTTGTGTGAGATACTTGTTTGATCATGTGATTGATCATATGCTACTTTAATGCTTGCTTGAATGATATTATCTTTTATATCCCTATATGATCATTCACTTTGCTTGGTGATGAGTGCATGCTTTTAGTTTATATCATTTTGAGCGCTCCACCAAGATGTATGTGACATGGAAGAGTAACCCATGATCCTAATCGATTGTGTATTTGCATTCAAAAGCAAATTTTAAATAATACACAAATTTAGGGGGAGCTCTTGCTTATCACATACTTCTCAAAGCGATGATGTATTTCAATCTTATTATCATTTGTCAAGATTTGATCTATATGTTGTCATCAATTACCAAAAAGGGGGAGATTGAAAGTGCAACTATCCCTGGGTGGTTTTGGTAATTCCTAACAACATATAGCTCATTGATAACCCACAAGTGTAGGGGATTAGTTGTAGCCTCTTTCGATAAGTAAGAGTGTCGAACCGAACGAGGAGCTAAAGGCAGAACAAATATTCCCTCAAGTTCTATCGACCACTGATACAACTCTGCGCACGCTTGACGTTTACTTTACCTAGAAAAAGTATGAAACTAGAAGAATTTTGTGGTTTTTGTGGGATAGGTTTGCAAGAATGTAAAGAGCACGTAAATAAAACTAGGGGCTGTTAAGATAAAGACACAACTAAATTAGTGATAGCGAGTGTGGAAAAGTGGTGGTAGGAGTTGCGAAATTGCCCCTAAGCAATTGACTATGTTACTAGACCGATAGCAAGTTTAATGTGGGAGATGCCACTGCTAGCATGTCATCCCTTACTTGGAATTCTATGCACTTATGATTGGAACTATTAGCAAGCATCCGCAACTACTAACGTTCATTGAGGTAAAACCCAACCATAGCATTAAGATATATTTGTCCCCCTTCAATCCCGTATGCATCAATTTCTACGCTAGGTTGAAGTTTCTGTCACTCTTGCCCTCCAATACGTAGTCCTATCAACATACAACTAACCCTATGGTGTGATCCACGCGCGCGCTCATATGATGGGCACCAAAGGACAACAACATAACCACAAGCAATTTAAATCAATCATAGCAATTCACCAATCACTGATAGGACAACGATAATCTACTCAGACATCATAGGATGGCAACACATCATTGAATAATAATATGAAGCATAAAGCACCATATTCAAGTAGAGGGTACAGCGGGTTGCGGGAGAGTGGACCGCTGTAGATAGATGGGGGAAGGTGATGGAGATGTTGGTGAAGATGACGAAGGTGTTGGTGTAGATCGCCGTCACACGATGATGGCCCCGGTGGCACCGCCACCGGGTGCCACCGGAAGCGAGGGGGAGAGAGCCCCCCTCCTTCTTCTTCTTCCTTGACCTTCTCCCTAGGTGGGAGAAGGGTTTCCCCTCTGGTCCATGGCCTTCATGGCGGCCGAGGGGCGAGAGCCCCTCCGAGATTGGATCTGTCTCTCTTTGTTTCTGCGTTCCCAGATTCTGGCCCTTCACCGTTTCTTAAATTCCCGGAGATCCGTAACTCCGATTGGGCTCATCTTTTGACACGATTTTTAACCGGAAATTAGCTTTCTTGCGGCGAAAGAAGGGAATCAACCGCCTTATGGTGTGGCCACGAGGGCCCAGGGCGCGCCCTGGGCAGGGGAGCGCGCCCCCACCCTCGTGGCCCACTCGGGCATCGTCTCGTGTTAGTTTCGCTTCCCAAAATTCACATATATTCCAAAAAAAATCCATCCGTTTTTATTCCGTTTGGACTTCGTTTGATATGAATATTCTGCGAAACAAAAAACATGCAACAAACAGGAAGTGGCACTGGAGACTGGATCAATATGTTAGTCCCAAAAAATAGTATAAAAAGTTGTCAAAAATATATGAAAGTTGTAGAATATTAGCATGGAACAATCAAAAATTATAGATACGACGGAGACGTATCGGTATCCCCAAGCTTAATTCCTGCTCTTCCTCGAGTAGGTAAATGATAAAATGATATTTTTTGATGTGGAATGCTACCTAGCATAATCTTGATCATGTAATCTAATCATGGCATGAATATTAAGACACGAGTGATTCAAAGCAATAGTCTATCATTTGACATAAAAGAATTTAATACTCGGGCATCCTAACAAACAATCAAGTCTTTCAAAATATCAATTTACCTAATAATAAAGGACCGAAACTGTTATAGTTCTCCATACATCTACTATTTATACCCGTTGATTTTATGTTAACAACAAAGATTGATGGTTGAGATTTAGACATCGCCACAAGGTAACGTCTCGGCGAATCTGACCAACTTTGACCGTTCTCCGGGGCCTCTGCGTTTGTGGAACAAACTACAAAGTCGTGTCCGTGTTGGACATAAAACAACTGGATAGGTTGGCTAGGTACTAGGGCTTAGTACGTGTAAAATTAATTTGGATCAAATCTTTACCTAATAATAAAGAAAATTGGGTTTCAGCCCGTCCGTCATGGCATTTTTTAGAAAAGTCCCTCCACTTCAGAGAAATCAACCCGCAGTCCTATTTTAAGTCAAAACAAATCGTTTTTTCCGTATTTTACACAAAAGACCCTATGTTTTCTTGAAATCAACCCGCAGTCCGGATTTAAGTCATACCCGAACCGTTATTTTACAATTTTCGAAAACCCCCTGATGTTTTAGGTAATTTATCCACGGATCATATTTAAGTCAAATACATGTTTTTTTTAAATCATCCATATATTTTAAACCGTAACTCCGATTTGAACATGTTATATATGAAATTTGATTAGAAAAATATGTAGAATATGAATATGAGATTAATTTACCTGTTAAGTATTTTTAAATATTATTTTCAAATATATTTAAGTCAAACAAATGATTTTCTAAAATATACGTATCTTTTAAACCGTAACTTTGATTTTAACATATTGTATATGAAATTTTATTAAAAAAATGTGTAGAATCCAAATATGATGTTAATTTTACCTGTTAAATATTTTTAAAATATTGTTTTGGAAGCAAACTTATAATTTATAGAGCAAGATCCGATTTTTCTTTCGTACCGATGGCGATCCGGATTGCAAATAAGACTCCACTATAACCATATAGGGAAAAGAAAACATCGATAACTACACATGCATACCTCTGAAAATGTCGCAGGGGAAAACAACAGATTTTTTCATCGCGAGAGTGAGAGAAAGCGAGAGAGAGAGAGAGAGAGAGAGAGAGAGAGAGAGAGAGAGAGAGAGAGAGAGAGGGGGGGACGCCTTAGGATTAACCATATTTAAACACATTTTTTGCTTTGTTTTGTGTGAACATTGAGGCCATCGCCGGCGAGGGTGAGAAGGAGGATAAGCGGAAACACAAATATGATGCCTCACAAAAATAAAGGAGATGGACCTATTGTGGTCTTGAGTGATGGTTGTTGGGTTAAGATCGTGTCTTATGTTTTCTCTCCCGTTGCAACGCACGGTCTCTTTTGCTAGTATAAAATAATAAGAGCAGAATCACACCTTTTGCCGCTGGGAGGCTGAGGCCACATAATCAGCTGGCTGGTGCAGCGCCCTGCCCAATGGCTGCCGGGGCATCACTGCCGCGTTTGATGTGGTGGAGCCGGCTGATGGCTGGGGGTCTGGGAGAGCATCGGGCAGCCGTCGTGCGTGCGAGCTTGGCCGGCCACCGGTTTATGGGGCGCGCCAGAGGGGTTCTGCGGTAGTATGCCAAAGAAACAGCACACGACACGCTAGGTGTGTTGCCGTCGGCTGCGCATTACCGCGGCGATGGTAATGGGTGTCTCCCGAAACAGAGAAGAGACTCCATCATCGATACAACAGCGGATCAGAGCGTCTCAGTCTCCTTACGTATATGTTCACCTCCAAGGAAAAGGACGCGTCCTCCTCGGGGTGGACACGGTCCGGGCCCTCACCGAGCTGCCATTTGGACCGGCCACTGGCGGACTGGACCGAGCAGCCTCGCGCTCCAGTTTTCAGGGACCTGACCGATGGCGTCAAAGCTCGGGCCGGACGGAGAGGACCAGCTATTGCGAGGTGGCAGTGACGTCGGCGTCGGCCACGGGACCTAATCAGAGGGGGAAACAAAGGGAAAAGCTGCGGGGACTCACAGTGAACTCGATGGCCAGGTTGGTGTTGCCGGGGAAGCAGCAACGGCAAGGTAATCGACGGCGAAGGACGGTACTTGGACATGAAGTTGGAGGATGATGGTGACGGTTTCAGGGCGAATCCGGCTGAGTCCTTGCACGGGGAAGGAGATCTCAAGTTTGCGGACCTCCTGGACAAGGTTGTTCGTTGCAGGGAGGCCGTTGGCCGTGCATGCTCTGCTTGTGCCTGCCCGCACCTAGCCGTGCGTGAGCTGGTCCTCCTGTGGGCTGCAATTTGCACCATAACTCGCTGAACTCGACCCGTACCGTCCGTCCTAGCGCCGGCTGCACTGTGGCCCGTGGAGTTCAGCACCACCGCATCAGCCCTCACACGGAGCTGCTACTGCTGCTCTTGTGCTCTAATTTTCCTGGATGCTTATAAGCAAACTAATGAGAAAAAGAGAGAGAGTATCGGTGGTTACAGCATACTAAGAATCAGAGGATAGTATAGGCACGTCAAAGATTTTTAGTGTAGAAAATAATTGATTTCCTATTGCAGCACGGCGTTGGAGCATGACAGGAGCGACGCGGCGCGGCGCGAACGTTGGAGACAGGCTCGGGACAAGGAGAGAGAAGAGAGAGATACATATTTTTGTGGCAACTAGCCTACTATTGTTTTTTTTTTTTTTGCGGTTAACTAGCCTACTATTGTTGTTCATGCTGCGACGGTATAGTGAGATGGAGACACAGAGAGAGATGAGATGATTTTTTTTTTTATATTATGCTGTTGTTCGATGAGATGAGATGATATTTTTGTATATTATGCTGTTGTTCGATGAGATGAGATGGTGCAGGTTGTTCGATGCTGCTGACAGGTCATCGTACCATGTTTTGTCTCAACATTTGGCATCATGAGCTTGGTTGTCTTGGGTGTTGTTCCCCTTGTCGGAGGCGTGTCGACGGTGTCGGTGTTCGCCGGCGGCTGTGCGATGGAGCTCCGGGTCGTGTGCTGGCCTGAGGAGATGCGCGGCGCTGAGGCCATCAACGACATGTGTTGCCGGAGCCGATGGAGATGGCATATGTCGCTGTAACCGGAGACGGGGAAGACGGCGTAAGTCGTCGGAACACACGGCGTGTATCCCCGGCGGAGAAGGAGTTCAGCGTGTGTCGCCGACGAAGAGCGGGAGGCCGTAGTGACGGCCATGGAAACTCCGACGATAGGAGGTGCAAAGACTCCGACGACGACAAGGAAAGTCACGGTTTATGGGAAGAATGTTAGGAATAAACCGTGACTGGGCCCGTGTCCTTCCTTTTGACGAAGATCCTCAATTCAAGTAATTCAAACCTTCATAATTCATAACATTTGATTTTTTTAAAAAAAGGAGGATATACCCCCGGCCTCTGTATCTAGACGATGCATGCAGCCATATTATTAATTATTCACAAAGACCATACAAGGTGATACATCAACAAGCCTAAGCCACCATCTTGGCAACACCGTTGCTACTCCTATCTCTTTGATGAAGGCGTGCCGAATGTCCGGGCCTAATACCAAACAGACATCGCACTAAAGCCTAACATCTAAAGCCGGGTGTCCCCTCCAAGCCACTACCTGGATTGGGTCCCACACCGGTTCAGGCACACTCCCAGTGAGCACCGCACGCTGCAAGGGCCGACACCTCCATCATCCCTCGGTCCATCCTCAGAGCAAAATTGTTGCACCAACCTTGGCAGGCCTCTCTGCCATCAACGCCACCATGACGCTAGACAACTTCCTCCTCCTGCGCGAGTTCATCTCCAGACGCGCCCATCGCCGAACCTCCACGACACCATGCCGCCAGGATCCGCCGTCGGCCTCGCGGTAGATGTAACACCGCTCCTCCTCTTGTCCCCTTCAGCCAGCGCGTGCTCCAAAACGATGCCCCCAGGAGGGACACGACATCGAAGGTGCCATCATCGTCAGATCCGGTAGACCCCGATCAAGGGTTTCCCCTGGAGCTCACGCCGTCGCCGCTGCTAGAGCTACGCAACGCCCAACACCCATAGCATCTCTTGCCCGACCTGAGCCTCCCAAGACGGCGCCTCCATGGAGGTTACGACGCGCAAGGCGCCGCCGCCGCCCAATCCAGACTGAATTTTAGACTTTCGTCCGGGAGGGGTTCGGATGTGGATAGGAGGGACCTCGGCTTCGCCTCCAAGGAGGGTAACGGCGTCGTGGGACGCCGCCGATGCCGGGCCGGACCAGACGGCCAAAGTTTCCTCCGGTCCCCAACCTATACCACCAAACCTCCGACTGCTCCGGATCCGACAGCGAGACGAACCGAGACCAGCAGAGATGCAAGTGCCATGGGGCTCAACCCACCAGGAAGGAGGATCAAGAAGAACAGCCGCCGTAGATCTCCAGGCGCCGGATCCGACGATCCGACGAGGCCAGCGACGTAGACCACCACCCTGCGCCGGCCGACAACATCCAAGCGCCAGATCCAGATGGATTCGGCCTGAACATGGCGGCGCCCGCGACCACCCGATCTGATGAACACGCAGCCACCACCTCGCCGTGGAGTCGCATCCAAGCCGCAGCTGCCGTGCCGCGTCACCAGCGCCGCATCGGGCCGCCGCCAAGATGCTCGCCCACCGCACCGCCAGACTCCGCGCTAGCCCGGCGCCTCTTCGCGATCTGGTCGTCCCGCGCCGCCCAAGATGCTCCAAGGGGAAGAGATGCCCCGCCGCCGCCCAGCCGGCCAAGCTTAGCCCGGCGGCGGTGCAGACGGCGGCGAGGAGAGGTGGAGGCTGAGGAGGGACGAGGGGGGCGGCGGCTAGGGTTCCCCCTGGGTCGCCCGCGGGGGCGACACGAGGGCGACACATTCATAACATTTGATGCATGAATTCTTGTTTGTACTTTAATTTTGTTTTACTATTTTTTTAGGGTAATGGCTACTTTATTTATTCCTTAGTTTACGACCATTTCATCCAAAATAATGTCATGGATAGAAAACGGGGAAACATTAAACCAAGTTTCACACAACTTATTAAAACAGCCTTCCCTCGCAAGAATTCCAGTCGCTTTTCGCCTCGACCAGATCGCGGGGTGCTCATTCACACCAGCAAGCAACTCCTTGATCTCTTCTATAAGAGGGCTAAAGCTGGAACGGTCTTGACCTCTTGATTGGAAAGCATGTGCCACACCTTGATTGTTCATATTGAGACAAAGTTTTTCAACACCCAATTTCACAGCCAACTAAACACCCGTTGGAACGTTTGAGTGGTAATAAATTACTTTTATGTTTTCTAAACATTACGTTGCACCCGTTGCAACGCACGTACATATGTGTTATAATGAAAGAAACGAGTGTTACGTGGATTCGTCGCGTCCTATGCTGGTGGGGCTGGAAATTACGTCCCAAAGTTTTAAGCCCTGATTTTTTTTTTTTTGTCATGTATAGAGTCCATCGGATGATAATGCAAGCACCAAAAAGGTTTGAGCATATTTGACGTCACAAAAATTCAGCTTTTTGTTTACTTTTCTATATTTTTGTTACTATGCATGGGGGGAAGGGATACCCGGGAGTTACCACACCTTTTTCTCGTTAAGAATTGAAAGCACATGGGTTCATATTGTATGAACCGTAGAACGAAACCTTTGGTGAATTAGTTCGATGTAGTTTTTTTTTCTGCTCATGCAGTTTTGGTCGGGGCTGGTGAGGTGATATCTACCAGACAAAATCTTCTGGATGTTACCAGGATGTGGCCATGCATGGCGTGCGTCTTCATCCAAGTGAGTCGGAATTAGAATCGAATCCAGATAGGATCGAAAAAATCTTTGTTGGAAGTTCCAACCATGTGGCCTTGATCTCGTCAAATAGAAATGATGACCCTATTATTTCTCTCCCGGTCAATTTTTTTTTATGGTAACTGATGTGTGCTTTGTAGGGAACCACAGGTGCATAGTGTAGTCTTTTCTTGGGTTGTAGAAATATGAGCCATTGACCTTCGTTTACAGGGTCGATGCATTGAGAAGGCTAAAATAAGATGGAAGATTTATTTGGGCTTTGGTTTTATTCGCATCGAGGGGAGGAGTTACGGAGAAGAATTCAATTCAAGGAGAGAAGATTCAAGCCCAGGACCTTAGAGCTTCGTGTTGAAATAGACATCGTGGACCTCTTTCGGGGTGGGGACTGGGGAGAGGGGTTGAGGGTTGCTTATTTCCTGATGAGTGTGTGACTTTTTCTCCCATTGCAACGCACGGGCATATTTCCTAGTCAATGCTAAAGAACGTTATCCCTACAAAATCATATAGTCATTTATGCTCCATTTTCTTAACACAAGGTAGCCCTCATGCCCATCCGGTGTCAGCCAAGCAATTGTTTTCATACTTCACTTTTTCGAGCCTTTTCAACTCTTCACGCAATATATGAGCGTGAGCCATGGACATAGCACTATGGGTGGAATAGAAGGTGGTAGTAGACAAAAGGAGGGAGAAAGTCTCACATCGACTAGGCGTATCAATGGGCTATGGAGATGCCCATCAATAGATATCAATGTGAGTGAGTAGGGATTGCCATGTAACGGATGCACTAGAGCTATAAGTGTATGAAAGCTCAAAAGAGAACTAGTGGGTGTGCATCAACTTGCTTGCTCATGAAGACCTAGGGCATTTGAGGAAGCCCATCGTTGGAATATACAAGCCAAGTTCTATAACGAAAAATTCCTACTAGTATATAAAAGTGACAACATAGGAGATTCTCTATCATGAAGAACATGGTGCTATGATGAAGCACAAGTGTGGAAAAAGATAGTAGCATTGCCCCTTTTTTTTTTGGGCCTTCCTTTTTTTTATTTGGCCTTTCTCCTTTTTTTTGGCCTTTCCTATTTTTGGCCTTTCTTTTTTTCCTTTTTTTTTCAAGGGACAATGCTTTAATAATGATGATTATCACACTTCTATTTACTTACAACTCGATATTACAACTCGATACTATAACAAAAAATATGACTATATATGAATGCCTCCGGCGGTGTACCGGGATGTGCAATGATCTAGCGTAGCAATGACATCAAAAAATGGACAACCCATGAAAACATCATGCTAGCTATCTTACGATCATGCAAGGCAATATGACAATGATGGTGTGTGTCATAATAAACGGAACGGTGGAGTTACATAGCAATATATCTCGGAATGGCTATGGAAATGCCATGATAGGTAGGTATGGTGGCTGTTTTGAGGAAGGTATATGGTGGGTGTATGGTACCGGCGAAAGTTGCGCGATACAAGAGAGGCTAGCAATGGTGGAAGGGTGAGAGTGCGTATAATCCATGGACTCAACATTAGTCATAAAGAACTCACATACTTATTGCGAAAAATCTATTAGCCCTCGAAGCAAAGATACTACGACGCATGCTCCTAGGGGGGAGGTTGGTAGCAGTTAACCATTGTGCGCCCCCGACCTTCACGCAAAGATAAACAATCAAAACACAATGCGCGCCAATTTGGTCACATAGTTAGGAGACCATATGTGCATGCTTCGAAAATCACAAACCTTAACACCAATATTTTTACTAAACCATAATCATTCACTAGTTCCTCCCACATATTAGCATCTCTATATCACAAAACTATTGCAAGGAATCAAACATATCATATTCAGCGATCTACAAGTTTATGTAGGATTTTCTGACTACCATGTGAATGACCAATTCCTATCAACTCTCTAAATAGATATAAGTGAAGCAAGAGAGTTTTAATTCTTTCTACATAAGTTATGCCCACGCTCTAACAAATATAAGTGAAGCAAAAGAGCATTCTACAAATGGCGGTTTTCTATGTGAAGAGAAACAGGCAATCCAAACTTCAAATGATGTAAGTGAAGCACATGAAGTATTCTATAAAGCCATACTCAAAAGATATAAGTGAAGTGCAAAAAGCATTCTATAAATAAACCAAGGACTATCTCATACCAGCATGGTGCATAAAAGAAAAGGTGAAAACTAAATGCAAAAGACACTCCAAGATCTGCACATATCACATGAATGAAATGAGTCCGAAAACATACCGATACTTGTTGAAGAAAGAGGGGATGCCTTCCGAGGCATCCCCAAGCTTAGACGCTTGAGTCTCCTTGAATATTTACTTGGGGTGCCTTGGGAATCCCCAAGCTTGAGCTCTTGCCTCTCCTTCTTCTCCTCACATCGAGACCTCCTCGATCTTCGAATACTTCATTCACACAAAACTTCAACAGAAAACTCGGTAAGATCCGTTAGTATAATAAAGCAAATCACTACTCTAAGTACTGTTGCAAACCAATTCATATTTTGTTTTTGAATTGTAGCTACTGTAATATAACTTTTCCATGGCTTAATCCACTGATAGAAATTGATAGTTTCATCAAAACAAGCAAACTATGTATCAAAAACAGAATCAATCTAAAACAGAACAGTTTGTAATAATCTGAACATTCACCATACTTCTGATACTTGAAAAATTCAGACAAAATTAGGAAAAATCGACAATTTGTATAGAAAGACAGTGCAAAAAGTTTCAGAACCATTTGACGTTCCAAAAGAAAATGTAAAATCGCGCACTACAGCCAAAGTTTCTGTCCTGCACTGCACAAACCAACAAGCTTTGTAAACATCCTAAAGGCAAACCTTGGAACATTATTTTTATAATACAATGGAATTGTACAAGGGGGTAATTATTTTTGATGAAAAGTTTCTGTAATTCAAGATTTGCAAAGTTTCTATGGGCATGAACAAAGTTCAAGGAGCTCCCCCATTTCAACGGTGTTCGTCCTTCTTACTTTCACTTTTCTTTTTGAAAAAGTTTTAGATTCCCCTCTTTATTTATTTATTTTTTTAAACTTTATAAAAGCACACAACAAAAATAAATGACTCTCTAAAACTTCCGGGTTGTCTCCCTGGCAGCGCTTTCTTTAAAGCCATTAAGCTAGGCATATAGTGCTCAAGTAATGGATCCACCCGGATCCGAAGGTATATCAAAGCCAATTTTAATTAGCAATGATTTGACATTTAGTAGTGAGCACAAAGTGATATGTGTCATGAAACAACGAAGTCTAACTCTCTTCCTATGCATAAGCATGTCATACAAGAACAATTCATGCACATCAAGTAAAGGCCAATGCATAGTATAAGCAGTTTCTTGCAATTTTATCATGTTGGAAACATAGAGAGGCGGAGATGTAGTTCCTCTCTCATAATAATTGCAAGTAGGAGCAGCAAGCACATGCATATTATATTCATCAAAATCATCATGTGTAACGGAAAAAGGCAACCCATCAATATAATCCTTAATAAGTGCAAACTTCTTCGATATAGTGTAGTTTGGAGAATTCAAAAAGATAATAGGACTATCATGTGTGGGTGCAATAGCAACTATCTCATGTTTAACATAAGGAACTATAGCAAGTTCATCTCCATAAGCATAATTCATATTGGCATCTTGGCCACAAGCATAGCAAGCATCATCAAAAAGGGATATTTCAAAAGAATCAATGGGATCATAACAATCATCATAGCATTCATCCTTCGGTAAGCACGAAGGGAAATTAAACAATGTATGGGATAAAGAGTTACTCTCATTAGAAGGTGGGCACGGGTGATCAATCCGCTCTTCCTCCTTTTGTTCTTCGCTCTCCTCCTCATCTTTTTCATCCAATGAGCTCACAATGTCATTAATTTCTTCTTCCATAGACTCCTGCAAAATATTAGTCTCTTCTTGGACAGCGGAGGAGTCCTCAATATATGGTTTAACATAGGCATTAGAAGCATAATTATCATAACAATATTTAAATATGGCAAAATTTTCAGATTTGTAAAGAGTAGCATCATACTTTTCAATCAAAGAAGCAATTTCATAAGCACCCTTAAAAGCAACAAATTCTTCAATTTGTTGAACATCATAGTAACTATAAACACCCTTAGCATACGAAGATACGATTCCATTATCACTAAACTGACATTGGTAGGGAAGGTGTTTCTTAGGGTCTTCAGAACAACAAGTAAAATCATATATTTCACATAAATTCCAAGCATAGCATTGCAAACGATGAATTTGATCCAGTAAAAGTTTCCTTTCTTGAGATAAGCGGTGTCGCACATAACAAGCATGCTCATCTAAAGATTTGCCCTCAACTAAGCTAGTTGGGGTTTCAGCACGAGCACATATGGATCGAAGATGATCCAAGTAATAAGCTTCAGGAGTGTGATAGATTTTGAGTGGTTCTTCAACCATTGGTTCGGCAGGTACCACTATATTTTTTGGTATTTTGCGTTTCCTACCCATAACTAAAGATAGAAAACAACTTAGAACAGCAAATAAAATCTACTTAGTGATAAAGCAAACAAGCACACACGAGAATATTCACCCCACGCTATTGCTCCCCGGCAACGACGCCAGAAAAAGGTCTTGATAACCCACAAGTGTAGGGGATCAGTTGTAGCCTCTTTCGATAAGTAAGAGTGTCAAACCCAACAAGAAGCTAAAGGCAGAACAAATATTCCCTCAAGTTCTATCGACCACCGATACAACTCTACGCACGCTTGACGTTTACTTTACCTAGAACAAGTATGAAACTAGAAGTATTTTGTGGTTTTTGTGGGATAGGATTGCAAGAATATAAAGAGCACGTAAGTAAAACTAGGGGCTGTTAAGATAAAGACACAACTAAATTAGTGATAGCGAGTGTGGAAAAGTGGTGGTAGGAGTTGCGAAATTTCCCCTAAGCAATTGACTACGTTACTAAACCGATAGCAAGTTTTATGTGGGAGAGGCCACTGCTAGCATGTCATCCCTTACATGGAATTCTATGCACTTATGATTGGAACTATTAGGAAGCATCCGCAACTACTAACGTTCATTGAGGTAAAACCCAACCATAGCATTAATATATATTGGTCCCCCTTCAATCCCGTATGCATCAATTTCTACGCTAGGTTGAAGTTTCTGTCACTCTTGCCCTCCAATAGGTAGTCCTATCAACATACAACTAACCCTATGGTGTGATCCACGCGCGCGCTCATATGATGGGCACCAAAGGACAACAACATAACCACAAGCAATTTAAATCAATCAGAGCAATTCACCAATCACCGATAGGACAACGATAATCAACTCAGACATCATAGGATGGCAACACATCATTGGATAATAATATGAAGCATAAAGCACCATGTTCAAGTATAGGGTACAGCGGGTTGCGGGAGAGTGGACTGCTGTAGATAGATGGGGGAAGGTGATGGAGATGTTGGTGAATATGACGGAGGTGTTGGTGTAGATCGCCGTCACACGATGATGGCCCCGGTGGCACTCCGGTGCCACCGGGAGCGAGGGGGAGAGAGCCCCCCTCCTTCTTCTTCTTCCTTGACCTTCTCCCTAGGTGGGAGAAGGGTTTCCCCTCTGGTCTCCATGGCGGCGAAGGGGCGAGAGCCCCTCCGAGATTGGATCTGTCTCTCTGTCTCTCTCTGTTTCTGCGTTTCCAGATTCTGGCCCTTCACCGTTTCTTAAATTCCCGGAGAGCCGTAACTCCGATTGGGCTCATCTTTTGACACGATTTTTATCCGGAAATTAGCTTTCTTGCGGCGAAAGAAGGGCATCAACCGCCTTACGGTGTGGCCACTAGGGCCCTGGGTGCGCCCTGGGCAGGGGGCGCGCCCCCCACCCTCGTGGCCCACTCGGGCGTCGTCTCGTGTTAGTTTCGCTTCCCAAAATTCACATATATTCCAAAAAAAATATCCGTCCGTTTTTATTCCGTTTGGACTCCGTTTGATATGGATATTCTGCGGAACAAAAAACATGCAACAAACAGGAACTGGCACTGGGCACTGGATCAATATGTTAGTCCCAAAAATAGTACAAAAAGTTGCCAAAAGTATATGAAAGTTGTAGAATATTGGCATGGAACAATCAAAAATTATAGATACGACAGAGACGTATCACTCATTGAACTAATGCTCTTTCAAGATGATCATTTCAGAAAGTTCAATGATTGGCATGGCATGGACTATGAATGTGGACCCCTCAAAATGCTAAGGACACATATTGGCTCAAGCTCAAGACTCTACATTTTTTATTTTAGTGATCCAAGATCACATTGAGTCCATAGGAAAGCCAATACTATTAAATGGGGATGGTGTGTTGCTTAATGGGTTTCTTGCTCAAAATGCTTAGTGATATGCTCCAAAACCCTCAACCACTTTCTCACATACACATATGTCCCAACCCAAAAGTCAAACTCGGCCCCACCGAAACCTTCTATCCGGCGCCACCGAGTTCAGTTGACATAGCCACTACCACAAACCCTAGTCACTTCGGTCTCACCGATAGGGATCTCGGTCTCACCGAGATGGGATTGCAAACTCTCTGTTTCCCTTCGTAACGTTTCGGTCTAATCGAGATGAGCGATCGGCCCCACCGAGTTTGCAATGCAAACTCTCTGTTTCCCCTTCGTAACGTTTTGGTCCAACCGAAACGAGTGAATCGGTCCCATTGAGTTTGCCTGACCAACTCTTTGGTTAGCTTATTACCAAGATCGGTCCTACTGAGTTTGTGTAATCGGTCTCACCGAGATTACGTTATGCCTTAACCCTAATGAAATCGGTCCTACCGAGTTGATCATATCGGTCCCACCGAAATGCCTAACGGTCACATTATGAACTAAATCGGTCTGACCGAGTTTCCTGATTCGGTACCACCGAGTGTGGTAAATTGTGTGTAACGGTTAGATTTTTTGTGGAGGCTATATATACCCCTCCACCCACTCTTCATTTGTGGAGAAAGCCATCAGAACATGCCTACACTTCCAACATACATTTTCTGAGAGAGAACCACCTACACTTGTGTTGAGGTCAAGATATTCCATTCCAACCACATAAATCTTGATCTCTAGCCTTCTCCAAGTTGCTCCACTCAAATCATCTTTCTACCAAATCCAATCCTATGAAAGAGAGTTGAGTGTTGGGGAGACTATCATTTGAAGCACAAGAGCAAGGAGTTCATCATCAACACACCATCTATTACCTTTTGGAGAGTGGTGTCTCCTAGATTGGTTAGGTGTCACTTGGGAGCCTCCGTCAAGATTGTGGAGTTGAACCAAGGAGTTTGTACGGGCAAGGAGATCACCTACTTCGTGAAGATATACCCTAGTGAGGCAAGTCCTTCGTGGGCGATGGCCATGGTGGGATAGACAAGGTTGCTTCTTCGTGGACCCTTCGTGGGTGGAGCCCTCCATGGACTCGCGCAGCCGTTACCCTTCGTGGGTCGAAGTCTCCATCAACGTGGATGTATGATAGCACCACCTATCGGAACCATGGATAAAAAATCTCCGTGTCTACATTGCGTTTGCTCCCTCCCCTTTACCTTCATATGCAATTGCTTTACATTCTGTTGCTATACTCTTAGAATTGCATGTGTAGGTTGATTGCTTGACTTGTGCATAATTGCTAAAATCTGCCAAGACTTAAAATTGGGAAAAGGCTAGATTTTTATTTGGTCAAGTAGTCTAATCA
>LR738715.1:52352019-52375675 GCA_902687465.1 Secale cereale
CCCCCCCCCCCTCTAGACATAATTTCGACCCTACAATTGTGTACCTGAGCATGAACATGGACAAATCCTTCGGAAGTGTCACTGCGAAGCATAAGGAGGACATCATGCTGGAGATAGAACTGCTCACAAGGTATTGCGGTCTCAATTTTATTGGCCTACTCTCTTCAAAATGCTCGTAAGTTCGTCTCATCTTATGATGAATGTCAAAGGATAGGTAATATTGGTAAGCGTCAAGAAATGCCTATGAATTATTCACTTGTTGTTGAACCATTTGATGTTTGGCGCTTTGATTACATGGGACCTTTTCCTTCCTCTAATGGGTATACACATATTTTAGTTACTGTTGATTATGTTACTAAATGGGTAGAAGCTATTCCAACCAGTAGTGCTGATCACAACACCTCTATTAAAATGCTTAAGGAATTTATTTTCCCAAGGTTTAGAGTCCCCAGATATTTGATGATTGATGGTGGTTCACACTTTATTCATGGTGCTTTCCGTAAAATGCTTGCTAAATATGATGTTAACCATAGAATTGCATCACCTTATCATCCTCAGTCTAGTGGTCAAGTTGAGCTTAGTAATAGAGAAATAAAATTAATTTTGCAAAAGACTATCAATAGGTCCAGGAAGAATTGGTCTAAGAAATTAGATGATGCACTTTGGGCTTATAGAACAGCTTATAAAAATCCTATGGGTATGTCTCCTTATAAAATGGTTTATGGTAAAGCTTGTCATTTGCCTCTTGAGTTCGAACATAAAGCTTTTTGGGAAATCAAGGAACTCAACTATGATTTCAAACTTGCTGGTGAAAATAGGTTATTTGATATTAGCTCATTAGATGAATGGAGAACTCAAGCTTATGAAAATGCCAAGTTATTTAAAGAAAAAGTTAAAAGATGGCGTGATAAAAGAATCCAAAAGCGTGAGTTCAAAGTCGGAGAATATGTTCTTTTGTACAACTCTTGTTTCCGGTTCTTTGCAGGCAAACTCCTCTCTAAATGGGAAGGCCCCTATGTTATCGAGGAGGTTTATCAGTTTGGAGCCATCAAGATACATAATTCTGAAGGCACTAATCCAAAGGTTGTTAATGGGCAACGAATAAAACATTATATCTCATGTACGCCCATTAATGTTGAAAGTGATATTATTCAAACTTTGACACCGGAAGAACACATAAAAGAATCCTTCCGGAACACTCCAGAATCGTCGAAATAAGGAGGTACGTGATACGGTAAGTAAATGGACTCTGAAAAATCTGCAAAAATATTTTTTTACCAATTTTGGAATATTTATAAAAATAGGGAAATAAGAAGCTACTGGGAAACGCACCCTGGTGGGCACAAGATACTAGGGCGCGCCAGACATGCCTGGTGCGCCCCGGTGGGTTGTGCCCGCCTCGGGTACCTTCCGGACTCCATTTTTCTACAGCTTACTTGTTTCCCAAGATAAAAAGTATTTATATACCTCCCGAACCTGTTGACCACCGTATCTCGGAGAAATCTTCTCTTTTCTTTTCTTGTTGTTTTCGGTCAGATCTACCTAGCTAGGCACCATGTCTTCCTCCTCCTCCAACCCGATGGAAGAAGATGCTTGGATGATGAAGATCTAGCTGAAAAGGGAAGAACCCGTAGAAGCTGCAAAAGGTGACAAAGGCAAGGAGGTTGTCAGTGATCAAGCACCGGCAATCGAGCAAGCATTGCTAGCCGAAGAGGAAGAAGAAGAACCCCCACCAAAAAGGCCTCTACACAGGTTACATCATAACCATTTTCGTAATTTAATTCACAATTATGGGTTCGAGAATACTCCTCGTAGGCATATACCATTCAATTGGGATATATCTTGGCCAAAGGAAAATAGTGCAAGGATAAACCAGTGGGCCCGGAAAATAAATACATAATGGCTGAGGTGAAGTAAACCGTGAGCTGCTTCATCAGGCTCTTTCAGAGATTCAAAGTTTGAAGGATTTAGTCTTGGTTATATTGGAGAATGCTTCACCACTATCATCTTCTTCACCACCACAAGAAAATTGAGTATCAGGTATGGGCACTCCCCTTGGCTTTCGCCAAGCTTGGGGGAGGTGCCCCGGTATCGTATCATCCCTACTATCCTTTTGCATTTACTTATCCTAGTCCGATCTTTTGCTTTAGAATAAATGAAAGTTTAGTTCGATCCTTTCTTTTTGAGTTTGCTTAGTGATCTATCTTTGTAATCGTGTGCGAGATATATAATAAAGTTTAGTTTTGAGTTTTACCTTCTTTATATTCCTGTTGCAATAAAAAGAAAAGTTATAATTGAATGAATAAAAGAAAGGAAATAAATGAAGAAGATCTTATGCTAATCTTATGGTAGGTGAGGGCACCACGTAAGGAAAAGTATAAGTAGAAATTTTTTATTAGAGGTTGACAAACATAGCATTGGTGCAACTCATGAAAGAATTAATAAGGGAATTAATAAGGGAAGAGAAGATTCACATATAAATATACTATCCTAGAAATCTTTTGTGATTGTGAGCCCCCATCAAAATGTTATATGCCAAAATTGTTGACGTTGGACAAGGAAGGCAACTTAATGATGTATGTTTGTCCATATTCACATAGAAGTCATATTGTCATAGATCCTTTAACATGTGGTGCTTGCCCAATATCTTTTCTAGCCAAAAATTCCGCACTAAGTAGAGATACTACTTGTGCATCCAAAATCCTTAAACACAAACCTTTTTCGAGAGTCCACCATATCTACCTATGGATTGAGTAAGATCCTTCAAGTAAGTAGTCATCGGTGCAATAAGGCAATAAAAATTGCTTCTAAAAATGTGAGATCATTTCGCGTAAAAGAAAATTGAGCGTTGCACGAACTTGTGATGGTGAAGAATAAAAGTGATAGACTGCATAATAAAGGTTGCTGTCACAAGGGGCAATGCAACATGACATTCTTTTGCACTAAGGGATTGAGCATACAAACAAATAAGCGCATGGCAACCTCTGCTTCCCTATACGAAGGGCCTATCTTTTACTTTAATGCAAAGAGTCAAAGTTTTCTCTCTATTCCCTTTTATTTTTATCCTTTGGCAAGCATCATGTGGTGAGGAAAGATCTAGGCACATATGTCCGGTTGAATATGGGTGACATGAGTTATTATTGTTGACATCACCCTTGACGTGAGTATGTTGGGAGGTGAAACTATAAGCCCCTATCTTTCTATGTCTCCGGTTGAAACGTTTTGCTCATGTGTATGCGGTGAGTGTTAGCAATCGTAGAAGACTATATGATGGTTGAGTATGTGGACTTGCCTAATGGCTCCGATACGCGACCCTTTCTGAAAAGATGATGAATTGTAGTTGCAAAGTTGACTGAAAACATAGTTTGTTGGTTTCTAATAGAGTTTATGCTTTATACTTCAACTATGTGATGAGATGTTACTTATTCATGAGAAGTCTATGATACAAGTCTTATGTTTAAATTTTTTGCTGTTATAATAATCAACATGATGCTTCTATGTCCGTATTTTGTTTTTATCGACACCTCTCTCTCAAAGCATGTGGACATGTTTTTCGTTTTCGGTTTTCGCTTGAGGACAAGCGAGGTCTAAGCTTGGGGGAGTTGATACGTCCATTTTGCATCATGTTTTCTTGTTGTTATTTATGTTGTTATAATGCATAATAATGCTTTTTGGAGTAATTCTAATGCCTTTTCTCTCATAATTTGTAAGGTATACACCAAAAAGGAGAATTCCAGGAGCTGGAAATCTGAACCTGAAAAAGCTAGGTTAGGCCACCTATTCTACACAACTCCAAACAAGCAGAAACTTCACGTGGGTTTTTAATGGAATATATAAGAAATACTGGAGCTGATAACCACCAGAGGGGGCCCACCAGGTGGGCACAACCCACCTGGGCGCGCCCTGGTGGGTTGTGCTCATACAGGCTCGTTTCTGGTGACCATCTTTTGGTATATAAGCCCTTATGACCTAGAAAAAATAAGGAGGATACTTTCGGGATGGAGCGCCGCCGTCTCGAGGCGGAACTTGGGCAGGAGCACTTTTGCCCTCCGGCGGAGCGATGCCGCCGTGGGAACTTCCCTCCTAGAGGGAGAAATCATCGTCATCATCATCACCAACAACTCTCCCATCTTGGGGACGGCTATCTTCATCAACATCTTCAACAGCACCATGTCATCTCAAACCCTAGTTCATCTCTTGTGTTCAACCTTGTTACCGGAACTATAGATTGGTGCTAGTGGGTGACTAGTAGTGTTGATTACATCTTGTAGTTGATTACTATATGGTTTATTTGGTGAAAGATTATATCTTCAGATCCATTATGCTATATATTACCCCTCTAATCATGAGCATGTTCATCACTTGTGAGTAGTTACCTTTGTTCTTGAGGTCACGGGAGAAATCATGTTGCAAGTAATCATGTGAATTTGATATGTGTTCGATATTTTGATAGTATGTATGTTGTGATTCCCTTAGTGGTGTCATGTGAACGTCGCTACTTGACACTTCACCATATTTGGGCCTAAGGGAATGCATTGTGGAGTAGTAAGTAGATGGTGGGTCGTGAGAGTGACAGAATCTTAAACCCCAGTTTATGCACTATTCCGTAAGGGACCGATTGGATCCAAAAGTTTAATGCTATGGTTAGAATTTATTCTGAATACTTTTCTCGTAGTTGTGGATGCTTGCGGGAGGGTTAATCATAAGTAGGAGGTTTGTTCAAGTAAGAACAACACCTAAGCACCGATCCATCCACATATCAAATTATCAAAGTAGCGAACACGAATTGAACCAACATGATGAAAGTGACTAGATGAAATTCCCGTGTACCCTCAAGAACGCTTTGCTTATTATAAGAGATCATTTTGGCATGTCCTTTGCCTCAAAAGGATTGGGCTATCTTGCTGCATACTTGCTACTATTATCGTTACTTGCTCGTTACAAAATTATCTTGCTATCAAACTACTCTGCTACTTACAATTTCAGCACTTGCTGACATTACCTTATTGAGAAACACTTGTCATTTCCTTCTGCTCCTAGTTGGGTTCGACACTCTTACTTATTGAAAAGAGCTACAATTGATCCCCTATACTTGTGGGTCATCACTAGCAAGGCCATCTCGGTGGGACCGAGATCCGTATCAGTCAGACCGATTTGTTAGGGTTTAGGTAGTGGTTATGTCAAATGAACTCGATGGCGTCGAGTAGGAAATATCGGTGGGGCCGAGTTTGGAAATTAGGGTTTGGACATTTTTGTGGAGAAAGTGGCTCAGGGTTTTGGACAAATATCACTAAGCACTTGAGCAACCAGATCATAAGAAACACTTCATCCCCTTGTAATAGTATTAGCTTTCCTATGGACTCAATGTGATCTTGGATCACCAAAATAGAAATGAAGAGTCTTGAGTTTTTGCCAATCTTTGTCATTAAGATTTTGAGGGGTCCACTTCTCTAGTCCATGTCATGCCCATCATTGAACATCCTGAAATATTCATTTTGAGTGTATATTAGTTCAATGAGATCAATGTTGTTATGAATTACCAAAACCGTCCGGAGATTAGTTGCACTTTCATATGTCAATACAGCCTCCCCTCACCATGCCTTGGATAAACCTGATGTATCTAACATGTCCTTTACCAAATCAGCTAGTGTATAGTTTTTCCGTTTGGCAACCCCGTTTGACTAGGGTGAATAGGGAGGCGTCCTCTCATGAATAATGTTGTGTTTCGCATACAAAAAATCAAACTCTTTCGGGAAGTACTCTCCACCATGATCTGACTAGACACATATAATTTTCTTTTTAAGTTGATTCTAAACTTCTTCCTTGTAGATTTTAAAGTAGTGTAGAGCCTCATCATTAGTATTTAACACATATACATAGCAATATCTAGTGCAATCATCTATCGAAGTCATGAAGTATTCATTTCCACCTTTAGTCAACACGCCAT
This sequence comes from Secale cereale, assembly GCA_902687465.1. Lineage (NCBI taxonomy): Eukaryota > Viridiplantae > Streptophyta > Magnoliopsida > Poales > Poaceae > Secale > Secale cereale. Next base: position 52,357,967 of record LR738715.1, read on the forward strand.
TCATTTCACAAAGATCAGAATGTAAGACTTCTAGTGGTGACAAGTGTCTCTGCTCTGCAGCCTTGTGAGGCTTGCTAGGTTTCTTAACTTGCACACACGAATGACAATTAGAACCTTTGGCTAAAGTGAAACTTGGGATTAAATTCAACTTTGCTAGCCGTGAATGCCAAATTTCAGATTCACTAACATTGAATGAATATTATTCACGACTTTATTACAAAAAACAACGAAAGAAAGGCAGAACATTCCTCCGCACTTTAACCTTTTCCAACAAATAGTCCATATCTCGTGACAACTAATTTATTAGACTCAAAAACCAACTTAAACCCTTCTCCACACAGAAGGGCGCCAGTAATGAGGTTCTTCTTGATGGCGGGCACATGCTGCACGTTCTTCAGCTGCACGATCCTTCCCGAAGTAAACTTCAGATCGACCGCGCCAACACCATGAACAAAAACACTTGTGCCATTCCCCATCAATACAGACCCGTGGCATGTGACCTGATAAGAAGAAAACGATGAAAAAGAAGAAAACAATGAAATGTCCGCACACGCATGGCCACTTGCACTTGTGTCCACCCATCAATCGGTGGATTGAAAAACTAAAAACATAGTAAATAAATTACCGTACCCATATGCACCATTCTCATCATTGCTCACAATCATGTTGGTGTACTTGGAGTCCTGCACTGGCTTCTTGTACTTTTTTGGGCACTTGTTGGCCCAATGTTCCTCCGAACCACAAGTGAAGCAGCCATCTCCCTTCTTTTGCTTCCTGAAGGTCTTCTTACCCTTCTTCTTAAAGTATGTATTCTGTTGGACAGAATTATTTCCCTTGGGCTTGTAGGAGTTGAAGTTCCTCTGATGTACCATATTGGCTAAAGAAGTACCTTCGACCCCTTTTCCATGCGAGTCCTTTACTCTCGAGTTCTGCTCAACACTCAGATGGCCTATGACATCCTCTACTGAGAATTAGGGAGCTTAGCGATTATACATCCCACGACAAATTTGCTCGGTAAATCGCACTTAAGAAGCTCAAGCTCCTTAGCGATGCATATTATCTCATGAGCCTGTTCCAATACGTAACGGTTCTCGACCATTTTTCTAATCGTGGAACTGCTCGACGACATACATCTCGCTCCCAGCATCGGTGGCCATAAATTTAGATTCGAGCGCCTCCCACAAATACTTGGCAACCTGCATATGTAAGTATGCGTCAACCAACTTATCTACGATCACACCCAGAACTGCTATGAGAAAACCGACGATGGCTTCCCTAAACGCCTTCTCCTGTTCAGGAGCAATCATTTCCGTAGAAGAGACACTGGCGACCCATTCATAGCTATAAGCCTATGAGTCATAAGATGGTTTTGGTCTGCCAACGCATAAAGTACGTACCGGTAAACTTATCTGATTTTAGTGCAGCGGCAAAGCCACTTGCCAAAAAATTCCTACACACATTAGGTTTTTGGAATTATGAGTAAATAGGCAGTTTTTTATTAATTTAATCCAGGAAATAATCATAAACATGGCATTGACAGTGTTAACGTTATACCGATTATGATCTTGATAAGCACTACTACGGAAATAGTAGACACATCTACACATAATGCTAGTACGGCTAACACAGAAAGAAACATGAACGGGATAAACGAGTTATACCCACTGGTTGGTCAGTTGGCCGTAGCAGCAGCAATGGCGGCGGCCTCCTCGGGCGCCTTCTGGTCAGCGGCCGTCTTCTCGATGGCGGCTCTCTCGGCGGAGGTGGACATGACGACGACGAAGCGGGTGTGGACAAAGTACAGGAAGCGGACCAACGTCGACGAGCAGTCGCGTATGAGATGCTCCCCAAAAACCTATCCGCCCCCTCTCGGACAGGATCTGAAGAGGCAGGGTTTCACATGCCTGCTCTCCCGTCAACCGTGTACGCGGTGAGCGGGATGGGATCACCAGCGGCATCAACGGCAGCAAAAGGAACGACAATGGGTGTGGAGGCAAATGCGATCTGTTTCGCGTGACGGCTAGGGTTGGCAGATGCCTCACATATATAGGTGCGGTCGCGTGGAGAGACATGGGTTGGACCCACGCCCAAGTCAGTGACAGCCCCTGATCCGAGTCTCAAATCGTGGTCCCATCTGTCAAAGACTCTTCGTTCCTGACCGGCAAAAATAAGCGCATCGGTGTGAGCTCGGCTCGGCTCATTTCCGTAACCCGCGCCCCGGCGTGGCGAGGCGGGAGACGAAGGAGGAGCGAGGAACCACGTCTCTTCTCAACATGTGGAAGAGAATCCTTTATAAAGAGGTCCAACTCATCTCTAACTAGCAATGCGGGAGTAAACTTCCCACGACACCCATTGCCATAAAACTCACATGGACCCTTGGAGATTAAATTGTTAGATGGGCCCTAGAGCCACCCTAATATTTCAACAGTATTTGATAATGGCCTTGTTTCAGAAATTTGGACTTTTCTCCAGGGTGAAAACCTAGGATCATCGATCTAGCGACGGCAACCCTTCTCTATCATTTCCTTCATGGAGGCGTTGCTTTTGAAGAATCACTTCTGTAGCACGAGTGTTGTCTTCGATGATGGTTAGAGTGCTGCTATTGCGATTCTTTCATCACCACGGCGGGGTTTTTGTTTTCTTTTTCTTACTTTTTTATTATTTTTCTTAGCTCACTGCACTCTTGATATCATTTTGACATCTTGTTGGTGCAGAGACTAAGTGTAATTGGTATCTTCGCAATATTAATATATTCCTTTTATCAAAAATACATTACTGAAACTATCTCTAGGAAGGAATAGGGAGAAGGAGTAGTTCCCGTTCCGTTTGCACTTGGGAAATCATCATCTCATCGGAGAAGAAAAGAGTCCGTTTTTACTTATTAATTATGATCCAGTCCAGTCCAAAGCTAAGAATCCGTGTTTACTTGTTTTCTTCAATGATGATGATCCGGACTCGGTAGTTTCTCGTGTGATCGACTTGTGTTCTTATCCAAGTATTATTGTACTATCTTCTCCGCTCGGACCCGGCTTCCTCAGGACACCCCGACGGCCCGACCTCCCCTCCCCTGCATATAAGTAGGCACGCCCCCTGGCCACCAAAGCAACGCAAGCACAATCACAACCAACGACATCGTCTTCTCTTCTTCACGTAGACAGACAAAGTTTTCGATCTCGGTTTTCGGTTCCTGATGGAGAACAAGGAGGCTCCAGCGGCGGCGGCGGTGCCGGAGAAGGCGGCGTCGTCGGTGCCGGAGAAGGCGGCGGCATCGTCGTCGTGCTTCAAGAGTACGTTGGGGGAGGACGCGTCGCTGTTGGAGCTGGCCAAGGACCACTACAAGCAGTTCACGGAGGCGCAGGCAGGGGAGCACTGGGAGTGCCTCAAGAACAAGGTGAGCTCCATGTTCGCCGAGCCCATCACCTTCTTCGGCGGAGGCGCCAAGGACCACGGCTCCAGCACCAACACCACCACGCCGCCGTCCGTCGAGTCGCAGTAGATCGTCGCCGTTCGTTTGCCGTCGTCTAGATGGCCTATATATATTGGAATCATGGGCCTTGTTGTTTTTAGTTGTGGGGAACTTGTATCGTCGTCGCTATGTTCAGGTCTTGGATTAAACTGAGGAACTGTGTATTGTGGATTTTGAGATTAATTAAATTAGTCAGGTGATTATCTCGAAGAAGAGCTCTCTTTTTTTCTTTCTCAATGTGATTCGTGCTATATCTTGTTTTGATGCTCGATCCATAGGAATTTCGTGGTATGATGTTTTTTCTACTTCTTGAATATGATTTGTGCTCCCTTCTTATAGGGCTCGATTCAGAAAAAATTACTGGATTTTTTAGAGGATCTGGATCCTTGTGAATTCCCAAGTTTTGCACTTTTTACAAGAAAATACTCATCCACCCAAATCTCTTAACAGATAAATTGTTTTTCCTGTGGTCCTGTAATAATCCTAGTGTTATGTTTAACGATATATAATCATTTAGCGGGCGCCATTGTTTCTCTGACAAAATGGTAGCCAGGACCGATCAAGTCTGGGTGTTCTATTCCGAGAGCTAAGTATTTGCTGCAGCTGGGTTTTATCGAGTCTAGAGTAGGCTACTGCCCCCGTGATTGTAACTTACCAGCTGATGAGCTAGCTCGTGTAGGTGCAGGGGTGGTGAGCGATCAGCCGGCCATCTGGCTTACGGACCTCCCACCTGTGATAAGTGATGCTGTAGCCGCTGATATGGCAGCAACTAGCTAATTGGAATACTTGATGTTCCATATCAAAAAAAAAAATTGGTAGCAAGGTCGTCCCCAACAATGCTGTTTCACCTAGCACAAAACCATATCCTAACTACTCGCATCATGATCCTCCAGACTAGTAAAACACTACTTCCAGCAAACGAAACGAACCAAGATGATCTCGACATCATTGCATTAATAAATGTTAGAATAGATTAGTTTAGATACATCACTCAACTAAGGCCATTTCGAACCGATCCCCTAAAAAAATAGAGGAGGATCCCGCCAAGTAAACATTAGTCGGTGTTTATATTCCACTAAGTTTTGATCAGTTCTAGCCGATTCCCTAAATTTAGCGGAGGCCAACATAAATTGGCATGAATTCAACCGAAATTTGCTTACATTTAAACATAATAAGTCAACCTAGTCTTGACATTCAAACATTAAACATAAATTGAAACTTAAACTAAACTAAACTTAAACTAAGCTAGACTACTCATCATCATCGGCCATAGTGGAGGTCGAGCAAATCTTTCCTCGACAGTCCACCACTGGTGAGACATGGGCCTGGGCCGGTGTCATCGTCGTCGTGGCCGGGGAAGATGCGCCGCCACTCCTCGGTGTCAAACTCCCGCTCCTCCTCACCGCCTTGCACCTCGTCGTCGAAGATGACGATGACCTCACCGCCATTCTTCGTGAAGATGGCCCGCTCCGCCTCCATGAGCTCGGGTGCTCTCGGTGAAGGTCCGCCATGTACGCCTCATCGGCGGCCTCCGCCGTGAGGCGCTCCATCGGCTCCCAGACCTCCTTAGCTATCGTCGGATCCACCACACCTGACGTCATCGAGACGAGGTGGGCAAGCGCCATCCCAAACGGGAAGTTGAGCCTCGCGGCAGAGTCGTGGAACCATACTTGCCACCGGTCGTATTTGAGTGTCGTGAGTTGCGCCATGTGGAACGACCCGAATCCACTTCCTCTTGTGGGTCTCCCGGTTGATGGTCTCCTCCACTCATGTCCCCATGAGCTCCGCCGTGTGGAACGACCCGATCCACTTCATCTTGTGGGTCTCTTGGTTGATGATCTCTGCCAGTCATGTCCCCCACGAGCGTTGTCGGACATTGATGTATGTCCTCTGTGGCTCCCGCGGCGGAGGGAGGACTGGAAAGTCGACGAACCGATTGGGGGCCGATGCATCGACCGTGCGGCGGCGGCTCGAGGATGCACCGCTGGAAGCTGAACCGTGGACGTGGTGGCGTGGATCCGCGCTACGGATCGGCGGCGGGGACCTCCAGCCACCGCGTCTGGCCATTGGGAGGAGAGGGGCGGCGGGGCCGAGGGCGGAAGGGACCTCCAGCCACCGCGTCCGGCCATTGGGAGGAGAGGGAGCGGCCGGGAGCTGAGGGTGGAAGGGACCTCCGGCCACCCTGTCCGACCATTGGGAGGAGAGGGGCAGCGGGGGAGCGGTGGGCGGAGGGGGGAGGAGAGGCAGGGGAGGGGAAGAGAGAGTGAGATATTTTTACTCAACCGTCGGGCGATGGAGAAAATATAGGAAGAGCCGCGGCGGTCGAGGGTAATTTATCCTCCTCCAAGGCCAATTGGGGATTGGCTAGGTCCCGATTAGAGAAGTAAAACCAGAATTTTACTCCACTAACCAGCATCGGGGTCGGTTAGAAATGGCCTAAGGAGCATACATTAGATCAGATATTCCCGTAAAAAAAAGATTAGATTAGATACATCACTCAACTAAGGGAAATTTCGGCATCACCGCATCGATAAACTTTATCAAGGTTTATACATACATCACTGAACTGGGAGAAAAGGAACTTTTACCCCCAATCTATCTCTATTTCCTAGACCAGTTGGCACATTTTTAACGAAAGGGGATTAAAACAAGGAAGGAACAGGGGAAAGGATTAGGAAAACGTTTCGGACCAGCGCACCGGCCGAAACTTCCGCCGGTCCAGCCCGCCTATCCCAGCGTCCGCACCGAGCCACCTAGTCGCACACGATCAAAACGCTGGCTAGGTTGGACCCACACACCGCCCACGCGCGCATCTTCTTCCCTTATCCTCACTCGAATCCCTCATTTTCTTTCTCCAGCGCAAGCCCCTCCAGCATATTACTATCTCCTGGCACCATGACACAGTGACTCACCGGCGCCTACTGCCTGCAGTTACGAGCTACGGCGACGCCATGCCGGCGGTCGTCACCCTCCTCTGTCCCGGGCGCTCCCACAGGCCGAGCTACAACCGACCATTTTATATGCTACAACCGCCCAACGGCCGTGCTACATAGCCATGACGGAAGCGAGACATGGTCGCCGGCATGCCGAGCTGCAACCAGCCACGAAAAAGCTACAACCGTGGCCAGGAATAGCTGGAACCGGCAAGCTCCGGTGCTTCCACCGGCTGCGCCGTGCGCTTGAAACTGGCAAGCTCTGGTGGCACGACCATGGAGGACCGGTGTTGCTACGGGCTGCGTCAGGTCAGGTGCCAGAACCAGCATGGCAGCGAGCTGCAACTGGCGTGCCAGTTTGCTACTACCGACAACGCAGAGTGCTGGAACCAATGAGGAAAGATGCTTCCACGGCGAGCCTGGGAGCCGCAACCGACGATGAAGGATGTTTCCACAGCGAGGATCAGAGAGCTGCAACCGGTGTGCCGTTTTGCTACTACCGGCAACGCAGAGTGCTGGAACCGATGAGGAAGGATGCTTCTACGGCGAGCAGGGAGCCGCGACCAGTGATGAAGTATGCTTCCACGGCGAGGGACAGAGAGCTGCAACCGGTATCCGGCGAGTTGCAGCCGCTGGTGGAGCTGCATCCAGCCACAACCGGCAACGGCGAGCTACGGCCTTCGCGAGGGTTGCTCCAACCAGTGCTTGGAAGCTAATGCTGGGGTGCGGGGGAGGGGCGTTGTTCTTTTTTGCGGCTGTCGACGGCGAATGTGGGGGGCGGCGAGGCGTTGAGCGCTGGCGAAGGGGGCGCTGCCGCGTCCGAGCGAGAGACGGGGAGGGAGCGACGATGGTGAGCGCGTGGGGTGACTAGTCTGTGCGGTGACCATACGGATGAGGATAAGATCTAAACAGCTAATAGAGCTTTAATCGGACGGGGGCAGTGCGACCGGCCGAATTTTCGGCCGGCGCGCCGGCGCAGAGCACTGCCCGAAGGATTAGTTCACGTTCCCGTTTGCACTTGGGAAATCATCATCTCATCGGAGAAGAAAAGAGTCCGCTTTTACTTGTGATCCAGTCCAGTCCAAAGCTTAGAATCCGTGTTTACCTGTTTTCTTCCATGGTGATGATCCGGACTCGGTAGTTTCTCGTGTGGCCGACTTGTGTTCTTATCCAATTATTGTTGTACTATCTTCTCTCTTTTCCGCTCGGACCCGGCTTCCTCCTCAGGAGTCAGGACACCCCGACCTCCCCTGCATATAAGTAGGCACGCCCCCGCAGCCCCCTGGCCACCAAAGCAACACAAACCACACCAGGGACATCGTCTTCTCTTCTTCGCGTAGACAGACAAGTTTTGGCTCTTGGTTTTCGGGGCCTGATGGAGAACAAGGGGGCGGCAGCGGCGCCAGAGAAGGAGGTGGCGGCAGCGGTGCCGGAGAAGGAGGTGGCGGCGGCGGAGTCGTGCTTCAAGAGTACGTTGGGGGAGGACGCGTCGCTCTTGGAGCTGGCCAAGGAGCAGTACAAGCAGTTTACGGAGGCGCAGGCGGGCGAGCACTGGGAGTGCATCAAGAACAAGGTCAGCTCAATGCTCGCCGAGCCCATCACCTTCTTCGGCGGAGGCGCCAAGGACCATGACTCCAGCACCAGCACCACCACGCCGCAGTCCGTCGAGTCGCAGTAGATCGTCGCCGTTCGTTTGCCGTCGTCGTCTAGATGGCCTATATATATACTAGTATATCGTTATTACTACTACTCTATCTATGAGGATCATTAGTTGGTTGGGTCTTGTTTTTACTTCTGGTTAAAACTTGTATCGTCGTCATTATGTGTTCAAGTCTTGGATTAAACTGTGGATTTGGAGTTAATTAACTTAGTTCTCTAATAACAAGAGCTCCTTTTTCTTCTCAATCAATGTGATTCTTGCTCACTGTTTTGATACACGATCTATAGCAATTTCCTGGTATGCTTGTTTTTTACTTGCAGAAAAATTACAGGATTTTTCTGAGGACCTGGATCCTTATGAATTCCTAAGATTTGCACTTTATCTGTCAAATCAATTTCTCTGGTTTCCTAATCCTAATGACATAGGGTTAAACAAGACGTATGCCACTCCAATGCTATGTTTTTAGTCCCAAGGGAAAGCAGCCACAAGAATCCAACACCTCAGACTGTTTAACGATAATCGCGTCCAGCGTGTGCGGTTGTTTCCCAGAAAAATTGGTAGGTCTGCAATTGCAATGCCGCTTCACCTACAACAAAACCAAATCCCAAACCACTCGCATAATGTGAAGCCCCTATTGCTAATAATTTCGACAACCTCAGGAGAAAAAAAATAGACAGCAAACGAACGAATCAGATGATCTCGTCATCATTGCATTAATAAACTTGAGCATAGATTAGTTTAGATACATGACTCAACTGAGGGAGATTTCGGCATCATCGCATTGATAAACTTTATCAAGGGATTACATACATGACTGGACTGACGGAGAAAAAGAATGAAGGGCCATCTGGCCTTTTAGCCCCCAATCTATCTCTACATCCTAGACTACACTTGGCACAATGTTAACGAAGGGGATTAACACTAGGACTACCAGCCATCGGGCGGTTAATTAAATACGTGAGCTGCTAGCCTGCTACAACAAACAAAGGACGAACATACCTCAACACACAAAGCAGCACCAGCCAGAGGAGGAGCCTTTGCACCCCCAGCAGCGCTGCGACGACCAATCAGTAATGATTAAACTTCCTCCGGTGCCGACTGTAGTCCGAGACGTATCTAAACGTCTGCCCGCAGTCAGGGACTGAGCACTCGTACGGGCGCTCCCCCGTGTGGACTCTTATGTGTTCGGTCTGCGCCCACAGCCACTTGAAGGTCATCCCGCAGCCGTCCCAGGGGCACTTGAACGGCCTCTCATCGCGGTGGACACACTGGTGGCGCTTCAGGTACTTGTGCGACTGGAAGCGCTTGCCGCACGACTCGTCGGTGCAGATGTTGCGCTCGTGGGCGCGGAGCTCGGCTCTGCTCTCAAATGTCATGTCGCAGAAATCGATCTCACACTGAAATAACTCCACCACCTTGGACCTCTTGCCCTTGGTTGCGGCAGTGGAAGGTTTTGCGGTTTCAATCTGCTCTGCCGGCTCTTCAATTACTGCAGGTTTCCTCCTGGGCCTCAGCCTCTCGCATGGAGCGCGGGCAAAGCTCCCAATACTTTGTGAACTACTGGTACTTAACTCAGATCCCCTCTTTCTTTTTTGCTTGCGCTTGCGTCTGACATAGCATATGATGCTTGTTCTTTTTGAGCTTCCAATGCTTCTAGACAATATGTCTGGTTGATAAGTTTTTGGTGTGCCTGAACTTTTGCCAGTATCAGATAAACTGTTTGCTGAACTGTCAAGTATTCCTCTGCTGTTCTTCAAACCCTGGCAGTTCCAGGCACCAACTTCTTCAGCATTTTCTTGTTTATTTTTTATTTCAGCGTTCTGAATCCTAAGCGATCCATCAGATGCCAAATTGGACAAAGTCCGCCCCTTGCATGAAAGAGATGCGCCAGCAGAAGAGCTAGACGTCTCTATAACTTCATTGTGTGCAACATCACCTGCAGACTGGTCAATGCTAGCCAGCGTCATCAATGTCAAGGAAGCATCGTCAACCTCATCTTTTCCAGGAACATCAGCTAGAATGGATTCTTCTGCTAAAGCGCCAAGTAAAATACCAAGAGAATCCAATTCTGTGTGAACTGAATCTCTATTTTCTCCAGAGACCACTGTCGTCAAAGCAGCTTGCATGCCTTCCAAAACGATGGCATCTCTCTTCGGATACTCATGCTGTGACTCAGTGGGAATAGCGCTCTCGAGATTGATGGCCTTGTCACCAAAATGGCTGGAATCGACCTGTACTACTGTGGCCAAGTTTCTGCCAGCATTATTACAAAGTTCAATATTCTCCTGCTCCTGTTGAACTTGCAGCTGTTTATCTTTGCACTCTGAAGTGGCATTATAAGAACCCAAGTTTTCATGATTGCTGCTGTCTTCTGCAGTCATACTTCCGTCGACAAGGAACTGTTGTACGGACATAGCCACGGAATTAGTCAACTCATCTGACTGGACACATTGCTGTTCAGTGGTAAAGTCATCTGACACCCCAGGTGAATCCTGAGAATACGCTGAACAAATTGAATCATCACTAGTGCTAGCACTTACCAGATCGTCAAGTTCACAGGTGCCAACACTTACTGTACCTTCACAAACTTGATGCATCATCGGATATTCAGCAACAGCAACAGGGATACCAATCAGACGATGCATGTCTTGATCATTGTCCACAGAACACGTGTGCATATCGACTACATCGTCAGCTTCTTGCAACCTACTTGGCTGCAGAGGGGCATCTTGTTCAGCAGTTCGCTGTCTTTTGCTACCAATCAGACAATGCATGCCTTGATCAATGTCCTCAGAACACGTGTGCATATCAGCAACATCGTCAGCTTCTTGCAACCTACTTGGCTCCAGAGGGGCATCTTGTTCAGCAGTTTGTTGTTCTTTGGCATTCTCGTAAGCATTTCCAGAAGTGCCCATCTCAGCCTTTGTAACTGCAGGGCTAACCACGTCAGGACCTACTGTGGCATTACGACTGGCAGCATAACCAACAACCCTGTATGGGGTACGTGCTCTTCTGCAGAGCCATTTGAGGTTTGGAACGACAGAAATAGGCGAAGGCTTGTCTGAGATGTCTAATCTCTTCCAAAAGGATAAAGGAGGTTGCTCTTGGCAACCTGGTGTTTCTTTCCTAAGCTTGGCAAAATATTTCATGTTTAGACCCATCTGTGTCGTCCAATCTCTTTCATCTTCCTTGTACCCCTCGTCGTCAATTGAAATGTTGATTAGATGTAGATCAGATTTGGACGCATTTGCAAGTGGAACATCTTTACAGTCAAACTGAAACTCGATTTCCTCTGCAATTGATATTGCAAGTGCTTTTAGCTTGGTGTAATCTGCGAAAAAATAAGGGGAATTTTTAAACTTCAAGAAATACACTAATCAAATTATGGCATTAACATGTGTAGAATCGGTTCCTAATCATGATTCAGAACAAAGGTTCACTTGAGATATTTTGGAGGCATAAGCTCCCAGCTAGAGTCATTTACATGCATCTGCAATTAGCACTCTTGGGTCAACAAATAAGGAAATGTGGGCCAAGAGCTCCCTGGATCGCTTCAGGACATATGTGTGCAATCTTTGAAGTGATCCTTTTGACCTAAAGTTTGGACTTAGTGCCATAAACAGTCAGATGCCACTCTTTTTGCTAATTAAACAAGCACCGCTACTTTGACTCCTATGCTCACTATCTATTGTCTATTCCATCACTGCATTATTCTATACTGTTTTATATAGCATCCGACAGAAAGACCATTTACAAAAATAGGACATAGTGGGTCAAGTCATGTGTCATCTGTAATTTCCACACATAGCAGATATGACTGCAATTAGCTGCAAGCACAGTACACTTGCATAACACCAGCAAATACCGACACCAGTCACATCGAGCAAACACCAGAAGACCAGAGTTCAATTGTATTATATCCTTCAAAAAATAAATTGGTTTTTGTGCAAATAATTGCAGTAATTTATGTGCTCCATCCTAGTACAGGGCTTCAAGACCATCCTCCAATTATAATCTACTGGAATAAATTTACACAAATCAATATGTTCCATGTTATTACATTTGTTTCTTGGGATTTATCGCTTGGATTATAAAAGATCAGAGTTGCATTTAAAGATACAAAATAATACACTGATTTTTATAGTATATTCAAGAGTTTAGTCTTTTATATAGAGGAAGAAGCCATAACTTATATTCATACAAAGAAAGTAAGTCCCACAGATGAAGACAATCTAAACCAATTTAGCATCTTCTAAAACAAAGCTTTAACGAACCAAACATGATGACAACACATAAGTGTGCCAAAACTCAAAAGAGGAATTACTGATTTCATATCCAGTGTTAAGGATCAAGGCAGTGTGCATCAGGCATTTGCAGTAAAAGAGAATATGAGAATAAAAGAAGTTAGCATCATACTCTACCTGCATGGCAAATGATGAGAGCATGTGCACCCCCTTTGCCTTCAAGCAACTCCTCAATCTCAAGTGCATGTTGCAAGCAGAAGATACGGGGGCGTACAAATGCAGAGGTTATATTCCAGTCAACAGTGTTGCCACAACTTTCTGTGGCTTGCGCATCAATATCACCTCTGCCAGTTTGTTTACTAAATTCTATACCAAAACGAGCACTCGGTATTTTCGTCTCGGTTGTCTCTGTGTTGATGCACGGATTAAGGGTATTTTCACTGCTGCAAGAATGTGAACTATTATTATGTGGTGGTAGGGGTCCATCAAGTCCCACGCCATCTTTATCTGATTCTGCATTCTGATGACTGAAGTTAGACTGTGCCACAGTGCTGGAAGGTCTTTTGGCAATAACTGGATGTCCTGGCAAATAAGGAGAAACCTTTGTCAAATATTCACACATGCAAAAACAAAACATATCACTGTGGCTAAACCTGAAATATACAAGAATGAAAAGTACAAGAAAATATATTTAATAAACAAGCAAGGGTACTAATTATTGGTAAGCTTCATGCACTAGCCAACGCAACCAAAAGTCAGAACTGATGGAAAGGCCTAGGCAATCCACATATTATACATTCAACAACCCCTTTCACGTGTGACGAGGGAAGTCAACACGTGAATAGACTCGGAGGTATGGCTCAAGTGGCCTATATGTGGACACAGAGGGGGGCAGCAGCAATTTTTGGATAAATTGCGAAAACCAGGAATTGAACGCAAGACCTTAGGCACTGATACCATGTTAAGCTTCATGCACTAGCCAACGCAACCAAAAGTCAGAACTGATGGAAAGGGCTAGGCAATCCACATATACACTTCAACAATTATAATATACTCCCTCCGTCCGGAGATAGTTGTCGGAGAAATGGATGTATCTAGACGTATTTTAGTTCTAAATACATCCATTTTTATCCATTTCCGTGACAAGTATTTCTGGACGGAGGGAGTATAAGAGAACAGTCGGAAAAAAGGGTTTAGTAATGCGTTCCATGTATCACCAAAAAATCAGCAATCAATGTAATTAAAACAAAGTAGCTGTGATGTAATCAATGATTAGCACACAGCAAGAATTCCATTGCTATTACAATTATTCTAGACAGAATATTTCTACTCGACCATACCCATTAATTGTAACATGCTAAAAGACAGGATCACTCATCATGTTCGACGAAAAGAGAAAATAAGGATTCAAGGATGCTAAGAATTTGATCCTAGTGAGGTTTATCATATATAAGCGGAACTATGACAAGAGCGAGAAGTACTAACTATGGCAATTGACAACACAAAACAAATCTGCACCTGTTAGTAAAATGTTCACTTATTTCCTGCACCTGTAAGAGACTACAAAAGCTGGAAAGTAAGGACATACCTGAAATGATATCATCAGGAGAAGATGGAATTGCATTTGAATGGTTCTCTTCTTCACAATTTAGCTTAAATCTCTCTATATCAACAAGGGACATATCTTCCAATGCTTTCTTGGAGGGTTGCAAAATTGCCATAAATGGGAAGCCAAGAATTCCACAAGCAACACAGGTCAATGAGCCAGAATCAATGCTCAAATCAAAAGGAAGGTCACCATCATCATCAGTGTCAGTATCAAGTTTTTGCGCCTCGGGAGCAGACATGGCATCAGATGATCTGCTGTCCATAGACATGCATTTAGGTTGTATACCAGCTCTAGATGCAATATCATCAGATGAACTGTTCTCTTTGGGGACAGACTCGATACTGTGAACATCAGCAACCTTCAAAGGAGCTTTTGGGCCAGAGGAACAGGAATGTAAAGCAGTAGAAGATGGCAGCAGGTCAGGCTCCCATAGAACAGCACTGTCAATTAATTTCTTCTTGAGAAAAGCACACAAAAGTTCATTTTCACTAATCATATCCTGTAAGAACTCCCGTTTGACTAGCAGTTCCCTTTCTTCTTTTCTCCGATCTCTCAAACGAGAGGTTCGAATTCCATACAATAATTCTCTGGGGGTTCTGTGATCAAAATAACCAACTAGATTCAAGATTCTGAATGATAGACCTAATAATCATCTGGCAGCCTCGTGATTTTAATATGGACCAAAAGCACTAGAAATCAAGCATAATTAAATCTATAATTATAGCATGGAGATCAACTGATCAAGAGAACAACTTTGTTATCATACGACAATGACAGGTGTGCTTCTTATGACAAATTTTCTTTCAGGAACTGAGCGTCGCTCGGTCTGTGGGGGGTGATTCACCAGCACCAACCCACCCACTGGGGTTCGACTCCTGTGCAGAAAATTTTATTCGACGGAAATTCTGGTGTCTGTCATTTTGTCTTGCAACAATGCCAAGTGTGCTTGGTTGGTCAAAGTTTTTATGTTACATGTTTAATAATTCTGTCCAACATAACTAAAACCACTTCTACAAACAGGAAGATACAAATCTCAATACATATAAAATAAAGGAGATGACATTGTTAGCTTAAAAAGGCATTGCTAGCTTCTCAAGAGAACCTGGAGCGTTAAGAGGTCCTAGGAACATTATCATTTAAAGCTTTTTGGGCTTCTGTAGTGTTCTCCTAAACTCTGAAGTTCTACTATTTTATCAGATTTCAACTTATTATACATGTTAAATTCTGACAAGATACAGGACAAATGCATGATCATTGAACGGTATTAATGAATTTTCCTATTACATTCAAAACTAATTGTTACCTTCAGCCATGTTATCGCACCTCCAAACAGTGAAATGCTAATGATCCCTATTGCCATCGATAAAAAGTTTCTGTAGATTCGAATGGTGATTATTCCTGTTCCTAACTTCTTATCGATAAAAAGTTATGTGACTAATTTCTCTTGTGAAGGCGCAGCATTGATGTGTGTTGGGCAAATAAAGAATCAGAATGGATCTAACACACCATAGGTAACAGGATAAAGGACAGCACCAAGTTACAATTTATGTTAAAACACATAACAGCAACTGGTGATTTTTGCTCCTACAAGCTAGAGGGATGATGGTCGGCAAGCCACAACGTTAACCACATGCAGCCTTCTACAAAAATATAAACTATGGGTAGAGAAGTACTAATGCAATATTCAATACTTGTGTTGGGGATCTTCTACTGCGGAACTCATTTTCATGTTTCAATAGTAGTAACACTTATCTATCAATGTGATATGATTCCCTGGCCTCTGAGCAAATAATTTAAATTTGTTATCTTGGTGTACCAGATGATGCAGGCTCGTACTAACCCCCCGCACAAGTTCCAATAGATGTACAAATACTTCTGAACTTATACATAAGAAATTCAGCATCCAGACCTAACAAGTGTATACCCCATGCATAATCACTATGTTACGCCAAAGCTAACGGGTACATCTAATTAAACCGCTTACTCTACCATTTGGCTTCTGTAGGAAGACAAAAAAAAGTATTCTGCATTGATCTGTATGTAGGGTCAGAAATACAAGTTTACCTGGATATAAAGGAAACTGCTAGCAAATACAGTAGCTGTTGATGAGAAAGCATTGGAAGATAATTCATCACAGCTCTTCGAACTGCGGCCTCTTTGGCAAACTTCAACCACTGGGGAGTTGCAAAGTTGGCAGCTTCTCCACAATTAAATCCTGTAATATATTGGTCAGATCATTTAAAACTGCTGCACAGAACAAACAAAACGGATAGATGTAGATCTTCAGTCTCTACGCTGTACATTATCTGCTGGTCGCGCAAAATAAATTATCCTTATACATAGGTTGTACCTCAGGGGAGTTTAAGTCATAGTAGAAGCCCTCAACTAAATATTACAGGCATGCAGAGATAATACTATCCTGGTCATTAACAAACCTTAGAGCAGCACTGTAGACTTACAAAGTTAAATTCTTTGAATGTTTATAAACAAAATGGGTAAAAGTCCAATGTAGCTTCTGGCAAAAAAAAAATCAAGAGTTCCCTAGTAGTTTTGATATGTGCCTAAGATATCAAAAGTTATTTTGATGTAACAATACAACAACAGCACACATCAGGGCACGGGCAATTGTGGATTATTTGAGTTTACTGCCAGTGCCATAAACACAAAAATTACACCATAGCTATAATACATAGTCTAACAATTATGAAATCACGATAATGGAATGTGGTAACAACAGGTGTAATGAAATCTAAAGGCTCGATGAACTGACCATGGCTAAACCCAACATGGTAGGCCCTTGGGAAGGTCACCACAAATTCACCAGGGTGTTGTACCAATCTGAAGCACAGGCGCAGAATGCACATCAATACAGAAATTAAATGTTAATGTACCATAGGCACTTTTTGACAAGAAAACATTGAGCAGTGAGCATTTCAGAGAATGTACCTACAGCAGGGCAGACCAGCGGCTACAATGACCTCAGGGGACATCAATGTCGTTTTCTCCCCAAGCACTGCCAGGGACGCTGCACGAACAAGCAATCAGGCATCCTTCGACTCGTAATACTACAATGATGAATATACTGATCACATAAACATAAAAAGGGAAATAAATACCAAGGCGGTCAGGATTGCCTCCATAGCCATGCACACGGATAACTTCCTCAAGCTCGGCCGCCCGATCCCCTGGAACCGCATACCACGTCTTGGGTGCACCGGTGTGGAGGAAGTTGAGACTGTGGAGCTCATGGTCCTCGATATGCCACGCGAACCAACTGAAGAGCATCCCGATGTAGACCATGGGAGAGGTGACCCCGGGAACATCATCGGGCATGAAGCGGGTGAGCGACCCTGGAGCCCGCGCAATCGCCTGGAGGTTCCAGGGGCTGCAGGACAGCTTCCACCCTGTAGCCTTCTCCCCTTCGTCCGCCGAACTCGGGACGCCCTCCCGCCTCCGCTTCTTGTGCGGCCGGCGATGCGACTGCGCGGAGGCCGCGAAGCCGGATCCGGGGACGTCGTTGGCGTACTCGATGTAGATGGGGCGGTCGGCGGCCGCCTTCCAGAAGAGCGACTCGACGGCGAGCGGGGTCGGGTCGCGGAGGCCCGCGAGGTGGGCCCTGGCGAAGGCGCGGGACTTGGCCTCGAACTGGTCGAGCGTGTAGCGCTCCCCGCTCTGCCAGACCTGCTTGAGCACCTGCGGCGGCGGGCGGCCGCGGCGCGCGGTGCCGAGCTCCTGGTGGCGGGTGGTGAAGAGGGCCGCCGGGGCGGGGGCGGGGGCGGGGGCGGGGGCGGGGGAGG
>LR738715.1:52381385-52517018 GCA_902687465.1 Secale cereale
GAGGAGTCGGGGTTGGGGAGGGGGAGGGGGAGGAGAGGAGGGAGCGGTTGAGGTGGGTGAAGACGTAGCGGCGGGAGGGGCGGTGGTAGGGCGGGATGACCTTGCAGATGTCGAAGGAGGCGGCCTCGCGCTCGATGCGGGAGAGGAAGGCGATGGGGTTGGCGAACTCGAACTCGGTGGGGCGGTACTCCGGGGCGCGCGGCAGGCCGCGGAGCCAGGCCGGGACAGGGGCTCCGGCATCGGGGCGGGGCGGGGCTAGGGTTTTAGGCGGCGGCGACGGCGAGGCGGGGCAGCATTTGGGAGGGGTGGGGAGGGTTTGAGGTGGGAGGGGAATAGCTGGCTCAACATGGGGTGGAAGGAAACTGCGAAGACAGACAGACAGAGAGTGTGTGGACTCGGGGTTTTCTGCCTACGGTTGCCTACTGCGCGTACCGCCGCCTGACGGCAGCGAAGCACGCAAAACGAAACACGGTGGTTTTCCTGACTCGCTAGCATTTGTTTTCATTTTCATTTTACAATAGAGAGTGGATTTTAATTCCTCTCCTCTCCTCTCCTCTCTTCCTCCTCTCCTACTTACTGTTTCCCAACTAGAAAAAAGTGGATAAACGATTGCTTCTGGCCAAACACTCTAATATCCTATCATACGTACACTTTTCCAACTGAGAAAAGTTGGGGAAACGATTGCTTCCGACCGGCCGTACGACGGAACGCTCGGTCGGTCGCCTCACTTGTGACATAGAAAGCTGGTGAGACCAGGTACCCCACCTTATCGCATCGTTCAGAAACACGGCATCCACTCGTTTTACCTTCGTCTTCCTTCGTGTCTCTTGCAGGTCGCCCGCTTCCTTATTCGCCTCGTCTCTCTCCCCCGTAGGGAATGCCATCAATTCCCCACAAACCGAGCTTGTGTGTCGTCCTCTCTCCACTCCGCAGCAGTCCGCCATGGATCCTGGGCAGGGCGAGCTCTTTCGAGATGCCTTCTCCTCCCCCCTCCCCCCCAATCCCCATCTGGATGCTTACGAGGTTGAGGGCAATCGAAAAAGGCGATGGGTTGTGAGCGGTGATTCTTCAAATACGAGTGGCATGCGACATTGCTGGAACCAGCACTCGAGAATGATAGAACCAGTGTGTCATATTGCTGGAACCAACGTGCACGGTATCACGTTGTATCGAGTACCGCGTCGTTGCTGGAACCAGCAAGCGCTAAATGCTAGAACCAACATGCTCGATCTGCTCCTCCCGCCCGATAGCCTCCTCCACCTCCAGTCGCTGCTCCGTGCGGGCAGTGCTGGGTTCTAGTGCCCGCTCCGCCGATGTCGCGGATGCGGAATCTGGAGTTGGAGGCACGTGCTGTCCACCGCAAGAGACAAAGGGCAAGGGAGATGGCGGGCGGGTCTGATGACCCACAAGTATGGGAGGTCAATCGTAGTCCTTTCGATAAGTAAGAGTGTCGAACCCAACGAGGAGCAGAAGGAAATGACAAGTGGTTTTCCGCAAGGTAATGTCTACAAGCACAGAAATTGTCGGTAATAGATAGTTTGGTAGCAAGATAATTTGTAACGAGCAAGTAACGGTAACGGTAAATATTATGCAACAAGATAGCCCAATCCTTTTGTGGCAAAGGACATACCAAAACGGTTTCTTATAATAAGCAAAGTGTTCTTGAGGGTACACGGGAATTTCATCTAGTCACTTACGCCATGTTGGTTTGATTTGTGTTCGTTACTTCGATAATTTGATATATGGGTGGACCGGTGCTTAGGTGATGTTCTTACTTGAACAAACCTCCTACTTATGATTAACCCCCTCGCAAGCATCTGCAACTATGAGAAAAGTATTAAGATAAAATCTAACCATAGCATTAAACATTTCGGTCCAAATCGGTTCCTTACGAAGTAGCGCATAATCTAGGGTTTAAGCTTCTGTCACTCTAGCAACCCATCATCTAATAACTACTCCACAATGCATTCCCTTAGGCCCAAATATGATGAAATGTCATGTAGTCGACATTCACATGACACCACTAAGGGAATCACAACATACATATCATCAGAATATCAAACACATATTAAGTTCACATGATTACTTGCAACATGATTTCTCCCGTGACCTCAAGAACTAAAGTGACTACTCACAAGTGATAAACATGCTCAAGATTACAGGGGTATTAAATAGCATAATGGATCTGAACATATAATCTTTCACCAAATAAACCATATATTAATCAACTACAAGATGTAATCAACACTACTAGTCACCCACATGTACCAATCTGAGGTTCCACTACAAAGATTGAATACAAGAGATGAACTAGGGTTTCAGAGAATATGGTGTTGTTGAAGATGTAAGATGAGAGGGTTGTTGGTGATGACGATAGCTTTGATTTCCCCCTCCGGGAGGGAAGTTCCCTCGGCAGAATCGCTCCGCCGGAGGGCAAAAGTGCTCCTGCCCAAGTTCCACCTTGAGACGGCGGCGCTCCGTCTCTAAAGTCCTCTCCTTAATTATTTAAGGTCAAAATGATTTATATACCAGAAGTGCACCAGAGGTGGGCCGAGGAGGGCACAACCCACCAGGGCGCGCCTGGGGTCCCTGGCACGCCCAGGTGGGTTGTGCCCACCTGGTGGGCCCCTTCTGGTATTTATTTGCTCCAATATTTATTAAATATTTCATAAAAATGCTCCATGAAGTTTCAGCTTATTCGAAGTTATGCAGAGTAGGTAGCCTGGCGTAGCTTTTTCAGGTCCAGAATTCCAGATGCCGGTATTCTCCCTCCTTGTGTAAACCTTGCATTTTATGAGAGAAAATGCAATAGAATTACCCCATAAAGCACTATTATGCATATAAACATTATAAATAACAGTAGGAAAACATGATGCAAAATGGGCGTATCAGGGTTCGACGCGTCTCCACATTCCGCTGCTACTTCTTGAGCTTGCGTTGGTTTTTCCCTTGAACAGGAAAGGGTGATGCAGCAAAGTAGAGATAAATATTTTCCTCAGTCTGAGAACCAAGGTATCAATCATGTAGGAGATGAACGCACAAATCATCAATAAGCGCATGTAACACCCCGAGAATCATGCTACAGTAACTCCACGCTAACGATGCCAAGTCATCATCATTATGCCCTAAGAAAAACAATTAATAAATATTTCAACCTCGAATTCAAATTTAAGTCATAAGTGAAATAAATGAATTCTCAAACATGAAAACTAAAATGTTGATTGGGTGGAAAATAATCCATAACTAATTACGGTGGTGAACCAACATTTTCGTAAAGATTTAAATGCCCTAAACTAATTAAGACATTGGCTAAAATAATTATTTAAATGCTTTTTAAATAATAAATCTTGCAAAGTATTTTATTTAAATGCTAAAAATAATTGTGGCAGTGGCCTAAATTACAATACTAATTTAGGTGCAAGTTTCTTTTTATAAAACTATGTTGCTACAACAGAAAATAGAAAATAGTGTAAATAAAAAATAGAACAAAAACAATAAAAAGAAAAGCAGAAATCTTTTTTAAAAAAAGGGAAAAGGCCCCTGTTTCCACCTGGGCCTTAGCCCACAGGGGGTGACCCAGGCAGGCCGGCCCACCTACTCTCGTATTCCATTTCCTCTGTTCACATAACAGAGGCGTGGCACGCATCCATGGCGCCATGGCCATGGATGGCCTCCACGTCGCCCCTCTGGTCCTATAAGCATGCCCCAGACAAACCCTAGACCGCCCTCGTCCATTCCCCCCCGGATTCCCCATTGGCCCCCTCCTCTTCCGCTCGATTTCAAGATCGATTTGTTGCATGGTCACCACTGCCTCGCCCTCTTGCCGCGGCCACCGTCGTCGCCGTCGCTCGGGAACACGTCCTGGAGGATCTTCGTGCTCGGCTTCGTCCGTTTCTGGCACTAGCTCGAGCCGGGGCGCTGCATTGCCGACGCGATCGTCGTCTCCCCCGTTCGGCCACCACAACCTCTCCGTCACAGCCACCCCTCCGGTCCACCCAGCCTCCCTGAGCTCGTCTCCCTTCCCGCTTAGTTCCGCGTCGTACGTCACCCCACCGTGTTTGACCATCATGGGAGGGAGCTCAAGCTCCTCACCATGTGCCCCTGCCCGGCAGTCCGCGGCCGTGCACCCCCTGGCCACCGCGACCGCGCCCAGCGCCCATCTGCGTGTGTGATACGTCTCCAACGTATCTATAATTTTTTATTGTTCCATGCTATTATATATTATGTTTTGGGATGTTTAATGGGCTTTATTATATACTTTTATATTATTTTTGGGACTAACCTACTAACCCAAGGCCCAGTGCAAAATGCTGTTTTTTGGCCTATTTTAGTGTTTCGTGGAAAAGGAATATCAAACGGGGTCCAAACGGAACGAAACCTTCGGGGGAGTTATTTTTGGAACCGTACCTACCAACAAGACTTGGAGTACACACAAGGAAACGAGAGAGGCGGCCACGAGGGTCCAGGGGGCGCCCAGGGGGGCAGGTGCGGCCCCCACCCTCGTGGGCCCCCTTTGGCTCCCCTGATGCCCTCCTTCCTCCTATATATATCCATGTACCCAGAAAACAACGAGGCAACAGAGAAAACCCTAATTCCACCGCCGCAACCTTATGTTCCCGTGAGATCCCATCTTGGGGCATGTTTCGGAGCTCCGCCGGAGGGGGATCCATTATAGAGTGCTTCTACATCAACACCATAGCCTCACCAATGAGTTGTGAGTAGTTTACCATAGACCTTCGGGTCCATAGTTATTAGCTAGATGGCTTGTTCTCTCTTTTTGGATCTCAATACAAAGTTCTCCTCGATCTTCGAGGAGATCTATTCGATGTAATCTTTTTGCGGTGTGTTTGTCGAGAACCGATGAATTGTGGGTTTATGATCAAGATTATCTATGAACAATATTTGATTATTTTCTGAAATCTTTTATGTATGATTATAATATCCTTGCAAGTCTCTTCGAATTATTGGCTTGGTTTGGCCTACTAGATCTATAGTTCTTGCAATGGGAGAAGTGCTTGGCTTTGGGTTCAATCTTGCGGTGTCCTTTCCCAGTGACAGCAGGGGTAGCAAGGCACGTATTGTATTGTTGCCATCACTACTAGAAATCCACATTTTACATAGAGTCATATACCCTAGGTGAAATAGGAAAAACCATAGGGAAAGACTTTACCTTGGGCTTGCCCTAGGTAAAGAACCCTAGGTATAGTATAGTCGGTAAAGACCCCTTCCCCTAGGGTGTATCCAGCAAGCTCTAGGGAAAATTTCTTTACCTAGAGGCACAAGCCCTAGGGAAAGATTTCCATATGTATGTTGCAATCCACGTGGATAGGTTGTTTACCTACAGCGAGGCCCTAGGGAAAGATTGTGGGGCCCTTTTTGCGCCACATCACCATACTTTCCCTAGAGTTACATACTGTAGGGAAACACATTCCCCATATGCAGACATAATTCAAACGTGTAATTTTAATTTTAATTTATAACCAATAATTCAAATAATTCAAAATGGAGCCATAATTATGAAATGAAAATAACATCAAATAATTAGTGTATATATATATATAGATAGATAGACACCAACCGTCACATGCATAGAGTAGATGCCAAGACATCACCAGCCATCACATGTTTGACCAAAAAATAGGCTTGCTAGCTAGAGTTTGCTACATCTAACTGATTAAG
The DNA here is from genome assembly GCA_902687465.1 of Secale cereale. NCBI lineage: Eukaryota > Viridiplantae > Streptophyta > Magnoliopsida > Poales > Poaceae > Secale > Secale cereale. The sequence goes on from LR738715.1 coordinate 52,387,065, forward strand.
CATCTCGATTAGCACGTACATACTGATGTAGGTCAACTAGAGTTTCTTACATTACAGAACATGTACTAGCATGTTAACTATACATGCACCAAAATATTACTCCACGCACTGTACATCCAAGAACATCAAGGAACCAACTGACTGCTCAATAGCGATAGGCTTAGTGCACCGGTTCCGAACTGACTGAAAAATCCCCCAAACATCCCTTCATCGTCTACAGCAGGAACACTTGCAGCAGGAACATGTTCCTGAAAAGAAAGATTCACAAATTCTCAAAAGCTGGAACATAACAATAAGAACTTATTATAGGAACTACACGCAACTCTGTGTTCCAATGAAAATTAGTGAGTTATACATCGAGTCGACAAAGTCTAAACACAATTTCCTATTTCCAGTAATTAGAACAAACACATGCAAAATTTGGTATAAATTTTGACAGCATAACAACTATAAACTGGACAATTGGACAAAAAATATATTATGATCCCTCCAACATCCTCACACAGCCCCATTAATCAACATTAATCTCAAATGATCTAGCACCACACAGGGTAGCATCACACATCACATAAGCATGCATATTGTCACAAGTATGTGAATAGGTATCTCTCAACTTATCCATGATACGTCTCCAACGTATCTATAATTTTTTATTGTTCCATACTATTAAATTTGATGTTTTGGATGTTTAATTGGCTTTATTATACACTTTTATATTATTTTTGGGACTAACCTATTAACCCAAAGGCCCAGTCCAGATTACTGTTTTTTTTGCCTATTTCAGGGTTTTGCAGAAAAGGAATATCAAACGGAGTCCAAACGGAATGAAACCTTCGGGAGAGTTATTTTTGGAACGATATCTTCACGAGAGACTTGAGCACCAAGGCAGAGGAGACACGGGGTGCCCACGAGGGTCCAGGGCGCGCCCCTCCCCTTGGGCGCGCCCCCACCCTCGTGGGGCCCATGTTGCTCCACCGACGTACTCCTTCCTCCTATACATACCCATGTACCCTGAAAACATCGAAGCAACAGAGAAAACCCTAATTCCACCACCGCAACCTTCTATTCCCGTGAGATCCCATCTTGGGGCCTGTTCCGGAGCTCCGCCGAAGGGGGGATCTTCCACGGCGTGCTTCTACATCAACACCATCGCCTCACCATGAGTTGTGAGTAGTTTACCACAGACCTTCGGGTCCATAGTTAGTACCCAGATGGCTTCTTCTCTCTTTCTGGATCTCAATACCAAGTTCTCCTCGTTCTTCGAGGAGATCTATTCGATGTAATCTTTTTGCGGTGTGTTTGTGTTGGGGAACGTAGCATTTCAAAATTTTCCTACGAACACGCAAGATCTATCTACTAGATGCATAGCAATGAGAGGGGAGAGTGTGTCTATGTACCCTCGTAGACCGAAAGTGGAAGCGTTTATCAACGCGGTTGATGTAGTCGTGCACCTTCACGATCCGTCCCGATCTAGTACCGAACGTATGGCACCTCCGCATTCAGCACACGTTCAGCTCGATGACGTCCTCGCCTTCTTGATCCAGCAAGACGGGCGAAGTAGTAGATGAGTTCCGGCAGCACGACAGCGTGGTGACGGTTGTTGATGAAGAACAATCTCTGCAGGGCTTCGCCAAGCACTACAGAAACTAGACGGAGGATAAACTAGAGGGGCGGGGTTGCCGGCACACGGCTTGGTGTATCTCGATGTCTTTTGGGTGCTATCCCTACCACTCTATTTATATGTTGAGCCTTGGGGTCGAAACTTGGAGTAAAAGCCTTCACAAAGTCGGTTTCACCCGAAAGGCAAGAGTCCTTCTCGGACTCCAGGGCCAGACGCCAGGGTTCCCGGTGTCTGGACCCAGACGCCAGGGACCCCGGCGTCTGGCCCCTGGACTCCGCAAATCTTCCTTTTGCGCCTTCCAAAAACCTTGTGTGCTTTCCCTTTTGGCCCAAATAAAGTGTTCTCGTACCCAAACATTTCGGGAAACATCTGGAACCCCTTCTTGTGAATTCCGGAACCCTTCCGGAGGTCAAACACTATTATCCCATATATTAATCTTTATCTCTGGACCATTCCGGAGTTCCTCGTCATGTCCGTGATCACATCCGGGACTCCGAATAACATTCGGTCACCAACATACATAACTCATTAAGTACTATATCGTCAACAAACGTTTAAGCGTGCGGACCCTATGGGTTCGAGAACGATGTAGACATGACCGAGACATCTCTCCGGTCAATAACCAATAGCGGAACCTGGATGCCCATATTGGCTCCTACATATTCCACGAAGATCTTTATCGGTCGAACCGCATAACAACATACGTTGTTCCCTTTGTCATCGGTTTGTTACTTGCCCGAGATTCGATCGTCGGTATCTCAATACCTAATTCAATCTCGTTAACGGCAAGTCTCTTTACTCGTTTCATAATACATCATCTCGTGACTAACTCATTAGTCATTTGCTTGCAAGGCTTATTATGATGTGCATTACCGAGAGGGCCCAGAGATACCTCTCCGACACTCGGAGTGACAAATCCTATTCTTGATCTATGCCAACACCACGAACACCTTCGGAGACACATGTAGAGCATCTTTATAATCACCCAGTTACGTTGTGACGTTTGATAGCACACAAGGTGTTCCTCCGGTAGTCGGGAGTTGCATAATCTCATAGTCATAGGAACATGTATAAGTCATGAAGAAAGCAATAGCAGTAAAACTAAACGATCATAGTGCTAAGCTAACGGATGGGTTTTGTCCATCACATCATTCTCCTAATGATGTGATCTCGTTAATCAAATGACAACTCATGTCTATGGCCAGGAAACGTAACCATCTTTGATCAAAGAGCTAGTCTAGTAGAGGCATACTAGGGACATACTGTTTTGTCTATGTAATCACACATGTACTAAGTTTCTAGTTAATACAATTCTAGAATTAATAAAAGACATTTATCATGATATAAGAAAATACAAATAACATATTTATTATTGCCTCTAGGGCATATTTCCTTCAGTCTCCCACTTGAACTAGAGTCAATAATCTAGATTACAAAGTAATGATCCTAACACCCATGGAGTCTTGGTGCTGATCATGTTTTGCCCGTGGAAGAGGCTTAGTCAACGGGTCTGCAACATTCAGATCCGTATGTATCTTGCAAATATCTATGTCTCCCTCCTTGACTAGATCGCGGATGGAATTGAAGCGTCTTTTGATGTGCTTTGTTCTCTTGTGAAACCTGGATTCCTTCGCCAAGGCTATTGCTCCAGTGTTGTCACAAAAGATTTTCATTGGACCCGATGCACTAGGTATTACACCTAGATCAGATATGAACTCTTTCATCCAGACTCCTTCATTTGCTGCTTCCGAAGCAGCTATGTATTCCGCTTCACACGTAGATCCCGCCACAAACGCTCTGCTTGGAACTGCACCAACTGACAGCTCCACCGTTTAATAAAAATACATATCCGGTTTGTGACTTAGAGTCATCCGGATCAGTGTCAAAGCTAGAATCGACGTAACCGTTTACGACGAGCTCTTTGTCACCTCCATACACGAGAAACATATCCTTTGTCCTTTTCAGGTACTTCAGGATGTTCTTGACCGATGTCCAGTGATCCACTCCTAGATTACTTTGGTACCTCCCTGCTAGACTTATAGCAAGGCACACATCAGGTCTAGTACACAACATTGCATACATGATAGATCCTATGGCTGAGGCATAGGGAATGACTTTCATTTTCTCTCTATCTTCTGCAGTGGTCGGGCATTGAGTCTTACTCAACTTCACACCTTGTAACACAGGCAAGAAACCTTTCTTTGACTGATCCATTTTGAACTTCTTCAAAACTTTATCAAGGTATGTGCTTTGTGAAAGTCCAAGTAAGTGTCTTGATCTATCTCTATAGATCTTGATGCCTAATATGTAAGCAGCTTCACCGAGGTCTTTCATTGAAAAATTCTTATTCAAGTATCCTTTTATGCTATCAGAAATTCTATATCATTTCCAATCAACGATATGTCATCCACATATAATATCAGAAATGCTACAGAGCTCCCACTCACTTTCTTGTAAATAGATGCTTCTTCAAAAGTCTGTATAAAACCATATGCTTTGATCACCTCATCAAAGCGTATATTCCAACTCCGAGATGCTTGCACCAGTCCATAGATGGATCGCTGGAGCTTGCACACTTTGTTAGCACCTTTAGGATCGACAAAACCTTCTGGTTGCATCATATACAACTCTTCTTTGAGATATCCATTCAGGAATGCAGTTTTGACATCCATTTGCCAGATTTCATAATCATAAAATGCGGCAATTGCTAACATGATTCGGACAGACTTAAGCATCGCTACGGGTGAGAAAGTCTCATCCTAGTCAACTCCTTGAACTTGTCGAAACCCTTTCGCAACAAGTCGAGCTTTGTAAACAGTAACATTACCGTCTGCGTCGGTCTTCCTCTTGAAGATCCATTTATTTTCGAGGGCTTGCCGATCATCGAGAAAGTCAACCAAAGTCCACACTTTGTTCTCATACATGGATCCCATCTCAGATTTCATGGCCTCAAGCCATTTCACGGAATCTCGGCTCATCATCGCCTCCTCATAGTTTGTAGGTTCATCATGGTCTAGTAACATGACTTCCAGAACTGGGTTGCCGTACCACTCTGGTGCGGAACGTACTCTGGTTGATCTACGAAGTTCAGCAGTAACTTGATTTGAAGTTTCATGATCATCATTATTAGCTTCCTCTCTAATTGGTGTAGGAATCACTGGAACTAGTTTTTGTGATGTACTACTATCCAATTTGGGAGAAGGTACAATTACCTCATCAAGTTCCACTTTCCTCCCACTCACTTCTTTCGAGAGAAACTCCTTCTCAAGAAAGGATCCATTCTTAGCAACGAATATCTTCCCTTCGGATCTGTGATAGAAGGTGTACCCAACAGTCTCCTTTGTGTATCCAATGAAGACACATTTCTCCGATTTGGGTTCGAGCTTATCAAGTGGAAGCCTTTTCACATAAGCATCGCAGCCCCAAGCTTTAAGAAACAACAACTTTGGTTTCTTGCCAAACCACAGTTCATAAGGCGTTGTCTCAACGAATTTAGATGGTGCCCTTATTTAACGTGAATGCAGCTGTATCTAATGCATAACCCAAAACGATAATGGTAAATCGGTAAGAGACATCACAGATCGCACCATATCTAATAAAGTACGGTTACGACGTTCGGACACATCATTACGCGGTGGTGTTTCGGGTGGCGTGAGCTGTGAAACTATTCCACATTGTTTTTAAATGAAGACCAAACTCGTAACTCAAATATTCACCTCCACGATCAGATCGTAGAAATTTTATTTTTCTTGTTATAATGATTCTCTACTTCACTCTGAAATTCTTTGAACTTCTCAAATGTTTCAGACTTGTGCTTCATCAAGTAGATATACCCATATCTGCTCAAATCATCAGTGAAGGTCAGAAAGTAATGATACCCGCCGCGAGCTTCAACACTCATCGGTCCACATACATCTGTATGTTCCAACAAATCTGTTGCTCGCTCCATTGTTCTGGAGAATGGAGTTTTAGTCATCTTGCCCATGAGACATGGTTCGCAAGCACCAAGTGATTCATACTCAAGTGATTCCAAAAGTCCATCACTATGGAGTTTCTTCATGCGCTTTACACCAATATGACCTAAACGGCAGTGCCACAAATAAGTTGCACTATCATTATTAACCTTGCATCTTTTGGCTTCAATATTATGAATATGTGTATCACTATGATCGAGACCCAACAAACTATTTTCATTGGGTGTATGACCATCGAAGGCTTTATTCATGTAAACAGAATAACAATTATTCTATGACTTTAAATGAATAACCGTATTGCAACAAACATGATCAAATCATATTCATGCTCAACGCAAATGCCAAGTAACATTTATTTAGGTTCTACACAAATCACGAAAGTATAGGGAGTGTGCGATGATGATCATATCAATCTTGGGACCACTTCCAACACACATCGTCACTTCACCTTTAACTAGTCTATGTTCATTCTGCAACTCTCGTTTCAAGTTACTTAATTTTAGCAACTAAACCGCTATCAAATACCCAAGGGTTGCTATGAACACTAGTAAAGTACACATCAATAATCTGTATATCAAATATACCTTTGTTCACTTTGCCATCCTTCTTATCCGCCAAGTATCTAGGGCAGTTCCACTTCCAGTGACCATTTCCTTTGTAGTAGACGCACTTAGTTTCAGGCTTGAGTGTAGCTTTGGGTTTCTTCACAGGAGTGACAACTTGCTTGTCGTTCTTCTTGAAGTTCCCCTTCTATCCCTTTCCCCCTTTACTTGAAACAAGTGGTCCTGTTAACCATCAACACTTGATGTTCTTTCTTGATTTCTACCTTCGTCGATTTCAATATCGCGAAGAGCTCGGGAATTACTTTCGTCATCCCTTGAATATTATAGTTCATCACGAAGTTCTACTAACTTGGTGATAGTGACTAGAGAACTTTTTCAATTACTATCCCACTTGATTCCAGCAATTGTAGTACCCAGACAATCTGAGCACATGCTCACTAGTTGAGCTATTCTCCTCCATCTTGTAGGCAAAGTACTGTCAGAGGTCTTATACCTCTCGACACGGGCATGAGTATGAAATACTAATTTCAACTCTTGGAACATCTCATATGCTCCGTGGCGTTCAAAATATTTTTGAAGTCCCGGTTATAAGCCGTAAAGCATGGTGCACTAAACTATCAAGTAGTCATCATACCGAGCTTGTCAAACGTTCATAACGTGTGCATCTGCTCCTGCAATAGGTTTGTCACCTAGCGGTGCATCAAGGACATAATACTTCTGTGCACCAATGATGATAATCCTCACATCACGAACCTAGTCCGCATCATTGCTACTAACATTTTTCAACTTAGTTTTCTCTAGGAACATATCAAAAATATACGGGGAGCTACATCGCGAGCTATTGATCTACAACATAGATATGCTAGTACTACCAGGACTAAGTTCATGATAAATTAAAGTTCAATTAATCAAATTACTTAAGAACTCCCATTTAGATAGACATCTCTCTAATCATCTAAGTGATCACGTGATCCATATAAACTAAACCATGTCCGATCATCACCTGAGATGGAGTAGTTTTCGATGGTGAACATCTTATGTTGATCATATCTACTATATGATTCACGCTCGACCTTTCGGTCTCCAGTGTTTCGAGGCCATATCTGCATATGCTAGGCTCGTCAAGTTTAACCCGAGTATTCTGCGTGTGCAAAACTGGCTTACACCCGTTGTATTTGAATGTAGAGCTTATCCACACCCGATCATCACGTGGTGTCTCGGCACGATGAACTTTCGCAACGGTGCATACTCAGGGAGAACACTTATACCTTGAAATTTAGTGAGAGATCATCTTATAATGCTACCATCGATCTAAGCAAAATAAGATGCATAAAAGATAAACATCACATGCAATCAATATAAGTGATATGATATGGCCATCATCATCTTGTGCCTTTGATCTCCATCTCCAAGGCATCGTCATGATCACCATTGTCACCGGCGCGACACCTTGATCTCCATCGTAGCACCATTGTCGTCTCGCCAACTATTGCTTCCACGACTATCACTACCGCTTAGTGATAAAGTAAAGCAATTACATGGCGATTGCATTTCATACAATAAAGCGACAACCATATGGCTCCTGCCAGTTGCCGATAACTTTACAAAACATGATCATCTCATACAATAACGTATAACTCATCACGTCTTGACCATATCACATCACAACATGCCCTGCAAAAACAAGTTAGACGTCCTCTACTTTGTTGTTGCAAGTTTTACGTGGCTGCTACGGGCTTAGCAAGAACCGTTCTTACCTACGCATACAAAACCACAACGATATTTCGTCAAGTATGTGCTGTTTTAACCTTCACAAGGACCGGACATAGCCACACTCGATTCAGCTAAAGTGAGAGAGACAGACACCCGCCAGTCACCTTTAAGCAACGAGTGCTCATAACGGTGAAACCAGTCTCGCGTAAGCGTACGCGTAATGTCGGTCCGGGCCGCTTCATCTCACAATACCGCCGAACCAAAGTATAACATGCTAGTAAGCAGTATGACTAGTATCGTCCACAACTCACTTGTGTTCTACTCGTGCATATCATCTACGCATAGACCTGCCTGATGATGCCACTGCTGGAGAACGTAGTATTTTAAAAATTTCCTATGATCACGCAAGATCTATCTACCAGATGCATAGCAACGAGAGGGGAGAGTGTGTCTATGTACCCTCGTAGACCGAAAGCGGAAGCGTCTAGTGACGCGGTTGATGTAGTCGAACTTCTTCGCGATCTAACCGATCAAGCACCGAACCTACGACACCTCTGCGTTCAGCACACGTTCAGCTTGATGACATCCCACGAGCTCTTGATCCAGTTGAGCTTCACTGGAGAGTTTCGTCAGCACGACGGCATGGTGACGGAGATGATGAAGTTACCGTCGCAGGGCTTCACCTAAGCGTTGCAACGATATGACCGAGGTGTGTTTCTGTGGAGGGGGGCACCGCACACGGTTGGGAGAGATCAACAGATCAACTAGTGTCTCTATGGGGTGCCTCTACCCCCGTATATAAAGGAGTGGAGGAGGGGGAGGGTCGGCCCTCTCTGTGGCATGCCCTAGGGGAGTCCTACTCCCACCGGGAATAGGATTCCCCCTTTCATAGTAGAACTATGAGCCCTTCCAAGTAGTAGGAGTAGGAGAGAAGGAAAGGGAAAAGAGAAAAAAAGGAAGGAGGGGGCGCAGCCCCTCCCCTTAGTCCAATTCGGACTAGGCCTTGGGGGGGCGCAGCCTTCCTCTTCTCTCTTTCCCCTAAAGCCCAATAAGGCCCATATACTCCCCGGCGAATTCCCGTAACTCTCCGGTGCTCCGAAAAATACCTGAATCACTCGGAACCTTTCCGATGTCCGAATATAGTCGTCCAATATATCGATCTTTACGTCTCGACCATTTCGAGACTCCTCGTCATGTCCCCGATCTCATCCGGGACTCCGAACTACCTTCGGTACATTAAAACACATAAACTCATAATACCGATCGTCATCAAATGTTAAGCGTGCGGACCCTATGGGTTCGAGAACTATGTAGACATGACAGAGACTCATCTCCGGTCAATAACCAATAGCGCAACCTGGATGCTCATATTGGCTCCTACATATTCTACGAAGATCTTTATCGGTCAAACCGAATAACAACATACGTTGTTCCCTTTGTCATCGGTATGTTACTTTCCCGAGATTCGATCGTCGGTATCACCATACCTAGTTAATCTCGTTACCGGCAAGTCTCTTTACTCGTTCCGTAATACATCATATCGTGACTAACTCATTAGTCATTTGCTTGCAAGGCTTATTATGATGTGTATTACCGAGAGGGCCTAGAGATACCTCTCCGACACTCGGAGGCACATGTATATCATCTTTATAATCACCCAGTTACATTGTGACGTTTGATAGTACACAAGGTGTTCCTCCGGTATACGGGAGTTGCATAATCTCATAGTCATAGGAACATGTATAAGTCATAAAGAAAGCAATAGCAGTAAAACTAAACGATCACAGTGCTAAGCTAACAGATGGGTCTTGTCCATCACATCATTCTCCTAATGATGTGATCCCATTGATCAAATGACAACTCATGTCTATGGCTAGGAAACATAACCATCTTTGATCAATGAGCAAGTCTAGTAGAGGCATACTAGGGACACTCTCTTTTGTCTATGTATTCACACATGTACTAAGTTTCGAGTTAATACAATTCTAGCATGAATAATAAACATTTATTATGATATAAGGAAATAAATAATAACTTTATTATTGCCTCTAGGGCATATTTCCTTCAATTATTTCTTATGTCAATATAGACTTTTGTCTTGAATCTTTCGGATCTGAACATTCATGCCACAATAAAGAAATTACATTGAAAATTATGTTGGTTAGCATTCCACATCAAAAAAATTGTTTTTATTATTTACCTACTCGAGGACGCGCAGGAATTAAGCTTGGGGATGCTTGATACATCTCCAATGTATCTATAATTTTTGATTGTTCCATGCTATTATATTTGATGTTTTCGATGTTTAATGGGCTTTATTATACACTTTTATATTATTTTTGGGACTAACCTATTAACCCAAAGGCCTAGTCCAGATTGCTATTTTTTGCCTATTTCAGGGTTTTGCAGAAAAGGAATATCAAACGGAGTCCAAACGCAATGAAACCTTCGAGAGAGTTATTTTTGGAACGATATCTTCACGAGAGACTTGAGCACCAAGGTAGAGGAGACACGGGGTTCCCACGAGGGTCCAGGGCGCGCCCCCTCCCCCTGGGCGCGCCCCCACCCTCGTGAGCCCCACGTTGCTACACCGACGTACTCTTCCTCCTATATATACCCATGTACCCTGAAAACATCGAAGCAATAGAGAAAACCCTAATTCCACCGCTGCAACCTTCTGTTCCCGTGAGATCCCATCTTGGGGCCTGTTTCGGAGCTCCGCCGGAGGGGGGATCTTCCACGGAGTGCTTCTACATCAACACCATCGCCTCGCCATGAGTTGTGAGTAGTTTACCATAGACCTTCGGGTCCATAGTTAGTACCTAAATGGCTTCTTCTCTCTTTCTGGATCTCAATACCAAGTCCTCCTCGGTCTTCGAGGAGATCTATTTGATGTAATCTTTTTGCGGTGTGTTTGTCGAGATCCGATGAATTGTGGGTTTATGATCAAGATTATCTATGATAAATATTTGGTTCTTTTCTGAATTCTTTTATGTATGATTATAATATCCTTGCAAGTCTCTTCGAATTATCGGTTTGGTTTGGCCTACTAGATCTATAGTTCTTGCAATGGGAGAAGTGCTTGGCTCTGGGTTCAATCTTGCGGTGTCCTTTCTCAATGACAGCAGGGGCAGCAAGGCACGTATTGTATTGTTGCTATCGAGGATAAAAAGATGGGGTTTATATCATATTGCTTGAGTTTATCCATCTACATCATGTCATCTTGCTTAAAGCATTACTCTGTTCTTATGAACTTAATACTCTAGATGCATGCTGGATAGCGGTCGATGTGTGGAGTAATAGTAGTAGATGCAGAATCGTTTCGGTCTACTTGTCATGGACGTGATGCCTATATATAATGATCATGCCTAGATATTCTCATAATTATTCGCTTTTCTATCAATTGCTCGACAGTAATTTGTTCACCCACCGTAGAATTCTGCTATCATGAGAGAAGCCACTAGTGAAACCTATGGCCCCCGGGTCTATTCTCAACATATCAATCTACAATCTACTTTACTTTGCTGTTTTGACTTTCTGTTCTTATATCCAGAAATACCAAAAATATCAAACTGTCCTATCTATCAGATCTCACTTTCGTAAGTGTCCGTAAAGGGATTGACAACCCCTTATCGCATTGGCTGCGATGTTCTTATTTGTTTGTGCAGGTGCGAGGGACTTGCGCGTGGTATCCTACTGGATTGATACCTTGGTTCTCAAAAACTGAGGGAAATACTTACGCTACTGTGCTGCATCACCCTTTCCTCTTCGAGGGAATACAACGCAAGCTCGAGAAGTAGCAATCCATACACACATAAGTAATGCAACTACACACGCTGCATCGTTCTGAATCAGTTCACATGTTGTTTTGGTACAAATAAATGAGACCAAAGACTATATTGAAGGAAGGAAAAACATTTACTACCAACAATAGCCATGTGAAACTATTATTTGCACACAGAAACAACAATATGTACTCCTATGTTTGAAGCACCCTATGGTGCATTGCATTCGTGTTTTATCCCAATCAAGAAATTATACTACAAACATCTCTAACATTCTCTTCTGAAAAGGAAAGAAGGCAAACATGCATTGTTCAATATACCCCTCTTACTAAGTTATTTAACCCTGGAAGGTCACAACGAACAAACCATTACTATTTGTATCATTTGAGATCAGTTTGAGAAATACATACATTAATAGAGCTAGGATTTGTTTCTTGTTGAGCACACAAAGCTGTCGATTCTTCGCTATTTTCTAGAAGCTGCAAAAGAAGAGCCAGGTTTTAGAAGTAACCATTATCATGCTTTAAATGTATTAATGTGTGTGTGTGTGTGTGTGTGTGTGTGTGTGTGTGTGTGTGTGTGTGTGTGTGTGTGTGTGTGTGTGTTTGCTTGAGATGGATGATTACATACTTGGATGGTAGATCGTTGCGAAGATCCAGGAGGAGAAAGCGAACGAAAAGGAGGTGGAACCGGCGGCAGTGGTATTTCTCCAATAGGCACACCTTGCTTAGTTGCCAAAGTCTGCAAAAAAGAAAATTCACATAGTGCTTACTTTCAAATGCTAGAAAATTAATTGATGAACATGGAATGTATAACCAGCACCTGAAGAAACTTTTGTATCTCATTGCAGCGCTCGTACATCCCAACACCCCATGACAAGACATTGTTGGCAGAAGCCTCTGCTTTTTGAGTCTTCTCGGACTCCTTTTGACACACATCTTCAATTTCTTCAGCTCGACGACGCTTCAAGGCTGCTGAAGATGTACCAGTAGCTCTCACCTCAGAAATGACCTCAATGTCATTGAGAATTCCATTAAATAGAGACCATGTACCATAAAGTGCCTTAGAACTAACATCATTTTTCAGGATATCATAGTCCTCTCCATTTAACTCTTTAGCCTTTTTTGTGTAAAGTGCCTACTCAAGAAGAAAACAAAGGTACACAAATGTTTAGGAATTTCAAATAATTGTGTAAAGCTCATATTACACAATTGCACAAGTGGGCAGACAAATTGACATACAAATTGGACAAACAAGTTGACATGCAAAAACACTAAATTCAGACCAGACTTCATAAAGATGTGTTTGGTTTGAGAAAAGGATATGTATTGGCATTATTCCATGGTATTGCTAAAAAACACATACCAAACATTTAGTTGCTTCTAGTGTGTTGAGAATTAAAGGTTTGCTCTTGTCCAATCCTCTATGTGTATGCACCCAAGCCTGAATCTGGTTAACATCTTCGCCAGTTTGTTCGGACTGCATTACACAAGATTCAAGACATGTAAGATATTTATAATTCTTCATATGATAAGTGATAATAAAGGAAACTACTAAGTTTAGTTGATAACCATTTTTTGACTTATAGTAGTCATCGAGTTGGAACCACCCTTGTGAGGCTTGAACTTTGAGCTGCAACGATTGGCACAATATTTCTTTGATTTTGCAATCCACTCTTCATTGCACCACTCATCAACTACAACAACCCAAGCTTCCTTTCCTAACCAACCTTGCCTTTGCACCAAATACTGAGCTCTATCCAAATAGTATTGCCCAGCAAGCTTGTCATTCATGTTAGTGTTCTCAGTTTTTCGAAAATGATCAATTATGGCTTGGATTCTTGCATAGTAAAATATACTTGGCAAAAGTGCCTTGCAACATCTTCGAACATGTTCCTTTGCCTTCTTTGAGTATGCATCTTCATACTTGTACCTTAGCTGCAATGAGAATTGATAGATGGTTTAATATAAATAAGAGCAAATTACCTTGGTCATCAAAAGAGAGCAATTTAAATAGTTAATACCCAAAAAGCATCTTCAATTTTGTCTGCAACAGAATGACCATTCGTGTCCTTCACCGCATGATAATGCTCCCACTCCGTTGCAACCACCTTCGCACCATCATAATCCAGAATAGCAGGATGGTTACTTTTCAGAAGGCATGTCAATGCACTTGATGGTCTTTTGCCCTTTCGAACAACAGGAATGTCCTTCCAATGCCTACAAAGAAGGAAGTTGTAAATACAACAAACAAGTATTAGACAAGGAAAACATATTGCAGAACAAGAAAGTACTTGTACTAAATAATAAGACTTACGTCTTGCCAATAGGTCGAATGATTGGACAATCTTCATTATTTGGAATAGCAAGAGGAAGATCTGAAACTCCTCTTATGTACCCATCATAAGTGCCATCAGCAGAAGTAGCTTTTCGAGCAGCAGGCGCTGGTTTGATCGCTACAGCAAGTCGAGATGCTTTTCTTCCAATTGTCATCCTGTAATGTGTGATTCTTGAAACAAATAAGATAAAGATAGCAAAGAATAGTTTACAACCAACAAGACAATCATGATAAACATAACAATAGCAAATAGATAAGTATTTCTTGCCAAGTCTTCAACCACCCAACTTACAAACAACGATAATAAATAGAAAATGGGCTAGAAATCATCATCATCTTCTTCAATTTCCTCAATGATCACTTCATCATAGTCTTCATCCTCGATAACTTGTTCCTGAATCCTTTCACCACCCAAATCATGTCGGTTGCTAATATGTGACAATTCAGTTGGATCAACCACCTCATCTGAACCACGTACTACTAAGTTGTCAAGTTGTGATCCTACTTGTACAATGAAATCATTGGCAGGTGCTACTTCCACTAAGCCAAATTTGTTCAAATGTCTCACTCCTTTAGTTGGATGAAACCAGTGACAATCAAACATCACAAGACTGAAGTCCTCATCACCATCAAATTTAAGTTCTATAATGTCCGTAATAACACCGTAGTATTCGAGCTCCTCATTGGTTGCATCATCTATTCCAAGAGCAAGAACGCCGGTTGTCGTGGAAATAACACGGCAGATGTCCGGTTTAACGGACTTGATGATGGAACTGTCGCACGGGTTAGCTTGAAAGGATTCATGGCACACAAAAGACACAGAGGATTTATACTAGTTCGGCCCCTTCAGAGAAGGTAAAAGCCTACGTCTAGTTGGTTTGGTATTGCTTGGGCGTCGGTTTACAGGGAGCGGATTCGCTTTGCCTGTGTCTCGACGGGTTGATTGTTGCTTGTCCCTGAACCGTCCAGGCCGTCCCTTTATATAGTGGCAACGCCTGGTCCGGTTTACAGAGTCCCGAGGCCGGCTCATACTTGTGTCCGCCTCGGTCTCTATCTTCTCTTTCTTATTTCTCAAGTTACATCTCTTGGCGGTTTACAAACCATACTACTATACATGGGCCTTGAAATCTCATGGGCCGTAGTCTCTACTAAAATATTAAAACCAAGTATAATATAACTAAGCCGGTTTACAATAGCCGGTTTATACCTACTAACCATATCCCTGACATTAGGCCCCAGAATGATTTGAACTTGTTCACATCAGTCTTCTTTGTCTTGTATAATTTTCTTCTTTATCTTCATCTTTTTGTAAACCGGCTTTGACGTCATCCTCCAAGATCATTAAAGTCTGACAATGACATCATCTCCGCATTTAACGCCGTGAGCTGTACTGTAGCTTATTTTAAGGGTTATCCCGAAGATCGAGGCGTCACGGGATCTTTATCTGATTTTCTGTCTCCTCGATTCTCGCACTTGTCGTTTCAGATCTGACTCCTGGTTATAAATACTGCCACCCCTCATTCATTACCTCCTTCTCGCTTCGTCCTCTTCCTGTGTCTTCTCCCTCCGTCTTCTTCCTCCGTCGCTGCCCGAGCTCGAACCGCCGCCGACGACCGCTGGATCTCAAGTCCTCGCCTGGCCGCTGCATCAACCTGAGCTCGACCAGAACAATCTCCGCCGTTGATTCTTGCTGTCTCAGGTATGTTCGTCCTCCTTACTTATTGATCTATAACCTCTAGGGTTTCTTCTTATCCCTCCGCCATTAGAACTTTTAGCAAAGCTTCATCTTGTTAGATCTTAAGCCCGTGACCCGTAATGATTTTGTTTTTTCGATCTTCTCCATTTTTACCCCGCTATAGATGCTTCAAATCTTCGTTACTCCTGTCTGGCATGTAAATCCATCTATTCAGTATAAAGTCTTTGTAGCTTTTCCTTGCATACTCTTAGATTAGTTTCTTTTTCCTCAGCATACTCAGATCTTTCCCCCTTAGCAATCTTTCGAAAACCTGTTTTTTCTCCTTGGTAGATTCGCTAAGTATGTTCCGGTTTAAGTTGATATGCCCTGCTCTTGCAAAAAATCTGTAACTTGACGCAATGGTTGAACTGTCCCCCTTCAACTGCCATAAACCGGAAATGATATAACTTGTTTTATAATTGCCGGTTTAACCACACCATTAGTCCTCAGTTTAAACCGTTGCGTAACTTTCTTAGATAGGTTCCGGATTACTGCACTTTCATAATCCGTTTCTGTATTTTTATCTTCTCCAGCATTCTGTTCTTTCATTGCAATGGCTAAGCAATATGTCTCCTGCGATTGGGTCCCTTCTGTCGTTACTGAAGATGACTTAATCAAGCTGTCTGAAATCGGCACACTGGGGCTTCAGTCTGAGTTAAAGTGGCATGCTCCGGGTAATGAATGCCCCCCTACTCCTAGATCCGGGGAAGTCATCGTGTTTTTGGATCATATCTCTAGAGGCTTCTCTCCCCCCGGTTCAAGGTTTTTCCGGGATGTTCTTGCCGCTTTCCAGCTACACACACAGGATATCGGACCCAATTCCGTTTCAAACATTTGTGATTTCCAAGTGTTTTCTGAGGTGTATCTTCAAGAGGAACCTTCAGTTGATTTATTCCGGGATTTCTTTCATTTAAACCGGCGCACTGAGTTTACCAGCGGACCTCACCAAGAACTTGGTGGGGTTAGTATTCAGAAGAGGAGGGACGCAGTCTTTCCCCACGCCGCTTTACATACTCATCCAAAAGACTGGAACAAGTCCTGGTTTTACTGTGTTGACACTTCTCCTGAGGGTGAAAATCCTTTGTCGGGTTATCGCGAAACTCGTATTCCGGAGAATCACCCCTTGCCACCACGGCTTAGTGCTGCTGAACGGACCCGGTTCTCATCACAGCTCTCCAAACTGAGAGCTTTTATAGCAAATGGTCTGATCGGCACTGATTTCCTTCGCTGCTGGCTATCTTGGAGCATCCTTCCCCTAAGCCGGCGTCCTCAGTTAATGTGCAAATACTCTGGTAAACCGGATGATCCTCAAAGGTTTACCAAGGATAAGCTTTCTGAATCGGAGGTAGTGGAGTCAGCCAAAAAGATTCTCAATGCTTCCTTAGCAGATTGTGCTAAGGTCGGCTTGGCTCCGTACTTCAAGAAGAATAAGCTGCCCGAAGTAAGTTTTTCCTTGCCCTGTATTTGTAAACCGTCCTCTTTGAACCGTCTTTCAATTGCTCTTGCTTTTTTAATTAGGCTGATGACCCCTTCTGGAGGAGAAAGCCTCAGGAAAAAACCGTAAAACAGACTCGCCGAAAGACCCCTGCAAACAAAAAGAGGAAAGCAGTCGTCGATGCCGGTTCTCCTACTGAGGACGATGATCCGGACTCCGAGGTATGCTTTATTCCGGTTTAAATTTCTTGTTTTCATGCACTTGTAATCATATCTAATGATACCTTTTCACAGGAACTGCCTGAAGGTGATAACCCGACTGAGATTGAGGTAACACTTCTTTCTTCTGATTCAGAACCTCTTCCTCAAAAAAGTCATCGGACCGTCAGGAAATATCAATTTTCTCATCCTTATGCTCAGTTAGACCCTAACTTTACTTTGAAGAAGCAACAGCACGAAGCCTTTCGCCGGACCACTCGCCACAGTGGCCTGGCGGTGGAGTCATCTGGAATCTCCTTAACTCCGGTTCGAAAACGCCGTGCTGAGGTGATACTCTCTCCGACTCTTCTTCATCCCAA
This sequence comes from Secale cereale, assembly GCA_902687465.1. Classification (NCBI taxonomy): domain Eukaryota; kingdom Viridiplantae; phylum Streptophyta; class Magnoliopsida; order Poales; family Poaceae; genus Secale; species Secale cereale. The sequence goes on from LR738715.1 coordinate 52,404,805, forward strand.
GGCTGGACTTATCCGAAAACCCCTTAAACCGTCTGATCCTGACTATCAGGAAACTCCGCTGTCTTCTTCCGGTGAATCAACCGCTACGCAGCTTCCTCCTTTGAAGACCGCCCCAGGGTAACTTTCTTCTCCTTTTCCGGTTTATGACACCCTTTTTTCTTTATAATGCTAACTTATTTTGCATGTTTTTCCAGAAAACCGAAACCCAGCAAAAAGCCCAAGGCGAATAAGCCTGTTGCCGACCCTACTGCTGATGATCCGGTTATTGATCCGTCCACAGTTGTTCCTCCAGAAGGTACTCCTGCAGTTCCTGTTGAAGACCCTGCTCTTGAGAATCCTCTTACAGAAAACGTCCAAGATCCACCAAGCCCGGCCCGGGTTAATTCTCCTCAAGTTAATCCGGCGTCTCCTGATCCGGCTCATGTTGACGTTACTCCCCCCAATGTACCCACTTCTCTTGATGTCGTGGTTACTGGTACCGCTTATGTTGCTCCAGCTGAGCCCACCGTTTTAGCAAAACATACAGCTAAAGCGGAAAAGATAGCTCAAGAAAAAGGAAAATGGAGTACTGACATATCCAGCCTTTCTAGCATGAGCGCTCAAGACATTTATTCCGGGTATTTGAACCGGCTCCACAGCAGCCAGGATTATGAAGCCAGCTTGGTGAACCTGATGAGAGAAAAATACGAGGTAAGTTTCTTCTTCTGACTTTGCTTTTTTGACGCATCTCTATCTCATAGCAGCCCTCAAGTTCCGGTTTAGCTGCTTTACTGAAGGTGATCCGGAACTTTGTAGTTTGAACTGCTGATCCATACATTAGCCCCCAAGTATCAAGTAGATAACTTGGTTATGTAGTTGATACTTGTAACTTCAAATTGTCTTTGGTGTATTGCTTCAACTGCCATTAGCCCCCAAGTGTCAAGTAGACAACTTGATTGTGTGCTTGAGACTTGTAATTTCAAATTGTCTTTGCTGTATTGCTTCAACTGCCATTAGCCCCCAAGTGTCAAGTAGACAACTTGATTGTGTGCTTGAGACTTGTAATTTCATTTCTTGCTTTTGAACTTTTGTCTGCAGGCTGAGTTGAACCGGAATACTCTGGAGATCAACGAACTTCGAAGCCGGCTTACAGAAACTGAGTCAGCCGCTTCAAAGGCTAAAAAAGAACTTCAAGTGAGTTTAAAGACCGCTGAAGACTTGAAGAAATATTTTGAAGAGGAGCGGACTACTTTTGAAGTCCAGAGAAAAGATCTTGAAAAACGGGTTCAAGATGCTGAAGGAGCACTTAACCCAGTTACTGAGGAATTGTCCGGGTTAAAGCGGCAAATTGACTTGATGACCTCTGCTATTTTTGGTAAGTATAATCTGAGCTCCTGTCTGTCTGTGTAACCTGTGCCTTGTACCGGTTTAATTATTATTGTTTGTATGTAGGGCGCCGTGTCTCCCATCTTGGGGACGACTTGCGGAAAAAACTCAAAGCCTGCTACACCTTGGTCGAACAGTTGTACTCCGGAACACAAAGGATTATCAGTGCCACTTCATTTGGTAAACCGGCTCCTTCAACTATCCAAGATACTTTGAATAGTTTGTCCATTCTACCGGCTCGTCTTGAAGAAGTTAAGAAATCGGCCGCTCGAGGAGGTGCTCTTCTGGCCCTTACGAGGGCTAAAGCTTGGGTCCCGGACCTTGATCCGGAGGAGGTGTTAACCGGATTTCCTGATACCAAGGAGGACGGTTCAGCCTTCAATGAAAAAGATCTTTATGCCCTGACAAAGGAGATGCGTCCCCTCGCCAGCAAGCTTGCGGTGGAATCTGACTTGTCGCGATATCATCCAGCATACAACCTGCAGAACGAGCGGGTGGAGCGACCGGTTTACGATATTGTAAACTTAATTCCGCCGGTTCGTCCTCACACCTTTGCTCCTGATATTGATCCTGCTGAACTTATCAACGATGAAGTATATTTCCGTGCCTTGGCAAAGATTGATTGGCGTGCGCCGGACTTCCAACCGCTTCACGAAGATGAAGATGTTCCGGATCAAGACGGTGGCCAGCCATCTCAGCAAGGAGAAGCACAATCTTGAATTCTATTGCTGTAACCATGATTGTTATTTCGCCAAACAATGCTTCCAACTATTGGGCTTTTTATGCCTTGTAATAGGTTTAGCTGAAACTTAATGTGCTTTGGTCCGACATTTTGTCTTTATGAAGTATTTGACCTGTTGCCTGATGCGGTTGCCTTCTTCTGTTCATATAGAGAAAAAATATCGAAAAATATGTCCTAGTGGCCTACCACTGGACGGGTTAATTTGTTCTCTTAAAACATCAAGCGAACATACCTTCACCATAAAAATAATTTGTATACCTGAGATTTGCGGAGCCAATATACTTTAAACCGGTCAGGACTTTAAAGTCACTTTATAAAGGTCTTCATGAACCCAAATATACACTCGAAACTCTCCGGTCCATCCTGATGATAAGTCCGGTTCATTTTGTTTCAGAAAGTTGTAACCTTTACCCAATACACGGTCCGGGTTTTAAATAACGCCGGTTTACTTGGTCTGAGATACATGATCCAGATTTTCAATCAGATAGATATGTGGTCAATTTGTGTAGCTGTTCCACTCTTGTTGAAAACGTTACAGAACACCAAAACACCAAAAAAAACATGCAATTTTTTTTTTTTGCAAATAAGACCATGTAGTCGAGGCTTTTTCAAAGAGCTGCCAGGCTCAAAGCAAGGTTCAGCCAATCAATGGGATGTGGATTATCCATCTTTCCCAAGGGGCCTAGCCAATCACTGAACGTGGGTGTATCAACTGTTCAGTGGGCCGATAGAACCGCAAATAAAAACCGAGCCAATCAATGGGACGTGGGCAAACCATCTGTCCCAAGGGGCCTAGCCAATCACTGAACGTGGGCGTATCAACTGTTCAGAGGGCCGAAAGAATTGTATCTATTATTCCGATCACTGGGACGCGGATTGGCCGACACTCCCAGGGGGCCTCCAGGGTTCCTCTTGAACCGGTGGGTCAATCTAAACCAATAACTGAATGTGGTACTATCCAACTTTTCAGAGGGTCGAAAGAAAAAATTATTCCGATCACTGGGACGCGGATTGGCCGACACTCCCAAGGGGCCTCCAGGGTTCCTCCTGAACCGGTGGGTCAATCTAAACCAATCACTGAATGTGGACTTGTCCAACTTTTCAGAGGGTTGCAAGAATTATGAAACTTAATCCGATCACTGGGAGCGGATGATACCAACTCCCAGGGGGGCTCCAGGGGGCCTCCTGAACCGGTGGGTCAATGTAAACCAATAACTGAACGTGGACTTGTCCAACTTTTCAGAGGGTTTATAGAACTTATAAATTAATCCGATCACTGGGAGTAGATAATACCAACTCCCAGAGGGCCTCCATTGTTCTGTTTGAACCTGTGGGTTTTGCTTTTTATGGAGTTTTCTCTTCTTGAACCGGATATGATCTCTTGTTCCCGAGAGTTCTATTGCTCCTTCACATACCCTGCAAGAATTAGTTTCTAAACCGGCCCACATTGAAATATGATATTTGATAATAAACTGGTATGATTACTTGTCACAAAATTTGTGTATATGGAAAAAGGGCTAAGCCCCCGGTTTACCGAGGGTGCCGGTTTATTCATTATTCATAATATATACATAGGATACATTGGAGCACATAGCTCAAGTATAGTATGGCCGTAAATGGGCGATGTTCCACGGCCTCTTCGTCTCCTCTTCTGATGTCCGTGAATCCTTGTGTTCTCGAATGTCCACCAAGTAATATGAACCATTGTGTAAATTCTTGCTGACCACAAAGGGACCTTCCCATGGTGGGGATAGCTTGTGCATGTCTGTTTGATCTTGGATGAGCCGGAGTACCAAGTCACCCTCCTGGAACGTCCTTGTTCTAATCCGGCGGCTATGATATCTGCGCAGATCTTGCTGATAAATCGCCGACCTTGCTGCAGCCGTATCACGCTCTTCATCCAACCGGTCTAAACCGTCCTGTCTTGATTCTTCATTGATTGCTTCCACATATGCCGTTACTCTTGGTGAGTTATGGCGTATGTCACTTGGAAGAACTGCTTCGGCGCCATAAACCATGAAGAAAGGCGTATAGCCTGTAGACCGGTTCGGTGTAGTATTAATACTCCAAAGAACAGATGGCAATTCTTCAACCCAACACCCTGGGGTTCTCTGCAAAGGTGTCATAAGTCGGGGTTTGATACCTCGCAAAATCTCCTGATTCGCCCTTTCGGCCTGTCCATTGGTCTGAGGATGAGCCACAGAAGATACATCTAATCGAATATGCTCTCTTTGACAGAACTCCTCCATTTCACCCTTTGACAGATTAGTACCATTGTCTGTAATGATGTTGTGTGGAAAGCCAAACCGGAATATCACTTTTTTGATGAATTTGACCGCTGTTGCCGCATCACATTTGCTTATAGGCTCCGCTTCAACCCATTTTGTAAATTTGTCTACTGCCACTAGTAGATGAGTTTTTTGATCTTGGGATCGTTTGAAAGGCCCAACCATGTCAAGCCCCCAAGTTGCAAAAGGCCAGGTTATCGGTATCATCCGGAGCTCCTGTGCCGGAACAAGAGCACGTCTTGAGAACTTCTGACAGGCATCACACTTCCGGACTAGATCCGCCGCATCGGCATGCGCAGTTAACCAATAGAAACCATGTCGGAATGCTTTAGCCACCAATGTCTTTGAACCGGCGTGATGACCACAATCCCCTTCATGAATCTCCCTTAGAATCTCACAACCTTCCTCAGCTGAAACACATCGTTTAAATACGCCAGAAGTACTACGATGGTGCAGCTCTCCGTTTGCAATTGTCATGGACTTAGAACGCCGGACGATTTGCCGTGCTTCCTCGTTGTCCTCTGGTAACTCTCCTCGGCTTAGGTACGCCAAATAGGGTAACGTCCAATCCGGAATAATATGGAGCGCTGCAACTAACTGTGCCTCTAGGTCCGGAACAGCCAGGTCTTCCTCCGAAAGTACTTGAACCGAAGGACCGTGCAATTCGTCCAAAAAGGTGTTTGGTGGCACCGGTTTACGCTGCGATCCTAGCCGGCTTAGAGCGTCAGCCGCTTCGTTCCTCCGCCGGTCTATATGATCCACCTGGTATCCTTTAAAGTAACCTGCAACCGCTTCAACCTCTCGCCGATAAGCCGCCATGAGGGGATCTCTTGAATCCCACTTGCCAGAAACTTGCTGTGCCACTAGATCTGAATCGCCCAGGCACTTAACCCGGCTCAAATTCATCTCCTTTGCCAGTCGCAAACCATGAAGTAATGCTTCATATTCCGCTGCATTATTAGTACAAGGAAATAATAAGCGGAGGACATAACAAAATTTATCACCTCTGGGGGAAGTTAACACAACTCCAGCCCCCGAGCCCTCCAACTGTTTCGATCCGTCAAAGTGAATCGTCCAATAAGTAAGATCCGGCTTCTCCTCAGGAGTCTGCAACTCTGTCCAGTCATTGATGAAGTCTACCAATGCCTGAGATTTGATAGTAGTACGCGGCACATACTTCAATTCATGTGGACTGAGCTCAATGGCCCACTTGGCTACCCTGCCTGTAGCTTCCCTGTTCTGGATTATGTCTCCCAACGGAGCTGAACTAACCACAGTTATTGGATGCCCTTGGAAATAGTGCTTCAATTTCCGGTTTGCCATGAACACCCCATAGACTAATTTCTGCCAATGAGGGTACCTTTGTTTGGACTCAATGAGTACTTCACTCACGTAATAAACCGGGCGCTGAACCGGATGCTCCTTCCCTGCTTCCTTGCGCTCAACCACAATCGCAACGCTGACTGCCCGTGTGTTTGCAGCAACATATAACAGCAAAGGCTCCTTATCCATGGGAGCAGCTAAAACCGGTGGTTTTGCTAGTTGCTGTTTCAGATTCTCAAACGCTGTATTTGCCTCATCACTCCAAATGAACCGGTCCGTTTTCCTCAACATTTGATAAAGCAGGATCGCCTTCTCTCCCAATCGACTGATGAACCGGCTTAGTGCCGTAATCCGGCCAGCTATGCGCTGAACATCATTGATGCAAACCGGTTTTGTCAAAGATGTGATGGCCTTGATCTTCTCCGGGTTGGCTTCTATTCCTCTGTTCGAGACCAAGAATCCCAGAAGCTTACCAGCCGGAACACCAAAAGCACATTTCTCCGGATTAAGCATCATCCTGTAAGCTCGAAGATTATCAAAGGTTTCTTTGAGGTCCTCTATCATTGTTCTCCCTTCCTTTGATTTGACCACAATGTCATCCACATAAGCATGCACGTTCCTTCCTATCTGCCCTTTCAAACAATTCTGAACGCAACGCTGATAAGTTGCCTGTGCACACTTGAGCCCAAAGGGCATAGATACATAGCAAAAAGCACCAAAAGGAGTTATGAAGGCTGTCTTCTCTTGATCTTCAACTGCCATTTTGATCTGGTGATACCCTGAATATGCATCCAGAAAACTCAGCCGTTCACACCCTGCTGTGGCATCGATAATCTGATCAATGCGAGGTAGAGCAAAAGGATCAGTTGGGCAAGCTTTATTGAGGTCTGTATAATCCACACACATCCTCCACTTTCCATTCTTCTTTAAAACCAGCACCGGATTAGCCAACCATTCCGGATGAAAAACTTCCACTATGAACCCTGCTGCCAAAAGTCTGGCCACTTCCTCTCCTATAGCCTTGCGCCTCTCTTCATTGAAGCGACTCAGATACTGTTTTACTGGTTTAAACTTCCGATCAATATTTAACTTGTGCTCAGCGAGTTCCCTCGGTATACCTGGCATGTCAGAAGGTTTCCACGCAAAGATATCCCGGTTCTCACGGATGAACTCGATGAGCGCGCTTTCCTATTTGGGATCAAGGTTAGCACTGATGGTGAACTGTGTAGACGAGTCTCCCGGTACAAAATCAATCTGCTTAGTTTCTTCCGCTGACTTGAACTTCGATGCCGGATCATGCTCGGTAGTTGGTTTCTTCAGCGGAGTCATATCTGCCGGATCAACATTATCTTTATAAAATTTTATCTCTTCCGTGGCACACACCGCTTCTGCATAAGCTGCATCACCTTCCTCACATTCCACCGCTATCTTGCGACTGCCATGAATCGTGATCGTGCCTTTATGACCCGGCATCTTAAGCTGCAAGTAAACATAACATGGCCTAGCCATAAATTTAGCATAAACCGTCCTTCCAAACAGAGCATGATATGGACTTTTAATTTTGACAACTTCAAAAGTGATCATCTCCGATCTGGAATCATACTCATCTCCAAAGGTAACTTCTAAGTCAATCTTACCAACTGGATAAGCTGACTTACCTGGGACCACCCCGTGAAACACTGTGTTTGATGTTCTTAACTTTTTATCTGTCAGACCCATACGACGGAAAGTCTCGTAATATAGTATATTGATACTGCTGCCCCCGTCCATGAGGACTTTAGTAAACTTGTATCCTCCCACCTGAGGTGCTACCACCAAGGCTAAATGTCCCGGATTATCTACCCGTAATGGGTGGTCCTCTCTGCTCCATACAATGGGCTGCTCCGACCATCGGAGAAATTGCGGTGTTGCCGGTTCTACTGCATTAACAGTTCGCCTCAAAACCTTCTGATCTCTCTTACATAAACTCGTGGTGAAAACATGATATTGACCGCTGCTCAACTCCTTCGGATTACTCTGGTATCCGGATTGCTGTTGTTGTTGCGGACGCTGTTGCTGCTGGTTTCCTTGATTATTATAACTCCCTTGGCCCTGCTGCTGATTATTCTGACCATTGTAACCACCTTGATGATGGGATTGATTCCCCTGACCATTGTAACCACCTTGATGATGTGATTGATTCCCCTGACCATTGTAATTCCCTTGATGATGTGATTGATTCCCCTGACCATTGTAATTCCCTTGATTATTTTGGCCGCCTGATCGGGGTTGATAACCGCCGTTATTGCCCCTATATCCTGATCCGGAACTGTTCCCCTGATGACCCGAACCATAAAATCCGGGCCCTGAACCGCCGTGCGGGGGCCGGCTAGGAGGATTAAAACGGCCATTCACTGCCTTCATAAGGGGTATGCATTCTCTCATAGTATGCCTTGCCATCCTCCCCCTTCCTCTATGCTTTGGACAGGGTCGATCCAAATCCTGCTCCCAGCTCGGAGCTCCTCCGTCGGTTTGGAGAGCGGATCCCTCCGGATTACCCTGAAAACCGCCTTGAACTTGAGTATTAGCCACAAAATCGGAACCACCTTCTGCCTTCCGTTTGCCCAAGAAGCTTGAAGTAACCGGATTAACCGGCGCCGGTTTACCAGACTTGCTGGTCTTCCCCGCTTTATCTCCTTCTGCTTCCGGATACTTTGTATTATCCGAGTCTCCGTACTTCACCAGGGCGCTCATTAAAGTCCCCATGTCATTGCAGTCCCTTTTAAGCCGCCCGAGCTTTAATTTTAAAGATTCAAACCGGCAATTATTTTCCAACGTCACTATCGCCGTACTAGGATTAATACCATTCGAAGAGTGTAAGATCTCTGCTACTCTGCGTACCCAAGCTGCCGTAGACTCCTGCTCTCCTTGCACACAGGCTGCTAAATCTATCACCGACATCGGCTGCTTGCATGTATCCTTGAAGTTTTTGATGAACTGACTGCGCAGTTCTCCCCATGACCCAATAGAATTCGGGGGTAGAGCTTTTAACCAGGTCCGGGCCGTGCCCTCAAGCATCATAGTGAAATATTTGGCACAAGCCGATTCATCCACGTCCAGCATCTCCATGGCCATCTCATAACTTTCCACCCAAGCTTCTGGTGGTAAATCGGCTGTGTAATTAGGTACCTTGCGGGGTCCTTTGAAATCCTTGGGCAACTTAACACTCCGTAGAGCGGGGACGAGACATTGTATCCCGAAGGAACTTGCCGTAGCTCCTGTTCCCGTAGTGGCTGTGTGAACCGGCGTCGATTGACGAATTTCCTCCCTGGCCTCCGATCTAGGCCGGTTTAGGTCCGGGGCTGGCATCTCCGCCCTTGCCGGATTATCCTGCCTGTGCTGATGTCTCCTGCGCTCACTGCTAGATACCTCTGGCTCCTCCCAATGCCTAGAATAACTTCGGTTGGGACGTGGTGTTGAATGTAACCTTTCCCTGCTATGAGAGTACGCTTGCTGCTGCATTAACGCAGTATTAAGTAGCTTCTGGACCCTGCGTGCCTCTATCGCCACCGGGGACGTTTCTTCCGCAGGTAAAGCGGCCAACCGTGCCGCCGCTGCAGCTATGTTATCCAAAGGGTTTGAATAGTGCCCTGGAGGGATAGGAACATAAGGTGCCGTTGTAATCCGACGCTCCTGCTCTACGGCGGGCTGTTGATCCGGCTCATCCCGAGCCGGGGGTGTTCTCCGGTTTAAGGCCGGATTATTACTGGCCCCGGCCCCAGGAGTCCTGAACAAATTCGCGGATTCGTAACCCGGCGGTATGCGGGACCGATACTTTCGCCCCCTTACTCCTTCCACAGAAGCCTGCTCCATCCTCAGATAAAAGGCTTGATCATCCAACTCCGCTTGCCTTGCTGCTATCATCTCTCTTTCTGCCTTTAAGTCCTCCTTTAATCGATCGATCCGACCTTTCAACTGAAGAAGCTCTGCATCATGATGCGCCTTGTCTGCTGGAGCTACATCTGCCACTGCTTTAGCTGTGAACTCCTCGATCAAGGTGGATAGAACTTCAGTAAGGGAGGGATTTGAACCGCTTCCCCCTGCACCAGCTTCCGCTGTCGTTCCGTTCATCGGGGGCTGTGATCCGGCCATGAAGACCGCCACCCGGTTTGGCGGGTCAAAGGGGCCCGGAATACTGTTTCCATCGGACTCGCCCTCAGACCGGCCGTCCCGCAACTGATATAGAGATTCAGTTTCCCCGGATGAAGATTCGTCATCTGAATAGACGATTGTCGCACCATCAGATTCCGATCCGTTCTCGGCTCGACCTCCGTGGATTGCTCCAACGAACACATGCTTCATGGCAGGCTGAACCCGGGCCGATCTCGCACGCTGAGCCGGCTCGACGATGTTGGGGAAGATGTCCGGCTCAGGTCCCGGTTCACCAATTTTGCTGATGAAGACTTGGATGCTGCCGAAGGGGACCCGGTACCCGTATTCGATCGAATCGGCCTCCGGTCCCCAACCCGCGTCGTCGATGTAGATCCGACCGCGCCGACTCTTGGTCATCCGGCCGACTGCGTAACCCTTTAGCCCTTCGAAGCCGCCTTTCAAGAACTCGAAACCATCGTGCGCAGGCCCCACGGTGGGCGCCAACTGTCGTGGAAATAACACGGCAGATGTCCGGTTTAACGGACTTGATGATGGAACCGTCGCACGGGTTAGCTTGAAAGGATTCATGGCACACAAAAGACACAGAGGATTTATACTAGTTCGGCCCCTTCAGAGAAGGTAAAAGCCTACGTCTAGTTGGTTTGGTATTGCTTGGGCGTCGGTTTACAAGGAGCGGATTCGCTTTGCCTGTGTCTCGACGGGTTGATTGTTGCTTGTCCCTGAACCGTCCAGGCCGTCCCTTTATATAGTGGCAACGCCTGGTCCGGTTTACAGAGTCCCGAGGCCGGCTCATACTTGTGTCCGCCTCGGTCTCTGTCTTCTCTTTCTTATTTCTCAAGTTACATCTCTTGGCGGTTTACAAACCATACTACTATACATGGGCCTTGAAATCTCATGGGCCGTAGTCTCTACTAAAATATTAAAACCAAGTATAATATAACTAAGCCGGTTTACAATAGCCAGTTTATACCTACTAACCATATCCCTGACACCGGTATTTCTAGATGAAAGGTCCCCTTCTCTGTGGTTTTCATATTTCTCTGATCGAAATATGAACCCATTAACTTCATACATGTCATATGATTTAACTCTCATGCTACAACCTCGCGAAAGATCGTGTAATCTTTATTAATAGATGCATCCTTTATGCACTGCAAGAAGACAATATATGTATATAGAGTTATTAGGCATAGAAAACTGTAGGGCGTTTTATTTGCTCGTATGTATAGGTGCTTTACCAAAGTTTTGAACCAATCCAACTAGTTTGGTTTTCCTGAACCAGCACCATCTCGCCTAAGTTTATCAAGTTCTTTTGAACTTGGTTGTCGAGGACGCCTCCATTGGTCACGTTCAAATTGTCTACATATTTTGTGTAAACCATCAGCACCAATTTTTTTAATTGTACATGATTGTACTAGAAATGCTAATTTAGAGAACTTACTTCACAATATCATCCATTTTAGGCATGTTTAGTAAGATAAAAATCATGGTTGTCTTGTACTCTTCATGTGATAAGATCCTAGGTTCGCCTCTACCAATTTTCCATCCCTTGTCTCCAAACAAACTAAGAGTACTTATGCTGGTAGTGCTAGATTGTGCATAACGTTGGGGGCGATTTCTTGAGGTAGGCACATCATCAGGAAGGTACAAAGAACTAAAGTTTGAAATCTCCTCAACAAGAAATGCCTCAACAATTGAAGCCTCCACACGTGCTTTGTTACTAACTTTTGTTCTAAGCTTTTTTATTAACCTACATTGCCATGTAACAAATTAATGTCCAAATAGTAAATACTAGTACTATATGGACATAATGCATGAAGAGCAAAACATACCTTTCATAAGTATACATCCAACGATACTTAACAGGCCCTCCTACTTTTGCTTGACAAGGGAGGTGTATCATTAGATGCTCCATTGAATCAAAGAACCCCGTGGGAAAATTTTCTCCAATTTACAAATTAGGACAGGAATGTTTTCCTCCAATTTATCCATTTGGTTAGGATCTATTTCTTTTGCGCAAAGCAGCCTAAATAAATAACTTAGCTCAGCCAAAGCCTCCCACACATCATTATCTACATACCCCCCGCAGCATGACATGCAGTAACCGCTCTATAAATATATGGTAGTCATGACTTTTGAGCCCATATATCTTAAGTTTCTCTAAGTTAACACCTCGCTTCATGTTGGCCACATATCCATCTGGAAATTTGAGCTGAAGAAACCACAACAGGACCTCTCTTATTTGGTTCCTCTTCAAGCAATATGGTGCTCTAGGCTTTTCCCATTTATCATTGGGCTTTTCTTGAAGGTTGAAATCAGTTCTGCTACACAGTACAACTTGGTCAAGGCGGGCTTTGGCATTGTCTTTTGTCTTGTTAGGAATGTCAAGGACAGTATTGAATATTGCTTCTGCAATATTTTTTTCGGTGTGCATAACATCTATATTATGAGGAAGCAAAAGCTTTGGGAAGTATGGCAATTCCCACAGCTTAGGAATGTGTGTCCAATTGTGTGTTACTCCATAACCTTCAAAATTGTTGTCCTTAACTTCATTCATGTAAGCAAAAAGTTCATCCCATGTTAACCTACGTGGAGCAATATCCTTCACTATTATTTCTTTTAAAAAGGCATCACTCTGGGTCCTAAATACATGGTCGGCCCGCAGAAATCGCTTGTGGCTATCAAACCAACTCCATTTGTGCCCATTATCCAGCCAAATTGTTTGTGGATCTACCCCACACTCGTAACAAGCGAGCCCACCATGGGTAGACCATCCAGCAACCATACCAAAAGTAGGGCGGTCATGGACAGTTGTATGCAAGGTTACCCTCGTATTGAAATTCTGCTTAAGGAAACTATCATGAGTTGGTACACCCTCCCACGCCTCTTTTAACTCATCAAATAAAGGCTCCACGTACACATTGAAGTTCTTGCCAGGACTCTTTGGTCCAGGGATCACCATGCTAAGAAAAATATTTTGTGTTTTCAAGCAAAGAGCAGGTGGCAGGTTCAAAGGAGCAAGAAACACAGGCCAACAAGAGTATTATGTTAACCTGAAATTAAAAGGGTTGAAGCCATTAGAGGACTTAACTAGCTTAATGTTGCGTCGATAACTTGCAAACCCATCCACACCGAAAGATTTCCATCATTCACTATCAGTTGGGTGCACCATCATTCCTGGATTTTCTCGCTTGCCTTCCATGTGCCATCTCATGTGCTTAGCAAATTCAGGCTGCATGAACAACCTTTGCAATCTTGGCAGAAATGGAAGGAATCGCAGAACCATACGTGAGATGGGTTTACGCTTCTTATTTGGGCAGTCGTTGTTAACTACTATATATCTTGCTTCACTTCAGAAATCACACTTCAGTTTTCTCTCTCTATCCGTATAGTATATCATGCAATGGTTAACACATGCATCTATTTTCAGGAGTGGCATTTTCAAACCAGCTAAGATACACTTACACTCATACAAGCTTGATGGCATTTTATTGCCTTGTGGGAGTGTATCTTGCCAAAGTTTCAGTAAACTATTTATGAAGTCCCCTGACAAATTGTATTGTGACTTAATTCCCATCAAGCGTGTAACAGTAGCAAAGCGTGAGGTTTGGGTGAACTCATGGAGTGGGTCTCTAATAGCTGACAACATTGCATAAAAAGCTTTGGCATCTGGTGTTGGCTCCTCGTCTACATTATCGACATGCATTGCATCCCCAAAGTCACACAACATGTCCTCTAAGCAATCGGTGTTGACAGACTCCACTCTATCTACATGAACATGATGCTCCCCATGTGCAGTCCATCTAAAGTAGTTGGGCATGAAACCCCAATGACAAAGATGAGAGGTCATCAATTGTTTTGTTCTTCTACTACCATTGCAACATTTTGAGCAAGGACAAGAAACTCCAAACTTGGCACTACGGACACCCTCAAAAACATGGTTGACAAAAGCATTTGTATTGCGTATCCACTCATCAGAATGCCTTCCATTATCCTTCCACCCACTATACATCCAGCTATGTTGAGCATCCAAAGACATGGTTTGGTTTTGTACTTAAATCTGAAATAAAAATGAATTGCTACGATCACGAGTCGCATCCCAACAAAAAATGAATGCATCATACACACTAAAATAGAAAACCACTCATCACCAACAAAAAATAACCCCACATTCCCACATCATACAAGTGAACAATGCATTAATCAACATAGTTTTCATGGAAAGAGGAGATCATAATACCTACTTGATTTAGCAATGACTTTCTTCTCTATTGCTTTGATGCCACGAGCAGGGAACTTTTCTTCAAGCAAACAACACCCGACATTTGTTAGTTTCTGAAAAAATGTAGAAAACCAATGAAGAATGTTAGAGGACTTCCATTTATTCATAACATAAAACAGAGACCGGGGTGGAAAAGCCCAACAATTGCGGCTACTAGCTTTCATATGGATAACTAAACAACAATGGTAAAACGCACACGCAATTTTGTGTAGATAACTATAGCAATCATAAAAATGCAGTAATCTGACCCCTGTTAACACGAGCATTGATGACCCACAAGTGTAGGGGATCTATCGTAGTCCTTTCGATAAGTAAGAGTGTCGAACCCAACGAGGAGCAGAAGGAAATGATAGGCAGTTTTCAGTAAGGTATTTTCTGCAAGCACTGAAATTATATGTACCATATAGTTTTGTGATAAGGTAATTGGTAGCAAGTGACAAAAGGTAAAAGTAAATAAGGTGCAGCAAGGTGGCCCAATCCTTTTTGTAGAAAAGGACAAGCCTAGACAAACTCTTATATAAAGGAAAGCGCTCCCGAGGACACATGGGAATTATCGTCAAGCTAGTTTTCATCACGATCATCTGATTCACGTTCGGTACTTTGATAATTTGGTATGTGGGTGGACCGGTGCTTGGGTGCTGTCCTTACTTGGACAAGCCTCCCACTTATGATTAACCTCTAATGCAAGCATCCACAACTACAAAAGAAGTATTAAGGTAAACCTAACCATAGCCTGAAACATATGGATCCAAATCAGCCCCTTATGAAGCAACTCATAAACTAGGGTTTAAGCTTCTGTCACTCTAGCAACCCATCATCTACTTATTACTTCCCAATGCCTTCCTCTAGGCCCAAATAATGGTGAAGTGTCATGTAGTCATTGTTCACATGACACCACTAGAGGAGAGACAACATACATCTCATCAAAATATCGAACGAAGACCAAATTTACATAACTACTAATAGGAAGACTTCTCCCATGTCCTCAGGAACAAAAGTAACCACTCACAAGACATAATATTGTTCATGATCAGAGGGGTATTAATATGCATAATGGATCTGAACATATGATCTTCCACCTAATAAACCAACTAGCATCAACTACAAGGAGTAATCAACACTACTAGCAACCCACAGGTACCAATCTGAGGTTTGGGTACAAAGATTAGATACAAGAGATGAACTAGGGTTTGAGGGGAGATGGTGCTGGTGAAGATGTTGATGAAGATAGCCCTCCCCAAGAAGGGAGAGTTGTTGGTGATGACGGCGGTGACGATTTCCCCCTCCCGGAGGGAAGTATCCCCGGCAGAACAGCTTTGCCGGAGCCCTAGATTGGTTTCCGCCTTGAGACGGTGACGTCTGGTCCCGAAATCCTCCTTATCATTTTTCCAGGTCAAAACACCTCATATAGGATAAGATGGGCATCGGGGGGCCCACGAGACAGGGGGGCGCGCCCTGATACGTCTCCAACGTATCTATAATTTTTGATTGTTCCATGCTATTATTTATGATGTTTTGGATGTGTCAAGGATATTACTAGTAGGTATAAACCGGCCAGGAGGGTCCGGATTACGCTGGTAAGGTTATATTGTCAGAAGCCCAGTAGAATATATAACAAGAGGTTATAGCCCATAGAGGTTTAGGGCCCATGTATAAGGCCCGTGGTCTGTAAACCGACGTACCATGTAACTTGGGATGTAAGGTAGAAAGAGTAGAGACCGAGGCAGACACGTTTATGAGCCAGCCTCAGGACTCTGTAAACCGGACCGGGCATCGCCTCCTATATAAGGGGACGACCCGGCGACGGTTCAGGACAAGAAACAACAGCTCGAGACACAGGCAAGCGGATTCGCTCCCTGGTCATCGAAGCCCAAGCAATACCACACCAAACTAGACGTAGGCTTTTACCTTCATCGAAGTGGCCAGACTAGTATAGAACTCCCTATGTCGTTCGTCCGCTTTAACCCCTTTAAGCTAACCCGCGCGATGGCCTCACACCTAAGTCGAGTAAACCGGACATTTGCCGTGCTAATTCCACGACAGTTGGCGCCCACCGTGGGGCTATCGCACGATGGTTTCGAGTTCTTGAAGGGCAGCTTTGAAGGGCTCAAGGGTTACGCAGTGGGCCGGATGACCAAGAGTCGTCGCGGCCGGATCTATATCGACGATGCAGGCTAGGGCCCCGAGGCCGATTCAATCGAATACGGGTACCGGGTCCCCTTCGGCGGCATCCACGTCTTCATCGGCAAGATCGACGAACCGGGACCTGAGTCGGACATCTTCCCCAACATCGTCGAGCCGGCTCAGCGTGCGAGATCGGCCCGGATTCAGCCCGCCATGAAGCATGTTTTCGTTGGAGCAGTGCATGGAGTACAAGCCGAGGACGGATCAGATTCTGGTGGCGAGACAGTTGTCTATTCCGACAATGAATCTTCATCCGGAGAGACCGAATCTTTGTATCTGTTGCAAGACGGCCGGTCAGAGGGTGTGTCCGATGGCGATAGTATTCCGGACCCCTTTGATCCGCCGAACAGGGTTGCTATTTTCATGGCCTAATCACAACCTATGCAGCAGCCCTCGATGACCGGGGCGTTAACCTCAGAGGCAGCGGGAACCGGGGCTGGTGACCTTCCCCCATCGCCCTCTGACGTCCTATCCACCTTAGTCGGCACCTTCACGGCGCTCGCAACAATAGAAGTAGTCCAGGCCGACAAAGCGCAACATCATGCGGAGATCGCTCAGCTGAAGAGCCGGATTGAGCAAGCTAAGCTGGATCTGGATGCGGAGAAAGCCAGGGTGGCTACAAGACAGGCATAGCTAGATTTCCAAGCTTTCCGGCTCAGGCTGGATCAGAACGCTTCAGAGGAAGTAATATACAGAAGACAACGATCTCGTTTGCCGCCGGTTTATGAGGCAAGGAATCTCTTCAGCACGCCAGGAGTAGGAACCAGTAATCGTCCAGAGGTAAACCGGGGAGGAGCCCCGGGGACAGGTGCGTCGGTTCAGCCACCCGCCGCGGAGCTGAATCGCCAGGTTGCGATGACACAACACGTGCCCACACCTCCTGGTCATTATTCTAACCCGTTGGACAACATTGTCGCTGCCGCTTCACGGCTGGCTGCTCTTCCCATTGAGGGGACGTCCCCCATAGCAATGGAAGCACGGCGGGCTAAGGAGTTGCTGGACACATCGTTAACACAACAGCAAGCTTATTCCTATAGCTGGGAGAGGATTCACTCAACCCCCCGCCCGAGCCGGAGTTACACGAGGCACCTGGATGAACCGGCTGTATCTAGCAGCGCGCGGAGGCGCCAACGGCAGAGGCAGGATAATCCGGTAGGAGAAGGAGCACACGCCCAAGAGGTGGTGGACCAGGCTAGGCATACTGCCCGCGACGACGCCCGGCAAGCGACGCCGGTTCACCCCACCACCACAGAAACATGAATCATGTCCAGTTCCTTCGAGGTGAAGTGTCTCATCCCCACTTTACGGAACGTGAAATTACCCAAAGACTTCAAAGGCCCGCGCAAGGTACCCAACTACACGGCGGATTTGGCTCCGGAGGCATGGGTTGAAAGTTATGATATGGCTATGGAGATGCTTGATGTGGACGAAGCTGCGTGTGCCAAATACTTCACAATGATGCTTGAGGACACGGCCCGGACATGGTTAAAGGGTTTACCAACTAACTCCATCGGATCATGGGGTGAGTTGCGTCGCCGGTTTATCAGTAATTTCAAAGACACGTGCAAACAGCCGATGTCCGTGGTTAACTTAGCATCATGTGTTCAAGGAGAGCAAGAGACCACAAGCAGTTGGGTGCGGCGAGTATCCGAAATCCTGCACTCCTCCAATAGCATCAACCCAAGTACGGCGATAGTGACCTTGGAAAACAATTGCCGGTTCGAGTCTTTGAGGCTGAAGCTAGGATGGCTCAAGCGTGATTGCAACGACATGGGAACGCTCATGAGCGCTTTGGTAAAGTATGGAGACTCTGATAACACCAAGTACCCAGACGCAGACGGAGACAAATCCGGGAAGGCGAGCAAAAATGGTAAACCGGCGCAGACCAATCCGGCGGGTACAGGGTACAATGGCAAGCGTAAAGCGGAGGGCAGCTCAGACTTTGTGGCCAATACCAACGTTCAAGACAACGGGCAGCGCCGCAAGGGTAGACCGCCCCCACGCAACGGGAGGCCACCCATTAATCTAGATCACCAGTTGAGCGTGCCTTGCCCAAAGCACGGTACAGAGGAAAACCCGGCTACGCATCTCTGGAAGGGCTGTTTTATTATGCAAGAGTTTATGAAACAGACCAAGTATAACCATGGGCCCCCCGGCGGGTCAGGTCCCGGTTTTCAGGGTCCGGGATACCAAGGTGGTGGATCCGGATCAGGATATCACGGCGGTAACAATAACCATAATGGCAACAATCAGCATCAGCAGAACCAGAAACATGGTCTGGGTGGATACAACAACCAGGGAAATCAACAGCGTCAGCAGCAGCAGCAATCCGGATATCAGAATAATCCGAAGGAGCTAAGCAGTGGGCAATATCATGTTTTCACCACAAGTCTGTGCAAACGGGATCAAAAGGTTCTGAAGAGAGCAGTACACTCTGTTGAACCGGTGATACCGCGTTTTTTGCGTTGGTCCGAGCAACCCATTGTATGGAGCAGAAAAGATCACCCACCACGGGTTGATAATCCGGGTCAATTGCTTTGGTGGTGGCACCACAGGTGGGTGGTTATAAGTTCACAAAGGTGCTTATGGATGGAGGAAGCAGCATCAATATCCTATACTATGAGACTTTCCGACATATGGGGTTGACAGATAAGAAGCTCCGGCAGTCCAACACAGTGTTCCATGGAGTGGTGCCCGGTAAATCGGCTTACCCAGTTGGAAAAATCGATCTGGAAGTCACCTTTGGGGATGAGCACAACTCTAGATCAGAGACGGTGACCTTTGAGGTTGTAAAGATCACGAGCCCGTATCATGCTCTGTTTGGAAGACCGGTTTACGCCAAGTTCATGGCTAGGCCATGTTATGTTTATCTGCAGCTCAAGATGCCGATTCACAAAGGAACCATCACAGTTCACGGAATCCGCAAGATCGCATTGGAATGCGAGGAAGGAGATGCGGCATATGCTGAGACAGTTTGTGCTACAGAAGTGCTAAAGTTTTATAAGGACAATGTTGATCCGGCAGATATGTCCCTGTTGAAGAAGCCAACTACAGAGCATGATCCGGCGTTGAAGTTTAAATCGGCAGAGGAAACCAAGCAGGTTGACTTTGTTCCAGGCGATTCATCCAAGCAGTTCACTATCAGCGCTAACCTAGACCCCAAATAGGAAAGCGCACTCATCGAGTTCATCCGTGAGAACCGGGATATCTTTGCATGGAAACCTTCTGACATGCCAGGTATACCGAGGGAACTCGTTGAGCACAGTCTTAATATTGATCCGAAATTTAAACCGATCAAGCAGTATTTGCGCCGCTTCAATGAGGAGAGGCGCAAGGCTATAGGTGAAGAAGTAGCTAGGCTCTTGGCCGCAGGTTTCATAGTTGAGGTGTTTCATCCAGAATGGTTGGCTAATCCGGTACTGGTGCTCAAGAAAAATGGAACATGGAGGATGTGTGTTGACTACACAGACCTGAACAAAGCATGCCCAACTAATCCTTTTGCTCTCTCTCGTATAGATCAAATTATTGATGCTACGGCGGGATGTGAGCGGTTAAGTTTTTTGGATGCATATTCAGGTTATCATCAGATCAAGATGGCAGTTAAGGACCAGGAGAAGACAACTTTCATAACTCCCTTTGGAGCCTTCTACTATGCATCCATGCCTTTTAGGCTCAAGAGTGCCCAAGCAACTTATCAGCGTTGTGTACAGAACTGCCTACAAGGGCAGATTGGGAGAAATGTCCATGCATATGTTGACGACATTGTGGTAAAATTCAGGAAGGAGGAGACACTGATAGAGGACTTAAAAGAAACCTTTGACAACCTCCGGATTTACAAGATGATGCTCAATCCGGAGAAGTGTGTTTTTGGTGTTCCAGCAGGCAAGCTCCTTGGATTCTTAGTGTCAAACAAAGGGATTGAAGCTAATCTGGAAAAGATCAAGGCGATCACATCCTTGGCTAGGCCGGCGTGTATCAATGATGTCCAGCGCATGGCGGGTCGTATTGCAGCATTGAGCCGGTTCATCAGCCGTTTAGGTGAAAAGGCGATCCCCCTTTACCAAATGATGAAGAAGACAGACCGGTTTGTCTGGAGCGATGCTGCAAACGCTGCGTTCAAGGATTTAAAGCGGCAGTTGGCAGGACCACCAGTCCTTGCTGCCCCGGTTGACAAGGAGCCGTTGTTATTGTACGTAGCCGCCAATGCCCGTGCAGTCAGTGTGGCCATTGTGGTAGAGCGCAAGGAGGCAGGCAAAGAATACCTGGTTCAACGTCCGGTTTATTACATCAGTGAGGTGCTCATTGAGTCGAAACAAAGATATCCGCACTGGCAGAAATTGGTATATGGCGTATTTATGGCAAAACCGGAAGTTGAAGCACTATTTCCAAGGCCACCCAATCACTCTTGTCAGTTCAGCTCCGTTGGGGGATATAATCCAGAACAGGGAAGCCACTGGCAGAGTGGCGTGGGCCATTGAGCTTAGCCCGCACGGATTAAAATATGTGCCCCGTACTGCTATAAAATCCCAAGAACTAGTGGATTTCATCAATGATTGGACAGAGTTACAAGCACTTGAGGAGAAGCCGGATCATACATACTGGACTATTCACTTTGACGGTTCAAGGCAATTGGAGGGCTCGGGGGCCGGAGTCGTGTTAACTTCCCCACGAGGTGATAAGTTCTGTTATGTCCTCCAATTAATGTTCCCTTGTACTAACAATGCTGCTGAGTATGAAGCTCTCCTCCATGGTTTATGGATGGCCAAGGAGATGAACTTGAGCCGGGTAAGTGCTTTGGTGACTCAGATCTAGTGGCACAACAAGTATCTGGTAAGTGGGACTCTAAGGATCCGCTCATGGCGGCTTATTGGCGAGAAGTGGATGCAATCGCAGGATACTTCGAGGGATATCAGGTGGACCACATAGACCGGCGGAAAAATGAAGCGGCCGATGCATTAAGCCGGCTGGGCTCCCAGCGTAAACCGGTTCCACCTAATACCTTCTTGGATGAATTGCATAATCCGTCAGTACAGATACCTTCAGAGGAGGATTTGGCTGTTCCTGATCTGGAAGCATAGTTAGTTGCAGAGCTTCACGTCATTCCGGATTGGAAAATCCCTTATTTGGCGTATATGAGCCGAGGTGAGTTGCCAGGGGACGAAGTTGAGGCCCGGCAGATAATCCAGCGGTCTAAGTCTATGACTATCGTCAATGGAGAACTTCATCACCGCAGCGTCACTGGGGCGTTTCAGCGGTGCGTATCATCAGAGGAAGGCTGTGATATTCTTCGAGAGATTCACGAAGGAGATTGTGGTCATCACGCCGGTTCAAAATCCTTGGTAGCTAAAGCTTTTCGTCATGGGTTCTACTGGTTAACGGCTCACGCCGATGCAGAGGACTTGGTCAGAAAATGTGACGCTTGCCAGAAATTTTCACGGCATGCTCATGTACCGGCGCAGGAGCTGCGGATGATTCCAATTACTTGGCCGTTTGTGACTTGGGGGCTTGACATGGTTGGACCCTTTAAAAGACCCCAAGATCAGAAAACTCACCTGTTAGTAGCAGTGGACAAATTTACGAAGTGGGTTGAAGCAGAGCCTGTCAGTAAGTGTGATGCGGCAACAACGGTTAAGTTCATCAAAAAGCTAATTTTCCGGTTTGGCTTTCCACACAGCATTATAACTGATAATGGCACCAACCTATCTAAAGGAGAGATGGAAGAGTTCTGTCAAATAGAACATATTCGCCTTGATGTGTCATCAGTAGCTCACCCTCAGTCCAATGGCCAAGCCGAGAGAGCCAACCAAGAGATCCTGAGAGGCATCAAGCCCCGGCTTATGGTTCCTTTGCAAAGAACACCGGGTTGCAGGGTAGAGGAGTTGCCTTCTGTCCTCTGGAGCATCAATACTACGCCGAACAGGTCCACATGCTACACACCTTTTTTCATGGTGCACGGCGCTGAAGCGGTCCTTCCTAGTGATATTTGGCATGATTCACCACGCGTGGCGGCCTATGTTGAAGTGGATAATGAACAAGCAAGGCAAGGCAGCTTGGACCGGCTAGACGAGTCCCGCGACACGGCAGCAGCACGATCAGCGATTTATCAACAAGATCTGCGCCGGTACCACAGCCGCCGGGTTAAGACCAGAACGTTCCAGGAGGGAGATCTGGTGCTCCGGCTCATCCAAGACCAGACAGATATGCACAAGCTATCCCCACCTTGGGAAGGACCCTTTGTGGTCAGCAAGAACCTACACAACAGATCATACTACCTTATCGACGTTCGAGAACATAAGGACTCACGTACGGCAGAGGAGGAGACCAAGCGGCCGTGAAACATCGCTCTTCTTCGGCCTTACTATACTTGAGCCATTGGCTCCGCTTTATGTACAATGTATACATTATAATTAATAAAATAAACTGGCGCCCCCGGAACACCGGGGAATCAGCCATCTTCTTCGCAAAAGAGTATCACATAGGGGCTTCAAAAGAAACCTTCCATGGCCTCTTAAACCAGTGCCCCTGATAGAATCAAGGAATCAGCCGTGTCTTTTATACACAAGAGTATCACATGGGGGCTTCGAAAGAAACCTTCCATGGCCTCTTAAACCGGCGCCCTTGACAGAATTAAGGAATCAACCGTGTTCTTCAAAGGAGTATCACATGGGAGTTTCTACAGAAGCTTACCATGGCCTCCTAAACCGGCGCCCTTGATACATCAAGGAATCAGCCATCTTATCAAACAAGAATCACATGGGGGCTTCCGCGGGCAAGGGAGTTTTCCATGGCCTCTTGAGCCGGCGGCGGTATGAAGCCCATCATAAGAGCACTGCTCTGGTTGCTTCGGCAATTTCCACATGATGATGAGGGGTAAAAGAGAGTGTTGGTGCCCAACCCAGCTCAAACATATGCCCCGATGAGCAAAACGGCTCACACACTACCGGGGGGCTCGCAGAGAGTTGAATACCTTTGTAGTAAACATGGCTTGGAAGCCCGGTGCATGCACCTAAAACCCCAGATTAACCTGCCTGCCTCAAGTAAATCACGCCGTCCTGGTAAACCTGGTATGACCCGTCGAACCTGCCACAAGTCAATCCTTCGGGACCCTGAACTTGGCCACGTTAAATTGATGATCATCGAGTTGATTACCTAAAGACAAAATCTTTACGAGATTTTGAAACATTGGTTAGCTTGTCATCGATGATTTGGTTAAGGATTGCGGAGCATCTTGACAGGCTTTGCTAAAATGGTTAATGACAGTAGCCTGGCAGCTCATAAAAAGCCTCAAATTTGGAGCCTGGCAGCTCGTAAAAAGCCTCGACTACATGGTCTTATTTGCCCAAAAAAACCTTATTTCTATTTTTTATGATTTCACAAATCTTGGTCGTCATGATCATTGGTTTTTAACCAAGTCCATTGATGCGAGACTGGACAACTACAAGGTTGACCATATATCTACAAAGTTAAAGTCTGGGTCATGAGCACCAGCGAGAGTTAAACCGGCGTTCATCGTAACCCGGATCGGCCATCAGGCTAAGCCAAACAAGAGAGCCAAGAGCCTCATCAACGCGTGCGTTTTCAATTTTTCCTACCAGGTTAAGGTCGACCAGCACACTTAATCAGAGGTATGGTATATGTTTGTGATCAAAAGCTATTCCTTTGATATATCAGAGTAGTATAATCCGTCCGGTGGTAAACCGCCAGGACATCTTTTAGCTTCGTTCATGCAGGCACAGGTAATATAAGCTAATCAAGCATTGCAAACAGATGATAAATTGGGAGTGCCAAACAAAATAATGCCATGACAGTGGGACAAAGGCAATATGTCAACTATTCTATTACAAGGCACTCGCAGGCCCGAATGGATCAAAGTTTTTTGCAATGTACTCAGCAACTAAAAGTTAAACCGGACGGTTTACGACTCCTCTTCAAGCTGCGAAGGCTGAGGGTCAGCTTGTTCCGGGTCTTCGTCGACTTCAGGCAGTTGCTTGAAATCAGGAGCGCTCCAGTCAATCTTGGAGAGGGCACGGAAATACACTTCATCATTGATAAGATCTGAAGGGTCAATATCTGGAGCGAAAGTGTGGTTACGAACTAGTGGGATCAGATTTTCAGTGTCGTAAACCGGCCGCTCCACCCGCGAATTTTCTAGGTCATAAGCCGGATGATACCTTATCAAATCTGCTTCATCGGCAAGCTTACTCGCAAGAGGGCGCATGTCCTTGGTCAAAGAACGGAGATCTTCAGCAGAGAAGGCTGACCCGTCCTCTTTCATGCTGGGGTAGCTGTTCATGGCCTCCGCCGGATCAAAATCGAGGACCCATGCTTTGGCCCGGGTCAACGCCACGAGAGAGCCAGCTCATGCAGCAGACTTCTTCACCTCAACAAGACGCGCAGGTAAGACATATAGCTTTTCCAGGGTGGCTTGGATAGTGGTCGGTGCCGGTTTATTGTGCGACATGGCACTGATAGCCCTTTGAGCGCCGGAGTAGAGCTGCTCCACCAGGGTATAAGCAGCCTTGAGCTTCTTCCGGACACCGTCTCCAAGATGAGTTATGCGCCTCCCTGTATGCAATTGGCGAGTTAAACCGGAGCGGAACAAAGATTGCAAGGTTACAAATATACGAAAACAGATACTCACCGAAGATAGCAGAAGTCATGTTCTCTATTTGTTGTTTCAACCCGGATAGTTCGTGCGTAACCGGTTTGAGAGCGGCTTCGGCATCCTTTGCTCTTTTTTCTAGAGCGTCCCTTTGCACCTCCTAGGTGGACCGCTCCGCTTCAAAATCTTTCTTCAATTTTTCCATGTTAGTCAAAGCAAGGACAAGTTCTTCCTTAGCTTTGGTTGAAGCAGTCTCATGGAAGGCCAAGCTATTCTGGAGCTCAGTTGCCTCTGAAGCTCTCCGGTTCAAGTCAGCCTGCAAGAAAGGCAAATGTGTGAGAAGGACAGATTATTCAATGTCTCAAGCACATAACAAGTTATGCACTCGACACTTGGGGGCTAATGTGCAATTGAAGTACAGAAAGCAAAAAATTTCACACAAGTCCCAAGCACATAAACAAGTTATGACCTTGGCACTTGGGGGCTAATGTACATTCATTCTTAGACATAAGTAAAGTCCCGGTTCACCTACAATGAAGCTAAACCGACACTTGGGAGCTACTATGGCCTAAAGGTAGGATTGCAAAGTACAAAGCAGAAACGGAAAGCAAGAGGAAAGAAAGTCACCTCATATTTATCATTCATCATGTTGACTAAGCCGGCTTCATAGTCACGGCTGGTGAAGAACCAGTTCAAAAACCCAGAATGGAGTTCCTGGGCACTCAGCTGAGCATAACTTGATAAATCTGTGCTCCACTTGCCTTTTATCTTGTTGAAGTTTTTCTTCCTTGGCAGTATGCTTAGCCAAGGCAATAGGCTCTGTGGGAGCAGAGAATCCTATCCCAGTTATTTCAACGTCCGCCGTTGAGGTGGCCGTTGGCTGAAGAGGATTGGTAGTGCGCACCAGACTGACAGGAGCCGGGCTAGCCCGGGGAGGACTAACCCGGACATGGCTTGCCGGTTCAGCCATGTTCTCCATATCATCACCCCCCGGCGCAACAACATCTTCATAGTCCATAGGAGCGGGATCATCGAGCTGAATTTCAACGTTGTCCTCTGGAGGGATGGCCGCCTCAGGGTCCTCGGCCGGTTCAGCAGTAGTGGTCTCAGCAGCCGGTTTATTTGCTTTTGCCTTTTTACTAGGCTTGGGCATTCTAATAAAGGGTCAGAGCAGTCGTAAGAATCACAAAGTCAAAACAGGAAGATAAACCAGACGTTTGAAAGAAGGACTTACCCAGGAACGGTCTTGAGCACTGGGACTTGCGTAGCGGTCGACTCGCCGGAAGAAGACAGAGTAGCCTCCTGATAGTTCGGATCAGACGGTTTAAGGGGTTTACGTATAAGGCCTGCTTTTGGATGAAGGAGGGTTGGAGTGAGCAAAACCTCTGAGCGGCGTCTACGAGCTGGCGTAAGGGGTATTCCGGACGATTCAACCACATGGCCGCTATGGCGCGTGGTCCGGCGAGCTTCATGCTGCTGTTTCTTCAAAAGAAAGTTAGGATCCAATTGAGCATAAGGATGAGAAAATGGATATTTCTGGGATACCCGGCGGACCTTGGGTGGCAACAGTTCTGAATCAGAAGAGAGAGAAATTACCTGAACTCCCTCCGCTTTACTTCCCTCCGCCGGGTCCTGAGGAGAAGAATTATTAACATAAATTCAGACAAAGGGAGATCAAAAGACATAAGGGTTAATTAGTACCTCAGAATCCGGATCATCCTCTTCAGGGTTTGAACCAGAAGCGGCATCAACTTTTTTCGTCTTGACAACAAAGGTTTTCCTGCGTGATTGCTTCGTCGATTTATCCTGAGCTTTCCTCTTCCAGAAAGGATCATTGGCCTGTGCAAAGGAATAATAACAAGTTGAAGACAACTGATATGAATGGATTAAGATGAAATAAAAAAGGGGAACATCATAGTCTTACCGGCGGTGGCCTGTTGTTTTTGCAGAAAGGAGCTAAACTGGTCCTGCTGCAGTCTTCCAGAGGGATATTCAACATCTTCTTTGCGGACTCAGTAACTTCGTTATCCGGAAGTACTATGTCAATGTGACGTTGAGGATCATCCGGATTGTCGGTATATTCACACATTAAGCTTGAGCGCCGGCTTACGGGAAGAATGCTCCAAGATAGCCAGCATCGAACAAAATCGACCCCGGTTAAGTCGTTAGCCACGAAAGCCCTGAGCTTGGAGAGTTGAGGGGCATATCGAGCCCGGTCTTGGGCGCTTAGACGTTGCGGCAAAGGATGACTTGGAGCTAGACGGTAAGCGCGGTAACCCGGCAGCGGATTCTCTCCTTCAGGTGAAGTATCCTTACAATAGAACCAAGTCTGGTTCCATTCTTTGGGGTGGCTGTGAAGAGCGGCGTGAGGAAAACTTACATCCTTCCTTTTCTGGATGCTGACACCACCTAGTTCCTGATGAGGCCCATCAGAAAACTCAGTCCGGCGGTTCAGATGGAAGAAATCCCGGAACAGATCCACTGATGGTTCTTCTTGAAGATATGCTTCTGAGAAAACTTGGAAGTTGCATATGTTGGATATGGAATTGGGACCTATGTCCTGTGGATGGAGTTGGAAGTTGGCTAGGACGTCGCGGAAGAACTTTGAACCGGGCGGACTAAAGCCCCGGGCCAGATGATCAAAGAAAATAATGATCTCTCCTTCCTGGGGTGTAGGAGGACATTCCTTTCCAGGGGCCCGCCAGTGCAGAACCTCTCTTGGACCCAGAAGGCCGATTGAAGCAGTTTTTACTTAGTCGTCCTCAGTGATCCGGGAAGGAACCCAATTGCAAGCAACAAATTGTTTAGCCATCGTTTCTGATGAGAGAGTGCTGAAAAATACAATGCAAGACCCGGTTTACAATTAGCAAAACAAACCGGCAGTTTCTCTGAGGATATTGACCTAATTGATGGTTTAAGCAATGGGTTAATGGTACCCCCTAATCCGGATCAGGCGTGCACAAGACAGCCACCGGTTTATGGTAATAAAAAGAAGAAGTTAAATCGTCGACTATGGAATGCAAGTTCATATCTAAACCGTCAGGGCAAGCATATGAGAAGCAGACTATGATTAAACCGGTAACATAAAGCAGATAAGCTGCAGATCTAAAGTGCGAAAAACAGTTTTCGCATAAGCAGAGGTAAGGTATGGATCTACGGCGCAGGAAAAAAGAGAGAACAATTACGGTCATATTCAGTGAAGGCAGTGAAAGTTCTCTACAGATTCGATCTAAACTAGCAATTCTAGAGAGACTAAGGATATGATGATGGAGCGGAGGCACACGAACGAGGGATGATCTAACAAATCTTGCATCTACATCTAAAATCAATCTACGGCGATGAGCTACAGAAGAAACTCTAGAACTGAGATCTATGGGGAAGAAGATATCATACCCGAGGAAATAGAGGATGGCGGCGAGTTCTCTGGACGCGTTCAGGTCGATGCAGCGGCCGGGCTTGTGGACGACAGCGAGCTCGAAGAACAGCGGCGGAGGTTCGAGCGCTGGAGACCGAGGAAGAAGAAGCAGAAGGGGAAAAAAGATGGGCCTTGGCTGTATTTATAGGCCAAGGGGATAAAACGGCAAGCGCGGGAATCGAGGAGGCCAGAAATCGGATAAAGTTTGAGCTGTCGCCTCGATCTTCGGTGCGGCAATAAAGAAAGGTAACAAACCGATGCGGGCGTTAAATGCGCAGATGATGTCACGACAGATTGAAGCGATTTCAGGAGATGACGTCATCGCCGGTTTATGAAGCATACAAGAGTTGCAGAAAGGAAATTCGTACAAGACTTGAAGACTGACATGAACAAGTTCAAATCAATCTGGGGCCTAATGTGAGGGATATTACTAGTATGTATAAACCGGCCAGGAGGGTCCGGATTACGCTGGTAAGGTTATATTGTCACACGCCCAGTAGAATATATAACAAGAGGTTATAGCCATAGAGGTTTAGGGCCCATGTATAAGGCCCATGGTCTGTAAACCGACGTACCATGTAACTTGGGATGTAAGGTAGAAAGAGTAGAGACCGAGGCAGACACGTTTATGAGCCGGCCTCGGGACTCTGTAAACCGGACCGGGCGTCGCCTCCTATATAAGGGGACGACCCGGCGATGGTTCAGGACAAGAAACAACAGCTCGAGACACAGGCAAACGGATTCGCTCCCTGGTCATCGAAGCCCAAGCAATACCACACCAAACTAGACATAGGCTTTTACCTTCATCGAAGGGGCCGAACTAGTATAAAACTCCCTGTGTCCTTCGTCCGCTTTAACCCCTTTAAGCTAACCCACGCAATGGCCTCACACCTAAGTCCAGTAAACCGGACATCTGCCGTGCTAATTCCCTGACAGGATGTTTAATGGGCTTTGTCATACACTTTTATATTATTTTTGGGACTAACCTACTAACCCAAAGGCCCAGTCCAGATTGCTATTTTTTGCCTGTTTCAGGGTTTTGCAGAAAAGGAATATCAAACGGAGTCCAAACGGAATGTAACCTTCGGGGGAGATCTTTTTGGAGAAAATCACGCACGGGAGACTTGAGAACCACGGAGTAGGGGCCACGGGGTGCCCACAAGGGTGGGGGGCGCGCCCACTGCCCAGGGCGCGCCCCCTGCCTCGTGGGCCTCTTGTGAGTCCCCCGGTGTCCTCCTTCCTCCTATATAAGCCTACGCACCCCAAAACCATCAGACGAACAGAGAAAACCCTAGTTCCACTGCGGTAACCTTCTGTTCCTGTGAGATCCCATCTTGGAGCCTGTTCCGGAGCTCCGCCGGAGGGGGGATCCATCACGGAGTGCTTCTACATCATCATCATCGCCCTCACCATGAGTTGTGAGTAGTTAACCATAGACCATCGGGTCCATAGCTAGTAACTAGATGGCTTCTTCTCTCTCTAGATCTCAATACAAAGTTCTCCTCGGTCTTCGAGGAGATCTATTCGATGTAATCTCTTTTTGCGGTGTGTTTGTCGAGATCCGATGAATTGTGAGTTTATGATCAAGATTATCTACGAGAAATATTTGGTTCTTCTCTTAACTCTTTATGTGTGCTCATAATATCCTTGCAAGTCTCTTCGAATTATTGGTTTGGTTTGGCCTACTAGATCTATAGTTCTTGCAATGGGAGAAGTGCTTGGCTTTGGGTTCAATCTTGCGGTGTCCTTTCCCAGTGACAATAGGCGCAGCAAGGCACGTATTGTATTGTTGCCATCGAGGATAAAAAGATGGGGTTTATATCATATTGCTTGAGTTTATCCCTCTACATCATGTCATCTTGCTTAAGGCGTTACTCTGTTCTTATGAACTCAATACACTAGATGCATGCTGGATAGCGGTCGACGTGATGCCTATATACAATGATCATGCCTAGATAGTCTCATAATTATTCGCTTTTCTATCAATTGCTCTACAGTAATTTGTTTACCAGCCGTAGAATATCGCTATCACGAGAGAAGCCACTGGAGAACACTATGGCCCCCGGGTCTATTCTCAACATATCAATCTACATCTACTTTAGTTTTTCCGCTTTTACTTTCTGTTCTTATAAAAAAATACCAAAAATATAAACTATCATCTCTATCAGATCTCACTTCCGTAAGTGACCGTAAAGGGATTGACAACCCCTTATCGCGTTGACTGCGAAGTTCTTATTTGTTTGTGCAGGTGCGAGGGACTCGCGCGTGGTCTCCTACTGGATTGATACCTTGGTTCTCAAAAACTGAGGGAAATACTTACGCTACTGTGCTGCATCTCCCTTTCCTCTTCGAGGGAATACAACGCAAGCTTGAGAAGTAGCAAGAAGAATTTCAGGCGCCGTTGCCGGGGAGGCTTACACAAAAGTCATATACCAAGTACCTATCACAAACCCTTATCCTTCGCATTACATTTTTGCCTCTCGTTTTCCTCTCCCCCACTTCACCCTTGCTGTTTTATTTGCCCTTCTTCTGCCGTGTGTTTATCGTTTGCTTGCTTCTTGTTTGCTTGTGTGTGTTGGATTGCTTGCTTGTCACTATGGCTCAGAATAATACCAAATTGTGTGAATTCTCCAATACCAACAATAATGATTTTATTAGCACTCCGATTGCTCCTATTACCGATGCTGAATCTTGTGAGATCAATGCCGCTTTGTTGAATCTTGTCATGAAAGATCAATTGTCCGGCCTTCCTAGTGAAGATGCTGCTACCCATCTAAACAACTTTGTTGATTTGTGTGATATGCAAAAGAAAAGGGATACGGATAACGATATTGTTAAATTGAAGTTATTTCCGTTTTCACTTAGAGATCGTGCTAAAACTTGGTTTTCCTCTTTGCCTAGAAATAGTATTGATTCGTGGAATAAGTGCAAAGATGCTTTTATCTCTAAGTATTTCCCTCCTGCTAAGATCATCTCTCTTAGAAACGATATTATGAATGTTAAGCAACTAGATCATGAGCATGTTGCACAAGCTTGGAAGAGAATGAAACTAATGATACGTAATTGCCCTACACATGGTTTGAACTTATGGATGATTATTCAGAACTTTTATGCTGGCTTGAATTTTGCTTCTAGAAATCTTTTAGATTCGGCCGCAGGAGGCACTTTCATGGAAACTACCTTAGGAGAAGCTACCAAACTCCTAGATAATATCATGGTCAATTATTCTCAATGGCACACCGAAAGATCTACTAGTAAAAAAGTGCATGCTATTGAAGAAATTAGTGTTTTGAGTGGAAAGATGGATGAACTTATGAAATTGTTTTATGCAAAGAGTGCTTCTTCTGATCCTAATGATATGCCTTTGTCCACTTTGATTGAAAATAGCAATGAATCTTTGGATGTGAATTTTGTTGGTAGGAATAATTTTGGTAACAATGCTTATAGAGGGAATTTTAATCCTAGGCCTTTTCCTAGTAATTCCTTTAATAATTATGGTAATTCCTACAACAACTCTTATGGAAAGATGCCTTCTGAATTTGAAACTAGTGTTAAGGAGTTTATGATCTTGCAAAAGAATTTCAATGCTATGCTTGAAGAGAAATTGCTTAAGATAGATGAATTGGCTAGAAGTGTGGATATAATTACTCTTGATGTTGATTCTTTGAAACTTATATCTACCCCACCTAAGCATGATATCAATGAGTCTCTCAAAGCCATGAGAATTTCCATTGGTGAATGCAAAGAAAGAACCACTAGGATGCGTGCTAAAAGAGAGAATTATATTAAAGCGTGTTCTTCTAGTTATCATGAAAATAAAGATGAAGATCTGAAAGTTATTGATGTGTCTCCTATTATATCCTTGTTTTCTAGTATAAATCTTGACGAAGATAGGATTGGAGATGATTCTGCTTTAAGGTGTCCCAATGATTCGGAGTTTTTAGATCTTGATGCTAAAATTGTTAAAAGTGGGAGTGAAGAGATTAAAACTTTGCATAGTGATGAACCCACTACTTTGGATTTCAAGGGATTCAATTATGATAATTGCTCTTTGATTGATTGTATTTCGTTGTTGCAATCCGTACTAAATTCTCCGCATGCTTATAGTCAAAATAAAGCTTTCACCAAACACATAGTTGATGCTTTGATGCAATCTTATGAGGAAAAACTTGAGTTGGAAGTCTCTATCCCTAGAAAGCTTTATGATGAGTGGGAACCTACTATTAATATAAAAAATAAAATATCATGAATGCTATGCTTTGTGTGATTTGGGTGCAAGTGTCTCCACTATCCCAAAAACTTTGTGTGATTTGCTAGGGTTCCATGAGCTTGATGATTGTTCTTTAAATTTGCATCTTGCGGATTCCACTATTAAGAAACCTATGGGAAGGATTAATGATGTTCTTATTGTTGCCAATAGTAATTATGTGCCCGTAGATTTCATTGTTCTTGATATAGATTGCAATCCTTCATGTCCTATTATTCTTGGTAGACCTTTCCTTGGAACGATTGGTGCAATTATTGATATGAAGGAAGGAAATATTAGATTCCAATTTCCGTTAAGGAAAGGCATGGAAAACTTTCCTAGAAATAAAATCAAACTACCATATGAATTTATCATGAGTCCACTTATAGATTCCCTTCCAAATATGGCAATACCTAGATCTATCCATGTATCGTGCCTAGCTAGGGGCGTAAAACGATAGCGCTTGTTGGGAGGCAACCCAATTCTATATTTTTTGTTTTTGCTGCTGTTAGGGAATAAATATTGCATCTAGCTTATGTTTAGATGTGTTTTCATGTTTTGTTTAGTATTTGTGCCAAGTAGAACCTTTGGGAAGACTTGTGTGAAGTTTATGTGATCTTGTTGTGAAAAACAGAATCGTTAGCGCCCGCTAGAATGGTCATCAGATTTTGCTGGAGCGTGCTATTTAGTTGATTCTTTTTGCAGATGATTAATAGACAAATTTCTCACGTTTACCAATTTAGTTTGAATTTTTTGGAGTTACAGAAGTATGCGAAACCTGCAGATTACTACAGACTATTCTGTTTTTGACAGATTCTGTTTTTCGTGTGTTGTTTGCTTATTTCAATGCATCTATGAGTAATATTGGGAGGTATGAACCATAGAGAAGTTGGAGTACATTAGGTTTAACACCAATATAAACAAAGAATGAATTCATTGCAGTACCTTTGAGTAGTGGTTTGCTTTCTTATACTAATGGAGCTCACGAGAATTTTTGTCTAAGTTTTGTGTTGTGAAGTTTTCAAGTTTTGAGTATTGCTTTGATGGACTATGGAACAAAGAGTAGCAAGGGCCTAAGCTTGGGGATGCCCATGGCACCCCAAGTAAAATTCAAGGACAATCAAAAGCCTAAGCTTGGGGATGCCCCAGGAAGGCATCCCCTCTTTCGTCTTCATCCATCGGTAACTATACTTAGAGCTATATTTTTATTCACCACATGATATGTGTTTTGCTTGGAGCGTCTTGTATAATTTGAGTTTTTGCTTGTTAGTTTGCCACAATCATCCTTGCTGGACACACCTATTTGAGAAATTTAAATATGGCCTAGGAATTGATAGAACACTCTATGTGCTTCACTTATATCTTTTGAGTTGAATAGTTTTTGCTCTAGTGCTTCACTTATATCTTTTAGAGCACGATGGTGATTATATTTTGAGGAAATTGTTGAACTCTCATGCTTCACTTATATCCATTTGAGAGTCTATTAAAAAAACATGGTAAAGTGTTTAGGCTATTAAACTAGTCTTCACATGATAGACATCCAATATCAATGTAGTAAAAAAATTCACACTAAGTGCATTGAATATGATGAGATGTTGGATGCTTGATAATTGTTTTGAGATATGAGGATAGTGATATTAAAATCATGCTAGTGGAGTTATTATGAAATTGAGAAATACTTGTGTTAAGGTTAGTGATTCTCGTAGCATGCACGTATGGTGAACCGCTATGTGACGAAGTTAGAGCATGAGGTATTTGTAAAGTGCCAACCTTTGTGTGGAGGTCGGGGGCGCGCAATGGTTAAATCCTACCAACCTCCCCCCTAGGAGCATGCGTTGATTGCTTTGTTTTGATGACTCATAGATTTTTGCAATAAGTATATGAGTTCTTATGACTAATGTTGAGTCCATGGATTATACACACTCTCACCCTTCCACCATTGCTAGCCTCTCTTGTATCGCGCAACTTTCGCCGATACCATAAACCCACTACATATCCTTCCTCAAAACAGCTACCATATATTCCTCAAAACAGCCACCATACCTACCTATCATGGCATTTCCATAGCCATTCCGAGATATATTGCCATGCAACTTTCCACCGTTCCGTTCATATGACACCCTTCATATTGTCATATTGCCATGCATGATCATGTAGTTGACATCGTATTTGTGGCAAGGCCACCATGCATAATATTTCATAAATGTCACTCTTGTTTCATTGCATATCCCGGTACACCGCTGGAGGCATTCATATAGAGTCATACTTTGTTGTAGTATCGAGTTGTAATATCAAGTTATAATGAAAGTGTGATGATCATCATTATTAGAGCATTGTCCCAAGGGAGGAAAGGCTAAATCAATAAAGCCGCTCCAAAAAAGAAAAAAAGAAAGGCAAAAAAAAAAGGCCCAAAAAAAGAGAAAAAGGGAAAAAGAAAAAGGGACAATTGCTACTATCTTTTTCCACACTTGTGCTTCAAAATAACACCATGTTCTTCATTGTAGAGAGTCTCATGCTTAGTCACTTTCATATACTAGTGGGAACTTTTCATTATAGAACTTGGCTTCTATATTCCAACGATGGGCTTCCTCAAATGCCCTAGGTCTTCGTGAGCAAGCAAGTTGGATGCACACCCACTAGTTTCTTTTGTTGAGCTTTCATACATACTTAGCTCTAGTGCATCCGTTGCATGGCAATCCCTACTCACTCACATTGATATCTATTAATGGGCATCTCCATAGCCCGTTGATACGCCTAGTTCACGTGAGACTAGCTCCCTCCTTTTTGTCTTCTCCACAACCACCTCTCTATTCCACCCATAGTGCTATGTCCATGGCTCACGCTCATGTATTGCGTGAAAGTTGAAAGGTTTGAAAGAATAGAGTATGAAAACAAGTGCTTGGCTAAAATCGGGGTTGTGCATGATATGAGTATTTTGTGTGATGAAGAGGGAGCATAGCCAGACTGTATGATTTTGTAGGGATTACTTTCTTTAGCCATAGTATTTTGAGAAGACATGATTGCTTTATTACTATGGTTGAAGTATTATTATTTCTTATGTCAATATAGACTTTTATCTTGAATCTTTCAGATCTGAACATTCATGCCACAATTAAGAGAATTAGATTCAAAAACTATGTTGGTTAGCATTCCACATCAAAAATTCTGTTTTTATCATTTACCTACTCGAGGACGAGCAGGAATTAAGCTTGGGGATGCTTGATACGTCTCCAACGTATCTATACTTTTTTATTGTTCCATGCTATTATTTATGATGTCTTGGATGTTTAATGGGCTTTGTCATACACTTTTATATCATTTTTGGGACTAACCTACTAACCCAAAGGCCCAGTCCAAATTGCTATTTTTTGCCTGTTTCAGGGTTTTGCAGAAAAGGAATATCAAATGGAGTCGAAACGGAATGAAACCTTCGAGAGAGATATTTTTGGAGAAAACCACGCACGGGAGGCTTGAGAACCACGTCAGGGGAGCCTCGACGTGCCCACGAGGGTGGGGGGCGCGCCCCCTGCCCAGGGCGCCCCCCGCCTCGTGGGCCCCTCGAGTGTCCCTCGGTGCCCTCCTTCCTCCTATATAACCCTACGTACCCCGAAACCATCAACAACAGAGAGAAAACCCTAGTTCTATGTCGGGGGAAACTGTCCGCCACGAGCACCTATGGGACCGGAGCCCCTTGTACGTTGCGGTAAGGGAGCGGAGGGAGCACGAAGAGCAGATTGAGGAGAGCACGCGGGCAGTTTACCCAGGTTCGGGCCGCGCGGACGCGTAAAACCCTACTCCTGCTTAGATTGTATTGAGTTCTTGAGCTCGAGAGCTTGAAGGACCCGCTACACCGAGCAAGAGAGCTGTCTAGGTTCCAAACCCTTTCTACATTGTGCATGGGCCTCCTTTTATAGCTCAAGGGGTCACCGTCAGGTGTCAACGTAGAGGAGGGTAAAAATGTAACTTTGGTGGTAGTTGTAACAGTGCGGGAACAGTGCATGAACAGTGGATGAACAATGGTCTTTACCTAACATAGACAGTGGGGGACAGGAGCATTAAATGCCCATCACCGTCGACCCCAAAAGCGCCCGTCCATGCGTCTCCTTTCGCCACGGCGGTAGCCTTGTCACCGTGGCGTGCCACCGTGTCCCCCAGGCTGCACAGCCATCCGCCACGCGTCCCTGGAAGGGCCCCAGGGCGACGCGTGGGCCGATGAGCTGGAGCGCCGGCACACAGCGCAGGCTTCCCCCGGCAAGCACCTTGTCGGGGCCTTGATCTTGCCGGGCCCGGAAGCTTGTCGCTCCCCGGGTCCTGCTGGGGCGCAGGGTGCACCGAGGCATGTCTTTTGAGATGCAGTCTCCTGGTCTTCCTGGCAAGCTCCTCTTGCCAGGGTCTTGTGTTAATGAGATAATCTTGAGCCTGGTGCGGCCTTCCCGGCAAGCTCCACTTGCCGGGGCCTTGCTCTTCTGTCTTGTATACTATGTTTTTGAATGGCTTTATAGGGACCAGAAAGGTTTCCGGCGAGCACGTGGTAAACCCTGCCGCGGGAAGCTGCTACTGCCCGTGCACAAGTTGGGGTACTAAGGTACCCCTATCTTAGTACACCGACAGGAGCCCCCGAGCTGGGCCACACACGGTGCCGAGCGCTGTTGGGCCAGGCCCAAAACAGTGCACGGGCACGCGCGGCCCACAGCACGCCGAATCCCCTTCCGCATCCGCCGCGCCCCTCCCTAACGGCACGCGTCGATTGCGGCGTCGTGGGAGAGATCGTGGCCTCGTTCTTTAATGGGAAATGCGGAGCGTCCCCCACTTCCCCCTTAAAAGCAGAGGAAGCAGGGGCAGTTTCCCTCCTTCGTCTTCATTGCGTCTTCAACCTCGAGAAAACCTCCGCTGCTCTTTGCCTCCACCCCTCCTCCGCCGTCTTCCGCATCCGCGGCGTCGTCGAGCTCCTCGCCCCTTCCCTCGCCGCCTCCGCCATGGCTCCGAAGAGCGAGAAGGCGAAAGCGGAGAAGACCAAGAAGGAGAAGTCCGAGCAGGCGGCGAAGCTTGCCGCCCTGCGGAAGAGGAATGTGGTCTTCGCGCCGCGGCTCAGCGCGAGGGAGCTGTGGAACAAGTACTACCTCTTCTGGTCCGGGGAGACCAAAGCTCATCCCCGCACCAGAACCTACCCCGCCGTCGCCAGAGATTTGTTTCCCGGCGGGTATTTCTTCTTTGCTGTCTTCTTCCATTGTGGATTGTGCCCTCCGTACTCGGAGTTTTTCTGTGATATTATGAACGCATACGGCCTCCACCTCCTAGACTTTACCCCCAACGCCATCCTTACGATGGCGGTTTTCGCACATCTGTGCGAAAACTATGTGGGGATCCATCCAAACGTAGCGCTTTTTCGCCATTTCTTTATGCCTAGAGTAGAGGCTGGCGCTCCCCTCTCCGGCGGCATCTCCTGGATCTTCTGGTTGAACAAGAAAGATTCATATCTGAAGGGAGAACTCCGCGGCAAGTGGGAAGAATGGCGCGCAGATTGGTGCTGGGTAGTGGAGGATAGGCCGGAGCCCTTCACTGCGCCACGCACAACAGCCATAGTGCGCGGCAGAGACTGGAGCGAGTTGGCCCCGGAGGACGGCAAGCTCAATATCGCCCTCATCAGGATACTTCGCCTCCGGGTAGCCAAATTGACCATTGGAGAGGTAGGGGCATATTTCCTCCGCCGCCGCATTGCCCCTTTACAAGAAAGGAAAAGGCCAGCATGGGAATTTGGCAATGCGGCGGATATTATGAGGCTGCGCCCGGGATTGAACTTCAACTTCACTGCTTTGGAGCTGAAGGGGATGGTCCGGGAGCTCTTTAAGCATGACCCGGCCCATCTGGAGTGGTTTAGATCTCCCCGGGGAGTGGTGCCGCTATGCAACAGCACTGCCCGGGACTCCTTGCGCGCGATGATGCCCGCGTGTGACTCCCACGGCGTCGACCCCACCTGGATAGAGCCTCCGCCGGACGCGATATTGAGCTTCTTCGACAACTTGGTCGAGGTGCCGAAGAACACCGAGGAGAACAAGGGTCTCACCCGGGCCACCACGGAGCGAGATATAGCCTATATTGCTTCTCGGATGGAAGAGGCCGCCGCAGCTGTGGCGACAGGAGATTTTGGATACACCTTGGACAAGGCGCAGGCCGCGGATGAGGCGTGCCAAGCAGAGGAGGCAGAGATCCGCAGGCTGCTCAAGCTTCCGCCCGACGAGCTTGCCGGGGTTCCTTCCCTGAGGCATGCCGGGATTCCCGGGATTGTGAGCAAGGCCGCCGCAGGAGGCGAGGTTGCCGGAGGGAGCAGAGGTGCCGGAGGGAGCGGAGCCGCCGGAGGGAGCGGGGCCGCAGGACAAGATGCTGGACCCAGCAGGCCTGTCGGGGAGGAGGAGGAGGACGTCGAGGCCGATGAAGACACCGGCGGATCTCTAGGACTTGATGATGACGCCTCCTCGTCCTCAGAGAACTCCCCGCCTCCGGCAAGTCCTAAGCAAGCACCGCTGAAGCGCCTCCGCAAGGCGGCTACAGCGACGAGGACGCAGGCGCCCCGATAGCAGCCTACTCGCCGGGCGACGCGCGCCACCAGGGCGAGCCAAACCGCGACGGGGGCGCCCCGCGCACCAGCGCCAAGCGGAGGAGGATCCTCCCAGAGCGAAGCGGCCGCTCCGCCTGCTCCTCGGGCCTCGGCGTCAACGGAGGCTGGGTCCTCGCAGCCCCCAGCCCCGGAGACCGCCAAGCGCCCGAGGGAGCCTTCTCCTCCTGCTCCTCGCACGGGAGCATCTCAGGTGGAGTTCGATTTCTCCGCCCTCAGCTCCGACGACGACGAGGAAGAGGAGTAAGTACTTGCTGCTTGTAACTTCTTCGATTCAGCCTTGATTCTTTCTTTGATGATTCTGATCTTGTTCTTGCTTTGCTTGCAGGACCCTGACCCAGCGGATGGCGAAGAGGGCCAAGATCCCCGTGGTTGAGGTCGAAGATGACTCGCCCGCCGCGGCGACCGGAGACGCGCCAGCGACAGGCTTGCCGGACCAACCTGCTGCTCCGGGGAGCAGCCCCCAGCGCAGCCCCCAGCGTAAGTCTGGTCTTGAGCTTTCTGCTCGTCGGGCGCGCTTGAGGTTTTTGCTTGTACTAACATCTTGTTGCCTTGTTTGTCTTGTGCAG
Organism: Secale cereale; assembly: GCA_902687465.1. Lineage (NCBI taxonomy): Eukaryota > Viridiplantae > Streptophyta > Magnoliopsida > Poales > Poaceae > Secale > Secale cereale. Next base: position 52,444,586 of record LR738715.1, read on the forward strand.
AACTGGAGCCGCAGCCGCAGGAGCAACCGGAGGTCACCCCCGAGGAACTGCATGTTCCACCCTCCCCGCCAAGGGCGAACTCCCCGGCGAGGGAGGACGCTCCGCCAAGGACGGGCTCCCCGCCAAGGGCGGGTAGCCCGACAAGGGTGAGCAGCCTGACAAGGGTGGCCACCCCGCCAAGGGAGGGCGTGGGCGGCCCTCCACCAGCAGGGGCCACCGCTCCACCGCCAAGGGAGGACTCCCCGACGAGGGAGCCTGTCGTTGAGGAAGTCCGTGAAGGTAAGTCTTGTAACTTCTTCTTCTCGAACTTGTCTTTTTGGATATTTGCTTGATCTTTTCTTTTCTTCTTCTTCTGTTAGATCCTCCTCCCCCGGAGCGGATGGAGACGGAGGTCACCGTCGAGGAGGAGGTGCACGGCGGCGACGGCAACGCCACTGCCACTGAGGGCATGGCTGGAGCCGGCGAGCCCGCTGCTGAGGAGACCGCCCCGGCCGCAGACGCCGCGGCTGGGGAGGGGGACGGCGACCACACTGCTGGCCCGGAGGCAGCAGGAGCGTCAAGCGCTGCACCGGCCGCCGATCCCTCCGCCGCCAAGGAGCAGCCAGGCGTTTATCTTGAGGCCCCCAACGGGGTCTTCATACAAGTCCCGTGGGGGTCTTCGTCGCGAGCCCCCGTGGAGGGAGAGACCTTTGATGGAGAGGTCCTCGCCTCCGCGGGGTTGAAGATTGTCGAAGCGCCTGGCGGGAGCGACGAGCCCGAAGAGGAGAAGCTACTTCGCCGGCTCCTGGCCCTTTACCGGGCCAGGCAGGCGAAGCTGGACTCCCGGGAAGCTCTTGCCGCCAAGGCTGGAGTGGACTTGGAGAAGTGCGCTGCCGAACTCCGCACCGCCAACCAGGCAGCTCTCCGCAACTTGGCGGAGGAGCGTGAAGGGCTTGCCGAGGAGCAGCAAGCCTTCCTCCCGGAGAAGGCAGAAGCAGAGGAGCGGCAGCGGCTGGCTGCCGAGGAGTTGTCTCGGCGGGAAGGGGCGCTCAACCAGTGGAAGGTTGAGCTCGACGCCCATGACGACGAGCTCACCGCCCGGGAGCAGGCTCTTGGCGGGGCCTTGAAGGAAGCGAAGGATGCCGCTGCCGCCGCGGAGACCGCCAAGAGGAGCCTGGAGCTCAAGGTGGAGCAGTTGGAGAAGTACCTCAAAGCAAGTGAGGACAGGGTCACCGCGCTCAACGTGGAGCGGGAGAAGGACGCCCACACAAACTCCGACTTGCAGGTACGCCTCTCCAAGAAGGGCGACGAGCTTACTGATTCAATCGCTGACTTGGAGTTAAAGGTCTCCACCTTGACTGATTCACTTGACGCTGCCCGGGACCGCGAAACGAAGCTGAAGGACGAGCTCCGCAAGGAACGAGGCCTAGTGGAGAGCGCCGCCACTTCAGCGAACAACTTCAGCCGGGCCGTGGAGCAGTGGACCGATGATCTGGTCGCCTCTGCTGCTAATATTGACAAGGAGCTGATGGCGCTGAGGGTGGAGCATCTTGTGTACTCTCCGGACCAGAATCTCCCCCACAGCGCCAAGTTAAGTCTTTTCTTCAGGGGAATCACGCCGGCGCTTGCACGGCTGCAGGAGAAGCTCCCCGCGCAGCTGGCCGAGGAGTCGCGTCAGCTCTGCACGGGTACCTTGGAGCGCGTCTTGACAAAGATAGTCTACCGCAACCCTGGCATCAATCTTGTCAATGTCCGCCGCAGCTTGCCGGCCGATGCAGATCTGGAGGCGCTGAAGGCGCAGGTCGCCCACATCGTCGCCAAGGTGAACAAGATCTCCAGGCGTGAAGGCGACCGCGTAGATTAGGCCTCTTTCTTTCTATTTCCTTTGCTGCTGCAAAGTGTGCCATGAACATGAATCTATTAGTCATTGCGACAAGTTATCTCTGTAGTATATTATCTTATTTTGATAAGTCAATGTAGTGTTATCTCCCTTGCTTTGGTCCTTTACTTTGTATGCTTTTTACCCTACGCTTTTAGGAAACTTGCCGGCAAGTAACCTTGCCGCAGCTAGTCGCAACGCACTTAGCTTGCTGAGCGAACTCGAAAACGAAGCAAGGGCGCGACACTTGTCGCAGCTCACTTAAGTCGTTGAGCGTACTCGAAAACAAAGTAAGGGTGCGGCTAGCCACGGGTAGGTTCCTCCGCGCACAGGTTTACCATACAAAGTGTGGTTTGTTCAAGGAAGATAACTAAAATTTAAAAATTCGAACTGCTCAAATTCTGGTAACTTAGCTTTCATAATCTGTTCGTTCTCCGGCAAGCTTCTCTTTCTTGAACAGCACTTGGTTTATCCTCCACCTCCTTCCCCCCTCGGCAAATTTGTGCGCGAGGAACATTCCTTCTGCTTAAGAGGGAAAGAAAAAGAAGAGGGAAAACAAGTATAGGGCCTTTCGGCGTGCTAATTCTTACCGGGTTTGTGTGTTGCACAAGATGCCAAACAATGCATGCAAATAACGAAGAAAAGCATGCAAATGGCAAATAGTGCGAAACACAAAAGCTTTACTGATGCACGGGATCTGCGCCCGGCTTTGTACATAGGTTTACATGCAACAGCGGCAAGACTCGTACAAAAGGTGGTTGCCGGAGCGGATCACGGCAACCGCGCCTTATGGGTGAAACTTGCGAAGATGCTCTATGTTCCAGGAATTGCTCACCGGTAAGCCTTCTTCGGTCTCAAGGCGGACAGCGCCGGGCCTTGTGACTTGTCTCACCCGATAAGGGCCTTCCCACTTCGGCGTCAACTTGTTGGAATTCTTGGCGGACTGAACACGCTGAAGAACAAGGTCGCCTTCCTCGAGACTCCTGGCCTTAACCTTGCGGCTATGATAGCGGCGCAAGGCTTGCTGGTATCGAGCAGCTCGTACAGCAGCCTGGAGACGTTCCTCCTCGAGGAGCAATGCATCATCTTGTCGCAGTTGCTCTTGCTCGAGCTCATCATAAGCGAGCACTCGAGGAGATCCGTATACGAGTTTCGTGGGGAGAACTGCCTCTGCTCCATAGACAAGAGCAAAGGGTGTCTGCCCGGTGGCTCGACTTGGTGTCGTTCTGATTGACCAAAGAGCCGCCGGTAACTCCTCTATCCAGTTTCTTCCGCACTTGCGCAGCCTGTCGAAGGTTCTTGTCTTGAGTCCGCGCAGCACTTCAGCATTGGCCCTCTCCGCTTGACCATTGCTCCTCAGATGAGCAACAGAAGCGAAGCAGACCTTGGCACCAAGGTCTTGGACGTACTGCATGAAGGTGCGACTAGTAAACTGCATGCCGTTGTCGGTGATGATCCTGTTAGGGATCCCGAAACGGCAAACAATCGACCTGAAGAACCTGACTGCTGACTGTGCTGTCACCTTTCTCACTGGTTCCACTTCTGGCCACTTTGTGAACTTGTCGATTGCAACGTACAAGTACTCAAAGCCCCCGACAGCACGGGGGAAGGGGCCGAGGATATCGAGCCCCCAGACCGAGAAGGGCCAGGACAAAGGGATCGTCTGGAGAGCTTGAGCTGGCTGATGAATTTGCTTGGCATGGAACTGGCACGCTTCACACTTGGTTACTAGTGCAGTTGCATCTTGGAGGGCTTCTTGCCAAAAGAACCCTTGCCGGAATGCCTTCCCGGCAAGTGCCCTTGCACCAATGTGGTGGCCACATATGCCTCCATGTATTTCTGCCAACAGCTTCTGTCCATCTTCTCTGGAAATGCACTTCAACCTGACACCGTTGAGTCTTCTTCTGTACAGTTCGTTATCAACGAACTGGTACATACTTGACTGCCTGGTTATCTTCTCTACCTCTTCTGGGTCGTCGGGAAGTTCCCCAGTTTGCAGAAAACGGACGATCTGCTGTGCCCATGCTGGAGCCCGAGGCTCAACAGCAAGGACTAAAGGCATGAGGGCCGCTGCGGGAACCTCAGCTTCTACGGCAAGAACCTCTGGCTCTGCCGGAGCTGATGGTTTCCCGGCAAGCCTGCCGGGGCAAGGCTTGTCGGGAACGCTTGCTTCAACTGTACAGACCTTTGGATCCGCAGGAGCAAGCTGTTCCTCAGCGTTCTGGTTGTTGATCTTGGGGACCTTGGCGGCAGCTTCGGGAAGATCCGCCGGCAAGTAGTCGCCAGAGACCAACTTTCTCTTCTTGTTCTGCCCAACTGATGGTGTGACGGATGGCTGAGTTAGCTTGAGCAGGAAGGTCCCTGGTTCCACAGGTAACTTCATTGCAGCACACTTTGAGAGGCCATCTGCAATATCGTTTTGAGCTCTTGGGACATGCTCCATTTGCAGACCTTCAAAGTGCTCTTCAAGCTTCCTCACTTCATCAACATAAGCTTCCATCAAAGGGCTCTGGAAACTCTTGTTTACTTGTCGGACCACCAACTGTGAATCTCCCCGCACAATCAACTTCTTGATCCCAAGCTCGGCTACAATCCTGAGGCCGGCAAGCAAGCCTTCATACTCAGCAGTATTGTTTGTCGCTTGTTCCTTGGGAAAGTGCATCTGGATAACATACTTGAGGTGCTCACCGGTGGGCGCTATGAGTACCACGCCGGCACCGGCGCCTTGCAGCGAGAAGGCACCATCAAAGTACATTACCCATTCGCTGCTTGCTTCTTGTACGGGGGCGCTTGTCTCTGGAACTTCCTCATCTGGCGTTGGTGTCCATTCAGCTATGAACTCTGCCAAAGCTCTGCTCTGTAGGGTTGAAGTACTCTCAAACTTGAGACCAAAGCTTGACAGCTCCAGTGCCCACTCGATGATCCTGCCTGTTGCTTCTGGATTCTGCAATATCCTCTTCAACGGAAAGCGAGTGACCACTGCTATCTCATGTGCTTGGAAGTAATGGCGCAGCTTTCTCGAGGCCATGAGGAGGCCGAAAAGCAACTTTTGCACCCCAGAGTATCTCGATCTAGCCCCCTGCAAGAGGGAACTTACGAAATACACTGGGCGCTGCACCATCTTCCTTCGCACTTCTCTTTGCTCTTGCGCAGAGTTGTCCTTGTCGGGGCCAGAGCTTGCCGGTGGAGCCCCCTGCTTGTCGCTGGATTCGTTTGCCGGAGGTGTGGGCTCTTCCTCTGCCTCCCTTTCCGCTACCAACGCAGCACTAACCACTTGATTGGTTGCCGTTAAGTACAGCAGCAACTTCTCTTGTGGTTTAGGTGCGACAAGTATTGGAGTAGAGGACAGGTATCCTTTCAAATCTTCCAGCGCTGCCTCCGCTTCCGGAGTCCATTTCATAGGACCTGCCTTTTTCAAGATTTTGAAGAAAGGCAGGGCGCGCTCTGCAGACTTTGAAATGAACCTACTGAGGGCAGCCACACAACCTGCAAGTCTCCTTACGTCCTTGACGCGCTTCGGGGCTTCGATCTGCTCGATGGCTTTTATCTTGTCGAGATTGGCTTCAATCCCCCTCTGGGACACAAAGAACCCGAGAAGCTTGCCGGAAGGGACTCCGAAGACGCACTTCTCGGGGTTCAACTTGAGCTGGATCTTGCGCAGATTTGCAAATGTTTCTTCCAAGTCTTGGATCAGGGTATCTTTGCTCTTGCTCTTGACCACTATGTCATCCATGTAAGCTTCTACATTTCTGTGGATCTATGGCTCAAAAGCAGTGTGCACCACCCTTGCAAATGTTGAGCCTGCATTCTTCAATCCAAAGGGCATGCGTATGAAGCAATACGTGCCGCAAGGAGTAATGAATGCAGTCTTCTCTTCATCTTCCTTGGCCATGAAAATCTGGTGGTAGCCTGAGTATGCATCAAGGAAGGAAAGCAGCTCACATCCAGCGGTTGAGTCAACAATCTGGTCAATGCGCGGCAAGGGAAATGGATCCTTAGGACATGCTTTATTCACATCAGTGAAGTCTATACACAGTCTCCACTTCCCGTTGGCCTTACGCACGACGACTGGATTTGCTAACCAAGTGGGATGGATCACGCCTCTAACCAGGCCTGCTGCTTCCAACTTTTTGATTTCTTCGGCGATGAATTCTTGGCGCTCCACGGCTTGATTCCTGACCTTCTGCTTGACGGGCCGCGCATGAGGACAAACAGCAAGCTTGTGCTCAATTACCTTCCTGGGAACGCCGGGGATGTCAGACGGTTGCCATGCAAACACATCGACATTCGCCCGCAGGAAGGCAACGAGCGCGCTTTCCTATTTGTTGTCAAGTGTAGCACTGATGGTGAAGGTACCACCAGTGCCGTCCTCCTTGGCGGACACCTTCTTGGTTGCCAGTGGAGCGACCATCCCCTTCTTGCACTTGCCGGTGGAGCTTGATGGAACGTCCTCGACGGCAGCGCAGCACTCAGAAGAGGTGCGTTTGCCGGAGTGGGCCCCAGAGCTCTTGCCGGACTTGGTCTTGGTCTTCTTCCCCCCGGGAGCTTCAGCGGCAAGTGTGTTGCTCTCCGCCGCGGCTGCTGCATCCCGGTATATCTTGTCGGCGCAGATAAGCGCGTCCTTCTTGTCGCCAGGGAAAGAGATGACGCTTATCGGCCCCGGCATCTTGAGTACATTGTAGGCGTAGTGGGAAGCTGCCATGAACTTGGCGAGGGCAGGACGTCCAAGTATCCCATTGTATGGCAATGGGATATCGGCCACATCGAAGGTTATCCTTTCCGTCCTGAAGTTGAGCTCCCCGCCAAAGGTCACTGGCAGAGTAATCTTCCCCTTCGGCTTGCTCCTCCCCGGGTTTATTCCTTGGAACGAACCGGTTTCTTCGAGCTCGCCGTCTGGGATCTGGAGTTTCTTGATCACAGCCGAGGAGATCAAGTTCAGGCCGGCCCCGCCGTCAACCAACATTTTGGTGACCTTGAGGTTGCGGATGGTGGGGGAGACCAACATCGGCAAGCACCCGACCACAGTTGTGCGGTCAGGGTGATCCTCAAGATCAAAAATGATGGGCGTGCTGGACCACTTCAGCAGCCTGCGTGACTCAACGGGCGGCTCAGCTGCGTTTACTTCCCGCACCCACTGCTTGAGCTGGCGGTGGGAAGTGTGCAGAGAGGCGCCTCCGTCGACACACAGAACTTCTGTGGCCTTCTGGAACTCCTGCTCGCTGTTATCACCTTCCTCCATGTCATCGTCGTCGTCTTCCTCTTCGTCCTTGTCGCGGCCCCGGGGAGGTCGATCACCTTGCCGCTGCTTGGCCTTGCCGCGGCGTCCTCCCCGGCCATTGAATGGCCGCTTCTTGCTTGGCTCTCCCCCGCCACCTTGGGCCTTCTCCTTGTCGCGCCGCTCGTATTCAGCTTTCTGCTGCTCTATGAGGTACTCGACTCGCTTGCAGTTCGAAAGGTCGTGGCCTTTGGTGCGGTGGATCTTGCAATATTGCTTGTCGGAGCCGTCCTGTTTGTCGGCTGCCGCCACAGGGGCAGGCTCCTTGCCGGAGCCGCCAACCTGTGCCTTCTTGGCGGGAGCCTCCTTGCCGGACTGCTCGATGACTAGCACTTCCTTGCTCTTCTTCTTTATATTGTTCCGCCGCCGGCTCTTCTTTGCCGGGGCAGCATCCTCGCTGTCGCTTCCTCCTGCGCCAGCATCCTCCCCGGGGAGTCTCCTCCCCTCTTTGGTGCGCGCGCACTTGTCAGCCAGAGCGTAGAGCTCGCTGACATCCCGTATCTTGGTCATGGCCATCTCTTCCCGCATGCGACGGTTACGCACGTTCTGGTGGAACGCGCTGATAACCGCGGCGGGGTGGACGTCGGGAATATTGTGCTGCACACGGCTGAATCATTGAATGTACTTGCGCAGGGGTTCTCCTTCCTTCTGGGCCAAGATGTGGAGATCACTCTCCTGGCCGTGGGGTTTGTGGCCGCCCGTGAAGGCGCCAACAAACCGGTGGCACAAATCTGCCCACGAAGAAATGGAGCCTTCCGGCAAGTGCATAAGCCAAGAACGGACGTTTGGCTTAAGCACCAGCGGGAAGTAGTTGGCCAATATCTTCTCGTCGCGTCCCCCGGCAGCCTGCACCGCGATGGTGTAGATGCTGAGGAACTCCGAGGGGTGCATCTTGCCGTCGTACTTCTCGGGTACGTCGGGCTTGAAGTTTTTCATGCTGGGCCACTGGACGCGCCGCAGCTCACGGGTGAACGCAGGGCAACCTGCCGCATACGGCAAGTTGCCTGGCTCACCGGGCGCGTGCGCGTCGACAGCGGTCCCAGCGCGCTGATCCGATTGTCGTCGGGCTTCTCGTCGGCGCTCGATCGTCGTCCGAGCATCTTCTTGCCGCCGATCGTCGAGGACTTGGCGCTGGTCCCGACAAGCCCGCGGATACGACGACACCGTGGAGTCGTCGTCGACGTTAATCCGGCGGGGAGGCGTCTTCTGCTTCCGCGGCGGGGAGTGCACGGTGGTTGCACCCCCGGCGGTCTTGTCGCCGTCGGCCTTCGTCTGTTCGACTTGCCGTGGCCGTGATGTCGCCGGCTGCTGCGGCGTGTCGTTGTTGGCGAAGGCGATGAGGCTTTGGATCGTCGCCCTCCAGTCTTCGGCCTTGTCTGCCGCTGGAGGGAAGTCGAGAAGCAGTTGCGCTCTTGCGAGAGCTTCCGCTGGAGAGGAGGGGAGCGGCGGCAAGCGGTGCGAGGAGCGAGATATGCTCGGACTTCTAACAGGGTTAGAAGGAGCAGTCTCTCGCCCCGGCGACCGCGCCTTGCTCGTGCCAGGACGATGGCCCTGAGCATCCCGCGAGCCTCCGGCTTGTCCTTGGCCCAGCAAGCGAATGGTACCTCCTGTACCACGGCGTTGCTGGCCTGTCGTCTGCTGAGATGGACGTGGTGCGGCTACGGAGACCGAGGCTTTGGAATTTGCCCGGTCGTCCGTCTTGTCCTTGGACTTAGTGGCGTCGTGAGTTTCCTCGCCGGCGACCACCCTTCCGCCTGCATCTCCTCCACCAACCGTTGGTTCTGGTGGTGGTGGGATCGATGCAGACGGGCCTGCGACCTCCGAAGCCTTCTTCTTCGGGGCCATGTTGTTGTTGCTGACGAAGTTGATGAAGCTGGAGAGGTTGATGAAGATTGCGCCCGCGTGAGCGCCGGATCAGGTTCGCACAACCTCGACGCCCCCTACTTGGCGCGCCAAAGATGTCGGGGGAAACTGTCCGCCACGAGCACCTATGGGACCGGAGCCCCTTGTACGTTGCGGTAAGGGAGCGGAGGGAGCACGAAGAGCAGATCGAGGAGAGCACGCGGGCAGTTTACCTAGGTTCGGGCCGCGCGGACGCATAAAACCCTACTCCTGCTTAGATTGTATTGAGTTCTTGAGCTCGAGAGCTTGAAGGACTAGCTACACCGAGCAAGAGAGTTGTCTAGGTTCCGAACCCTTTCTACGTTGTGCATGGGCCTCCTTTTATAGCTCAAGGGGTCACCGACAGGTATCAACGTAGAGGAGGGTAAAAATGTAACTTTGGTGGTAGTTGTAACAGTGCGGGAACAGTGCATGAACAGTGGATGAACAGTGGTCTTTACCTAACATAGACAGTGGGGGATAGAAGCATTAAATGCCCGTCACCGTCGACCCCAAAAGCGCCCGTCCATGCGTCTCCTTTCGCCACGGCGGTAGCCTTGTCACCGTGGCGTGCCACCGTGTCCCCCAGGCTGCACAGCCATCCGCCACGCGTCCCTGGAAGGGCCCCAGGGTGACGCGTGGGCCGATGAGCTGGAGCACGGGCACACAGCGCAGGCTTCCCCCGGCAAGCACCTTGCCGGGGCCTTGATCTTGCCGGGCCCGGAAGCTTGTCGCTCCCCGGGTCCTGCCGGGGCGCAGGGTGCGCCGAGGCATGTCTTCTGAGATGCAGTCTTCTGGTCTTCCTGGCAAGCTCCTCTTGCCAGGGTCTTGTGTTAATGAGATAATCTTGAGCCTGGTGCGGCCTTCCCGGCAAGCTCCACTTGCCGGGGCCTTGATCTTCTGTCTTGTATACTTTGTTTTTGAATGGCTTTATAGGGACCAGAAAGGTTTCCGGCGAGCACGTGGTAAACCCTGCCGCGGGAAGCTGCTACTGCCCGTGCACAAGTTGGGGTACTAAGGTACCCCTATCTTAGTACACCGACATTCTACCGCCGTAACCTTCTATTCCCGTGAGATCCCATCTTGGAGCCTGTTCCGGAGCTCCGCCGGAGGGGGATCCATCACGGAGTGCTTCTACATCATGATCATCGCCCTCACCATGAGTTGTGAGTAGTTTACCTCAGACCTTTGGCTCCATAACTAGTATCTAGATGGCTTATTCTCTCTGTTTGGATCTCAATACAAAGTTCTCCTCGGTCTTTGAGGAGATCTATTTGATGTAATCTCTTTTTGTGGTGTGTTTGTCGAGATCCGATGAATTGTGAGTTTATGATCAAGATTATCTATGAGAAATATTTGGTTCTTATCTGAACTCTTTATGTGTGCTCATAATATCCTTGCAAGTCTCTTCGAATTATTGGTTTGGTTTGGCCTACTAGATCTATAGTTCTTGCAATGGGAGAAGTGCTTGGCTTTGGGTTCAATCTTGCGGTGTCCTTTCCCAGTGACAGTAGGGGCAGCAAGGCACGTATTGTATTGTTGCCATTGAGGATAAAAAGATGGGGTTTATATCATATTGCTTGAGTTTATCCCTCTACATCATGTCATCTTGCTTAAGGCGTTACTCTGTTCTTATGAACTCAATACACTAGATGCATGCTGGATAGCGGTCGATGTGTGGAGTAATAGTAGTAGATGCACAATCGTTTCGGTCTACTTGTCTCGGACGTGATGCCTATATAAAATGATCATGCCTAGATAGTCTCATAATTATTCGCTTTTCTATCAATTGCTCTTCATTAATTTGTTTACCCACCGTAGAATATCGCTATCATGAGAGAAGCCACTAGAGAACACTATGGCCTCCGGGTCTATTGTCAACATATCAATCTACATCTACTTTACTTTTTCTGCTTTTACTTTCTATTCTTATAAACCAAAAATACCAAAAATATAAACTATCATCACTATCAGATCCCACTTTCGTAAGTGACCATAAAGGGATTGACAACCCCTTATCACGTTGGCTGTGAAGTTCTTATTTGTTTGTGCAGGTGCGAGGGACTCGCGCGTGGTCTCCTACTGGATTGATACCTTGATTCTAAAAAACGGAGGGAAATACTTACGCTACTGTGCTGCATCACCCTTTCCTCTTCGAGGGAATACAAGGCAAGCTCGAGAAGTAGCAATTATATATAATGAATTTTTACCGACCAAAAGGAGTAACCCACAAGAAAACAGAGTCCGGGAGGCACACTGGGTGCCCACGACTGCTACTTATTATTTTATTTTTCTAAATAATCCAAAACGGAGAAAAATGGCCTTTAGAACTGTTTTGGAGTCGGTTTACTTACCGTACCACATACCTCTTCCTTCTCGGAGTCTGGATCGTTCTGGAAAGTGTCCCTTATGTATTCCTCCGGGGTTACGGTTTGAATAACATTGGTTTCAACATTTATAGGATTACCTGAGATATAATGTTTGATTCTTTGACCGTTCACCACCTTCAGATTTGTGCCTTCGAAGTTGTTGATTTTTATGGCACCGGAACGATAGACCTCCTCGATAACGTAAGGTCCTTCCCACTTGGCGAGAAGTTTTCCTGCAAAAAATCTTAAACGAGAGTTGAATAGCAAGACATAATCACCTACGTTAAACTCACGCTTTTGTATCCTTTTTTCATGCCATCTTTTAACTTTTTCTTTAAACAGCTTGGCATTCTCATAAGCCTGGGTTCTCCATTCGTCAAGGCAGCTAATGTCAAATAACCTCTTTTCACCGGCAAGCTTGAAATCATAATTGAGCCCTTTAATAGCCCAGTATGCCTTATGTTCTAGCTCAAGAGGTAAGTGGCAAGCTTTTCCATATACCATCTTATATGGAGACATACCCATAGGATTTTTGTTTGCAGTTCTATAGGCCCATATTGCATCATCAAGTTTCTTGGACCAATTCTTTCTAGACCTATTAACTGTCTTTTGCAAAATTAATTTTAACTCCATATTACTTAATTCTACTTGACCACTAGTCTGTGGGTGATAAGGGGATGCAATTCTACGGTTGACATCATATTTTGCAAGCATCTTACGGAAAGCACCATGAATGAAGTGTGAACCACCATCAGTCATTAGGTATCTAGGGACTCCAAACCTCGGAAAAATAACTTCTTTAAGCATCTTAATAGAGGTGTTATGATCAGCACTACTAGTTGGAATAGCTTCTACCCACTTAGTAACGTAATCAACAACAACTAAAATATGTGTGTACCCATTAGAGGCAGGAAACGGTCCCATATAATCAAAGCCCCAAACATCAAATGGTTCAATAACAAGTGAATAATTCATTGGCATTTCTTGAGGTCTACTGATATTTGTTGGAAATATGCCCTAGAGGCAATAATAAAAGGGTTATTATTATATTTCCTTGTTCATGATAATTGTCTATTATTCATGCTTGAATTGTATTGTACGGAAACAACGATACATGTGTGAATACATAGACCACAACGTGTCCCTGGTAAGCCTCTAGTTACTAGCTCGTTGATCAACAGATGGTCACGATTTCCTGGCCATGGATGTCATTGATAACGGGATCACATCATTAGGAGAATGATGTGATGGACAAGACCCAATCCTAAGCCTAGCTCAAGATCGTTGTAGTTCGTAATGCTAAAGCTTTTCCAATGTTAAGTATCTGTTCCTTAGACCATGAGGTTGTGCAACTCCCGGCTACCATAGGAATGCTTTGGGTGTGCCAAACATCACAACGTAACTGGGTGGCTATAAAGGTACGCAACGGGTATCTCTGAAAGTGTCTGTTGAGTTGGCATGAACCGAGACTAGGATTTGTCACTTCGTATGACGGAGAGGTATCTCTGGGCCCACTCGGTAAGACATCATCATAATGAGCTCAATGTGACTAAGGACTTAATCACGGGATGATGTATTACGGAACGAGTAAAGAGACTTGCCATGACGAGATTGAACAAGGTATCGGTATACCGACGATCGAATCTCGGGCAAGTACTATACCGATAGACAAATGGAATTGCATACGGGATTGAGTGAATCCTTGACATCATGGTTCATCCGATGAGACCATCAAGGAACACGTAGGAACCAACATGGGTATCCAGATCCCGTTGTTGGTTATTGACCGGAGAGTCGTCTCGGTCATGTCTACGTGTCTCCCGAACCCGTAGGGTCTACACACTTAAGGTTCGGTGACGCTAGGGTTGTAGAGATATATGCACACGGCAACCCGAATGTTGTTCGGAGTCCCGGATGAGATCCCGGATGTCTCGAGGAGTTCCGGAATGGTCCAGAGGTAAAGAATTATATATAAGAAGTCCAGTTTCGGCCATCGCGAGAGTTCCGGGGGTCACCGGTAGTGTATCGGGACCACCGGAAGGGTCCCAGGGGTCCACCTGGTGGGGCCACCCATCCAGGAGGGCCCCATGGGCCGTAGGGGTAGGGGGACCAGCCCCTAGTGGGCTGGCGCACCCCCCTTGGGCCTCCCCCCTGCGCCGAGGGTTGGAAACCCTAGGGGTGGGGGCGCCCCTAGGCTTGGGGGGGCAAGCCACCCCCTTGGCCGCCGCCCCCCCTAGGAGATCCAATCTCCTCGGGCCGGCGCCCCCTGGCCCCTATATATAGTGGGAGGGAGAGAGGGCAGCCATACCTCAGCCCCTGGCGCCTCCCCCCGTTACACCTCTCCCTCCTCCCGCGGGGTCTTGGCGAAGCCCTGCAGCTTTTCCCGTTGCATCCATCACCACGCCGTCGTGCTGCTGGATCTCCATCAACCTCTCCTTCCCCCTTGCTGGATCAAGAAGGAGGAGACGTCGTTGTACCATACGTGTGTTGAACGCGGAGGTGCCGTCCGTTCGGCGCTGGGATCATCAGTGGTAGGGATCACGACGAGTACGACTCCATCATCCACGTTCCATCGAACGCTTCCGCTCGCGATCTACAAAGGGTATGTATATGCACTCCTTTATGCTCGTTGCTAGATGACTCCTTAGATTGATCTTGGTGAAGCATAGGAAATTTTTTGAATTCTGCTACGTTCCCCAACAGTGGTATCAGAGCTAGGTCTTTGCGTAGCATCTTGTACGAGTAGAACACAAACAAGTTGTGGGCGTTGATTTTGTTCAATTCTCTTGCCGCTACTAGTCCAATCTTGATTCGGCGGCATCATGGGATGAAGCGGCCCGGACCGACCTTACACGTACGCTTACGTGACACAGGTTCCACCGACTGACATGCAATAGTTGCATAAGGTGGCTAGCGGGTGTCTGTCTCTCCCAGTTTAGTCGGACTGGATTCGATGAAAAGGGTCCTTATGAAGGGTAAATAGAAATTGACATATCACGTTGTGGTTTTGGCGTAGGTAAGAAACGTTCTTGCTAGAAACCTATAGCAACCACGTAAAAACTTGCAACAACAATTAGAGGACGTCTAACTTGTTCTTGTAGCATGTGCTATGTGATGTGATATGGCCAAACAAGATGTGTTGAATGATATATGTGACGTATGAGATTGATCATGTTCTTGTAATAGGAATCACGACTTGCATGTCGATGAGTATGACAACCGGCAGGAGCCATAGGAGTTGTCTTATTTTATTGTATGACCTACGTGTCACTGAATAACGCCATGTAATTACTTTACTTTATTGCTAAATGTTAACCATAGTAGTAAAAGTAATATTTGGCGAGACGACTTCATGAAGACACGATGATGGAGATCATGGTGTCATGCCGGTGACAAGGATGATCATGGTGCCCCGAAGATGAAGATCAAAGGAGCAAAATGATATTGGCCATATCATGTCACTTTATTTGATTGCATGTGATGTTTATCATGTTTATGCATCTTATTTGCTTAGAACGACGGTAGTAAATAAGATGATATCTCACTAAAAATTTCAAGAATTGTGTTTCCCCTAACTATGCACCGTTGCTAAGGATCGTTGTTCCGAAGCACCACGTGATGATCGGGTGTGATAGGCTCTAACGTTCTCATACGACAGGTGTAAGCCAGATTTACACACGCAACACACTTAGGGTTCACTTGATGAGCCTAGCATGTATAGACATGGCCTCGGAACACGGAAGACCGAAAGGTCGAACATGAGTCGTATAGAAGATACGATCAACATGAAGATGTTCACCGTTGACGACTAGTCCGTCTCACGTGATGATCGGACACGGGCTAGTCGATTCGGATCATGTATCACTTAGATGACTAAAGAGATGTCTATCTGAGTGGGAGTTCATTAAATTTGATTAGGTGAACTTATTTGTCATGAACTTAGTATAAAAATCTTTACAATATGTCTTGTAGATCCAATGGCCCACGCTCATGTCACCCTCAACTTCAACGCGTTCCTAGAGAAAACCAAGCTGAAAGACTATGGTAGCAACTATACAGATTGGGTCCGTAACATGAGGATCATCCTCATAGCTGCCAAGAAAACTTATGTCCTAGAAGCACCGCTAGGTGACGCTCCCGCCCCGGCAAACAAAGATGTTATGAACGTTTGGCAGTCGCATTGTGATGATTACTCCCTGGTTCAGTGCAACATGCTCTACAACTTAGAATCGGGGCTCCAAAAGCGTTTTGAGCACCACGGAGCATATGAGATGTTCCAAGAGCTGAAAATGGTTTTCCAAGCTCATGCCCGAGTTGAGAGATATGATGTCTCCAATGCATTCTACAGTTGTAAGATGGAGGAGAATAGTTCTGTCAGCGAACACATACTCAAGTTGTCTGGGTTGCACAATCGCTTGTCTCAGTTGGGAATGAATCTCCCAGACGAAGCGGTCGTTGACAGAATCCTTCAGTCGCTCGCACGTAGCTACAAGAGCTTCGTGTTAAACTTCAATATGCAAGGGATGGAGAAGTCCATTCCCGAGGTGTATTCAATGCTGAAATCAGCGGAGGTGGAGATCAAGAAAGAGCATCAAGTGTTGATGGTAAATAAAACCACTAAGTTCAAGAAAGGCAAGGGTAAGAAGAACTTCAAGAAGGACGGCAAAGGAGTTGCCGCGCCCGGTAAGCAAGTTGCCGGGAAGAAGTCAAAGCATGGACCCAAGCCTGAGACTGAGTACTTTTATTGCAAGGGAACGGGTCACTGGAAGCGGAACTGCCCCAAATACTTAGCAGATAAGAAGGCCGGCAACGTCAAAGGTATATATGATATACATGTTATTGATGTGTACCTTACTAGCGCTCGTAGTAGCTCCTGGGTATTCGATACCGGTGCACTTGCTCACATTTGTAACTCAAAGCAGGAGCTGCGGAATAAGCGGAGACTGGCGAAGGACGAGGTGATGATGCACGTCGGGAATGGTTCCAAGGTCGATGTGATCGCTGTCAGCACGCTGCCTCTACATCTACCCTCGGGATTAGTTTTAAGCCTTAATAATTGTTATTTAGTACCAGCTTTGAGCATGAACATTGTATCTGGATCTCGTTTAATGCGAGATGGCTACTCATTTAAATCCGAGAATAATGGTTGTTCTATTTATATGAGAGATATGTTTTATGGTCATGCCCCGCTGGTCAATGGTTTATTTTGATGAATCTCGAACGTGATGTTACACATATTCATACCGTGAATGCCAAAAGATGTAAAGTTGATAATGATAGTCCCACATACTTGTGGCATTGCCGCCTTGGTCATATTGGTGTCAAACGTATGAAGAAGCTCCATGCAGATGGACTTCTGGAGTCTCTTGATTATGAATCATTTGACACGTGTGAACCATGCCTCTTAGGCAAGATGACCAAGACTCCGTTCTCCGGAACAATGGAGCGAGCAACCAACTTACTGGAAATCATACATACCGATGTGTGCGGTCCAATGAGTGTTGAAGCTCACGGAGGCTATCGTTATGTTCTCACCCTCACAGATGACTTGAGTAGATATGGGTATGTCTACTTAATGAAACATACGTCTGAAACCTTTGAAAAGTTCAAGGAGCTTCAGAATGAGGTTGAGAATCAACGTGACAGAAAAATAAAGTTCTTACGATCGGATCACGGGGTGGATATTTAAGTCATGAATTTGGCACGCACCTAAGGAACTGTGGAATTGTTTCACAATTGACGCCGCCTGGAACACCTCAGCGTAATGGTGTGTCCGAACGTCGAAATTGTACTCTGTTGGACATGGTGCGATCTATGATGTCTCTCACCGACTTACCGCTATCTTTTGGGGGTTATGCTTTAGAGACTGCCGTATTCACTTTAAATAGGGCTCCGTCAAAATCCGTTGAGACGACACCGTATGAACTTTGGTTTGGCAAGAAACCTAAGCTGTCGTTTCTGAAAGTTTGGGGTTGCGATGCTTATGTCAAGAAACTTCAACCTGAAAAGCTCGAACCCAAATCGGAAAAATGCGTATTCATAGGATACCCAAAGGAAACGATTGGGTACACCTTCTACCTCAGATCCGAAGGCAAGGTTTTCGTTGCCAAGAATGGATCCTTTCTGGAGAAAGAGTTTCTCTCGAAATAAGTGAGTGGGAGGAAAGTAGAACTTGATGAGGTGACAGTCACCCCTCCCGAACCGGAAAGTAGCGCAGCGCGAGAAATTGTTCCTAAGGTGCCTACACCGATAAGGGAGGAAGTTAATGATGATGATCATGAAGATTCAGATCAAGTTACTACTGGACATCGAAGGTCCACAAGGACACGTTCCGCACCAGAGTGGTACGGCAACCCTGTCATGGAAATCATGTTGTTAGACAACGGTGGACCTTCGAACTATGAAGAAGCGATGGCGGACCCGGATTCTAACAAATGGCTTGAAGCCATGAAATCCGAGATAGGATCCATGTATGAAAACAAAGTATGGACTTTGGTGGACTTGCCCGATGATCGGCACGCCACAGAAAATAAATGGATATTTAAGAAGAAGACATACGCGGATGGTAATGTGACCATCTATAAGGCTCGGCTTGTCGCTAAAGGTTATCGACAAGTTCAAGGGATTGACTACGACGAGACTTTCTCTCCCGTAGCGATGCTGAAGTCCGTCCGAATCATGTTAGCAATTGCCGCATTCTATGATTATGAGATATGGCAAATGGACGTCAAAACAGCATTCCTTAATGGCTTCCTCAAGGAAGAGTTGTATATGATGCAGCCGGAAGGTTTTGTCAGTCCTGAAAAATGCTAACAAGGTATGCAAGCTCCAGCGCTCGATCTACGGGCTGGTGCAAGCATCTCGGAGTTGGAATATTCGCTTTAATGAAGTGATCAAAGCGTTTGGGTTTATACAGACTAGGGGAGAAGCCTGTATTTACAAGAAAGTGAGTGGGAGCTCTGTAGCATTTCTCATATTATATGTGGATGACATACTGGTGATGGGAAATGATATAGAATTCTTGGAGAGCATAAAGGCCTACTTGAATAAGAGTTTTTCAATGAAGGACCTTGGAGAAGCTGCTTATATATTAGGCATCAAGATCTATAGAGATAGATCGAGACGCCTCATTGGTCTTTCACAAAGCACATACCTTGATAAGATATTGAAGAAGTTCAATATGGATCAGTCCAAGAATGGGTTCTTGCCTGTATTGCAAGGTATGAGATTGAGCACGGCTCTGTCCCCGACCACGGCAGAAGATAGAGAAAAGATGAGTGTCATCCCCCATGCCTCAGCCATATGATCTATTATGTATGTCATGCTGTGTACCAGACCTGATGTGAACCTTGCCATAAGTTTGGTAGGGAGGTACCAAAGTGATCCCGGTATGGAAGACTGGACAGCGGTCAAGAACATCCTGAAGTACCTGAAAAGGACTAAGGATATGTTTCTCATTTATGGAGGTGACGAAGAGCTCGTCGTAAAGGGTTACGTCGATGCTAGCTCCGACACAGATCTGGATGACTCCAAGTCACAAACCGGACATGTGTATATTTTGAATGGTGGAGCAGTCAGCTGGTGCAGTTGCAAGCAAAGCGTAGTGGCGCATTCTACATGTGAAGCAGAGTACATAGTTGTTTGCGAAGCAACACATGAAGGAGTCTGGATGAAGGAGTTCATCACCGACCTAGGAGTCATTCCAAGCGCATCAAGCCCGATGACTCTCTTTTGTGACAACACTGGAGCTATTGCCATTGCCAAGGAGCCCAGGTTTCACAAGAAGACCAAGCACATCAAGTGCCGTTTCAACTCCATCCGGAATTATGTTCAAGATGGAGACATAGATATTTGTAAAGTGCATACGGATCTGAATGTCGCGGATCCGTTGACTAAACCTCTTCCACAAGCAAAACATGATCAACACCAGAACTCTATGGGTGCTCGATTCATCACAATGTAACTAGATTATTGACTCTAGTGCAAGTGGGAGACTGTTGGAAATATGCCCTAGAGGCAATAATAAAAGGGTTATTATTATATTTCCTTGTTCATGATAATTGTCTATTATTCATGCTTGAATTGTATTGTACGGAAACAACGATACATGTGTGAATACATAGACCACAACGTGTCCCTGGTAAGCCTCTAGTTACTAGCTCGTTGATCAACAGATGGTCACGGTTTCCTGGCCATGGATGTCATTGATAACGGGATCACATCATTAGGAGAATGATGTGATGGACAAGACCCAATCCTAAGCCAAGCTCAAGATCGTTGTAGTTCGTAATGCTAAAGCTTTTCCAATGTTAAGTATCTATTCCTTAGACCATGAGGTTGTGCAACTCCCGGATACCGTAGGAATGCTTTGGGTGTGCCAAACGTCACAACGTAACTGGGTGGCTATAAAGGTACGCAATGGGTATCTCCGAAAGTGTGTGTTGAGTTGGCACGAACCGAGACTGGGATTTGTCACTCCGTATGACGGAGAGGTATCTCTGGGCCCACTCGGTAAGACATCATCATAATGAGCTCAATGTGACTAAGGAGTTAGTAACGGGATGATGTATTACAGAACGAGTAAAGAGACTTGCCATGACGAGATTGAACAAGGCATCGGTATACCGACGATCGAATCTCGGGCAAGTACTTTACCGATAGACAAAGGGAATTGCATACGGGATTGAGTGAATCCTTGACATCGTGGTTCATCCAATGAGATCATCGAGGAACACGTAGGAACCAACATGGGTATCCAGATCCCGATGTTGGTTATTGACCGGAGAGTCGTCTCGGTCATGTCTACGTGTCTCCCGAACCCGTAGGGTCTACACACTTAAGGTTCGGTGACGCTAGGGTTGTAGAGATATATGCACATGGCAACCCGAATGTTGTTCGGAGTCCCGGATGAGATCCCGGACGTCACAAGGAGTTCCGGAATAGTCCGGAGGTAAAGAATTATATATAAGAAGTCCAGTTTCGGCCATCGGGAGAGTTCCGGGGGTCACCGGTAGTGTACCGGGACCACCGGGAGGGTCCCGGGGGTCCACCGGGTGGGGCCACCCATCCCGGAGGGCCCCATGGGCCGTAGGGGGAGGGGTACAAGCCCCTAGTGGGCTGGCGCACCCCCCTTGGGCCTCCCCCCTGCGCCTAGGGTTGGAAACCCTAGGGGTGGGGGGCGCCCCCCTAGGCTTGGGGGGCAAGCCACCCCCTTGGCCGCCGCCCCCCTAGGAGATCCAATCTCCTAGGGCCGGCGCCCCCTGTCCCCTATATATAGTGGGGGGGGGAGAGGGCAGCCGTACCTCAGCCCCTGGCGCCTCTCCCCCCTGTTACACCTCTCCCTCCTCCCGCAGGTTCTTGGCGAAGCCCTGCAGCTTTTCCCGTTGCATCCATCACCACGCCGTCGTGCTGCTGGATCTCCATCAACCTCTCCTTCCCCCTTGCTGGATCAAGAAGGAGGAGACATCGTTGTACCATACGTGTGTTGAACGCGGAGGTGCCATCCGTTCGGCGCTGGGATCATCGGTGGTAGGGATCACGATGAGTACGACTCCATCATCCACGTTCCATTGAACGCTTCCGCTCACGATCCACAAAGGGTATGTAGATGCACTCCTTTATGCTCGTTGCTAGATGACCCCTTGGATTGATCTTGGTGAAACGTAGGAATTTTTTCGAATTCTGCTACGTTCCCCAACAATATTACCAATTCTTTGACATTCATCACAAGATAAGACAAACTTACAGGCATCCTTGAAGAGAGTAGGCCAATAAAAACCAGATTGCAATACCTTGTGTGCAGTTCTATCTCCCGCATGGTGTCCTCCGTAAGCTTCTAGTGGCACTTGCGTAGGATCTGTTCCTGTTCATGCTCAGGTACACAACGTCTAATAATACCATCTACTCCTTCTTTATAAAGATGTGGGTCATCCCAGAAGTAATGTCTCAAATCATAGAAGAATTTTTTCTTTTGCACGTATGTGAAGCTAGGAGGTATAAACTTAGCAACAATATAATTAGCATAATCAGCATACCATGGAGCAGTACGAGAAGTATTTATGACAGCTAGTTGTTCATCAGGAAAGCTATCATCAATAGGTTGTGGATCATCAAGTATATTCTCTAACCTAGACAAGTTCTCTGCAACGGGGTTCTCAGCTCCCTTTCTATCAATAATATGCAAGTCAAATTCTTGCAGCAAGAAAACCCATCTAATAAGTCTAGGTTTAGCATCTTTCTTTTCCATAAGGTATTTGATAGCAGCATGATCAGTGTGAATAGTTACTTTAGAATCAACAATATAGGGTCTAAACTTATCACAAGCAAATACAACTGCTAAAAATTCCTTCTTAGTAGTAGCATAATTTCTCTGGGCACTATCTAGAGTTTTACTAGCATATTGGATGACATTTAATTTCTTATCAACTCTTTGCCCTAGAACAGCACCTACAGCATAATCGCTAGCATCGCACATAATCTCAAAGGGTAAATTCCAGTCAGGAGGCTGGACAATAGGTGCAGAGGTCAATGCTTTCTTAAGTATTTCAAATGCTTCTAGACAATCATCATCAAAGACAAAAGGAATATCTTTTTGTAAGAGATTAGTCAGAGGCCTGGAGATTTTGGAGAAGTCCTTTATGAACCTCCTATAAAACCCGACATGACCAAGGAAACTTCGTATACCTTTGATGTCCTTAGGGCATGGCATCTTTTCAATAGCATCAACTTTAGCTTTGTCAACTTCAATACCACTTTCAGAAATTTTATGTCCCAAGACAATGCCTTCATTAACCATAAAGTGGCACTTCTCCTAATTCAAAACAAGATTAGTGTCTTCACATATCTGCAAAACTCAATCAAGGTTGCTTAAGCAATCATCAAAAGAAGTTCCGTAAACGGAGAAATCATCCATGAAAACCTCAACAATCTTTTCACAAAAATCAGAGAATATAGCCATCATGCATCTTTGAAAGGTAGCAGGTGCATTACATAAACCAAAAGGCATACGTCTATAAGCAAAGGTACCGAAAGGACAAGTAAAAGTGGTCTTTTCTTGATCCCATTTTGACACGGGTATTTGAGAGAAACCAGAATAACCATCTAGAAAGCAGAAATGAGTATGTTTGGATAACCTTTCTAGCATTTGATCAATAAAAGGCAAGGGGTAATGATCTCTCTTAGTAGCTTTATTTAACTTACGAAAATCAATTACCATCCTATAACCTGTAACTATTCTTTGCGGGATTAATTCATCTTTATCATTAGGAACGACAGTCATACCTCCCTTCTCAGGGACACAATGGACAAGACTTACCCACTGGCTATCAGCAACTGGATAGATAATACCTGCCTCTAGAAGCTTTAGTCTTTCCTTCCTTACCACTTCTTTCATCTTAGGATTTAACCGTCGCTGATGATCAATAACCGGTTTAGCATTTTCTTCCAAATTTATCTTGTGTTGGCATATAGTGGGACTAATGCCCTTAAGATCATCTAGAGTATATCCAATAGCAGCATGGTGCTTCTTCAGAGTTTTCAATAGTTTTTCTTCTTCCTGCTCTGAAAGGTTAGCACTAATAATAATAGGATATATCTTCTTTTCATCAAGATAAACATACTTAAGATTATCAGGTAAGGGTTTAAGTTCAAACACAGGATCACCCTTGGGTGGAGGAGGATCCCCTAGGATTTCAACAGGCAAGTTGTTTTTTTAATACGGGTCCCTGTTTAAAGAATATTTCATCTATTTCCCTTCTCTCATTCATATGCATATCATTTTCATGGTCTAGCAAGTATTGTTCTAAAGGATCATTAGGGGGCACGGCAATAGAAGCAAGACCAAAAATTTCATCCTTACTAGGTGGTTCCTTTTCAAGGGGTTGTCTACGAAATTTAGCAAAGTTAAAATCATGAGACATATCCCCTAATCCCATAGTAACAATATCTTTCACGCAGTCTATCTTGGCGTTAACAGCTTTCGAGAAGGGCCTATCAAATATAATGGGACAAAATTCATCTTGTGGGGAACTAAGAACAAGAAAATCAGCAGGGTATTTAACCTTCCCACACAAGACTTCAACATCTCTAACAATTCCAACTGGTGAAATAGTGTCCCTATTAGCAAGCTTAATAGTAACATCAACCCCTTCGAACTCAATAGGTGAAATATCATGCATAATTTCTCGATATAAATCAAGAGGGATAATACTCGCACTAGCACCTACGTCACATAAACCATGATAGCAATGATCTCCTATCTTAACAGAGATAACATGCAAGCCTACAATAGGTATATGTTTATTCCTAGCATTGGGTTTGGCTATTCTAGCAGACTCTTCTTGGAGGTAAATAACATGTCCATCTAAATCTTCTACCAAGAGATCTTTAACCATAGCAACACTAGGTTCAACTTTAATTTGCTCAGATGGTGTAGGTGTTCTAGTATTACTTTTACGAACTACAGTTGAAGCTCGAGCATGATCCTTTATCCTAACAGGAAAAGGTGGTTTCTCAATATAAGAAGTAGGAACAACAGGATCAACATTATAAGTGATAGTCTTTTCTTCAACTTTAACAGGTTCAACTACTTTTACTTCAATAGGGGGATGGTATTCAAACCACTTCTCCTTGGGGAGATCAACATGAGTATAAAAAGATTCACAGAAAGAAGCTACTATCTTAGAGTCATGTCCATATTTAGTGCTAAACTCACGAAAAACATCGATATCCATAAAAGCTTTAACACAATCAAACTTAGGGGTCATACCTGACTCCTTACCTTCGTCGAGATCCCAATCCTCAGAGTTGCATTTAATTCTTTCCAATAAATCCCATTTGAATTCAACAGTCTTCATCATAAAAGAGCCAGAACAAGAATTATCGAGCATGGTGCGATTATTGAGAGAAAGTCGAGCATAAAAATTTTGAATGATCATTTTTCTTGAGAGTTCATGATTGGGGCATGAATATAACATTGACTTAAGCCTCCCCCAAGCTTGAGCGATGCTTTCTCCTTCGTGAGGCCAGAAATTATAAATATAATTATGATCACGATGAACCTGGTGCATAGGGTAGAACTTCTGATGAAATTCCAACTTTAGACGATTATAGTTCCATGATCCAATATCATCACATAGCCTAAACCATGTCAATGCATCTCCCTTCAAAGATAAAGGGAAGACTTTCTTCTTGATAACATCCTCGGGCATACCTGCAAGCTTCAATAATCCACAAACTTCATCCACATAGATTAGATGTAAATCGGGATGCAGTGTTCCATCTCCTGTAAAAGGATTTTCAAGCAGTTTCTCTATCATACCCAAAGGAATCTCAAAGCAAACATTTTCAGTAGGTGTAGTAGGTTGAGGAGCAACTCTTTGATCTTCTGTTCAGGCTGAAGATACCCCAAACAAGCCCCTCAAAGGATTATGAGCCATAGTAACAAGTGACAATAAATTTCAGCACACTATATAATTTTTTCCTTACCAAAGGCGCTTCACTCCCCGGCAACGGCGCCAGAAAAGAGTCTTGATGACCCACAAGTGTAGGGGATCTATCGTAGTCCTTTCGATAAGTAATAGTGTCGAACCCAACGAGGAGCAGAAGGAAATGATAGGCAGTTTTTAGTAAGGTATTTTCTTCAAGCACTGAAATTATAGGTAACAGATAGTTTTGTGATAAGGTAATTGGTAGCAAGTGACAAAAGGTAAAAGTAAATAAGGTGCAGCAAGGTGGCCCAATCCTTTTTGTAGCAAAGGACAAGCCCGGACAAACTCTTATATAAAGGAAAGCGCCCCCGAGGACACATGGGAATTATCATCAAGCTAGTTTTCATCACGATCATCTGATTCGCGTTCGGTACTTTGATAATTTGGTATGTGGGTGGACCGGTGCTTGGGTGCTGTCCTTACTTGGACAAGCCTCCCACTTATGATTAACCTCTAATGCAAGCATCCGCAACTACAAAAGAAGTATTAAGGTAAACCTAACCATAACCTGAAACATATGGATCCAAATCAGCCCCTTACGAAGCAACTCATAAACTAGGGTTTAAGCTTCTGTCACTCTAGCAACCCATCATCTACTTATTACTTCCCAATTCCTTCCTCTAGGCCCAAATAATGGTGAAGTGTCATGTAGTCGATGTTCACATGACACCACTAGAGGAGAGACAACATACATCTCATTAAAATATCGAACGAAGACCAAATTCACATGACTACTAATAGCAAGACTTCTCCCATGTCCTCAGGAAAAAAAGTAACTACTCACAAGACATAATATTGTTGATGATCAGAGGGGTATTAATATGCATAATGGATCTGAACATATGATCTTCCACCAAATAAACCAACTAGCATCAACTACAAGGAGTAATCAACACTACTAGCAACCCACAGGTACCAATGTGAGGTTTGGGGTACAAAGATTGGATACAAGAGATGAACTAGGGTTTGAGAGGAGATGGTGCTGGTGAAGAAGTTTATGAAGATAGCCCTCCCCAAGATGGGAGAGTTGTTCGTGATGACGGCGGTGATGATTCCCCCCTCCCGGAGGGAAGTATCCCCGGCAGAACAACTCTGCCGTAGCCCTAGATTGGTTTCTGCCTCGGTTCCGCCTCGAGACGGCGGTGTCTGGTCCCGAAAGCCTCCTTATCATTTTTCAGGTTAAAACACCTCATATAGGAGAAGATGGGCATCGGGGGGCCCACGAGACAGGGGGCGCGCCCTGAGAGGGGGGCGCGCCCCCACCCTCGTGGACAGCCGGTGGCCCCCCTCGTGAACTTCTTTCGCCAGATATTTTTTATATTTTCTGAAACGGAGTTCTGTGGAGTTTCGGGGCTTTTGGAGTTATGCAGAACAGGTTTCCAGAGTTTGCTCCGTTTCCAGCCCAGAATTCCAGCTGCCGGCATTCTCCCTCTTCTTGTAAACCTTCTAAAATAAGAGAGAAAAGGCATAAGTATTGTGACAAAACATGTAATAACAGCCCATAATGCAATAAATATCAAAATATAAGCATGATGAAAAATGGACGGATCAAGCATATATAGTAATCAATGGAGCTATTGTTTCTGTCATTCATGCAATTGCAGTAGCTATGAAGAAATTCAATAGATAAACTACATGAAACGTTTCCTGTTCACTGTGTTTAGTGTCTGCATTCTGACCATAGTTTACATGGTTGAATGGCTCATTCATGTGTTCGTGCATCTCCATATCAGTCATTTCTTCTATTTCTTCTTTTGCTAGAAATTTCTTTTATTCCTATGACCTTCCATACACCTTTTAACCAAGATGTTTAAACTGAAAACCCCACATGTTGGAGAAGATACTGAACAGCGTCCACACATACTAAATAGTGCACCACGTACTGCTCCCTTCGAATGCTAAAACCAAAACAACCGTTTCGGAATTTGCTAGCCATACACAAGTACAACTACCTAAGCCAGCAATCAAACATCTTTCTGAACTAGAGGGGAATAGAGATAGAGACAACCTTTTGGACAGAAGCAGTTGCGTACAACAGAGCAGACCGGGTGCTCGTCCAATCAGCGGGGGCGGCACCGTCTCCGCATCCAAAGGGCGACGCGGTCAGCAGAGTTAAGGGTGACGCGGATGCGGTCACCACGGTCGGCATGACGCCGTCACCCCGGCCGACATGGCCATGGCCACCACGCCCGTCGTGACTGTCACCGGTGTAGTTCAGAGGGAAGAAGGGGCACGACGGAGGGGGGCGGGCCGGGGCGCTGCAGGCCGCGGCGACGCGGAGCGAAGCACGTCACGGCGGCGCAGGGCGAAGCAGGTCACGGCGGCACGGGGCGGAGCAGGTCGCGGCGGCGCGGGGCGGTTGGGGATAGAAGCTTCGTGAGAAGGGGATTTTTTAGTGTGGCAGCGCAGCGCTTGGGGTTTGGGTGAAGCGTGAAGGAGGGACCTAGCCAAAAAAATTTCTCTACGCGCCCTTTTCCCCTTCCTTTTCTCACTGATCACTGGGCCCAACTTGTGCGAGGGAAAATAATTGGAGCGTAGTGTCGATAAAGGAGCGCGGGAGGCAATCTACGTGGCCACATCGAGGGCATTTCTTCGGTATTTTTTTGGCTTCCATGGTATGTACGTGGCACCACCCTAGGGAAAGTTTAGTTTCTAATTTTTTTGGCTGGAAAGACATCTTTCCCTAGAGGGTACTGTTCATTTCTTTTCTATCCCTTGAGTTAGCTAATGAGCTCTAGGTAAAGAGGTTGGCTCTAGGTAAAATGTGGATTTCTAGTTGTGCATCGAGGATAAAAAGATGGGGTTTATATCATATTGCTTGAGTTTATCCCTCTACATCATGTCATCTTGCTTAAAGCATTACTCTGTTCTTATGAACTTAATACTCTAGATGCATGCTGGATAGCGGTCGATGTGTGGAGTAATAGTAGTAGATGCAGAATCGTTTCGGTCTACTTGTCATGGACTTGATGCCTATATATAATGATCATGCCTAGATATTTTCATAACTATGGGCTTTTCTATCAATTGCTCGACAATAATTTGTTCACCCACCGCAGAATTCTGCTATCATGAGAGAAGCCACTAGTGAAACCTATGCCCCTCGGGTCTATTCTCAACATATTAATCTTCCATCTACTTTACTTTTCTTTATTTACTTTCTGTTCTTATACCAAAAATACCAAAAATATTATACTATCTTATCTATCAGATCTCACTTTCGTAAGTGACCGTGAAGGGATTGACAACCCCTCATCGCGTTGGCTGCGAAGTTCTTATTTGTTTGTGCAGGTGCGAGGGACTCGCGCATGGTCTCCTACTGGATTGATACCTTGGTTCTCAAAAACTGAGGGAAATACTTACGCTACTGTGCTGCATCACCCTTTCCTCTTCGAGGGAATACAACGCAAGCTCGAGAAGTAGCAAGAAGAATTTCTGGTGCCGTTTCCGGGGAGGCTTACGCAAAAGTCATATACCAAGTACCTATCACAAACCCTTATCCTTCGCATTACATTATTTGCCTCTCGTTTTCCTCTCCCCCACTTCACCCTTACCGTTTTATTCGCCCTTCTTTTCCCGTGTGTTTACCGCCCGCCTGTTGTAGGCTTGCCTGTCATCTCTGTTATGATGTAAAACGGGGAAAATTTGCCTTTAGGATTTAACCGGCGCTGATGATCGATAACTGGTTTAGCATTTTCTTCCAATTTTATGTCTATTCCAATTTTACGATGTATTACTTCTCTGTTAAATATTTTCCCGCTCATAAGAAACAAGCTGCCTTACCGGAGGAAATATATAACTTTGTGCACATTGAAGAAGAGAGTCTCCCACAAGCTTGGGGAGGCTTCTCCAATTACTTAATGCTTTGCCTGATCATCCTCTTGAGATGCATCATATACTTGATGTCTTTTATAATGGACTAACCGATGCTTCCAGAGACCACCTGGATAGTTGTGCTGGTTGTGTTTTCACGGACAGAACAGTTGAACAAGCTGAACTACTATTGAATAATACTGGCCAATGAAAATAATTGGACACTTCCTGAACCAGCCCCTAAGCCAACTCTGAAGAAAAGAGGTGTTCTATTTCTCAGTCCTGAAGATATGCAAGAGGCAAAGAAATCTATGAAAGAAAAAGGTATTAAAGCTGAAAAGGTTAAGAATTTACCACCTATTGAAGAAATACATGGTCTTGATAACCCGACACAGGTAGTAAAGGTAAATTATCTTTATAGATTTGATGAAGGTGATATTCCTCGTTATAAGTCTGGTAGCCAATGCTTAGATGAGTTTCACAACTTTATTGTGAAACAAGAAAACTTCAATGCTTATGTCGGTAGACAATTACAACACAATGCTTATATGATTGAACGCTTGAGTGATTATCTGTCTAGAGCTAAAGGTGAACTGAAACTTATTAGTATACATGCTTCTATGGTCACCACTCAAGTAGAACAAGTACTTAAGGCTCAGAATGATTTGCTCAATGAATTAAATAGTAAGAATAATGACTATGCTGTTAGAGTTGCAACTAGAGGTGGTAAAATGACTCAGGAACCTCTGTATCCTGAAGGCCACCCTAAGAGAATTGAGCAAGATTCTCAGAGAGCTAATCTAGAGGCACCTAGTTCTTCTAAGAAGAAGAAAAAGAAAAATGATAGGACTTTGCATGCTCCTAGTGAACCTGTAGCTGACACACCTGAGAATCCCAATGATATATTTGTTTCTGATGCTGAGACACAATCTGGTAATGAACATGAACCTAGTGGTAATATTGATGATGATGTTCATGATAATGCTCAACCTAGCAGCGATAATGATGTAGAGATTGAACCTGCTGTTGATCTTGGTAACCCACAATCAAAGAATCAACGTTATGATAAGAGAGACTTTGTTGCTAGGAAGCACGGTAGGGAAAGAGAAACATGGGTTTAGAAACCCATGCCTTTCCCTCCGAAACCATCCAAGAAAAAGGATGATGAGGATTTTGAGCGCTTCGCTGAAATGATTAGACCTATCTTTTTCCGTATGCGTTTGACTGATGTGCTTAAAACAAATCCTTATGCTAAGTATATGAAAGATATTATTACCAACAAGAGAAAGATACCTGAAGTAGAAATTTCCACCATGCTTTCCAACTACACTTTTAAGGGTGGAATGCCTAAGAAATTAGGAGATCTAGGAGTACCTACTATACCTTACTCCATTAAGAAAAACTATGTTAAAACTGCTTTGTGTGATCTTGGAGCCGGTGTTAGTGTTATGCCTCTCTCTTTATATCGTAGACTTGACTTGAATAAGTTGACACCTACTAAAATACCTTTGCAAATGGCTGATAAATCAACTGCTATACCTGTCGGTATTTGTGAGGATGTGCCTGTTGTAGTTGCAAATGTTACTATTCTAACGGACTTTGTTATCCTTGATATTCCCGAGGATGATATTATGTCTATTATTCTTGGAAGACCCTTTTTGAATACTGCAGGGGCTGTTATTGATTGCAACAAAGGCAATGTCACTTTTCATGTTAATGGTAATGAGCATACGGTACACTTTCCGAGGAAACAACCTCAGGTCCACAGTATCAATTATATTGGAAAAACTTCAACTATCACTACTGGAGGTTTTGAGTTTCCTATTCCTACTATCAAGAAGACATCAGAGGAGAAGAGAAAACCCTAATTCCACCACCATAACCTTCTTTTCCCGTGAGATCCCATCTTGGGGCCTGTTCCGGAGCTCCGCCGGAGGGGGGATCTACCATGGAGTGCTTCTACATCATCATCATCGCCTCACCATGAGTTGTGAGTAGTTTACCACAGACCTTCGGGTCCATAGCTAGTATCTAGATGGCTTCTTCTCTCTCTCTCTCTCTCTCTCTCTCTCTCTCTCTCTCTCTCTCTCTCTCTCTCTGGATCTCAATACAAAGTTCTCATCGGTCTTCGAGGACATCTATTCGATGTAATCTATTTTTACGGTGTGTTTGTCGAGATCCGATGAATTGTGGGTTTATGATCAAGATTATCTATGAGAAATATTTGGTTCTTTTCTGGACTCTTTATATAGATTATAATATCCTTGCAAGTCTCTTCGAATTATTGGTTTGGTTTGGCCTACTAGATCTATAGTTCTTGCAATGGGAGAAGTGCTCGGCTTTGGATTCAATCTTGCGGCGTCCTTTCCCAGTGACAATAGGGGCAGCAAGGCACGTATTGTATTGTTCCATCGAGGATAAAAGATGGGGTTTATATCATATTGCTTGAGTTTATCCCTCTACATCTTGTCATCTTGCTTAAGGCGTTACTCTGTTCTTATGAACTCAATACACTAGATGCATGCTGGATAGCGGTCGATGTGTGGAGTAATAGTAGTAGAGGCAGAATCGTTTCGGTCTACTTGTCTCAGACGTGATGCCTATATATAATGATCATGCCTAGATAGTCTCATAATTATTCGCTTTTCTATCAATTGCTCGACAGTAATTTGTTTACTCACCATAGAATATCGCTATCATGAGAGAAGCCACTACAAAACACTATGGCCCCCGGGTCTATTCTCAACATATCAATCTACACCTACTTTACTTTTTACGCTTTTACTTTCTGTTCTTATAAACAAAAATACCAAAAACATACACTATCATCTCTATCAGATCTCACTTTCGTAAGTGACCGTAGAGGGATTGACATCCCCTTATCGCGTTGGCTGCGAAGTTCTTATTTGTTTGTGCAGGTGCGAGGGACTCACGCGTGGTCTCCTACTAGATTGATACCTTGGTTCTCAAAAACTGAGGGAAATACTTACGCTACTATGTTGCATCTCCCTTTCCTCTTCGAGGGAATACAACACAAGCTCAAGAAGTAGCAAGAGTACCTTTGAGTGGTGGTTTGTTTTCTTATACTAATGGAGCTCACGAGATTTTTGGCTAAGTTTTGTGTTGTGAAGTTTTCAAGTTTTGAGTATG
The DNA here is from genome assembly GCA_902687465.1 of Secale cereale. NCBI lineage: Eukaryota > Viridiplantae > Streptophyta > Magnoliopsida > Poales > Poaceae > Secale > Secale cereale. Next base: position 52,476,419 of record LR738715.1, read on the forward strand.
GCTTTGATGTACTATGGAACAAAGAGTGGCAAGAGCCTAAGCTTGGGGATGCCCATGGCACCCCAAGGTAAAATTCAAGGACAACCAAAAGCCTAAGCTTGGGGATGCCCCGGGAAGGCATCCCCTCTTTTGTCTTCATCTATCTGTAACTATACTCGAGACTATATTTTTATTCACCACATGATATGTGTTTTGCTTGCAGCGTCATGTATGATTTGAGTCTTTGATTTTTAGTTTGCCACAATTATCCTTGCTGGACACACCTTTTGGGAGAGATAAATATGGTTTAGAATTTATTAGAATACTCTATGTGCTTCACTTATATCTTTTGAGCTAGATAGTTTTGTTCTAGTGCTTCACTTGTATCTTTTAGAGCACGGTGGTGGTTTTATTTTATAGAAATTGTTGATCTCTCATGCTTCACTTATATCTATTTGAGAGTCTTTTAGAACAGCATGGTAATGTGCTTGGGTTATGAATCTAGTTCTAATATGATAGGCATCTAGGATGAGTATAGTAAAAACTTTCATACAAGTGCATTGAATATTATGAGAAGTTTGATACTTGATGATTGTTTTGAGATATAAGGATGGTAATATTAGAGTCATGCTAGTAGAGTAGTTGTGAATTTGAGAAATACTTGTGTTAAGGTTTGCAAGCCCCGTAGCATGCACGTATGGTAACCGTTGTGTGACAAATTTGAAGCATGAGGTATTTCATTGAGTGTCATCCTTTGTGCGGAGGTCGAGATCGCGCGATGGTTAACTCCTACCAACCCTTCCCCTAAGAGCATGCGTGTAGTACTTTGTTTTGATGACTTGTAGATTTTTGCAATAAGTATGTGAGTTCCTTATGACTAATGTTGAGTCCATGGATTATACGCACTCTCACCCTTCCACCATTGCTAGCCTCTCTTGTACCGCGTAACTTTCGCTGGTACCATACACCTTCCTCAAAACAGCCACCATACCTACCTATCATGGCATTTCCATAGCCATTCCGAGATATATTGCCATGCAACTTTCCACCGTTCCGTTTGTTATGACATGCTTCATCGTTGTCATATTGCCATGCATGATCATGTAGTTGACATCGTATTTGTGGCTAGGCCACCATGCATAATTTTTCGTACATGTCACTCTTGATTCATTGCACATCCCGGTACACCGCCGGAAGCATTCATATAGAGTCATACTTTGTTCTAGTATCGAGTTGTAATATCGAGTTGTAAATCAATATAAGTGTGATGATCATCATTATTAGAGCATTGTCCCAAAGAAAAAAAAAGAAAAAAGAAAAAAAAGGAAAGGCCAAAGAAAAAAAGAAAGGCCCCAAAAAAAGAAAAGAAAAAAAGAAAAAAAGAAAAAAAAAGAAAAAGAAAAGAAAGAAAAAGGGACAATACTACTATCTTTTTCCACACTTGTGCTTCAAAGTAGCACCATGATCTTCATGATAGAGAGTCTCTTGTTTAGTCACTTTCATATGCTAGTGGGAATTTTCATTATAGAACTTGGCTTGTATATTCCAACGATGGGCTTCCTCAAATGCCCTAGGTCTTCGTGAGCAAGCAAGTTGGATGCACACCCACTTAGTTTCTTTTGTTGAGCCTTCATATATTTATAGCTCTAGTGCATCTGTTGCATGGCAATCCCTACTCACTCACATTGATATCTATTGATGGGCATCTCCATAGCCCATTGATACTCCTAGTTGATGTGAGACCATCTTCCTATTTTGTCTTCTCCACAACCACCACTCTATTCCACATAGTGCTATGTCCATGGCTCACGCTCATATATTGCGTGAAAGTTGAAAAAGTTTGAAAAAAATCGAAGTATGAAACAAGTGTTTGGCTGAAACCGGGGTTGTGCATGATTGGGATATTTTGTATGACGAAGATGGAGCATAGCCTAAACTATATGATTTTGTAGGGATGAACTTTCTTTGGCCATGTTATTTTGAGAAGACATGATTGCTTTGTTAGTATGCTTGAAGTATTGTTATTCTTATGTCAATATGAACTTTTATCTTGAATCTATCGGATCTGAACATTCATGCCACAATAAAGAAATTACATTGAGAATTATGTTGGTTAGCATTCCACATCAAAAATTATGTTTTTATCATTTACCTACTCGAGGACGAGCAGGAATTAAGCTTGTGGATGCTTGATACGTCTCCAACGTATATATAATTTTTGATTGTTCCATGCTATTATATATTCTGCTTTGGATGTTTAATGGGCTTTATTATACACTTTTATATTTTTTTTGGACTAACCTACTAACCCAAGGCCCAGTGCAAATTGCTGTTTTTTTTTTGCATATTTGAGTGTTTCGCAGAAAAGGAATATCAAACGGAGCCAAACGGAATGAAACCTTCAGGAGAGTTATTTTTGGAACCATATTTACCCAGAAGACTTGGAGTACACGCGAGGGAACGAGAGAGGCGGCCACGAGGGTCCAGGGCGCGCCCAGGGTGGGCAGGCGCGCTCCCCACCCTCGTGGGCCCCCTCTGGATCCCCCGATGCCCTCCTTCCTCCTATATATATCCACGTACTCTGAAATCGTCGAGGCAATAGAGAAAACCCTAATTCCACCGCCACAACCTTCTGTTCCCGTGAGATCCCATCTTGGGGCCTGTTCCGGAGCTCCGCTAGAGGGGGGATCCATCACGGAGTGCTTCTACATCAACACCATAGCCTCACCAATGAGTTGTGAGTAGTTTACCACAGACCTTCGGGTCCATAGTGATTAGTTAGATGGCTTCTTCTCTCTTTTTGGATCTCAATATAAAGTTCTCCTCGATCTTCGAGGAGATCTATTCGATGTAATCTTTTTGTGGTGTGTTTGTCGAGATCCGATGAATTGTGGGTTTATGATCAAGATTATCTATGAACAATATTTGATTCTTTTCTGAAATATTTTATGTATGATTATAATATCCTTGCAAGTCTCTTCGAATTATTGGTTTGGTTTGGCCTACTAGATCTATAGTTCTTGCAATGGGAGAAGTGCTTGGCTTTGGGTTCAATCTTGCGGTGTCCTTTCCCAATGACAGCAAGGCACGTATTGTATCGTTGCCATCGAGGATAAAAAGATGGGGTTTATATCATATTGCTTGAGTTTATCACTCTACATCATGTCATCTTGCTTAAATCATTACTCTGTTCTTATGAACTTAATACTCTAGATGCATGCTGGATAGCGGTCGATGTGTGGAGTAATAATAGTAGATGCAGAATCATTTTGGTCTACTTGTCACGAACGTGATGCCTATATATAATGATCACGCCTAGATATTCTCATAACTATGCGCTTTTCTATCAATTGCTCGACAATAATTTGTTCACCCACCGTAGAATTCTGCTATCATGAGAGAAGCCACTAGTGAAACCTATGGCCCACTGTCTATTCTCAACATATTAATGTTCCATCTACTTTACTTTTCTTTATTTACTTTCTGTTCTTATACCAAAAATACCAAAAAATATTATACTATCCTATCCATCAGATCTCACTTTCGTAAGTGACCGTGAATGGATTGACAACCCCTTATCGCGTTGGCTGCGAAGTTCTTATTTGTTTGTGCAGGTGCGAGGGACTCGCGCGTGGTCTCCTACTGGATTGATACCTTGTGTCGGTGTACTAAAGTAGGGGTACCTTAGTATCCCGACTTGTGCACGGGCAGTAACAGCGCCCCGTGGTCTGGCTCACCACGTGCCCGCCAAAGCCCACTCTGGCCCCTTTTGAAGCCATTCAAGAACAAAGTATATAAGTCAGAAGATCTAGGCCCCGACAAGAGGAGCTTGTCGGGAAGGCTGCTCCAAGCCCAAGACCACTCTATTCTCACAAGACCCTGGCAAGAGGAGCTTGCCAGGAAGGCCGAAGAATAACGCTTCAGAAGATATATCGTAGCGCATCGTGCGCCCCGGCAGGACCCGGAGAGCGGCAAGCTTCCGGGCCCGGCAAGATAGCAGCCCCGGCAAGGTGCTTGCCGGGGATGGCTTACGCTGTGTGCCTGCGCTCTAGCTCATCTGGCCACGCGCCGCCCTGGGGCCCTTCCAGGGGCACGTGGCAGACGGCTGCGCAGCCTGGGGTACACGGTGGCGAGCCGCGATGACGAGGCCGTCGTCGTGGCAGACGGAGACGCCCGGGCGGGCGCTTTTGGGGTGACGGCGACGGGCATTCAATGCCTTTGTCCCCCACCGTCTGGGTTAGGTATAGATCACTATGCGCGCACTGTACATACATTGTTCACGCACTGTTCCATCTACCACCAAATTTACACTTTTACCCTCCTCTACGTTGACACCTGTCGGGAACCCCTTTGAGCTATAAAAGGGGGCCCATGCACAACGTAGAGGAGGTTCGACCCCAGAAAATCGATCATTCCTACGCTCGGTATAGCCAGCACTATAGATCTTCAAGCTCCCGAGCCCGAGAACTCAATACAACCAAAGCAGGAGTAGGGTTTTACGCGTCCGCGTGGCCCGGACCTGGGTAAACTGCCCGCGTGTGCCCCTCGATCCGCTCTTCGTGCTCCCTCCGCTCCCTTGCCATACCGTAGAAGGGGCTCCGGTCCCATAGGTGTTTGTGGGAGGTCAGTTTCCCCGACATCTTTGGCGCGCCAGGTAGGGGGCGTCGAGGTTGTGCGAACCTGATCCGGCGCTCACGCGGGCGCAGTCTTCATCAACCGCTCTAGTTTCATCAACCTCATTGACTACGTCAATATGCCTCCGAAGAAGAAGGCTTCGGAGGTCGGAGGCCCGTCTGCGTCGATCCCACCACCACCAGAACCAACGGTTGGTGGGGTAGACGCTGGCGGAGGGGTGGACGCCGACGAGGACACTCGCGGCGCCGCCAAGTCCAAAGACAAGACGGACGACCGGGCAAACTCCAAGACCTCGGCGTCCGTGCACGCTCCACGTCCCTCTCAGGAGGTGCCGGACCAGCAGCGACGTGGTACCGGGGGTACCATACGCTTGCTGGGACGAGGACAAGCCGGCGGGTCGCGGGATGCTCAAGGCCAGCGCGCTGGTACGAGCAAGGCGCGGTCGTCGGGGCGAGACCTTGCTCCTTCTAACCATGTTAGAAGTCCGAGCATATCTCGCTCCTCGCACCGTTCGCCACCGCTTCCCTCCTCTCCAGCAGAAGCTCTAGCCATAGCTCAACTGCTTCTCGACTTCCCTCCAGCGGCAGACAAGGCTGAAGACTGGAGGGCGACGATCCAGAGCCTCATCGCCTTCGCCAACAACGACACATTGCAGCAGCCAGCGACATCGCGGCCGCGGCAAGTCGACCAAGCGAAGGCCGATGGAGACAAGACCGCCGGGGGTGCAACTACCGTGCACTCCCAGCCGCGGAAGCAGAAATCGCCACCCCGCCGGATCAACGTCGACGATGACTCCACAGCGTCATCGGATCCGCGGGCTCGCCGCGATCAGCGCCAAGTCCTAGACGACAGGCGACAAGAGGACGCTCGAACTCGTATCGAGCGTCGACGAGAAGCCCGAAGACAGTCTGATCAGCGCGCTGGGACCGCTGTCGACATGCACGCGCCCGGTGAACCAGGCGACTTGCCGTACGCGACAGGCTGCCCTGCGTTCACCCGAGAGCTGCGGCAAGTCCAGTGGCCCGGCATGAAGAACTTTAAGCCCGACGTACCCGAGAAGTACGACGGCAAGACACACCCTTCCGAGTTCCTCAGCATCTACACAATTGCGGTGCAGGCTGCCGGGGGGCGCGACGAGAAGATCTTAGCGAACTACTTCCCGCTCGTGCTTAAGCCAAACGTCAGGTCTTGGCTTATGCACTTGCCGGAGAACTCCATCTCCTCTTGGGCAGATCTGTGCCATCAGTTTGTCAGCGCCTTCACAGGCGGCCACAAACCCCACGGCCAGGAGAGCGATCTCCACATTCTTGCCCAGAAGGAGGGAGAGTCCCTGCGCAAGTACATCCAAAGGTTTAGCCGCGTTCAGCACAACATTCCCGATGTCTACCCTGCCGCGGTTATCAGCGCGTTCCACCAGAACGTGCGTAATCACCGGATGAGGGAGGAGATGGCGATGACCAAGATCCGGGACGTCAGCGAGCTTTATGCTCTGGCTGACAAGTGTGCGCGTGCTGAAGAGGGGAGGAGGCTCCCCGGAGAGGATACTGGAGCAGGAGGAACGGATAGCGAGGATGCCGCCCCGGCAAGGAAAAGCCGGCGGCGGAACAACAAGAAGAAGAAGAACAAGGAGGTACTAGTTGTCGAGCAGTCCGGCAAGGAGGCTGCCGCCAAGAAGACACAGGTTGGTGGCTCCGGCAAGAAGGCCGCCCCTGTAGCGGCAGCCGACAAGCAGGACGGCTCCGACAAGCAGTACTGTAAGATCCACCGCACCAAGGGCCACAATCTCCAGAACTGCAAAAGGGTAGAGTACCTCGTAGAACAGCAGAAGGCTGAATACGAGCGTCGCGACAAGGAGAAGGCCCAAGGAGGCGGGGGAGAGCCCAGCAAGAAGCGGCCGTTCAATGGCCGGGGAGGACGTTGCGGCAAGGCCAAGCAGCGGCAAGGAGACAGACCTCCCCGGGGCCGCGACAAGGATGAAGATGAAGACGATGACGAGGACATGGATGAAGGAGACAACAGCGAGCAAGAATTCCAGAAGGCCACAGAAGTTTTGTGCGTCGATGGAGGTGCTTCTCTGCACACTTCCCACCGCCAACTCAAGCAATGGGTGCGGGAAGTGAATGCAACCGAGCCACCCGTCAAATCGCGCAGGCTGCTGAAATGGTCCGGCACGCCCATCATCTTCGACCTTGAGGACCACCCTGACCGCACAACTGCGGTCGGGTGCTTGCCGATGTTGGTTTCACCAACTATCCGCAACCTCAGGGTCACCAAGATGTTGGTTGACGGCGGGGCCGGCCTCAACTTGATTTCCTCCGCTGTGATCAAGAAGCTGCAAATCCCCGACAGCGAGCTCGAGGAAACCGGGACGTTCCAAGGGATCAACCCGGGAAGGAGCAAGCCGAAGGGGATGATCACGCTGCCGGTGACCTTTGGCGGAGAGCTTAATTTCAGGACGGAGAGGATCACCTTCGACGTCGCCAATATCCCATTGCCATACAATGGGATACTTGGCCGTCCTGCGCTCGCCAAGTTCATGGCGGCCTCCCACTATGCTTACAACATGCTCAAGATGCCGGGGCCAATAAGCGTCATCTCTGTCCCCGACGACAAGAAGGATGCGCTTATTTGCGCCGACAAGATTTATCGGGACGCAGCAGCCGCGGCAGACAGCAACACACTTGCCGCTGAAGCTCCCGGGGGGAAGACCAAGATCAAGTCCGGCAAGAGCTCTGGGGCCCACTCCAGCAAACGCACCTCTTCGGAGTGCTGCGCTGCCGTCGAGGACGCACCATCGAGCTCCACCGGCAAGTGCAAGAAAGGAATGGCAGCTCCACCGGCAACCAAGAAGGTGTCCGCCAAGGAGGACGGCACTAGTGGTACTTTCACCATCAGTGCTACGCTCGACCCCAAATAGGAAAGCGCGCTCGTTGCCTTCCTGCGGGCGAATGTCGATGTGTTTGCATGGCAACCATCTGACATCCCCGGCGTTCCCGGGAAGGTAATTGAGCACAAGCTTGTTGTTTGTCCTCACGCGCGGCCCGTCAAGCAGAAGGTCAGAAAGCAAGCGGTGGAGCGCCAAGAGTTCATAGCCGAAGAAATCAAGAAGTTGGAAGCAGCAGGCCTTGTTAGAGGTGTACTACATCCCACGTGGTTGGCTAATCCAGTTGTCGTGCGTAAGGCTAATGGGAAATGGAGACTTTGTATAGACTTCACGGATGTGAATAAAGCTTGTCCCAAGGACCCATTTCCCTTGCCGCGCATTGACCAGATCGTTGACTCCACGGCCGGGTGTGAGTTGCTTTCATTTCTTGATGCATACTATGGATACCACCAGATATTCATGGCTGAGGAAGATGAAGAGAAGACCGCATTTATTACTCAATGTGGCACATATTGCTTTATACGCATGCCCTTTGGATTGAAGAATGCGGGCTCAACATTTGCAAGGGTGGTCCACACTGCTTTTGAACCACAGATACACAGGAATGTAGAAGCCTACATGGATGATATAGTGGTCAAGAGCAAGAGTAAGGATACCCTGGTTCAAGATCTAGAAGAAACCTTTGAGAATCTGCGCAAGATACAGCTCAAGTTGAACCCCGAGAAGTGCGTCTTCGAAGTCCCCTCCGGCAAGCTCCTCGGGTTCTTTGTGTCCCAGAGGGGGATTGAAGCCAATCCCGACAAGATTAAAGCCATCGAGCAGATCGAAGCCCCGAAGCGCGTCAAGGATGTACGGAGGCTCGCGGGTTGTGTGGCTGCTCTCAGCAGGTTCATCTCAAAGTCTGCAGAACGCGCCCTGCCTTTCTTCAAAATCTTGAAAAAGGCAGGTCCTATGAAATGGACTCCGGAAGCGGAGGCAGCGCTGCGTGACTTGAAAGGGTATCTATCCTCCACTCCGATACTTGTCGCACCTAGGCCACGAGAGAAGTTGCTGCTGTACCTAGCGGCAACCAATCAAGTGGTTAGTGTTGCGTTAGTAGCGGAGAGGGGGGCAGATGAGGAAACCACATCCCCGGCAAGCGCATCCAGCGACAAGCAGGGGGCTTGCCCGACAAGCTCTGGCCCCGACAAGGACAAGCCTGCGCAGGAACAAGGAGAAGTGCGGAAGAAGATGGTACAGCGCCCAGTGTATTTTGTAAGCTCCCTCTTGCAAGGGGCTAGGTCAAGATACTCTGGGGTGCAGAAGTTGCTTTTCGGCCTCCTCATGGCCTCAAGGAAGCTGCGCCATTACTTCCAAGCGCACGAGATAACAATGGTCACTCGCTTTCCATTAAAGAGGATACTGCAAAATCCAGAAGCAACGGGCATGATCGTCGAGTGGGCACTAGAGTTGTCAAGCTTTGGTCTCAAGTTTGAGAGTACCTCAACTATCCAGAGCAGAGCTTTAGCAGAATTCATAGCAGAATGGACTCCAACACCAGATGAAGAAGTTCCAGAGACAAGCATCCCCGTCCAAGAAGCGAACAAAGAGTGGATAATGTACTTTGATGGTGCCTTCTCGCTGCAAGGCGCCGGCGCCGGCGTGTTACACTAGCGCCCACCGGAGAGCACCTCAAGTACGTTGTTCAAATGCACTTTCCCAAGGAGCAGGCAACAAACAATACTGCTGAGTATGAAGGTTTGCTTGCCGGTCTCAGAATTGCGGCCGAACTTGGGATCAAGAAGCTGATTGTGCGGGGAGATTCGCAATTAGTAGTCCGACAAGTAAACAAGAGTTACCAGAGCCCTTTGATGGAAGCTTATGTCGATGAAGTGAGGAAGCTTGAAGAACACTTTGAAGGCCTACAAATGGAGCACGTTCCAAGAGCTCAAAATGATATCGCAGATGGCCTCTCAAAGTGTGCTGCAATGAAGTTACCTGTGGAACCAGGGACCTTCATGCTCAAGCTAACTCAACCATCCGTTACACCATCAGTCGGGCTAAGCAAGAAGAGGAAGTTGGTCTCCGGCGACTACTTGCCGGCGGATCTTCCTGAAGCTGCCGCCAAGGTCCCCAAGATCATCGACCAAGTTGCTGAGGAACGGTCTGCTCCTGCGGACCCCAGGGTTCGTACAGTTGAAGCAGGCGTTCCCGACAAGTCTTGCCCCGGCAGGCTTGCCGGGGAACACTCAGCTCCGGCAAAGCCACAGGTTCTTGTCGTAGAAGCCGAGGTTCCCGTAGCAGCCCTGATGCCTTTAGTCCTTGTTGTTGAGCCTCAGGCTCCAGCATGGGCGCAGCAAATCGTCCGTTTTCTTCAAACTGGAGAACTTCCCGAAGAACCAGAAGAGATAGAGAGGATTACCAGGCAGTCAAGTATGTACCCGTTCGTCGGCAATGAACTGTACAGAAGAAGACTCAATGGTGTCAGATTGAAGTGCATTTCCCGGGAAGATGGACAGAAGTTGTTGGCAGAGATACACGGAGGCATATGTGGCCACCACATTGGCGCAAGAGCACTTGCCGGGAAGGCGTTCCGGCAAGGTTTCTTTTGGCCAGAAGCCCTCCAAGATGCAACTGCACAAGTAACCAAGTGTGAAGCGTGCCAGTTCCATGCCAAGCAGATTCACCAACCAGCTCAAGCTCTCCAGACGATCCCTTTGTCCTGGCCCTTCTCGGTCTGGGGGCTCGACATCCTCAGCCCCTTTCCCCGCGCAGTCGGGGGCTTTGAGTACTTGTACGTTGCAATCGACAAGTTCACAAAGTGGCCAGAAGTGGAACCAGTGAGAAAGGTGACAGCACAGTCAGCAGTGAAGTTCTTCAGGTCAATCGTTTGCCGTTTCGGAATCCCTAACAGGATCATCACCGACAACGGCACACAGTTCACAAGTCGCACCTTCATGCAGTACGTCCAAGACCTTGGCGCTAAGGTCTGCTTTGCTTCTGTTGCTCACCCGATGAGTAACGGTCAAGCGGAGAGGGCCAATGCTGAAGTGCTGCGCGGGCTCAAGACAAGAACCTTCGACAGGCTGCATAAGTGCGGAAGAAACTGGGTAGAAGAGTTGCCGGCGGCTCTTTGGTCAATCAGAACGACACCAAATCGAGCCACCGGACAGACACCCTTTGCTCTTGTCTATGGAGCAGAGGCAGTTCTCCCCACGGAACTCGTATACGGGTCTCCTCGAGTGCTCGCTTACGACGAGCTCGAGCAAGAGCAACTTCGGCAAGATGATGCATTGCTCCTCGAGGAGGACCGTCTCCAGGCTGCTGTACGAGCTGCTCGATACCAGCAAGCCTTGCGTCGCTATCATAGCCGCAAGGTCAAGGCGAGGAGTCTCGAGGAAGGCGACCTTGTTCTTCGGCGCGTTCAGTCCGCCAAGAATTCCAACAAGTTGACGCCGAAGTGGGAAGGCCCTTATCGGGTGAGACAAGTCACAAGGCCTGGCGCTGTCCGCCTTCAGACCGAAGAAGGCTTACCGGTGAGCAACTCCTGGAACATCGAGCATCTTCGCAAGTTTCACCCGTGAGGCGCGGTTGCCGTGATCCGCTCCGGCAACCACCTTTTGTACAAGTCTTGCCGCTGTTGCATGTAAACCTTTGTACAAAGCCGGGCGTAGACCCCGTGCATCAGTAAAACTTTTGTGCTTCGCACCATTTGTCATTTCATGCTTTTCTTTTTACTTGCATGTATCATCTGACATTTTGTGCAGCACACATCCCCGGTAAGCAGCAACAAGCCGAAAGGCTCCATACTTGTGTTTTCTCCTCCTTTCCTTTCTCTCTTAAACAGAAGAAGTGTTCCTCGCGCACAAGTTTGCCGGGGGGGAAGGAGATAATGGTATGGGCCAAGTGCTGTTCAAGGAAGGAAAGCCTTGCGGTATGGGCCAAGTGTTGTTCAAGGAAGGAAAGCCTTGCCGCCAAGTGCTGTTCAAGGAAGGAAAGCCTTGCCGAGAAGCAAACAGAACACAAAAGATAAGTTGCCAAAGTTTGAGCAATTTAAAAATTTCAAATTCTTAGTTGTCTTCCTTGAACGACCACACTTTGTATGGAAAACCTGTGCGCGGAGGAACCTACCCGTGGCTAGCCGCACCCTTACTTTGTTTCGAGCACGCTCAACGGCTTAAGTGCGCTGCGACTAGTGTCGCGCCCTTACTTCGTTTTCGAGTTCGCTCAACAATCTAAGCGTGCTGCGACTAGCTGCGGCAAGGTTTCTTGCCGGCAAGGGCATTGCTAGCAGGCTGCTAAGAGTCCCGCACTCGGCGCTCGCGGCAAGGGTCCCTTTGCCGGCAAGTTCCCTAAAAGCGTAGGGTGGAGAGCATACAAAGTGAAGGGACTAAACAAGGGAGATAACACTGCGTTGATTATCCAAAATAAAGTTATATTACAAGATAACTTGCCGCTGATTCTAACCAACTACTACCTATGACTTAATTGGCAGCGGCAAGGGAAGTGGAAAGAAAGAAACCTAGTCCCTACGGTCTCCATCGACCCTCTGGATCCTGCCCGCCTTCGCCACGAAGTGGGCAACTTGTGCCTTCAGGGCCTCCTGGTCAGCTTCGGGCGACAGGGTCCGGAGGACGTTGACGAGGTTGATCCCGGGGTTGCGGTAGACGATCTTCGACAACACCCGCTCCATAGTACCCATGCAAAGCCGGCGTGCCTCGTCAGCCAGCTGCGCGGGGATCTTCTCCCGTAGCTACGCAAGCACCGACGCCACCCCTCTGAAGAACAGGCTCAGCTTGGCGCTGTGGGGGAGGCTCTCGTCGGGGGAGTACGCGAGGTGCTCCGCCCTCAACGCCACCATCTCCCTGTCGATGTTGGCGGCGGAGGCGACGAGGTCCTCGGTCCACTGCTCCACCGTCCGCTGGAAGTGGTTTTGCGAGACGGCGGCGCTTTCCAGCAAGGCCCTCTCAGAGCGGAGGTCTTCCTTCAGCTTCATTTCACGGCCCCGGGCGGCGTCTAGCGAGTCGGTGAGAGTGGAAACTTTCAGCTCCAAGTCGGTGATGGAGTCCTTGGCGTCGTTGAGCTCTTTGCCCTTCTCAGAGAGGCGGACTTGCGGCTCCGAGTTGGTGTGGGCGTCCTTCTCCCGCGCCACATTGAGCGCGGCGACCCTGTCCTCACTCGCCTTCAAGTTCGACTCCATCTGCGCCACCCTGGCCTCTAGATCCCTCTTGGCGGTCTCTGCGGCAGCGGCGGCATCCCTCGCCTCCTGCAGAGCCCCGCCAATGGCCTGCTCACGAGCGGTGAGGTCGTCCTCATGGCTGTCGAGGTCGACCTTCCGCTGGTTGAGCTCTCCCTCCCGCCGAGATAGCTCCTCGGCGGCCAGACGCTGCCGCTCCTCCACCTCAGCCTTCTCGAGAAGGAACGCCTGGTGTGCTCCGGCAAGCTCTTCACGCTCCTCCGCCAAGTTTCGGAGGGCCGCCTGGTTGGCGGCACGGAGCTCCATGGCACGCTTCTCCAGATCAGCACCAGCCTTGGCAGCCAGAGCCTCTCGGGACTCCAGCTTGGCTTGCCTGGCCCGGTACAAACCCAAGAGTCGGCGCACGAGTTGTTCCTCTTCGGGCTCATCGCTGCTGCCGGGCGCGTCGACAACCTTCAACCCGGCGGAGGCAAGAACTTCACCGTCAAACGTCTCCCCCTCTGCGGGTGCCCTTGATAAGGACGCCCACGGGACTTGGATAAAGACCCCGTTGGCAGCCTCCAGATAGACGCCAGACCCAGCCGCAGAGGCGGAAGGATCGGCGGCCGGTACAGCGTCCGGCGCTCCTGCGGCCTCCGGGCCAGCAGTGCGGTCGCCGGTCCCTTCCCCAGCTGCCGCGTCAGCGGTCGGGGCGGTCTCCTCGGCGGCTGGCTCATCGGCGCTGGCCGTTCCCTCTGCGGCGGTGGCATCGCCAGCGCCGCCACGCACCTCCTCCTCGGCGATGGTTTCCGTCTCCATCAGCTCCGGGGCGGGCGGGTCTGACAACAGAAGAAAAAGAAAGGAAAAATCATCAAGCAAATATCCAAAAAGAGATGAATCCAAGAAGAAGAAATTACAAGAGTTACCTTCGCGGGCCTCTTCAACAACGGGGTCCCTCGCCGGGGAGTTCTCCCTTGGCGGCGTAGAAGAAGCCCCCGCCGGCGGAGGGCCGCTGGCGCCTTCCCTTGGCGGGGAGTCCACCCTTGTCGGGGTGCTCGCCGTTGGCGGGGTGCTCGCCCTTGGCGGAGTACCCATCCTTGGCGGAGCACTGTCCCTTGCCGGGGAGCTCATCCTTGGCGGGGAGGGTGGAACAAGCGGTTCGTCGGGGGCGACCTCTTGGTGCTCCTGCGGCTGCGGCTCCACTTCTGTGCAAGACAACAAAACATTAGAAAGAATAACTACCTCAAGCGCGCCCTACAAACAGAAAATTGAACAAGGGACTTACGCTGGGGGCTGCGCTGGGGGCTGCTCTCCGGAGCAACGGGCTGGTCTGGCAAGTTTGTCGCTGGCGCATCCCCCGTCGCTGCGGCAGGCTCGTCGTCCTCGAGGTCAACCACAGGAATCTTGGCCCTCTTCGCCATCCTTTGGGTCAAGGTCCTGGAAGACAAACAAGATCAGAGTTAGGCGGAAAGAAATCAAGACAAAAGCTACAAAAATCAAGGAAATTAAAATTACAAGTACTTACTCTTCCTCCTCTTCATCGGAGCTGAGAGCGGAGAAGTCAAACTGCGCCTCACGTGCTCCGGCGCAAGGAGCTGGAGGAGAAGGCTCCCTCGGGCGTTTGGCGGGCTCCGGAGCCGTGGGCTGTGAAGACCCCGCGCCAGTCGTCGCTGAAGACCGAGGGGCGGAAGGAACCCCAGAGCCACTCCGAGAAGATCCCCCTCCGCTTGTTGCTCGGGCACGGGGCGCCTCCTTGACGACCTTGCTCGTCGTGGTGGCGCGCGTCGCCCGGCGCTTCAGCTGCTGTCGGGGCGCCTGTGGCCTCACCGTCTCAGCGGCCTTGCGGAGGCGCTTCTTCTGTTGTGGCGGGGGACTTGATGGTGACGGAGAATTCTCTGAGGACGAGGAGGCGTCGTCGTCCAGGTTCAGTGACCCGCCCGAGTCTTCGTCGGAATCGCCCGATTCGGCGTCCTCCTCGGCGGGCTCACTGGACTCGGGGCCTTGCCCGGCAGCCTCGCTCGTCCCGGCAGGCTCCCCGGCGGGCTCCCCGGCAAACTCCTCGGGCGCAATCCTCACCAGCTTGAGGATTTCTTCCTCCTCGGCCTGGCTCACTGCGTCTGCTGCCTCTGCTTCATCCACAGTGTACCCAAATTCACCTGCGGCCGCAGCCGCGGCGGCCTCTTCCATCCTGCTGGCTATGTATGCCAAATCCCGTTCGATGGTCTCCCGGGTGAGGCCCTTTTTCTCCTCGGGGTTGCATGGCCGTTCAACCATGCTGTCGAAGAAGGCCTGCACGGTCTCCTCTGAAGGCATCAGCCAAGTGGGAACAACCCCGTGGGAATCACACTCAGGCATCACCGCTTGGATGGCACTAAGGGCAGTATTGTTGCACAACGGAACTACTCCCCGGGACGGGGTGAACCACTCCTTGTGCTTGGGGTCATGTTTAAACAGCCCCCGGACCATCCCCTTCAGTTCCAAGACGGTGAAGTTATAGTTCAGCCCGGGGCGCAGCCTCATGCGGTCTGCCGCGTTGCCGAACTCCCAAGTAGGTCTCTTCCTTTCCTGCAGAGGGGCAATGCGGCGGCGGAGGAAATCAGCCCCAACTTCACCCACGGTCAGGTTGGCAGCCCGGAGGCGAAGGATCCTAGTAAGGGCAATCTGCAGCTTGTCATCCTCCGGGGCCAAATCGCTCCAATCCTTGCCGCGCACTATTGCAGTCTGGCGCGGCGAGGTAAACTGCTCGGGTGCATCTTCCAGAACCCAGCACCAATCAGCTCTCCACTCTTCCTACTTGCCGCGTAGCTCTCCAATCAAATACGCCTCCTTCTTGTTGAGCCTGAAGATCCAGGAGATGCCGCCGGAGAGTGGAGATCCGGACTCTACTCTAGGCGTGAAGAAGTGGTGGAAGAGAGCTACATTTGGGTGGACCCCGACGTAGTTCTCGCACAGATGTGCGAAAACGGCCAAAGTGAGGACGGCGTTCGGGGTAAAATCTAAGAGGTGGAATCCATATGTGTTCATCACATCGCAGAAAAATTCTGAATACGGAGGACAGAGACCGCAATGGAAGAATGAGGCGAAGTAGTAGTAACCTCCCGGGAACATGTCGACGGCTACGGCGGGGAGGACTCTGGTGCGGGGATGATCCTTCGTCTCCCTCGCCCAGAACAAGTAATACTTGTCCCGTAGCTCCCTCGCGCCAAGCCTCGGCGGGAAGACCACCATCCTCCTCCGCATGGATGCCAGCTTCATCGCCTTGTCGGACTTCTCCTTCTTCGCCTGGTCGCTCTTCGCCTTGTCGCTCTTCGGGGCCATTGCGGGGACGGCGGGGGAGGTCGACGGCGCTGCGGATGTTGAAGACGGCGGAGGAGATGGTGAACCTCAGCTCTCTGTCGACCTTTGCCGGGGCGGAGAACGGCGGGGGTTTCTGGAGATTCAAGACGCAATGAAGGCAATGGAGGGAAACTGCCCCTGCTTCCTCTGCTTTTAAGGGGGAAGTGGGGGACGTTTCACATTTTTCATTAAAGAAGCAGGCCACGATCTCTCCCACGACGCCGCAATCGACGCGTGCCGTTAAGGAGAGATGCAGCAGATGCGGAGTGGGAAACGGCGCGCCATGGGCCGCGTGTGCCCGTGCACTGTTTTGGGCCTGGCCCAACAGCGCTCGGCACCGTGTATGGCCAATGCCCGGGGGCTCCTGTCGGTGTACTAAAGTAGGGGTACCTTAGTATCCCGACTTGTGCACGGGCAGTAGCAGCGCCCCGTGGTCTGGCTCACCACGTGCCCGCCAAAGCCCACTCTGGCCCCTTTTGAAGCCATTCAAGAACAAAGTATACAAGTCAGAAGATCAAGGCCCCGGCAAGAGGAGCTTGCCGGGAAGGCTGCTCCAAGCCCAAGACCACTCTATTCTCACAAGACCCTGGCAAGAGGAGCTTGCCAGGAAGGCCAAAGAATAACGCTTCAGAAGATATATCGTGGCGCATCGTGCGCCCCGGCAGGACCCGAAGAGCGGCAAGCTTCCGGGCCCGGCAAGATAGCAGCCCCGGCAAGGTGCTTGCCGGGGATGGCTTACGCTGTGTGCCTGCGCTCCAGCTCATCTGGCCACGCGCCGCCCTGGGGGCCTTCCAGGGGCACGTGGCAGACGGCTGCGCAGCCTGGGGTACACGGTGGCGAGCCGCGGTGACGAGGTCGTCGTCGTGGCGGACGGAGACGCCCGGGCGGGCGCTTTTGGGGTGACGGCGATGGGCATTCAATGCCTTTGTCCCCCACCGTCTGGGTTAGGTATACAACACTATGCGCGCACTGTACATACACTATTCACGCACTGTTCCATCTACCACCAAATTTACACTTTTACCCTCCTCTACGTTGACACCTGTCGGGAACCCCTTTGAGCTATAAAAGGGGGCCCATGCACAACGTAGAGGAGGTTCGACCCCAGAAACTCGATCATTCCTACGCTCGGTGTAGCCAGCACTGTAGATCTTCAAGCTCCCGAGCCCGAGAACTCAATACAACCAAAGCAGGAGTAGGGTTTTACGCGTCCGCGCGGCCCGAACCTAGGTAAACTGCCCGCGTGTGCCCCTCGATCCGCTCTTCGTGCTCCCTCCGCTCCCTTGCCGTACCGTAGAAGGGGCTCCGGTCCCATAGGTGTTTGTGGGACGTCAGTTTCCCCGATACCTTGGTTCTCAAAAACCGAGGGGAATACTTACGCTACTGTGCTGCATCACCCTTTCCTCTTCTAGGGAATACAACGCAAGCTCGAGAAGTAGCAGCGTGCACGCGCACCCCCACAGCCACTTACTACTCGTTGTTGCTGCGGTGCACTGCCGTTGCCTGCAATCGCCTACTGCTACCCCTTGCGTAGCTGCTGCTCCCGCTGCTCTTTGCTAGCTGCTGCTGGCCTGCTATTGCCGTTGCTAGCTGCTGCTGCTTTGCTTTGTGCCGCTGCTGCTTTGCTTTGTGCCGCTGCTGCTCTTTTGTGTTGGCTGCGTGCTGTTGCGCTACTGCTGTCACTTCTCGTTGCTCCGGCGCTGGCCTCGGCCATGGCGGTGGCCCTGGACGAGCGCGTGTGTGTGCTCTGTATGTGCGCTCTGTGTGTGCTGCGTGCGTGCAGCGTGTGTGTGCGTGAGTGTGTGTGAAGTGTGCATGCACGGCTGTGACCATGCGGGCTCTTATTTAATTAGCCTGGGCTTAGTTAGTAGTACTAGTTTAATGCTAAGTTAGTCTAGTAGTAGATGACATGTAGGGCCTCATTAAATAGGTTAGGTTTATTTATTTGTTTAGGTAAATAGTCTATGACATGTGGGCCAACCTGCCCTTTTACTTGGTCAATTCGTATTAACTAAATATAATAATTCCAGGAAAATATTAAAACTTGAGAAAATTATATAAAATAAACTATAACTCGGATGAAAATAATATATGCCATCCACATACCTGTCACATGTCTCTAACATTGCAAACGTGGAACTTTTCCCTCTGGTCATCTGTGTGACACAGGTCTGGAATTGGGATAACATTCCTGGTTGAATTCCCCCTTCACCTATATTGTGTAGACATACGTTAGATCACACGTAGCATCGCGTATTGCCATGTTATGCTTTGTGTTGCTTTGATTGCTCTATTATTTATTGTGTTCCCCTCCGTTACTTCCTTTCCGGTAGACCCTGAGACGACGACGATGCCCCTGTGATCAACTACATCGACGACGAACCCTCCTTCTTGCCAGAGCAACTAGGCAAGCCCCCCCCCTTGATCAACCTGATATCGCCTATTCCTCTCTCTACTGCTTGCATTAGAGTGGTGTAGCATGTTACTGCTTTCGGATAATCCTATTCTGCTGCATAGCCTGTCATTGTTGCTACAACTGTTGATACATTTACCTGCAATCCTAAATGCTTAGTATAGGATGCTAGTATTCCATTAGTGGCCCTACATTCTTGTCCATCCGCCATGCTATACTATCGGGCCGTGATCACTCCGGGAGGTGATCACTGATATATACTATACCACTACATACTCATGATGTTGATTCGGAGATGGGGGTTGAAGGGGCAGGTGGTTCCACACAGGTAGTGGTGGGCCTGGGTTCCCGACAGCCCCTTGATGGTTACTTTGTGGCTGAGCATAGGGCAGGTCACGACCATCTAGGAGACAGGTGGGCCTGGCCCTAGTCGTTGTCCGCGGTTATTTCATAATAACACGCTTAACGAGATCTTGGTATTTGATCTGAGTCTGGCCATTGGCCTATATGCACTAACCAGCTACGTGGGAATAGTTATGGGCACTCGACATCATGGTATCAGCCGAAGCCTTCTTGACATCAGCGACTTAGCGGTGCGCACCGGATTGGACTGGAACGCCGCTCTGGTATTAGGAGCGGCTAGGTCTGCTTACCGGCCGCCCTCGCAACGTGCAGGTGTGCATTGGGCGATGGGCCCAGACCCCTGTGCGTTTAGGACTTAGACCGGCGTGCTGACCTCTCTGTTGTGCTTACGTAGGGCTGCGCCGTGTTGATCTTCCGAGGCCGGGCATGACCCAAGAAAGTGTGTCCGGCCAAATGGGATCGAGCGTGCTGGGTAATGTGGTGCACCTCCGCAGGGAAGTTAATCTATTCGAATAGCCGTGTCCCTCTGAAAGAACATGCGGTGCCCCCATGTTTGGTTTTGGTAATTGATGACAATCTCTATGGACTAATAGTTGCCTTGAGTTATATTTGAAGGGTTTGTCCATAGGCTTTTCTTGAGTCCATTTGTTGGTTTCAAGGAGAGTTTGTAATGACCAAGGTGCTATTGAGGAATTATCCAAAGATTGGTCTTGTGGGTGTTGAGCTTATTGCAAGCATGTCTTGAAGAAAAAGAGTTTGTGATCATTCATGTTTACCTTCAAGACATCATCCAAATGAAGAGAGCTGGAAAGATTCAAGGTTGATCAAAACTAAGTCAAAGAATGAATCAAGTTGATCAACACACAAAGTGTAGAAGATGTACCGAGAGGGATCAAGCAATCCCATAGTATGGTAAGCATTGTCAATCACGCTTTGTGTACTAACCCATGGTCTTCGTGAGAGTTCTTTGTGGGGTTAGGTTGCGGTGTGCAAGTTCAAGTGGAGCATGACAAAGAGATCAAGTGCTTGAAGCTTGCCGTCCATTGTGGTAACAATGGACTTGTGAAGATATGCCGAAGAGTGGCTCACCCATAGTGAAGTATGGGGGATCAATCTACTAGTCTTCACCGAGACAATGCAATCAAGAAAGGTGGTCCAACTTGAGGAAGTCAAGATCGTCTACATCTAGCTCAAGTGGACTTTGTGCAAAGCAAAGGTTTGCCCTTGATAGGTTTTCTATTTTACCAGTCTCTTGGTGGTAGTTGGGAGACCGGGTTATAGGATCGTTTGCCGTACTATCAAGGGGGGCTCTCAAGTTGGTAGCTTGATTGTATTGTTAGTAGAGAGCTCGAACCATTGCATCCTTGCATCATGTTTCTTGGTTCTTGTTTGGTTCTCTTTGTGAGTCTTAGATCTTATGGTCATCTTGATGACAAGCTTGAGTTCATCAAAAACGGAGTTCACATGCGTATTCTATGATGTTTTCGGTGTTGGAGGTTTTACCGGTCTTATCCGAGGAAGGGTTCTCACCATTTTCTTATGGGCCTTTTCTAATTTGCTTCTTATTGATATTTCTTTCAAGATTGTGTTAGCCATTGTCGCTAGCTTTCCAACAAACTTGGTTCCATCGAATTCGGAGTTTGTATGCGAAAGTTGTGGCTGTTTTGATCTTACGTGTTTTTCATAGAGAGGTTGCACCGGTTGATCGGTACAATCGGTGTTTGGAGCGGTAGTACCGCTCCAGAATTGGTCTCAAGGTTGTACCGGCCATGTACCGCTCTACCACCGGAATAGTTTCTGTTTTGAAACGGTTCTTGGGTGGCTGTTGACCGGTTGTACCGGTTAGTTTAGTTTAAACGGTACTACCGGTTCCCCGGCTGTTGTACCCCTTAGTGCTTTTTCCTACAGGTTGGTTTTTCCTCTGCTTTGACCGGTAGTACCGGTTCGTGCACCGGTTGTACCGGTCCTATAGTTTTCTGCACATAATAGGCAGTTTCGTGGGGACCTATAAAAGGGGATCTTCTTCCCCATTGGACCTTATCCTTTGAGCTCGTGTTCTTCCCCCATTGTTGACCTTCTTCGAGCTTGCTATCTCTCAATCCCTCCATGGATTATTGCTAGTTTTGGGGGGGGGGAAGAGAGAGGAAATCTAGATCCACAATTCCACCAATCACTTTCTCCTCTTTGTGAGGGGAACCCTTTGGATCTAGTTCTTGGAGTTCTTGGTGTTCTCCTTCTTGTTCTTCCTCTCTTTTCCCTCCCTAGCATTAGTTGCTTTGGTGGGATTTGAGAGAGAAGGACTTGGGCACTCCGTGTGCCCTTGCCATTGCATTTGGTGAATCAGTTTGAGTTCTCCACGGTGATACGTGGAAGTGAAGTTTGAGAAGCTTATTACTCTTGGGTGTTTGGGCACCCTAGAGCTTGTTCCTCTTGGGTGCCTTGGCGCCCCAGACGGTTGGTGTTGTTCGGAGCTCAATCATTGTGGTGTAAAGCTCCGGGCAAGCGTCGGGGTCTCCAATTAGGTTGTGGTGATTGCCCCGAGCAATTTGACGGGTACCGGTGACCGCCCCCAAAGGTTGCCAAAGTGTACGGGTTCGGTGACCGCCCCCAAGGGTTGCCATTTGTACGGGTTCGGTGACCGCCCTCAAGGGTCCCTTAGTGGAATCACGGCATCTTGCATTGTGCGAGGGTGTGAGGAGATTACGGTGGCCCTAGCGGCTTCTTGGGGAGCATTGTGCCTCCACACCGCTCCAAACGGAGATTAGCATCCGCAAGGGTGTGAACTTCGGGATACATCGTCGTCTCCGCGTGCCTCGGTTATCTCTTACCTGAGCCCTTTACTTATGCACTATACTTTGTGATAGCCGTATTGTTTCTTGTCATATATCTTGCTATCACCTACTTGTTTATCTTGCTTAGCATAAGTTGTTGGTGCACATTGGTGAGCCTAGTTGTTGTAGGTTTTGTGCTTGACAAATTAACCGCTAGGTTTATTCCGCATTTGTTCAAGCCTAAACCGTAATTATTTTAAAAGCGCCTATTCACCCCCCTCTAGGCGACATCCACGATCTTTCAATTTGTATCAAAGCCTCGTCTCTCTTTATAGGGCTTAACCACCTAGAGAGTAAGGATGTCGACTAGGGGTTTAGGTTTCTCTGACACTCTTAGTTTCGATGGCACAAATTTTGATGTTTGGGTAATTCGCATGCTTAATCTCTTTAGGGTCATGGACCCAAATTTAGAGGGAATTGTAGATATGGGTTTTTCTCCTCCAAAGGATCCACAAAGATTATCTTTAGAGGATGAGAAAAACTCTTATCTTAATGCTCAAGCTTCTAATGTGCTTTTTGATGCTTTGAGCAATGTAGTTATATTTCAACTCATGCCGTTTCGGGATGCTCATTAGTTGTGGACAAAGCTTCAAGATAAATATGGTATGTCCAAGAATTGTGGGAATGATTGTTCTCCCTCCACCTCCGACCGTGTTGTCTTCTCAACTTCTTCTACTTCACCTACATGTGGTTTGCCACAAGGTAATGATATGGTGAGTAGTGTTGGTCATTGCAATGATGATAGTATGCTTATTGTGGATGATCCTTCACCACTATCTTATTGCAATGCATATTCTTTGGACTTTAACACTTCGAGCACCCTACATGTTTCACATGCTTGTGTTGATAGTCCTTGCATATCATGTAGAAATTGCTTGACTAAAACTCATGATGATATGCTTGCTATATCTTGTTGCCATGATAAAAATGCATCTATTTCCTCGAATTGTTATGCTAACAATGTAGAGGAAACCCAACACCCCACGGAACAAGATGTAGTATTGAATGTTACTTCAAGGGATCCTACATCATCATCTATTGCGTTTTGCCTATGGCTAAGGCTTCAAAGATATCTCCCACTTTGAATCCCAATATATCTTGTGATGATGACAATGATGATGATGTTGATAATGATGCAGAGAATGAGAATGTTTCCTCCTTAAAAATTAAGGGGGAAATGATTTTTAAAGCTCTTCATAAGAATAAAATGGCTCGCTCCAACTTCATGGAAATCATGTCTATTGCCATTGAGGGCAAGAAATATATAGAGGAGTTGGAATCTCATCTAGAGGAGCATGAGGTCACCATTGAGAAAATGGAAAGTCATGAGCGTGATTATGCTAATGAGATCGCCGACCTCTCACAAGCTCTTGAACTTGAACAAACTACCAAGGAATCTCTTGAGGAGACTTTTTCTCTAGAACTATCTAGAATAAAGTAATCCCGTGATAGAGCTCTCGAGGTGGCTAATGATTTTGAAACTAAAAATGAGAAGCTTGAAGTTGCACATGCTAAACTCCTTGAGGATTTTGAGCACCTCAAAAATGGCTCAAGGGTCATTAAGAATGAGCTCATCAAACTCACCGAGTCTCATGCTCATCTTAAAGCTTCATATTCTAAATAGCTTGCCAAGTTGCCTTCTCCTCTTGCTATTATTGATGATGCTTGTGCTACTAACTCTATTTCTAGTGAAGCATCCATTTTGAAGGAGAATGTTGAGCTAAGGGCTCAACTTGAGTTGCTATCTGGCAATTATGGGAAATTGGAAGAAAGTCATGTAAAGCTCACAAGCTCTCATGATGATCTTCTAGTATTCCATAATGTGCTAAAGTTAGCTCATGAGGCTATGAGTATCAAGGTAACATCTAGTGAGCCTCATGTGGATACTAGCACTACTTCAAGTCAAAATGCTATCTTGCCATGTGCTAGTCCTCGTAATTCATCTACTCACAATGTCAGTACATCTTGTGATGAATTGCTCTCCTTGCCTTGTTGCTTTAACAATGAAGCTTATACTTCCTCTAGTACTTTTGTTGATACTAACCATGTAGAGGAAATCAAAGAGATCAAGGCCCAAGTCACTTCTTTGAAGAAAGACTGGGAAAAGTGTCATGAAGGGAAGTCCACACTCAACAATATCTTGAGTGTGCAAAAATCCCCCAATGACAAAGGTGGACTTGGATTCAACTCCAACAAGAAGAAAAGGTCCAAGATCATTAACAAGAATAAGGGCCAAGAACATCTCAAGAATTCTGCCAAGATTATTTGCTTCAAGTGCAAAATTGAAGGGCATCATGTTAGATCGTGCACATTGAAGAAGAAGGCCATTAGTGACAAGCAACAAGGAAAGAGGCCACAAGTTCAATCTCGTGCTCAACCACAAGTTGGAGAAAGGCCGCTTCCCAAGAAGACTCATGGTAATGCTCCTCATTTTGAGGAATCAAATGAGAAGAAAGTGAAGAGTAGATGTTGCTACTTATGCCGTGAGAAGGGTCACCTTGCTTTTTCATGCACTAGTGGTAACTTATCCAACCCAATTATTATTGATGATGTCTATTCTCTTGGGAAGGATAAGGTTGGCAATGTGTTTGCCAAGTTTCTTGGGACTCAAAGTGGTGTCAAGAAAAGAACCATTTGGGTAGCCAAGCCTATTGTGACTAACCTCTTAGGACCCAACTTGGTTGGGGACCAACTAGCTCAAACTTGATCAATAGGTGTTTTGGAGGGCATTGGAGACTTGGCTACATTATGAAGAATTAAGGGGTCTTCATCATTCATATTGTCTCAAGCCAAGTCATTCGGATAATCAAGTTTCTATCTTATATCCAATGTTCCTCCTTGCGGTAACTCGTTCTTAAATTGTTTACATTGAAAGTTACTTGCCCCCTTGCATGTTTTGGTTTTGTTCCTTGCATGTGTTTGTATATGTTGTGCGTCCAATTTGCGTATCTTGAGAAATCAAGTATGTGTATATTGGTGTAATACCCCAGATGTAACACTTTCCAATTATGGCAATATATGAAACTTTGACTTCATCAATTCCATTCTGGGCTCTTCTTTCATTTCGGGTTTCTTTGTTTAGTCATGTGCGTGTGTGCATTTCATCCATGTCATGTTATCATGTGCATTGCATTGCATTCGTGTTGTCACTTGCACCCGGTCCCACTCGCCTCTTCCCGTTGTCCCATTCGAGTTCCGACACTCACACACGTGCCCGTGGCACCCCGAGTCCTTCTTTCGTGTGTGGCCGCGTAACGTTTCCGGAGTGAGGTGAGACTTGTCGTGCGTTGTTGTTTTGGTACGTGTAGGCCGCTTGTCAAGTTTCGTCGCGTTTGGAGTTCGTTTGGTACTCCAACGGTTAACCTAGTGGGCTAAAAGTACCCCTTCCTTTTGGCCCAAGACCCCCTCCACACCAGCCCACTAACCCAGCACAACAACTCCCATCATCTCGGTCGTCGGATCGTGATCGTGTGGGCGAAAACCGCACCCCATTTGGAGTCTCCTAGCTCCCTATGCCTATAAAAACGTCCACACCCCTCCATTTTCGGGCGAAACCCTAGTCCATATTTTTTTTCTTTTTTCCCGTGCCCCGCAGATCCACCGCGCGCCGAACGTGTCCGCCGGTGCTGGACGTGTCCGTCGCCGCGCTCGGACGAACCGGAAGCCGCCAAGTGGCGCTTCGCCACCGAGCCGCCGCACGGGCCCGCGGGGCCCGCCTCCGGCCCTCCGCCGCCCCGCGCCTTCGTCCCTCTTCCCGCCGGCCTCACCGCCGCCAGGCGCCGCCGCGCACCTCGCTGGCCGCGCGCCTCGCCGTCGCTGCCGCGGGGCTCGCCGTCGACCCGCCGGCCGCCCTCCAGCCGTCGGCGCTCCTCCGTCCCGCCGGCGCGCTCCGGCCGCGGCCCCGGGCCGCGTCCTCCGCCGCCTCGCCGCACCTCGGCCCCGCCGGCCGCCGTCTCCGGCGGTGCTCCGGTGAGCCGCCGCCGCCATCCCGGATCCTGTCACTGGGACCAGATCCACCCATCCGCGAACCAAACACGCATCCCGCAGCCGGATCCCTCCGTCCCGGAATCCCTCCGTCCCGTTGACTTTTCAGAGGGTATAATTTCTTCTAAGTCCCAGATCTGCTATATTTTGTGGCCTCCTTTGTATGGATGTAACTTCTAGCTCGTAGATCCGTTTTGTGCATACGATATATCAAAATGATCGTGGTGATGTGCTATACATTTTGTTCCATTGTGGCATGCTTGTTTGAGATCATCTAGATGTCCTAATCTTCGTGACAAGAGTGCTACTTGTTATAAACTGTTGTTACTTGTTATTTTGTTGCTATGTTTGCTTGATGCCCCACCCAAATCCATGCTTGTTTTGGAGTGGCCAATGATCATTCCTTGTTGTCCATGTTTTTTCTATCCATTCATGCCCTCACTTGCACATATGGCCTGCTGTAGCTTACTTATTTCTTGCACTCAAGTTGCTATAAATTATAACTATCAGGTTTTTATCAGCATGATCAATTTTGGTGTGGCTTGTTGCTATTGATCCATGCCTCCTATGGAGTTGCTCCAATGGAGTTGTTTGCTGTAGAACATGTCTACTTCATGTCCATGCTTCTTTTCATCATGTTTGAGTGATGTAGCATACTTATCTCTTGCTCCAAAGTTGCTATGTGGCTGTTAACTTCAGCTTTGCCTTGTATCTTGTTTCATGTGTATGTGTTGAACCGTTGCTCCATTTTGAGCGTGCCCTATATGAAACTCGTATGATTTTCCATGTAGAATCATAATATCATGTTGTTTACATGTTTGGAGTGTGTTTGCTTGGTGTTTGGATGCATCTTGCACCGTTGCCATGTTTGTCTTGTTTTGCTCATATCGTCTAGACCGTAGCTCCGAATTAAACAAACTTTATATGAAACTTGACTAGAATTTCGTGTAGATCATCATGGTGCATGTTAACTTGATGTTTAACAACTTTAACTTAAGGGTTGTTCAGATCTGGACCAATTTCAAATTGTGCATATGAGGACTTACCGGATATGCTATATGTTGATTCCGGCCTCATCTAAACTTGTTGTTTTGTGTTCTTGTGTGCTTCATCCCTTGCCATGAAATGCATCATATAGACTTGTCTTGCATCATGTTGATTGTGCATTGCATCATGTTTGATGTTGTGCCATGTTGTGTTCTCGTGTTGTGTAGAGCCGGGAGCCGAGACCGAGAACGAGGTTCCTACCGAGGTTGAGTACGAGGAGCCGTCTTACGATCCCATCGACGACTCGACAAGCAAGATGACCTGACCCAGATATCATTACTATCTTTGCCTATTGCTAGATGTCTCACTCTTTAGCTTATTGCCTCGATGCCCATGTTTGTTTGTCAGCCTCCTATTGTAGCCATGAATCTCTCTAACCACCCAACCTAGCAAACCTTTGATTGGCTACGTAAGCTTCGCTCAGCCCCTCTTATAGCATTGTTAGTTGCAGGTGAAGATTTGAAGATTCTTGCTTCATGTTGAAGTATTTGTTGGGATATCACACTATATAATATGTTAAACTAATTCATCTATATATTGGTAATGGGTGGAAGTCTAAGCCTCTTGCTTGGTGTTTTGTTCCACTCATGCCGCCCTAGGAACCGTTTAAACCGGTGTTATGTTCCTTGATTATGCGTTCCTAACACGGTTGGGGTTGTGGGACCCCCTCGATAACCCGCTTAGCGCTAAAGCTTTTCCAGCAAGGCCCGACATTGGTACTCCATTTGCCTAATAACTAAAACTTGCATAGGGACTAGCTATCCCGTGATCTTAATTAACAACCCCGGGCCAATGCTCCACATGAGTGTTGGTCCAACCTAGAGCAGCTTGCGGCACCGCCCCTTGGCAACTTGGGGTATCTGGATGCTGTAACCATAGCTCATCCGGTCGTGGCCTGAGACTAGATATGCGCGGCTACTGTCAGGGTGTCGGCACGCTGGGAGGTCTTGCTGGATTAGTTTTACATTAGTCGGAATATCTTAAGCACGGGATTCCGAGAATACTCGGGTCTTCCCACCTTGAAGTTGCGACTCTGTAGATCGTGAGCTTGTGATGGGCTAAGTTGGGACATCCCTGTAGGGTTTGATATTTCGAAAGTTGAGCCCGCGGTTATGTGGCAGATGGGAATTTGTTAATATCTGGTTGTAGAAAACTTGACACCATGTTCAGAATACACTACCAGTGTGAGTAACCATGACGGTCATTTTTCGAAAGGGGTTCAGGAAGTGAACAAGGTGGGGTTATGATTGACGTGCTTAGTTAGGATCACTTCGTGATCACTTTGACGCTCGTGGCACTTCTCTTCTCGCTCTAAACACGTAAGCTAGTGCTAGTGCAGCTGCAACCTTTGTTCTTCAGCCTTGTTCCACACCCAAGGCTTAGATAGTTTTGCTACCCGGGAACGGGATTGCTGAGTCCCCCGCGGCTCACAGATTCTACGCCACACCAGATGCAGGTACTATGGTGAACTACACAGGTGACGGCACAGAGCTGTACTGGGAGTTCGACGAAGAACGTGGGCGATACTACGTGTCTTACCCAGAGGATCAGTAGTGGCTTCTATTAGGGGCGATCGGACCTTGTGGCTTTATTTATTTGGTATCTTTCATTTGGATCTTCGTCCGTAGTCGGACTGTGATGTTATTTGGATGATGATTGCTTATGTAATGAGTTGTGTGACGTGGCGAGTGTAAGCCAACTACTCTTTTGCAATTTCATCCCTCTTTTACATGAGTCGTGCAAAGATACCATACTTGAGATCATTCTAGTATGAGCTTATACCTTTAAGTCGTGCCTCGACACGTAGGAGGTATAATCTCATACTGGGCATTACAAGTTGGTATCAGAGCCTTCTCCGACCTAGAAGCCCCCACTGATTGATCGAATCGTTGACGGTTGAGTCTAGGCACACACTTGAAAATGTTTTGAGTCCTATATATATATCGGAGAGTAGGATTTCTTTTTGCTCCTCATCCCTTTATCACTCTGGTGAGGACTCCTGATGATTACTTATCTCTTCTACTCTCAAAAATTCACTAATTTTTTTAGGATCACGCGAGTATTGTTTGAATTGTTCTGATGTCTTTGTGACGAGAACATTGTTCTCGATGCCTCCTGTCATTTAGGGGTTGTGGCAGTGTCCTGGGGAGTTGAGCTCCGAGGTGTTGTCGTCACAAATATATCCCAGCAATTCTGGAATACTTAAGACGGCCGACATCGAAAACTCTTCTATGCGGTTAGTGGCAAGATAACCCCGACATCACCCAGTACTGGTTAGGTAGTTCGGGAGTATTGCCATAGCTTGTATAGCAGATGCATTTCGAAGGTCCGAGGTAGATGGTTTCCGGAAATAACTGGTTATGTGTTGATGGATGGATACAGCTGGATGTAGGATTAGAGTTGAGTGCGCGATGCTTCCCCTGTATCCCCAACACCTGATTGCATAACTCGAAACTTTCGGAAACTAATAGGGGGGGTTCATCTAGTAGTTCGTAGGCATTCTTCCAACGAATGCATGATATGGAGTTCGGGGTTCTACATTGAGTGAAGTAGTTTTATGGGCGTTGTTTCGATCGAGAGTTGCATCTTAAAGGGTCCTTGGCTATGCTGATCCGGGGATTGCAAAACCCTTTTGTAACACGTTCCATAAGATTTAAGCACAAATATGTCGAACGAAGCTTCTATCTTGTATTTGTTCTATCTACTCCTTGTTGTTTTTTATTTACCTTTTGTTCTCCCAAGTGGCTTCTCGAGAAGATTGTTGTACCATTAAACTGTGGATTACATTCGTTCATTTTTGTTCGAATGTTCTTGTGAAGACTTATGTTGCAATTTCTAGCCGTTGATTCACCTTATATATTTTCAATTAATGGCTAATAGTTGTCATCTCATTCAGGATGGCTCCTAAAAGGGTTCCCAACGCTAACCCAGAGGGTGAAGAAGTTCCTGATCGTCATCCTTCCCCTCCTCCTCCGTCTGAGGCCTGGAGAGCAATTATGCAAGCGACGAACCAGAACACCCAGATGCTTATGCAAATGATGCAGAACATTCAAGCAAATCAAGCAAATCAAGGTGGTCATGGGAACCAAGGCCAAGGCAATTTGTTCAACCAACCTCACTTTGCTACACTCAACCAGTTCCTGGCAAACCAACCGAAGGCATTTAGTTACTGTGTGGATCCGCTAGATGCTGAAGACTGGATAACAGACATCAAGAAACACTTTGAATGCAGTAACGTGAGACCTGAGGATTATGTCAAGTTTGCCGCCTTCCAACTCAAGGACCAAGCCGCTGATTGGTGGCAGCAGTACAAAGATTCCAGAGAAGGACGTGAAATCTCGTGGACTGACTTCTGCAAGGATTTAAGCTCTCACCACATTCCAACTAGTGTCATTGAAGGAATGCGTGAGCAATTCCGCAACCTGAAGCAAGGCACCATGTCCGTTTATCAATACAATGTCAAGTTCCAGAACCTTGCCCGCTATGCCAAGCAAGACATCCTAGATTCCAAGAGCAAGATTTATCAGTTCCGTGGCGGTATGAAGAATGAACTCCAGCTAGCTCTCACCTTGTTTGAGCCGGATGAATTTGATAAATTCTATAACATGGCACTTAAGCAAGAGGCAGCCCAGCTCAAGATGGAAGCTTCCAAAAAGAGAATCAGAGATGATGTCAACTCCTCCTCTTCTTCCCAAGTGGTTGCAAAGCAGCAGAAGTTTTGGCTTCCACCTCCTCCAGTGATCCGACCTTCCAACAACAACAAGCACTCTGGTGACCGTGGCTTCTCACACCCACCCAACCCAAGCAATCAGTCCAAGACTCACTTTCAAGCTTCGAAGTCAAGTGCTCCTTATCACCGTCCTCTCTCAGAATTGACTTGCAACAAGTGTGGCCAAAAGGGTCACTATGCTAACAAGTGTACTCAAAGGCGCCTTCCGCCTCCTCCACCTGTCAGTACTGCTATTATCAAGCACAACCCCAAGGCAGCAAGAGTGAATCTGATGAATGCAGCTCAAGCGGAGAATTCTTCTGATGTGATATTGGGTAACCTCTCAGTTAAATCTGCTCCTGCAAAAGTTTTATTTGATTCAGGTGCATCGCATTGCTTCATCTCAAAACCTTTCTTTTCCAAGCATGAGTTGCCTACAGAAATTTTGCAAGATCCTTTTCGTGTGGTTTCTCCGGGTATGAGGATGAGCTCTCATATTGTAGCTCCTAACGTTTCTATCAAGATGGGCAATTATAAATTTCTAGCTTTTCCTATTGCTCTCGGCAACTCCGACATTGATCTTATTATTGGGATGGATTGGCTCTCCAAGCATGATGCAAACATTTATTGTGCAAATAAGGAAGTCAAGCTTACTCATCCAGACGAAGATGTGATTATCTTCGCAGCTCGAGATAACACAATCAGGCTATTCTCTCTCAATGACAAGGGCGAGATTAATGCCATCTCTCAAATTCTGGTGGTTAATGAATATGAAGATGTTTTCCCTGAAGAGATTCCAGGCATGCCTCCGCATCATCAAGTTGAATTCGTCATTGAACTCGAGCCCGGTACCAAGCAAGCATGTCGGCGTCCGTACAAGCTTTCCCCTGAAGAGTTGAAGGAGCTAAAGAGACAACTCGATGAGCAAGAGCGCATGGGTCTAATCAGGCCTAGCACTTCTCCTTGGGGCTGTGGTGTTCTATTTGTCAAGAAGAAGGATGGCACGGAGCGCCTTTGCGTTGATTACCGGCCATTGAACAAGAAGACAATAAAGAACAAGTATCCGCTTCCCAACATCAATGAATTGTTCGAGCAGCTCAAAGGAGCAAAAGTGTTCTCAAAGCTCGATCTCCAGATGGGTTATCACCAGATCCGTATCCGTGAAGAAGATATTCACAAGACCGCATTCAGAACGAGCTACGGCTCCTATGAATACACGGTCATGTCTTTTGGCCTCGCAAATGCTCCACCCACCTTCTCGAGGATGATGCACTACATATTCAACCCCTACACCAATGAATTTGTTCTTGTCTATCTGGATGACATCTTGGTATTCTCCAAGAATGAACAAGACCATGCCAAGCACCTCCGTTTGGTCCTGGACAGACCCCGTGAACACAAGTTCTATGCAAAGTTCTCTAAATGCGAATTCTGGCTCGATAAGGTCTTATATCTTGGCCATATCATCTCTGCTGAGGGTATTTCTGTCAACCCCGAGAAAGTTGAAGCGATTGTCAACTGGGAACCCCCTCAGAACGTCAAGCAACTCCGAAGCTTCCTTGGTCTCGCTAGCTATTGCAGAAGGTTCGTTGAGAACTTCTCCAAGATTGCCAAGCCTCTCTCAAACTTGCTGCAGAAGAATGTCAAGTACAACTGGACTCCGGATTGTGATGTGGCATTCAAAACACTCAAAGAAAAACTCATTTCTGCTCTGGTTCTTACTCCTCCGAATGAGTCCAAGCCCTACGAAGCATTCTGTGATGCTTCTCTATAAGGACTTGGTGGTGTTCTCATGCAAGACAAGAAGATTGTGGCGTACACTTCTCGTCAGTTGAAACCAAATGAGAAGAACTACCCCACACATGATCTCGAGCTAGCAGCAGTGGTACACGCCTTGATCACGTGGAGACACCTTCTGTTGGGCACAAAAGTGGACATCTTCACTGATCACAAGAGCTTGAAGTACATCTTCACACAGCCAAACCTGAACCTTCGCCAGACTCGTTGGGTTGAGATGATCCAAGAGTATGATCCAAGCATCGAATACACACCTGGCAAGGCCAATGTCATTGCAGACGCCTTGAGCAGAAAGGCATATTGCAATAGTCTCCTTCTCAAGCCGTTCCAGCCTGAGCTTTGTGAATCATTCAGGAAGCTCAACCTCCAAGTTGTTTCGCAAGGCTTTCTTGCAAATCTTCAAGTTGCTCCTACCTTAGAAGATCAGATCCGTGAGGCCCAACTCAGTGATGCTATGGTGCAGAAAGTGAAACATGGTATTGCTAAGGGTACTCCCAAATACAAGTGCTATCGTGTTGATGAGAAAGACACCTTGTTCTATGAGGACAGACTTGTGGTTCCCAAGGGTGATCTCAGGAAGCTCATAATGAACGAAGCACATGACTCCTCCTCTCGATTCATCCCGGAAGTTCCAAGATGTACCAAGACCTCAAGCAATTTTACTGGTGGACTCGCATGAAAAAGGAGATTGCCCAATTCGTGAATGAATGTGATGTCTCCAGAAGAGTGAAGGCAAAGCATCAACGTCCAGCTGGTCTCCTCCAACCTCTTCCTATTCCCGAGTGGAAATTCGACCACATTGAAATGGATTTCGTCACTGGGTTTCCTAAGTCCAAGAAGGGGAATGATGCTATCTTTGTTGTGATTGACAAGCTAACCAAAGTAGTTCACTTCCTTCCCATCAAAGAATCCATCAATGCAGCTCAGTTGGCAGAGTTGTACACTTCCAGAATTGTGTCGTTACATGGCATTCCTCAAGTTATCTCCTCAGACCGTGGAAGTTTGTTCACATCCAAGTTCTGGGACTCCTTTCAGTCAGCCATGGGCACTAAGATTCATTTCAGCACTGCGTTTCACCCTCAGACTAGTGGTCAAGTCGAAAGAGTGAACCAGATCCTCGAAGACATGCTCAGAGCTTGTGTCATCTCTTTTGGCAAGAAGTGGGAAGATTGTCTTCCGTTTGCCGAGTTCTCTTACAACAACAGTTTCCAAGCAAGTCCCGGCAAAGCTCCTTTTGAAATCCTCTATGGCAGAAAGTGTCGTACTCCTCTCAACTGGTCCGAGACTGGTGAATGTCAACTTCTTGGCAATGACTTGATCTCAGAAGCCGAAGAAATGTGCAAAGTCATACGTGAGAATCTCAAGGCCGCTCAGTGATACGTCCAAAATGCATCACTATTTTATATCGTAATTTATCCTTATTCATTGATATATTTCACGTTACGATGATGTTCTTATGTTGTTTTGGCCTATTTTACACAGTTTGCAACTTTCCGATGTCGAAGCAGCAGACGCAGGATTCAGCAGTAAAAAGTGGACGCTGAGTTGCCGAAGAAGAATACCTCCAAATTACCTGAAAATCAACGGGAGATATTTTCCAGACGGATCACGAAGGCACGCGAAAGGGCAACCAGAGGGGGGCCACAGGGTGTCCAGGCGCCCTGGGGGCGCGCCCCCCCTGGCCGCGCCGGGGGGCGCCTGGAGCCCCTGGCCCACCTCCGGCTGCCCCCTTTTGCCTATATACTCTCCGTTATCCGAAAACCCTAGAAACGAGAGTTTTTACGGAGTTCCGCCGCCGCTCCGTGATGGGCCTCTAACCCCTCGTTGGTTACCCTAAGTGGAAGGTGAAAGATGCAGTGTTGTGGAAGTGTTTTCACTTAGCAAAGATGCCAAGGATCGAATCCCCAGAGACTCCTAGGTTCAACAAGTAGGTGTCAACTACTAACGGCGCAGATTAGCAATCAACGTGGACCTGCACACAGATACAAATAACTTTGCTCCCAACGAGTACAGAGAGGTTGTCAATCCCTCCGGCCTTGTAGTTCACAAATGATTAAAAGCAAATGATAGTAGTGATAGATAGTGTTTGCAATAGTAAATAATAGCGAAAAGTAAATAGCAGATGTGATCAATGATGGTAATATGGACCGGAGTCACATGATGTTCACTAGCGATGTCTCTCTCCCAAAAGACGATAAAACAGCTATGTGAGGTAAACGAATTACAGCTGGGCAATTGACAGGACCACGAACGCAAACCAATGCTGACTACATTGCAAGAAAGGTTGAGGTTCAAAGCATGGGCGGTACGCCAAAGTAAGTAGACCGAAATCCATCAATATCTACTACTAATAATCCACCTTGAGATATCTATCCAGAACATCTCGCTGGTATTAAATTGCGAGCCCCACCCATAGTGTAAACTCAAAGCAACAGACAACTGTATTAAAAGAACTTTGCGTAAAGTAAACAATCCTTGCACCCGCGGGTACAAGCACCGTTGTTTTCCCCCTTGTGGCAACATCACATCCCCTAGACTCATGTTTCTGTCACTCAAGCTAGTCATCGAGGGGCATGAACCCACAATCGAGCATAACGTTCCCTCTTGGAGTCACTACGTATTACTTGGCCAAAGCAATAAATAACAACGGATAACATGCAAGAATTACTTATGAACATAAATATAAAAGAGGTAGATCAAATATATTACTCAATCACAATCTGAACATAATCTCATAATCCATCGGATCCCAGCAAACTCATCATAGCAACAGCATAAGGATTACATATGTGCCTCGATCATGTAGGGCAACTCACGAGGACTAATTAGTGAAGCACAAGAACGGGCGGAGAACATCACATAGCTACTGGTCATGGACTCATGGTCCAAGGGAGACTACTCACAACTCATCCGGGAGGCGTCCATGGTGGTGGGGAAGCTCCCGGTGGTGATCCTCCCCTCCGACAGGGTGCCGGGAAGAGTTCTCCTAGTGCTCCCGATCTTGGAAGCGGCGGCGGGGGCGGAACAGAGATGAGATCGCGAAAAAGAGTTCCCGTCCCGAGGGTTTCGAGGGACGCTCTGAATATATGCCAAAGGGGGGCACCGGACGGGCTTCGGGGGGCCCAGGCGCCCCCCCGACGCGGCCCAGGGGGGGGCGCACAGGGCGCCTGGAGCCCTGGTGCCCCCCCCCCCCGGCTGTACTTCGGGCGCAAGGTCGGTTCCGGAACGCTGATTTTTTATATAATTTTTCTGGATTTTTCCTGGCAGTTCTCGTAACGTGAAAACCTGAAATACAAAATCAGCCGAAAACAGAAACTGGCACCGGGGTGCACTGGATTAGTAGGTTTAGTCCAAATATGATCAAAAGTGTATGGAAGTGTATGAATATCATAGCAATATCACCCAAAAGTGGCATGGAGCAAGCAGAAATTATACATACGTTTTGGACGTATCAACATTCCCAAGCTTAATTCATGCTCGTCCTCGAGTAGGTAAATGATAACAAGAATAATTTCTGTGGTGACATGCTATTAACCATATAGGACTTTTTTATAGTCATATGACAAAAGCTTACTGAGACAATGATTCTATAGTAATTAAGTTGCCTCATGAGAAAATCACAAATGACTGAAAGTTTTACAATATGAAACTGAAACATCAAAAAGATTTGCAATGAACATGGTGTGCAAATATGATAAAGTGATATCTAGCTTGCCCCCTTTAGTGATGCAAAACATAAATGCAGGGGCACCTTCATGGTTTAAGTGATGACTAGATACAATGATTTCAAAATAAACAATATCACAATCATGCAAAAGACAATGCTACTTTGGGACAATGCACATTACACTCAGAATGACAATCATGCTCTCAGTAGTTGGTGCTTTTAAAAGAAGATGGAGACTCAACATAAAAGTAAAAGAATGGTTATGTGCTAGAGCTTTTTATTTTAAAAACATAGAAGCAATTTTGTCAACGGCAGTAGTACTTCATATGTGTCATGCATAAGACATCCTATAAGTTGCAAGCCTCATGCATCGAATACCAATAGTGCTCGCACCTTGTCCTAATTAGCTCGGATTTCCATGGGTTATCATTGCATTACATATGTTTCAACCAGGTGTCACAAAGGGGTACCTCTATGCCACCTATACAAAGGTCCAAGGAGATAAATCGCATTTGATTTCTCGTTTTTGATAGATCTCAACTTGAGGACATCCATACCGGGACAACATAGAAAATAGATGATGGACTCCTCTTTAATGCATAAGCATATTCTCATAAGAGATTGAGGATTAAGGTCCAAGCTAAAACTTCCACCAGGATACATGGCTTTGGTTGGCGGCCCAATGTTCTTCTCTAACAATATGCATACTCATTCAACCCACGGCAAATCACCCTTACTTCAGACAAGACGAGCATGCATAGCAACTCACATGATATTCAACAAAAGTGTGACAGTTGATAGCATCCCCAGAAACATGGTTACCGCTCAGCAAGCAACTTATAAGAAATAAGATACATAGGCAACATATTCTTTACCACAATAGTTTTTAAGCTACTTTCCCATGAGCTATGTATTGCAAAGATTGAAGGTTTTAAAGGTAGCACATGTAAATTACTTGGAGTGGCGGCGAAATACCACGTATAGGTAGATATGGTGGACTCATATGGCATAACTGGTTTAAAAGGATGTGGATGCACAAGCAGTCATTCCGCTTAGTACAGGTGGAGGTTAGCAAAAGATTGGGAGCGACCAACTAAGAGAGCAATGACGGTCAT
Source organism: Secale cereale (assembly GCA_902687465.1). Classification (NCBI taxonomy): domain Eukaryota; kingdom Viridiplantae; phylum Streptophyta; class Magnoliopsida; order Poales; family Poaceae; genus Secale; species Secale cereale. The sequence continues at coordinate 52,513,334 of LR738715.1, forward strand.
AATCATGCAGAGCGACAAAGCAACATTGAATCAGGCATGGTAGTTATATCGCTACTCAGAAATAAAAGATCATCAAGGCTTGACGGACTTTCTTTACAGTCTTAAATATGCGTGAGCATACGCCAAGTCAATCAAAATAAATTCTCGAAGGAAGATATTACTAAACCATACCACATCATAGGCAAACAAATCATGTTGGTACTCCAATAACACATTGGGAATCCCCCAGCTATTTGAGACTAACCATAAGAAACCTGAACTACTAAGCGCCATTATGCACGTAGCATCTTTATCATAGACATATTAACCAGTGCAACGGAAGCAAACTCTCTTAATAAGGTGAGCATGATAATTAAAGAGAGTTCAAGCAACCAACTAAACAAAAGCTCTTTGAAAAGATAAGCATGAATACTAAGAGCAGAGCATGATAGTAGCTATTAAAAGACAAAGAACACACACATCAAAGATAGACATGAAAATTCTATGTTATGTTCTAGGTAGAAGTGGAGCGTGTTTCTCTCCCACATAAAGGAATGCTGAGTTCCGACTCGTTATGAAAAACTAAAAAGAAAACTAAAAGCAAGACTCTCCAAGCATAGCACATAACACATGAAGTGATAAAAATATAGCGGAACGAAAGACGAACTGATAATGTTGATGGAGAAGGGGATGCACGGGGGCATCCCCAAGCTTAGACGCTTGAGTCTCCTTGAATATTTCTTGGGGGTGCACGGGGGCATCCCCAAGCTTGAGCGCTTGACACTCCTGAATCTTTTTATCATCTTCCCTCGCACACTTGAAAACTCCCTTCATACATAACTCATCATAATCTGATTAGCGAGGTTAGTACCATTAATAAAATAATTGTTCCTTGCTGGAAATAAAGATATTCTTGAAGTTCTACTGTTTCTCAAGATTGCCGAAAGGTTTTTGCAAAGAAAAAGCAAGCTCTTGGTTTGCTAACTGAAGGAAAGGCAAAACAGGACATAATCTTTGAAAAACAGAACAGCAGGTAGTAAATGATTTGTTCGGGATACTTCTGCAACTCAAATCAAAAAACTCAGAACATACGCACGAAAGACAATTATATAGAGAACGCTGTCGAAAAAATTCAGACCAAAAAGATGATCTGGTGATTTTATACGAATTTTTCTATCCAAGGACAGAATCTGTTTCCTGGACAGCACCTCACAACTTTTGAACTTTCTAGCAATCAGAGGCTATACTTGGCACACATAAGAAAAGCAAAGATACAATGATGATGCTACTGTAGTAAACAACATCAAGACACAACAAAAGCAAAATTTTTATTCATGTGGGCTGCCTCCCAAAAGCGCTTTCTTTTATGCCTTTAAGCTAGGCATAATGCATATATCAAGTTGTATCAATTGAACCATCATCAAGATCATCAAAAAGCTCTTCAATAATACAACTAGTCTTAAGAGGACTCTCAAATAAAGGCCTCATAGAGATACTCCTAGGTAGAAGACCAAAAGGATAAAAGTCAAGGGAAGATTCATTTATAAATTTATCAAAGACAGGTGTTTCTTCCAAGGTCTTTACAGTTTCAACCCCTTTGGCAATAGATGGATTACTTTTAGAACGGGGAGCCTTTGGAACGTGAACGAACTTAGGCTCCCTCTTTGCCGGAGTTTCTACCTTTTTGGTTTTGATCGAGGAGAAGGTAGTTCCTAGGGTATCAAATATTTCCTCCATCTTATCTATCCTAGAAGAGTCCAAGTCATGGAATTTGACGGACTCCAAAATTTTAAAAATCTTATGCAGGGAGCTATCAAGTCTATTCAAATTCCCTTGGATCTTACGATCCAACTCATTTATTTTATTAATGCTTGGCATCTCTAGCTCTATTTTTCAAGTTTTTTCATAATGTGAGCTAGGGTGATGTCCTCTCGAATGCTAACAACAGGGAGATTCCCAACAAGATTTTCAATAATACTAAGAGACTCCCAAACTGGGGCCTCTAGGAAATTCCCATTGATAGCAGTATCTAGAATAAACCTATTCCAAGAAGTAATTCCAACATAAAAATTTCTAAGCAAGATAGTAGTAGGTTGCTTCTTGGTGGCTCTTTTTTGTGAATCATTAATTCTATACCAAGCATCTTTCAAACTTTCCCCACCTCTTTGTTTAAAGGTGAGAACTTCTGCCTCGTCAAAGACAAAAGGACCCGACATAATGACAACTAAAGAAAGAGATAACTATTTTTGTGATTTTCGATAAAAGGTACTAAAGCAAAAATGAAAGGTAAACTAACAAGACTAAAAAGCAAAGGTAAAAGATAGCATGCAACTCCCCTATCCTGAAGAGTCGAGTCCCCGGCAACGGCGCCAGAAAATACTCCTTGATGGGCCTCTAACCCCTCGTTGGTTACCCCAAGTGGAAGGTGAAAGATGCAGTGTTGTGGAAGTGTTTTCCCTTAGCAAAGATGCCAAGGATCGAATCCCCAGAGACTCCTAGGTTCAACAAGTAGGTGTCAACTTCTAACGGCGCAGATTAGCAATCAATGTGGACCTGCACACAGATACAAATAACTTTGCTCCCAACGAGTACAGAGAGGTTGTCAATCCCTCCGGCCTTGTAGTTCACAAAGGATTAAAAGCAAATGATAGTAGTGATAGATAGTGTTTGCAATAGTAAATAATAGCGAAAAGTAAATAGCGGATGTGATCAATGATGGTAATATGGACCGGAGTCACATGATGTTCACTAGCGATGTCTCTCTCCCAAAAGACGATAAAACAGCTATGTGAGGTAAACGAATTACAGCTGGGCAATTGACAGGACCACGAACGCAAACCAATGCTGACTACATTGCAAGAAAGGTTGAGGTTCAAAGCATGGGCGGTACGCCAAAGTAAGTAGACCGAAATCCATCAATATCTACAACTAATCATCCACCTTGAGATATCTATCCAGAACATCTCGCTGGTATTAAGTTGCGAGCCCCACCCATAGTGTAAACTCAAAGCAACAGACAACTGCATTAAAAGAACTTTGCGTAAAGTAAACAATCCTTGCACCCGCGGGCACAAGCACCGTTGTTTTCCCCCTTGTGGCAACATCACATCCCCTAGACTCATGTTTCTGTCACTCAAGCTAGTCATCGAGGGGCATGAACCCACAATCGAGCATAACGTTCCCTCTTGGAGTCACTACGTATTACTTGGCCAAAGCAATAAATAACAACAGATAACATGCAAGAATTACTTATGAACATAAATATAAAAGAGGTAGATCAAATATATTACTCAATCACAATCTGAACATAATCTCATAATCCATCGGATCCCAGCAAACTCATCATAGCAACAGCATAAGGATTACATATGTGCCTCGATCATGTAGGGCAGCTCACGAGGACTAATTAGTGAAGCACAAGAACGGGAGGAGAACATCACATAGCTACTGGTCATGGACTCATGGTCCAAGGGAGACTACTCACAACTCATCCGGGAGGCGTCCATGGTGGTGGAGAAGCTCCCGGTGGTGATCCTCCCCTCCGGCAGGGTGCCGGGAAGAGTTCTCCTGGTGCTCCCGATCTTGGAAGCGGCGGCGGTGGCGGAACAGAGATGAGATCGCTAAAAAGAGTTCCCGCCCCGAGGGTTTCGAGGGACGCTCTGAATATATGCCAAAGGGGGGCACCGGACGGGCTTTGGGGGGGCCC
>LR738715.1:52517098-52571709 GCA_902687465.1 Secale cereale
CCGACGCGGCCCAGGGGGGCGCGCCCACGGGGCGCCTGGAGCCCTGGTGGGCCCCCCCCCCGGCTGTACTTCGGGCGCAAGGTCGGTTCCGGAACGCTGATTTTTTATATAATTTTTCTGGATTTTTCCTGGCAGTTCTCGTAACGTGAAAACCTGAAATACAAAATCAGTCAAAAACAGAAACTGGCATCGGGGTGCACTGGATTAGTAGGTTAGTCCAAATATGATCAAAAGTGTATGGAAGTGTATGAATATCATAGCAATATCACCCAAAAGTGGCATGGAGCAAGCAGAAATTATAGATACATTTTGGACGTATCACTCCGTGGCGGAAACCTACAGAGAAGAAAAAGCCATCTCCGGCGGGCAGATTTCGCCGGGGAGATCACCTCCCGGAAGGGGAGATCATCACCATCGTCATCACCATCGTCACGGGAATCATCGAGATCATCATCAACATCATCCCCAACATCAGCACCATCTCCATCTTCATCCAAATCTCATCTCACAATTGCAACTTGTGTTGTAACTCGTACTACCTATCCTCTCTACTCCATCGGTGTTGATTACTACTTTGTGGTGAATGCTATTGAGTTTTGTTGGAGAAATATTATTATGTCCAGATTGTTTATCACCCATTTATCTCCACTGATCATGATCTCTTTTATGTCTTGTGAGTAGTTACCTTAGTTCTTGAGGACATGGGAAAAGACTTGTTGTTAGTAGTCATATGCTGTTGAAGTAATATGTGTTGTTTGATACTTAAGTTGTGTTGTCATTCTACTAGTGGTGTTGTGTGAGTCGAACACTCAACACTTCGCCTTATTAAGGACCTAGGGGAATACATTGTGTACAAAGAATGCTTACGGTGGGTTGCCGGAGTGACAGAAACCTGAACCCCAGTTCGCACGCTTTTGCACAAGGGATCAATGGATCATCGGTCGTATTGCTATGGTTAGGCTTTTGCCTTAAATTCTATCTTGTATTTGCGGATGCTTGCAAGGTGTTTAATCATAAGAGTGCACTCATCTTAGTCTAGAGAGTGTACTAGCATAGATCCACCCACTCAACACTTATCAACACATAACATAGTATCGATACGGAATATGGCGAAAGCACATGACTACCTCTCCCGTGTGTCCTCAGGAACGCTTTAGCCTTTATAAGTTCAGTTGCTAGGCCTCTCCTTTGCTCAGAAAGGATTGGGCCACTTGTCACTCTCAGTACCTTTTATTTTGCTTGCTTTTACTTTCCTGTCGCTTATATCAAGAAAACCCCTAAAAAGTTTTCTTTCAGTGCTTGCAGTAATTTCTTGCTCAGAATCGCTTATCAATACCTTCTGCTCCTCGTTGGGTTCGACACTCTTACTTATCGAAAACGCTGCAATAGATCCCTTACGGTTGTGGGTCATCAAGTACCGTTTTCTGGCATCGTTGCCGGGGAGCGTAGCGCTATTGGTAAAGTGAAACTAGTAAGGAAGTTTTTATAATTCTGTTTTTATTTTTGCTATTGCTGCTCTTTGCCCTTATGGACAACCTTGTTATTGGATCGTTGCTTGCGGGATGACGCCCCACACCTGTGGTGGTTGCTCCTCCCCCTACTGAAATTGTGCCCTATAAAATACCAGCTGGTATTATCGATTATGTTTTGGCTAATCGTTATGCAGGAGACAGACATCCCGGTGAACACTTGCTATATCTGTCACAACTATGTTCATTATTTAAGCTTGCAGGTGTATCGAGGGAGTTTGTCATGAGGAAATTGTTTGCCGTGTCACTTATAGATAAAGCTTCAGATTGGTATAGGCTTCTTGATAACTCACACTTGCTTGACTGGCAAGAGCTTATGTCTCTCTTTTATACTAAGTTTTATCCTCTTCATGAAATTCATCGAGACAGGAACTATATCTATAACTTTAGGTCTCGTGACGGAGAAAGCATTGCTCAAGCTTGGGGGAGAGTGAAGTCCCTAATGCTCAAATGCCCTATTCATAAGCTTCCCAAGGAAATTATACTTACAAATTTTTATGCCAGGCTTTCTCGTCAGGATAAGGAGATGTTGGATGCCTCCTCTAGTGGGGTATTTCAGACGAAGAGTGTTGAAGAAAGGTGGGATCTCATTGAAAGGATCCAGAGGAATACCGAAGATTGGGAAATCGATAAAGGTATTGAACCTGCTATAAATTATGAACATGATTATATTGAGAGCTATGTGAAAACTGATTACTTCAATACTTTTTGCTCTAAGATTGGTCTTGATTCCCATCTAATGATTGATTTCTGTAAGAATTTTGCCTCTCACGTTGATTCTTTTAAAAAGAAGAGAGACCAGCATCATGAACCTTTTAAAGAGCTGCCTGTTGATATTCATGTTGCTGACCCTATTTTGCCTGCAGTTATATATGAAAAGCCTCCTTTTCCCGCAAGGATAAGGGAGCACTCTCTTGTGACAGGCGTAATAAATAAAAGTGAGAGAAGAGTTGATGAGCCTGAGGACCAGATCAAGGTCGATCCTCAAGTTGCATTGATTAAAGACCTTGTTACTAATGATGTTTTGGATTCCGATGTGAATTTTTGTGCTGTTTCCACTAACCTTGTCACAGCCAAGAATAAAGGCCCAATTTCAGGTACTCTAGTGGTATCTGTTAAAATAGGAGATCAAAATTATTATGGGCTATGCGATTTGGGATTGAGTGCAAGTGTTATCCCCTATTCACTTTATGAAGAGATCATCGGTGAGATTTCCCCTTGTGAACTTGAAGAAGTTGATGTTACCATTCATCTTGCAAACAGAACAACTATCTCTCCTATCGGAATTGTGAGGGACGTTGAAGTCCTATGTGGAAAGGTAAAATACCCTACCGACTTTCTAGTACTTGGTTCAGAGAGGGACAATTTATGTCCTATTATTTTTGGTAGACCTTTTCTTAGAACTTGTGGAGCTATAATAGATTGCAAGAAAGGTAAAGTTTCTGTTGAATTCAATCGTGAGCCATATGAATTTAATTTTTCTAAGTTCTCTAAGCAGCCTCGTGGTACTGATTTACCTAGTGATGATAAAATTATTGAAAGTATTGCCTCTATTGCTATTCCCCCTAATGATCCTTTGCAGCAATATATGGAGGTCCACGAGAATGATTTGCATATGCAGGAAAGAAATAAACTAGATGAAATATTCTTGAAGCAACTTGCTATCCTGAAGCACAACCTTCCGGTTGAACCTTTGGGAATTTTATCAAAACCAAAAGAAGACCCGGTGTTCGATCTTAAACCTCTTCCCGATACGCTCAAGTATGCTTATTTAGATGAAAAGAAAGTATATCCTGTTATTATCAACTCTAACCTTTCAGGATATGAAGAAGAGCGACTATTGGAAGTACTTCGTAAACACCGAGGCGCAATTGGCTATACCCTTGATGACCTTAAAGGGATTAGTCCATCTATTTGTCAACATACTATCAACCTTGAGCCTGATGCTAAACCAGTTGTTGATCATCAACGACGGTTGAACCCGAAGATGATGGATGTTGTAAGAACTGAAATTCTCAAGCTTCTAGCCGCAGGTATTATCTACCCTATAGCTGATAGTAAGTGGGTAAGCCCGGTACATTGTGTTCCTAAGAAAGGAGGTACAACTGTGGTTCCTAATGATAAGAATGAACTAATACCTCAGAGAATTATTATTGGATATAGAATGTGTATTGATTACAGGAAGCTGAACAAGACAACCAGGAAGGATCACTACCCGTTGCCGTTCATCGACCAAATGCTTGAAAGGTTATCCAAAAATACCCACTTTTGTTATCTCGATGGTTATTCTGGCTTCTCTCAAATTCATGTTAACACTGCTGATCAAGAGAAGACCACTTTTACTTGTCCCTTTGGTACTTATGCTTACAGGCGTATGCCTTTTGGTTTATGTAATGCCCCTGCTACTTTTCAAAGGTGTATGTCTACTATATTTCATGGTTTCTGTGGGGATATTATGGAAGTCTTCATGGACGATTTCTCGGTCTATGGAACCTCCTTTGACCATTGTCTCCACAACCTTAATAAAGTTTTGTAGAGATGCGAGGAGACAAATTTGGTACTCAACTGGGAGAAGTGCCACTTCATGGTTAACGAAGGAATTGTTCTTGGTCACAAGATTTCCGAAAGGGGAATTGAAGTGGACAAGGCCAAGATCGAAGCTATTGAGAGGATGCCCTATCCAAGGGACATCAAAGGTATTCGCAGTTTTCTTGGTCATGCTGGTTTCTATAGAAGATTTATTAAAGACTTTTCTAAGATCTCGAGGCCCCTCACTAATCTTCTCCAGAAGGACGTTCCTTTTGTATTTGATGAGGATTGTAAGGAAGCTTTTGAAGTCCTTAAGAAAGCTTTAATAACCGCTCCTATAGTACAACCACCTGACTGGAATTTACCTTTTGAGATTATGTGTGATGCTAGTGATTTTGCTGTTGGAGCTGTTTTAGGACAAAGAGTTGATAAGAAATTGAATGTTATACATTATGCTAGAAAAACCCTTGATATTGCTCAAAGGAATTATGCTACTACCGAGAAGGAATTCTTAGCTGTAGTATTTGCTTGTGATAAGTTTAGGCAGTATATTGTTGATTCCAAAGTTATTATTCATACTGATCATGCTGCCATTAAGTACCTTATGACAAAGAAGGATGCCAAGCCAAGGCTTATCAGATGGGTACTCCTTCTCCAAGAATTTGATTTGCAGATTGTTGATAGGAAAGGGGAAGACAATCCGGTGGCGGACAATCTTTCAAGGATGGAAGATATACCGCATGATCCCATCCCAGTCAACGACAGTTTTCCACACGAACAACTTGCCGTTGTAAAAGTACAATCTCCTTCCGATCCTTGGTTTGTAGATTATGCTAATTTTATTGTTGCAAAGTATTTGCCTCCAGGTTTAACATTTCAGGAAAGGAAGAAGTTCTTTCATGATTTGAGGCACTACTTTTGGGATGACCCACATCTTTTCAAAGAAGGCCCCGACGAGATCGTGAGAAGATGCATACCGAAACATGAGCAGAAGGACATTCTCAGACAGTGTCATGATAGTCCCTATGGAGGACATCATGCCGGTGAGAGGACTGCACATAAGGTTCTTCAATCAGGTTTTTATTGGCCTACTCTCTTTAAGGATGCTAGAAATTATGTTTTAGCCTGTGATAAATGTCAGAGAGTTGGTAACATTAGTAGAAGGAATGAGATGCCTATGAATTACTCACTAGTGATTGAACCTTTTGATTGCCGTGGTTTTGACTTTATGGGTCCTTTTCCTTCTTCGCACAAGTACACGCACATTTTAGTAGCTGTTGATTATGTGACCAAGTGGGTTGAAGCAATCCCCACTGAAAGTGCTGATCACAAGACATCTTTGAAAATGCTCAAGGATGTAATTTTTCCTAGGTTTGGTGTACCTAGGTATCTCATGACTGATGGAGGATCACACTTCACGCACGGAGCTTTTAGAAAAGCTTTAGCCAAATACGATGTCAATCATAGAATTGCTTCACCATATCATCCTCAAACTAGTGGGCAAGTTGATCTCACCAATAGAGAGATTAAGTTGATCTTACAGAAGACAGTAAACAGAAATAGAAAGGACTGGTCAAACAAGTTAGGAGATGCTTTGTGGGCGTATAGAACTGCTTACAAAACCCATGGACATGTCCCCCTATAAGATGGTGTATGGCAAGGCTTGCCATTTGCCATTAGAGTTAGAGCACAAAGCTTTCTGGGCTGTTAGAGAGCTTAATGCTGACCCAAAATTAGCTGGTGAGAAGCGTCTCATGAACTTGACTTCTCTAGATGAATGGAGAAGTGAAGCTTACGAGAGCGCTAAAATGTTCAAGGAAAAGGTAAAGAAGTGGCATGATAGGAAGATTCTGAAACGTGAATTTAATGTTGGTGATAAAGTTTTGTTGTTTAGATCCCGTTTCAGGTTTTGTCCAGGCAAACTACTTTCCAGGTGGTAAGGGCCATTTCATATTGAAGAAGTCTATCGGTCTGGTGCAATTAAGATTAACAATTTTGAAGGCACCAAACCTCAATTTGTGAATGGGCAAAGACTTAAACATTACATAGCAGGAGACCCTGTCAATGTTGATGTGAATATAATATACACAACAACTCACGAAGAACATGTTGCAGCCCTGTTTCAGACGCCAGCGGAAGCAGAATAAAGAAAAGGTATGTATTACGGTAAGGAAACATCGCGAACCGCCATAAAAGTTCCGTATTATGAGTTTTTGAAAAATTAGTAAAAAATATGAGCCTAAGTGGAGCCGGAGACGAGCTCCAGGGGGTCCAGGCGCCCCCTGGCGCGCCCTACCTCCTGGCCGCGCCGGGAGGCCGCCTGGACACCCGGAAGTCCGTCTCCGACCCCGCTTTAGCCTGTTACCTTCCTTTCTGTGCACAAATTTTTGCTATATATTTGCCCGGATTGTTCCGGCAACGTATCTTGCGATTTCGTGTGTTTTCTTTTCGATCTGTTTCTGCCAGGGAATCTTTTAGCTGAATCTAGGTGCCATGGCTTCTCCAAGTTCCCCCAAGGACAAGTTCGTCGTCAACGTCATCAATCCTTACCTCGCTGAGGTGAAGAAGCACCCTCAGGTTGTTCGGATGGAGGACGGTGTCCTTCATCAAGAAGATCTGAAGGGACCTATCAAGGAGGGGAGCATCCAGGCCAGGCTGGAAGAAGTGGAGCAAGAAGTCTTCAAGTACAAGAAGATGATTGAGCGTGGTGTTGAAGCTAACTTTGACATCATCAACGAGCTGAAGACCTACTTCCTGAAGGAGATGAAGGAGATGTGGAAAAGCATCACCGCGTCTGAAGAAAGAATTGAAGAGCTCCAAGGGCAAATTTATGATCTACATAACCAGAACTGTGAGTATGAACTAAGGTTTATGCGCATGGGTATGGGTGCTGCATGCAGGATTCAGGAGACAAACTTCTCATATGAGACTGGAGAACCCCTTCCATGGAAGCGTTGCGCCGAGGACTACGTGATCAACGCCAACAAGAATGAGGAGTGAAATCTCCTTGGGTAACGACATTCCCTTGGCTTGTTCCAAGCTTGGGGGAGTGCCCGGTATCTTTATCTTTATCATTTGTCTTTTAGAGTCAAGTAGAGTCATATCATGTTTAGGGAGGTTGCTATATGAAATAGGTGTGTGCATTGAGGTCTATCATTCCTTCGGTGGAGAGATTGTATCCGTGAGTGTGGAGTCGTCTATGATGGAATATTAATGATAAGTTTATTGGTTCCTTTTGCTGCACTCGGTATTCTCTTCACGCAATCGACCTTATATGATGATTCTTATGGGGAGTATTGACCTTATATCAGGTATGGCTGTGAAAACTTTATTTAATCTTGGCAAACATAGCTTTGGTCATAACAACAAGCATGATTTTCTTAAAAGTATCGACATAGCCAAAACCTTTATGTTATTATGCTTGAAGTGTTATGCTGACAAGGAAGACAACTTGATTGTTATGCTTACCTCAATGTTTATGCTTTATATTGCTTTGCGTCATAGTCATCATCAATTGTCTGTTCTCTCAAAACCTTTGCTAGCCTAACTCTGTACCAAGCGGAATTCTGCTTGTGCATCTATACCCTTAAGCCAATACCTTCCATATGAGTCCACCATACCTTCCTATTCGTGGTATTCCACTACCACCTCCTAAAGTACAGAATTTATGTGCTATCCTTAAATATTCAAAATCTTTTATTTTGTGCCTCTGCTTTAGCTCATGAGGAAGTAATAGTTAATTCATGGTCTTTTTGAGTTGGACAAGCTTCACCCCGGGATTGCATGTCTGATGTGCAAACCCATAATACGAAAAGGAACTGGCATAGAGTGCGCCCGGCTCATTAAAAAATTATACAACAAACAAACCCTCCTTCACGCTTTGTTCATGAGAAATCAGAAAACTTTGGCAGTGATAAACAAAGGAGATTAAGAGGATGTGATCGTCCTCGTGCGGGAGCCGTTCCTCGAAACTTGTCCAGCTCAAGAAGTAATTGAGTTATCTATTAGCATTCGTTGACAAATCATGCACCTCTCAAAACTTGTTTTCATTCTGTTTGATTTAAGGATAGCACATGAGTTTTCCCTACTACCCTAGAGCAGGGCCTATCTTTTAATTTTAGATTGAGTCAGTTATTCCTACTTCCTTCTATTCTTAAAGAGAGCAGACATTTGATGTTGACAAGGATTCATTCATATAAAGTTGCATTAAGATTTGTCATATCATATCCTTGTTGACATTATCATTTGATAAGTAAGTTGTTTGTCAAGCCCAGCTAAGGCAAATATCTTCCTTTGTGTTAACACTTTCACTTCTTGCCTTATAACATGTTCTTTCAAAAGCTTCAATTAATCTCATCAAAACATAAGAGGAAGAGCAAAAGTTAAATCTATTTGTTGTTCTTTGACCAAAGGACATGTTTGCCATGATTTGATGAGTTTCCTTAGCCCTACTTTCGAATATAAGTGTGGGGACCCCGACTCGTAAGTCGTGATCACCGAATGCACGTGTACAGTGATCCCAGAGATCAATGCTCACTGAACACACAGAAGCTGAATAACAAGAGTCTTACATCCATACATACCGTATTACATAAATAGGACCACAATGGTCAAGTCTTGAGTATATCATCGCAGCGGAAAATCTTCAAAGACAACTGGGACCCATGCCATCTGCCTTAACCCTACAGGCATTCTGACTGGGAAGCGTCCTAGCTCGCATGCTCGTCACCGAGAAATCTTCATTATAACCAGTTCTCTCATGTCTGGCCAATAAAATAACCAGTGGCAAGCCAATGAGTACATTGAATGTACTCGCAAGCAACCCAAGTGTGATAACAGAATAATATGCAAGGCTCTACTGCTAGGTTGGCAGTTTTGCGGAAAGCTAGTTTTTCATATGCAATTATGATCAACGTATAGCATGATTATGCATGTGTCTGTAACAAGTAACAGGAGGTCACAGACATCATATCGAGAAAGGGTTGTAATCAACTCATACTCAAGCTCATTGTGACTTCCTCACAATCACATCAACAGTATCACTGAACCATGATGACTTCATCAATATCTCTGAATCGTGTTGTTTCCCAGAAACTTATGGACATAGTCTAAGTAGCACCACCCAACTGTCCTTGACCGCGGACACGGCTATTCGAATAGTTTGACACTCTGCAGAGGTTGCACACTTTACCCACAAGATCCGGGGAACTTCCGTGTCATCCACGACCCGCGGTACCTCAAGTACCCGGGGTAAGCACCCGATCACTATCTTTCCCTAGACGACACTAATATGGAGTCCACTCGATTGGTAACAGCCCCGTGCCAAACATTTCACATTACAAGTTTGTGGAGACTCGCTCCGATATTCATCACATACCACTGACACGGGGTACCAACGGTGTGTCCGGTGCCCTGTAAAGACAGTCATGGCCGCCTATCCAAGCACGACCCCGTCCCGAGAGTGACCTCATGTCACCCCCGTCACTAGTAATGCGGGCACCATGCTAGTATCGACCTAGGTAATCAATAATGCCCTTTTCCCATATAAGGGTAGAGTGGTTGCGCATGTTTGGTTGGGACGGTAGTCACACATAAATCTAATCCGTCTCTGTAAGCAACACATTCGTCAAGCCTCGGCACACTACTTCTCACCAAGTAGTGCCCTAGCTCCTCATTAACTCCCAGGGGCATTAGTGGCACCCACTGGGTCATTTGCAAGTATGTCAGACCACACTTGTTTCACTCAATGCATAACCCCGACCCATTTTTGCGTAGCCAACTACTATAGCACACATCTATCTACTCCCACCCACATAACCCTCATAGGAAGGTAGGGTCATGTTGATGCAAGTTTCAACAGTAAAGTAACAGGGGTAGCAACCAAAGTGGTTTCCACCTCAACATGATTCCGATGCATTGAATAATAAGGTGTTATGAGACATGCATAAAAAGGTTTCTAGAACATGGTCAAAGGGCTGCTTGCCTTATTCTTTTGAGTCTTCACATCTTCTGGTCCATCTCCGAATATTCCGTTTATTACGTCAACTAACGATGGAAACAATCATAATAAGCAACACAGTCAAAGCAACAATAAAAGTGCTCTAAAAATAGGAGTTGGACTTTTCTAGGATACCTCTGGTCATATTAGAAATGACCAAGGTGGTTTCATAGGTGTTGGATCAATGGATGAGTTGTAACATTATATGATGGAACCAAAGGGTTTATGGATTTGGAAGAAGTATACAGAAATAATTCCTTGAATGATGAGCAAAGGTACCTATCACCAAGTCATGATTTTAGAAGCATCTAGGAGTTGGTTTCAATGGATTTGGAATTGAAATGAATTTCCTAGGATTTTCCAAATCTGATAAATAGGAAGAAATGGCTCAATAATTGGTGGGGTACAGAAACTATTATTAAAAATGTTCCAAAACTAAGTTTGGACATGACAAACATCTAGGAATTTGAACCACTGCATTTGGATTAAAAATGAGCTCTCTGTGATTTTCTAAAGTTAATCACAGAAAGTGGAAAATGGGCATTTGATAAATGTTTGTATAGAAAAAGTTTCTGGAATAATGTGCATGTTGCACCATGTGATAGGGCATGATTTTAGAAGCTACCAGAAATTTGAATCATGCAATTTGGAGTTCATATGAATATTCTAGGCATTTTTGAAGTTGGCAGATAAAATAAAAAGGAAAAGAACAGGGGTTCGACCTTATACAACGCTCTGGGCGAGGCCCAGCTAACTAACGCCCACTGGGCTCAGCCCAGCGGCTCAGCGGCGGAATGGAGGCGGTGACGTCGAAGGCGCATCGCAGGAAGACGCCTCCCAGCGGGGCAAGCGAATCGGCCCGAAGCCGTTTCCACTTAACCCGACGGGTGGGCCGGCTCGGTCGGCACAGCCGCTGACGGGCGGGGCCCCCTGCCAGCTGGTGGGGAGGTCGTCCCCTACCTCTCGCCTGAGGCAGAGGAACGACGGGGAGGCCCGGCCTCGCTGGCCGCCGGCGCCACACCGCCAGCTTGCGCCGGCCGGAGACGGGGGCGGCGCCGCGCGGCTCGGCCGCGCCCGGAGGAGGGGTTAGGGGAGAGGCAGCTCCTTCCTTACGCGCGCGCGGGCGAGGTTGGAGCAAGGCCCGGCCGCCACCTGTGCCGGCGATTCCGGCCACCTCCGGCGGTGTGCGGCGCACCGGAGTACCCAGGGAGGAGTGCCGCATCCATCCAGATGCCCAGGGCAGGTCGGGGGAGGCCCGAAGAGGCGAAGGGCCGAGTGGCCGTGGAAGGGGCCGCGGCGGCACTCCGTCCATGGAGGAGGTAGGAGGCCACGGGAGGGAGGTTAGGGATGTCTGGGAGGTGCACGGAGAAGAGGAGGATCCAGAAGAAGCAACGGGCGCTCGGGGGGAGGGCTTAAATAGTTGCAGCCACGGTGCACCGTGAGCACGGTCCAGGGCGCGCACGGCGAGCTCGTGGAGAGAGAGGAGGAGGGCCGGAGAGGATAGGGCCGACCGTCCTGCAGGTCATGGACGTCGAGGGCATCTCGGGGGACACGCTCCCTCTGCCCAAGGTTGTCGGAGGCAGCCGATTGGGGGCGGCTACAGTGCGGGAGCGCACTGTAGCGCGCTCCAGAGCACGTCTTTGGCCGGCATGGTTGTGTCTATGCTTTCCAGGCCGTGTCCTCTAGTGTCTAGCCGTGTCCAGTGGGTAGAGGGGGTAGTAAACAATGGCTCTGTGGTCTTGGATGCCCTGGGGAACCACTGAGATGAGGAGGGAGGTGAAGGAGGAGAAGAAGGTGGCTGTCCACAAGGGTAAAAATGGGGTTTTTACCCTCCAATAATTGAGATAAGGCAGAGGAGAGTTACTGGAGGTAGAATAGGACTAGGGGAAGCTGTGGTAAGAACTTGAGGCCATGGAGAAAAGTAAAAAGGGTTCAACCACTTGTTTTAGTAAATGAACAGAAGGTGTTTGATCAGTGTTTGGTCAAGCAAATGACATCCATTTGACATGGGACTTAACAGGATCAAATGTCACATATAATTAGGCCCCTACACCAAATTTGAGCTCATTTGGGCAAAGTGGCCAATGTAACTTTGGTGATCCCTAGAAATGAACAGAAATGGTTACACCATGTTTGAGTCAAGCAAATCATATCCCCTTGATGCACCACTTGGTGTAGCATCATCATTTGGGGATATGAACATGCCCACAAAGTTTGAGGCTCCAGATAAAAAGTTGACAATGTAAAGTTGTTCAAATTTGAATTTGAACAGAAGTGGTTTTGGGGTGATCTGATCAAGTTGCTCTATTCCAAATCTTGTGCCATTTGGTCTAGATGCCTTATTAGGTCATTATAGCATGTGCACCAAATTTGAGAGCATTTGGACAAGTTTGGCAATGTAGAGTTGCTCAAACTTCAAGTATGGACAGAATGGTTTTGAAGGGGTTTGAGGATGTTTCCTTGATCTCCAAAGCATGAGGCTTTTCAAGATCATCAAATATGTCATATATGACATGATAGAATTTCCCTGGAATTTTTGGAGAATATTTCCTGTGTAAATATTTCAAAAGCTTGAAATATCCAGAAAGGGTTTTGGAAGGATTTGTCCAATATTTTGAACATGACCATGTGTTGAAACTCTTATATATGGACAATATATGTCCTATGAGTCTCCCTGAATTTTGGCAAATATTTTTGAAATGTTTAAATAATTTTTCCTTATTAAAGACCATTTCTGGCCTTAAGAAAAAGCTTTTAAATAAAATATAAAAATAACTTTTAAAATTATACTTTTGTGGTTTCTGGGAGTCCTATATCTAATAGGATTCAAATATACTTTTTGAAAGATTTTTCACACCCTAAATAAGGTACTTGCAGTGCAAACCTCAATTCAGGGGTTTTTGGAAAACTAATTTTTTGAAAATACCATTTGGCCAAAATATTTTTATAAGAAAATTCTATACTGGTCTATACACATGGCATGATCATTGGAAAAAGGTTTTGGGTCAAGGAGATGAAGTATAAGAGTTGGAGGATTTATTTGATTTTTAGAGCACTAGCAAACAGCAGACAAAAGTCAAATCAAGCAAAGTCAAAAACACTCAAAAGTTTTTGCAAATCCACATTTTTAACATGAGAATAAGCTTAAGCAATGTGATATGAAAATCAGGGTGTGACAGACCTACCCCCCTTACAAGAATCTCGTCCCCGAGATTCCCAGACTAGGCGTGGAAAGAAAGGCGGAGTCTTGGATACGGGGTAGTCTTCACTTCTTCTTGTTGGTTCTGTTTCCGAGCGGTGCTCCTTGGAATCCTGATGTGCTTGATGGTATGGCTTCTTGCTTGATGCCTTCCTTGATGGAGGTTGCTGAGGGGTCTCTTGCATAGGTTAGGTTGGGTTAGCTGTCAAAGGCTCGGTGATCGATGTCCTTGCGGCCATCGGGCTAGCTAGGAGATAGGAAGTACTCCCAGAGTGGGGGCTCGTGGAGGATTTGGTGCACGGAGGGTATCTCAGGTGGTAGATCTAGCTGGGGAGCCATCTACCACATGACTTGCTGTGATCTCAAAGGGTCCAATGAACCTTAGTGCGAGCTTCCCCTTGACGTGGAAACACTTGGTTCCCCTCAGAGGGGTTACCCGCAGGTACATGTGGTCCCTGTCATGGAAACTTATGTTCCAACGGTGAGTGTCAGCATAGCTCTTTTGCCTTGACTTGGCTGCCTTCGAACGTTCTCTGACTAGTTGGACTTGCTCTTCCGCTGCGCGGAGAACATCCGGTCCAAAGACTAGTCCCACTCCGGTCTCTGACCAGTTGAGGGGTGTGCGACATCTGTGTCCGTACAACACCTCAAATGGTGCCATCTGAAGGCTCGACTGGTAACTGTTGTTATAGGAGAACTCGGCAAAAGGGAGACAATCCTCCCACTGGGCTCCATATGCCAAGACACAGGCTCGGAGTATGTCTTCGAGAACCTGATTGACTCGCTCAGTCTGACCTCCGGTCTAGGGGTGGAAAGCCGTGCTGAAAGATAACTTGGTTCCCAAGGCTTCTCGGAACTTCTTCCAGAACCTTAAGGTGAACTGGGTTCCTCGATCTGGCACAATCTCCTTGGGAAATGCCGTGAAGACTTACGATTCGGTCGATGTAGAGGGCTGCCAGCCGGTTGCCATCATAAGTGGTCTTGACAGGAATGAAATAGACCACCTTGGTTAGATGGTCAACTATGACCCAGATAGAGCCATGTCCTCTTGTCTGACCTTGGTAATCCAGTGACGAAGTTCATTCTGTCTTTATCCCACTTCCACTCAGAAGCCTTGAGTGGTTGAAGCAATCCAGCGGGTCGCTGATGTTCAGCCTTGACCCTTTGGCACGCATCACACTTTGCAACATAGGTTGCAAATCTCTCTTTCATCATGTGCCACTAGAATCGTGCCTTCAAGTCTTGATACAATCTTGGCGTGAGCGTTCCTTCGACACGGAAAAGCTCGGCTCCATTGAGGAGTGGTTTGCAGATACGCCCGGTCTTCAACGCGGAAGTCTTCTTCTTGATGACGGTGGTCGGTGTAGATCTTCCTTCTTGACAGGGCGGTCTTCAAACGTCTTCTATCCAGCTGTCCGTCTCTTCTTGTCTTCGGGCAGACAAGTAGGCCATCAATTGATGATGTTACCCAACTTGTCCACTTACTCCATGAGGTCTAAGGGGTACACAAGGTAAGCTGGGGTATTGGTGGTGGTCTTCGGTTGAGTATTGCAGAGGCCTTCCTGACTCTGAGTCAAGGCCCGTGGTCAGAATCCGACCAGGTGGTGGCTCGGTGGGCTTAAGGGTTTCAAGGATTCCAGTGAATGAATGAACTTATATCATCTTATCCTTAAGCACAGTTTCTGAGATGCCAATAGCTCTATCTAGTACTCCGAACGGAAAAGCATCTTCTCGCAGAGACCAACTTCAGTCACCACTCATTGCCATACATATCCTCATGACTCTCAAGAGACGGTCTCACAAAATTATACTTGTCTAAGATCCCCAAATCCATATGCACGTCTACCTCTAAAATCCAAAGGTAGATCATACATGCTGCTGAGCCTAAATTAATCTCCACAATCCAAGCACTCAGCCTAGTCTTGCAAGGCTCAAGATAATGCATCTCTATTCTAAGGAAACACGTCATATGCCACTCCAAGATTTGTTTCCTTCCTATGGATCAACTCCGATAGCCCGGTAATTACCATCAATCACCACATAATCCAACAATCCTACAAATCCAACGTCTACGGTGTTCCACAAGATCTCAAATCTCTATAATACCCAATTGCTCAGAAGGACTAGGCATCACGATAGTATGTCCACCAAATTACCATCATCCGGGTCAAGTAAACTCCAAGACCACGACTATATAGATCCCTAAATCAACTTCGACAAATAATCCAATCTCCTAGGTCATTGACCACCGAGAAGCATGATATCATAATCAGGATCATAGGCCTAAATCCAATCTTACTCCGAATCATGCAGACATATCCAGCATTATACCAACCAGAATCACCTACATAAATCCAAATCTCATGCCCAACGGGCACTCCTACATATTTCCCAAAAGTCATGATCCCACCAACATGAAAACCTCACAATCCATCAAAGTCTCAGATAATTCCTCGAAGCCACTGATATAAATCACCAAGTCATCTGCCCAACATTCCTCGAACTGGTCTATCTATGGCATCGTCAGACCTCGTGCTATAATAGGATGAAAATGTGCTCATTCATCGTGTCCACTAGCTCCTTTACGAACCCAGTGTTGTGCAAGGTTACAAAGGCTTAACAGGTTCTCTCGCGTTACCATGGGTTAGGCACATGGTTAAGGATTCGTGCTGGAGTATCTCGGGAAGTCTCAAAGGGTCTAGGAAAAAGGGGTTACTAGTCTGGAGGGTTAAACGTAACTCTACGGGGGTGCAATAGATCGTGGAGATTGTAGCAGAAGTCTTCGGTGCCAGTTGGTTGCCGAGGTAGAATCCTTGGTGCATCTTGTCTTGCGGGTCTTCAATTGGGGAGAGAGAGAATAGAGGGAAGAAGCAGCGTAGAGGAGGGAAATGCCTAAAGGGGGTTCTATAGTGCAGGTGCAACAAACAGGTGCAAAAAGGCAGAAACAAAAGAAGCAAGGCAAGGGAAGTGATATAGCCATGCACTTGTTGCCTGGGGCAAAAGTGCGACTTATATCAAAACACAAGCAAATAAAAGCAAACAACACACAATCATGGTTCTATTCGAACCATCATATGGACTCGACTGCGCATAGGGGGTACACGACTCATCCTACCCTAGGGGTTCTCGGACTCAGCGTCATGACTTGAGCCTCGTGCAGTCTTCTGTGCTTCCTCAGGTGCTGCTATGTCCCTTGTAGTTGCTTGATGAATGATCCGGGTTGATCCTGAAGAATCTTCAACATCTTCTCGCCTGATGAGGTGATAGGGTGAAGGTGCCTCCTTGTAGCTGGCGTTGACTTGGTCTTCTCTTGTCTCCTTAATCATGACGGTCCCTTGTGCCTTCTGGGGCGTCGAGGGTACCAGGTAGGCAATCCATATGTAATGACAATAACAAGGCATAATAGAGGTCCAACATGTCGGTTCCGTTGATGAAAACATCGACACCAAGAGCGGGGAACGAAGAGATCCGTTTTCCTGCTCACTATAGTGAGGCGGACCAAATGGCAAGGTTCTCATTCACCGGTGGTTGCCGATACAACAACGGTAGAGACATGATTACTCTATTAGCGATGTATATCATGATTTTGCATAACCTATACCCTGGTCATCGTAGGCTAGGGTTGCACCATCTCCTGGGTCTTCATGTCCTTATCCATCGAGGATGTAACTTCCATTGGCACCGTCTTGTCGTGGCATCACCAATCTTGTGTGCAAAAGTGGTGGGTGAGTGTTTAGCAAGGTGCACTCCACGAGGATTACAGAAAATCCAGTGGTCAGGGGCATAAGGGTTCTAGCGACCAAGGTTTTGAAGGGGAAGAGATCAAGTATAGCCTAGTTTTCGAAAACTGAGAAGGGAAGAGAAGTGTAGATAGTTTTGAAAACTAGTAATAGTTTTGGAAAATAGTTTTACCCTAACTAACGACCATGCTAACTAAGGCTTCCTACAGTCAGGATGGCTCTGATACCAGCTCTGTGGGGACCCCGACTCGTAAGTCGTGATCACCGAATGCACGTGTACAGTGATCCCAGAGATCAATGCTCACTGAACACACAGAAGCTGAATAACAAGAGTCTTACATCCATACATACCGTATTACATAAATAGGACCACAATGGTCAAGTCTTGAGTATATCATCGCAGCGGAAAATCTTCAAAGACAACTGGGACCCATGCCATCTGCCTTAACCCTACAGGCATTCTGACTGGGAAGCGTCCTAGCTCGCATGCTCGTCACCGAGAAATCTTCATCATAACCAGTTCTCTCCTGTCTGGCCAATAAAATAACTAGTGGCAAGCAAATGAGTACATTGAATGTACTCGCAAGCAACCCAAGTGTGATAACAGAATAATATGCAAGGCTCTACTGCTAGGTTGGCAGTTTTGCGGAAAGCTAGTTTTTCATATGCAATTATGATCAACGTATAGCATGGTTATGCATGTGTCTGTAACAAGTAACAGGAGGTCACAGACATCATATCGAGAAAGGGTTGTAATCAACTCATATTCAAGCTCATTGTGACTTCCTCACAATCACATCAACAGTATCACTGAACCATGATGACTTCATCAATATCTCTGAATCGTGTTGTTTCCCAGAAACTTATGGACATAGTCTAAGTAGCACCACCCAACTGTCCTTGACCGCGGACATGGCTATTCGAATAGTTTGACACTCTGCAGAGGTTGCACACTTTACCCACAAGATCCGGGGAACTTCCGTGTCATCCACGACCCGCGGTACCTCAAGTACCCGGGGTAAGCACCCGATCACTATCTTTCCCTAGACGACACTAATATGGAGTCCACTCGATTGGTAACAGCCCCGTGCCAAACATTTCACATTACAAGTTTGTGGAGACTCGCTCCGATATTCATCACATACCACTGACACGGGGTACCAACGGTGTGTCCGGTGCCCTGTAAAGACAGTCATGGCCGCCTATCCAAGCACGACCCCGTCCCGAGAGTGACCTCATGTCACCCCCGTCACTAGTAATGTGGGCACCATGCTAGTATCGACCTAGGTAATCAATAATGCCCTTTTCCCATATAAGGGTAGAGTGGTTGCGCATGTTTGGTTGGGACGGTAGTCACACATAAATCTAATCCGTCTCTGTAAGCAACACTTTCGTCAAGCCTCGGCACACTACTTCTCACCAAGTAGTGCCCTAGCTCCTCATTAACTCCCAGGGGCATTAGTGGCACCCACTGGGTCATTTGCAAGTATGTCAGACCACACTTGTTTCACTCAATGCATAACCCCGACCCAATTTTGCGTAGCCAACTACTATAGCACACATCTATCTACTCCCACCCACATAACCCTCATAGGAAGGTAGGGTCATGTTGATGCAAGTTTCAACAGTAAAGTAACAGGGGTAGCAACCAAAGTGGTTTCACCTCAACATGATTCCGATGCATTGAATAATAAGGTGTTATGAGACATGCATAAAAAGGTTTCTTGAACATGGTCAAAGGGCTGCTTGCCTTATTCTTCTGAGTCTTCACATCTTCTGGTCCATCTCCGAATATTCCGTTTATTACGTCAACTAACGATGGAAACAATCATAATAAGCAACACAATCAAAGCAACAATAAAAGTGCTCTAAAAATAGGAGTTGGACTTTTCTAGGATACCTCTGGTCATATTAGAAATGACCAAGGTGGTTTCATAGGTGTTGGATCAATGGATGTGTTGGAACATTCCAATATGATGGAACCAAAGGGTTTATGGATTTGGAAGAAGTATACAGAAATAATTCCTTGAATGATGAGCAAAGGTACCTATCACCAAGTCATGATTTTAGAAGCATCTAGGAGTTGGTTTCAATGGATTTGGAATTGAAATGAATTTCCTAGGATTTTCCAAAGCTGATAAATAGGAAGAAATGGCTCAATAATTGGTGGGGTACAGAAACTATTATTAAAAATGTTCCAAAACTAAGTTTGGACATGACAAACATCTAGGAATTTGAACCACTCATTTGGATTAAAAATGAGCTCTCTGTGATTTTCTAAAGTTAATCACAGAAAGTGGAAAATGGGCATTTGATAAATGTTTGTATAGAAAAAGTTTCTGGAATAATGTGCATGTTGCACCATGTGATAGGGCATGATTTTAGAAGCTACCAGAAATTTGAATCATGCAATTTGGAGTTCATATGAATATTCTAGGCATTTTTGAAGTTGGCAGATAAAATAAAAAGGAAAAGAACAGGGGTTCGACCTTATACAGCGCTCTGGGCGAGGCCCAGCTAACTAACGCCCACTGGGCTCAGCCCAGCGGCTCAGCGGCGGAATGGAGGCGGTGACGTCGAAGGCGCATCGCAGGAAGACGCCTCCCAGCGGGGCAAGCGAATCGGCCCGAAGCCGTTTCCACTTAACCCGACGGGTGGGCCGGCTCGGTCGGCACAGCCGCTGACGGGCGGGGCCCCCTGTCAGCTGGTGGGGAGGTCGTCCCATACCTCTCGCCTGAGGCAGAGGAACGACGGGGAGGCCCGGCCTCGCTGGCCGCCGGCGCCACACCGCCAGCTTGCGCCGGCCGGAGACGGGGGCGGCGCCGCGCGGCTCGGCCGCGCCCGGAGGAGGGGTCAGGGGAGAGGCAGCTCCTTCCTTACGCGCGCGCGGGCGAGGTCGGAGCAAGGCCCGGCCGCCACCTGTGCCGGTGATTCCGGCCACCTCCGGCGGTGTGCGGCGCACCGGAGTACCCAGGGAGGAGTGCCGCATCCATCCAGATGCCCAGGGCAGGTCGGGGGAGGCCCGAAGAGGCGAAGGGCCGAGTGGCCGTGGAAGGGGCCGCGGCGGCACTCCGGCCATGGAGGAGGTAGGATGCCACGGGAGGGAGGTTAGGGATGTCTGGGAGGTGCACGGAGAAGAGGAGGATCCAGAAGAAGCAACGGGCGCTCGGGGGAGGGCTTAAATAGGTGCAGCCACGATGCACCGTGAGCACGGCCCAGGGCGCGCACGGCGAGCTCGTGGAGAGAGAGGAGGAGGGCCGGAGAGGATAGGGCCGACCGTCCTGCAGGTCGTGGACGTCGAGGGCATCTCGGGGGACACGCTCCCTCTGCCCAAGGTTGTCGGAGGCAGCCGATTGGGGGCGGCTACAGTGCGGGAGCGCACTGTAGCGCGCTCCAGAGCACGTCTTTGGCCGGCATGGTTGTGTCTATGCTTTCCAGGCCGTGTCCTCTAGTGTCTAGCCGTGTCCAGGGGGTAGAGAGGGTAGTAAACAATGGCTCTGTGGTCTTGGATGCCCTGGGGAACCACTGAGATGAGGAGGGTGAAGGAAATATGCCCTAGAGGCAATAATAAAGTTGTTATTTATATTTCCTTATATCATGATAAATGTTTATTATTCATGCTAGAATTGTATTAACCAGAAACTTAGTACATGTGTGAATACATAGACAAAACAGAGTGTCCCTAGTATGCCTCTACTTGACTAGCTCATTGATCAAAGATGGTTATGTTTCCTAACCATAGACATGAGTTGTCATTTGATCAACGGGATCACATCATTAGGAGAATGATGTGATGGATAAGACCCATCCGTTAGCATAGCACTATGATCGTTTAGTTTTACTGCTATTGCTTTCTTCATGACTTATACATGTTCCTATGACTATGAGATTATGCAACTCCCGAATACCGTAGGAACACCTTGTGTGCTATCAAACGTCACAACGTAACTGGGTGATCATAAAGATGCTCTACAGGTGTTTCCGAAAGTATTCGTGGTGTTGGCATAGATCAAGATTAGGATTTGTCACTCCGAGTGTCGGAGAGGTATCTCTGGGCCCTCTCGGTAACACACATCATAATAAGCCTTGCAAGCAAAAGACTAATGAGTTAGTCACGAGATGATGTGTTACGGAACGAGTAAAGAGACTTGTCGGTAACGAGATTGAACTAGGTATAGAGATACCGACGATCGAATCTCGGGCAAGTAACATACCAATGACAAAAGGAACAACGTATGTTGTTATGCGGTTTGACCGATAAAGATCTTCGTAGAATATGTAGGAGCCAATATGAGCATCCAGGTTCCGCTATTGGTTATTGACCAGAGATGAGTCTCGGTCATGTCTACATAGTTCTCGAACCCGTAGGGTCCGCACGCTTAACGTTTGATGACGATCGGTATTATGAGTTTATGAGTTTTGATGTACCGAAGGAGTTCGGAGTCCCGAATGAGACCGGGGACATGACGAGGAGTCTCGAAATGGTCGAGACGTAAAGATCGATATATTGGACGACTATATTCGGACATCGGAAAGGTTCCGAGTGATTCGGGTATTTTTCGGAGTATATGGGCCTTATTGGGCCATACGGGAATAGAGGAGAAAGGCCAAAAGGAAGGAGCCCCTCTGGTCCGAATTGGACAAGGGGTGCAGCCCCCTTTTCCTTCTTCCTCTCCACCTCTTTCCTTCTCTCCTACTCCGGAAAGGAAAGGGGAATCCTACTAGGACTTGGGAGTCCTAGTAGGACTCCCCACACTTGGCACGCCCCCTCTAGGGCCGGCCTCTCCCTTGCTCCTTTATATACGAGGGCAGGGGGGCACCCTAGGACACACAAGTTGAATTGTTCCAGCCGTGTGCGGTGCCCCCCTCCACAGAAACACACCTCGGTCATACCGTCGCGGTGCTTAGGCGAAGCCCTGCGCCGGTGAATACATCATATCTGTCACCACGCCGTCGTGCTGACGAAACTCTCCCGTGAAGCTCAACTGGATCAAGAGCTCGTGGGACGTCATCAAGCTGAATGTGTGCTGAACGGGGAGGTGCCGTACGTTCGGTGCTTGATCGGTTGAATTGCAAAGAAGTTCGACTACATCAACCGCGTCACTTGACGCTTCCGCTTCCGGTCTACGAGGGTACGTAGACACACTCTTCCCTCTCGTTGCTATGCATCTGGTAGATAGATCTTGCGTGATCGTAGGAAAATTTTAAAATACTACGTTCCCCAACAGTGGCATCATGAGCCAGGTCTATGCGTAGATGATATGCACGAGTAGAACACAATGAGTTGTGGGCGATTCTAGTCATACTGCTTACCAGCATGTCATACTTTGCTTCGGCGGTATTGTGAGATGAAGCGGCCCGGACCGACATTACGCGTACGCTTACGCGAGACTGGTTTCACAATTACGAGCACTCGTTGCTTAAAGGTGACTGGCGGGTGTCTGTCTCTCTCACTTTAGCTGAATCAAGTGTGGCTACGCCCGGTCCTTGTGAAGGTTAAAACAGCACATACTTGACGAAACATCGTTGTGGTTTTGTATGCGTAGGTAAGAACGGTTCTTGCTAAGCCCGTAGCAGCCACGTAAAACTTGCAACAACAAAGTTGAGGACGTCTAACTTGTTTTTGCAGGGCATGTTGTGATGTGATATGGTCAAGACATGATGAGTTATACGGTTTTGTATGAGATGATCATGTTTTGTAATGTTATCGGCAACTGGCAGGAGCCATATGGTTGTCGCTTTATTGTATGAAATGCAATCACCATGTAATTGCTTTACTTTATCACTAAGCGGTAGCGATAGTCGTAGAAGCAATAGTTGGCGAGACGACAACGATGCTACGATGGAGATCAAGGTGTCGCGCCGGTGACGAAGGTGATCATGACGGTGCTTTGGAGATGGAGATCAAAAGCACAAGATGATGATGGCCATATCATGTCACATATTCTGATTGCATGTGATGTTTATCTTATTATGCTTCTTATTTTGCTTAGAACGACGGTAGCATTATAAGATGATCCCTTACTAAATTTCAAGGTATAAGTGTTCTCCCTGAGTATGCACCGTTGCGAAAGTTCGTCGTGCCGAGACACCACGTGATGATCGGGTGTGATAAGCTCTACGTTCAAATACAACGGGTGTAAGCCAGTTTTGCACACGCAGAATACTCGGGTTAAACTTGACGAGCCTAGCATATGCAGATATGGCCTCGGAACACTGGAGACCGAAAGGTCGAGCGTGAATCATATAGTAGATATGGTCAACATAAGATGTTCACCATTGAAACTACTCCATCTCACGTGATGATCGGACATGGTTTAGTTAATTTGGATCACGTGATCATTTAGATGACCGGAGGGATGTCTATCTAAGTGGGAGTTCTTTAATTAATATGATTAAATTGAACTTTAATTTATCATGAACTTGGTCCTGGTAGTATTAGCATATCTATGTTGTAGATCAATAGCTCGCGATGTTGCTCCCCGTTTATTTTTATATGTTCCTAGAGAAAACTAAGTTGAAAGATGTTAGTAGCAATGATGCGGAATTGTTCCGTGATCTGAGGATTATCCTCATTGGTGCACAGAATAATTATGTCCTTGATGCACCGCTAGGTGACAGACCTAGTGCAGGAGCAGTTGTAGACGTTATGAACGTTTTGACAAAAGCTCGATATGATGACTACTTGATAGTTTAGTGCACCATGCTTTACGGCTTAGAACCGGGACTTCAAAAACGTTTTGAACGCCACGGAGCCTATGAGATGTTCCAAGAGTTGAAATTAGTATTTCATACTCATGCCCGTGTCAAGAGGTATAAGACCTCGGACAGTACTTTGCCTACAAGATGGAGGAGAATAGCTCAACCAGTGAGCATGTGCTCAGATTGTCTGGGTAGTACAATTGCTTGAATCAAGTGGGAGTTAATCTTCCAGATAAGATAGTAATTGACAAAGTTCTCTAGACACTATCACCAAGTTAGTAGAATTTCGTGATGAACTATAATATGCAAGGGATGACGAAAGTAATTCCCGAGCTCTTCACGATGCTGAAATCGGCGAAGGTAGAAATCAAGAAAGAGCATCAAGTGTTGATGGTTAACTAGACCACTTGTTTCAAGTAAAGGGCAAAGGGATAGAAGGGGAACTTCAAGAAGAATGACAAGCAAGTTGTCACTCCCGCGAAGAAACCCAAAGCTAAACTCAAGCCTGAAACTAAGTGCTTCTACTGCAAAGGAAATGGTCACTAGAAGGGGAACTGCCCTAGATATTTGGCAGATAAGAAGGATGGCAAAGTGAACAAAGGTATATTTGATATACAGATTATTGATGTGTATTTTACTTGTGTTCATAGCAACCCCTCGGTATTTGATATTGGTTCAGTTGCTAAAGAGTAGTAACTCGAAATGGGAGTTGCATAATGAACAGAAACTAGTTAAAGGATGAAGTGACGGTGTGTATTGGAAGTAGTTCCAAGATTGATATGATCATCATCGCACACTCCCTATACTTTCGGGATTAGTGTTGAACCTAAATAAAGTGTTATTTGGTGTTTGTGTTGAGCATGAATATGATTTGATCATGTTCATTCATGTAAGTTAGAGAATAATTGTTGTTCTCTTTACATGAATAAAACCTTCTATGGTCATACACCCAATGAGAATGGTTTGTTGGATCTCGATCGTGTGATACACATATTCATAATATTGAAGCCAAAAGATACAAGGTTAATAATGATAGTGCAACTTATTTGTGGCACTGCCGTTTAGGTCATATTGGTGTAAAGCGCATGAAGAAACTCCATAGTGATGGACTTTTGGAATCACTTGATTATGAATCACTTGGTGCTTGCGAACCATGCCTCATGGGCAAGATGACTAAAACTCCGTTCTCCGGAACCGTGGAGCGAGCAACAGAGTTGTTGGAAATCATACATACTGATGTATGCGGACCAATGAGTGTTGAAGCTCGCGGCAGGTATCGTTATTTTCTGACCTTCACTGATGATTTGAGCAGATATGGGTATATCTACTTAATGAAGCACAAGTCTGAAACATTTGAAAAGTTCAAAGAATTTCAGAGTGAAGTGGAGAATCATCGTAACAAGAAAATAAGAGTTTCTATGATATGATCGTAGAGGTAAAATATTTGAGTTAGCGAGTTTGGCCTTCAATAAAAACAATGTGAAATAGTTTCACTACTCACGCCACCTGGAACACCACAGTGTAATGGTGTGTCCGAACGTCATAACCGTACTTTATTAGATATGGTGCGATCGATGATGTCTCTTACCGATCTACCACTATCGTTTTTGGGGTTATGCATTAGAGACAGTTACATTCACGTTAAATAGGGCACCATCTAAATCCGTGGAGATTACACCGTATGAACTGTGGTTTGACGAGAAACCTAAGCTGTCATTTCTTTAAGTTTGGGACTGCGATGCTTATGTGAAAAAGTTTCAACATGATAAGCTCGAACCCAAATCGGAGAAGTAAATCTTCATAGGATACCCAAAAAGAAACAGTTGGGTACACCTTCTATCACAGATCCTAAGGCAAGGTCTTTGTTGCTAAGAGTGGATCCTTTCTAGAGAAGGAGTTTCTCTCGAAAGAAGTGAGTGGGAGGAAAGTAGAACTTGATGAGGTAATTGTACCTTCTCCCGAATTGGAAGGTAGTACATCACAGAAACTCGTTCCAGTGATTCCTACACCAATTAGTGAGGAAGCTAATGATGATGATCATGAAACTTCAGATCAAGTTTCTGCTGAACTTCGTAGATCAACCAGAGTTCGTTCCGCACCAGAGTGCCACGGCAACCCAGTTCTGGAAGTCATGTTACTAGACCATGATGAACCTACGAACTATGAGGAAGCGATGATGAGCCCAGATTCCGCAAAATGGCTTAAGACCATGAAATCTGAGATGGGATCTATATATTAGAACAAAGTATGGACTTTGGTTGACTTGCCCGATGATCGGCAAGCCATCGAAAATAAATGGATCTTCAAGAGGAAGACCGACGCAAACGGTAATGTTACTGTTTACAAAGCTCGACTTGTTGCGAAAGGGTTTTGACAAGTTCAAGGAGTTGACTACGATGAGACTTTCTCACCCGTAGCGATGCTTAAGTCTGTCCGAATCATGTTAGTAATTGCCGCATTTTATGAAATCTGGCAAATGGATAACAAAACTGCATTCTTTAATGGATTTATTAAAGAAGACTTGTATATGATGCAACCAGAAGGTTTTGTCAATCCTAAAGGTGCTAACAAAATGTGCAAGCTCCAGCGATCCATCTATGGACTGGTGCAAGCATCTCGGAGTTGGAATATACGCTTTGATAAGTTGATCAAAGCATATAGATTTATACAGACTTGCGGTGAAGCCTGTATTTACAAGAAGTGAGTGGGAGCACTACAACCTTTCTGATAAGTATATGTGAATGACATATTGTCGATCAGAAATGATGTAGAATTTTCTGGAAAGCATAAAGGAGTGTTTGAAAGGAGTTTTTCAAAAGAAAGACCTTGGTGAAGCTGCTTACATATTGGGCATCAAGATCTATAGAGATATATCAAGACGCTTGATAAGACTTTCGATGAGTACATACCTTGATAAGATTTTGAAGTAGTTCAAAATGGATCAGTCAAAGAAGGAGTTCTTGCCTGACTTGTAAGGTGTGAAGTTGAGTAAGACTCAAAGCCAGACCACGGCAGAAAAATATAGAGAGAATGAAAGTCATTCCCTATGCCTCAGCCATAGGTTCTATAAAGTATGCCATGCTGTGTACAAAACACGTTGTGTACCTTGCCATGAGTTTGACAGGGAGGTACAATAGTGATCCAGGAGTAGATCACTGTACAGCGGTCAAAATTATCCTTAGTAATTGGACGACTAAGGAAATATTTCTCGATTATGGAGGTGATAAAGAGTTCGTCGTAAAGGGTTACGCCGATGCAAGCTTTGACACTAAATCCAGATGACTCTAAGTATCAATCTGGATGCGTATTGAAAGTGGGAGAAATTAGCTAGAGTAGCTCCATGCAGAGCATTGTAGACATAGAAATTTGCGAAATACATACGGATCTGGATGTGACAGACCCGTTGACTAAACGTCTCTCACAAGCAAAACATGATCACACCTTATTACTCTTGGGTATTAATCACATAGCGATGTGAACTAGATTATTGACTCTAGTAAACCCTTTGGGTGTTGGTCACATGGTGATGTGAACTATGGGTGTTATTCACATAACGATGTGAACTATCGGTATTAAATCACATGGCGATGTGAGCTAGATTATTGACTCTAGTGCAAGTGGGAGACTGAAGGAAATATGCCCTAGAGGCAATAATAAAGTTGTTATTTATATTTCCTTATATCATGATAAATGTTTATTATTCATGCTAGAATTGTATTAACCGGAAACTTAGTACATGTGTGAATACATAGACAAAACAGAGTGTCCCTAGTATGCCTCTACTTGACTAGCTCATTGATCAAAGATGGTTATGTTTCCTAACCATAGACATGAGTTGTCATTTGATCAACGGGATCACATCATTAGGAGAATGATGTGATGGATAAGACCCATCCGTTAGCATAGCACTATGATCGTTTAGTTTTACTGCTATTGCTTTCTTCATGACTTATACATGTTCCTATGACTATGAGATTATGCAACTCCCGAATACCGTAGGAACACCTTGTGTGCTATCAAACGTCACAACGTAACTGGGTGATCATAAAGATGCTCTACAGGCGTTTCCGAAAGTATTCGTGGTGTTGGCATAGATCAAGATTAGGATTTGTCACTCCGAGTGTCGGAGAGGTATCTCTGGGCCCTCTCGGTAACACACATCATAATAAGCCTTGCAAGCAAAAGACTAATGAGTTAGTCACGAGATGATGTGTTACGGAACGAGTAAAGAGACTTGTCGGTAACGAGATTGAACTAGGTATAGAGATACCGACGATCGAATCTCGGGCAAGTAACATACCAATGACAAAAGGAACAACGTATGTTGTTATGCGGTTTGACCGATAAAGATCTTCGTAGAATATGTAGGAGCCAATATGAGCATCCAGGTTCCGCTATTGGTTATTGACCAGAGATGAGTCTCGGTCATGTCTACATAGTTCTCGAACCTGTAGGGTCCGCACGCTTAACGTTTGATGACGATCGGTATTATGAGTTTATGAGTTTTGATGTACCGAAGGAGTTCGGAGTCCCGAATGAGACCGGGGACATGACGAGGAGTCTCGAAATGGTCGAGACGTAAAGATCGATATATTGGACGACTATATTCGGACATCGGAAAGGTTCCGAGTGATTCGGGTATTTTTCGGAGTATATGTGCCTTATTGGGCCATACGGGAATAGAGGAGAAAGGCCAAAAGGAAGGAGCCCCTCTGGTCCGAATTGGACAAGGGGTGCAGCCCCCTTTTCCTTCTTCCTCTCCACCTCTTTCCTTCTCTCCTACTCCGGAAAGGAAAGGGGAATCCTACTAGGACTTGGGAGTCCTAGTAGGACTCCCCACACTTGGCACGCCCCCTCTAGGGCCGGCCTCTCCCTTGCTCCTTTATATACGAGGGCAGGGGGCACCCTAGGACACACAAGTTGAATTGTTCCAGCCGTGTGCGGTGCCCCCCTCCACAGAAACACACCTCGGTCATACCGTCGCGGTGCTTAGGCGAAGCCCTGCGCCGGTGAATACATCATATCTGTCACCACGCCGTCGTGCTGACGAAACTCTCCCGTGAAGCTCAACTGGATCAAGAGCTCGTGGGACGTCATCAAGCTGAATGTGTGCTGAACGGGGAGGTGCCGTACGTTCGGTGCTTGATCGGTTGAATCGCAAAGAAGTTCGACTACATCAACCGCGTCACTTGACGCTTCCGCTTCCGGTCCACGAGGGTACGTAGACACACTCTTCCCTCTCGTTGCTATGCATCTGGTAGATAGATCTTGCGTGATCGTAGGAAAATTTTAAAATACTACGTTCCCCAACAGAGGGAGGTGAAGGAGGAGAAGAAGGTGGCTGTCCACAAGGGTAAAAATGGGGTTTTTACCCTCCAATAATTGAGATAAGGCAGAGGAAAGTTACTGGAGGTAGAATAGGACTAGGGGAAGCTGTGGTAAGAACTTGAGGCCATGGAGAAAAGTAAAAAGGGTTCAACCACTTGTTTTAGTAAATGAACAGAAGGTGTTTGATCAGTGTTTGGTCAAGAAAATGACATCCATTTGACATGGGACTTAACAGGATCAAATGTCACATATAATTAGGCCCCTACACCAAATTTGAGCTCATTTGGGCAAAGTGGCCAATGTAACTTTGGTGATCCCTAGAAATGATCAGAAATGGTTTCACCATGTTTGAGTCAAGCAAATCATATCCCCTTGATGCACCACTTGGTGTAGCATCATCATTTGGGGATATGAACATGCCCACAAAGTTTGAGGCTCCAGATAAAAAGTTGACAATGTAAAGTTGTTCAAATTTGAATTTGAACAGAAGTGGTTTTGGGGTGATCTGATCAAGTTGCTCTATTCAAAATCTTGTGCCATTTGGTCTAGATGCCTTATTAGGTCATTATAGCATGTGCACCAAATTTGAGAGCATTTGGACAAGTTTGGCAATGTAGAGTTGCTCAAACTTCAAGTATGGACAGAATGGTTTTGAAGGGGTTTGAGGATGTTTCCTTGATCTCCAAAGCATGAGGATTTTCAAGATCATCAAATATGTCATATATGACATGATAGAATTTCCCTGGAATTTTTGGAGAATATTTCCTTTGTAAATATTTCAAAAGCTTGAAATATCCAGAAAGGGTTTTGGAAGGATTTGTCCAATATTTTGAACATGACCATGTGTTGAAACTCTTATATATGGACAATATATGTCCTATGAGTCTCCCTGAATTTTGGCAAATATTTTTGAAATGTTTAAATAATTTTTCCCTATTAAAGACCATTTCTGGCCTTAAGAAAAAGCTTTTAAATAAAATATAAAAATAACTTTTAAAATTATACTTTTGTGGTTTCTGGGAGTCCTATATCTAATAGGATTCAAATATACTTTTTGAAAGATTTTTCACACCCTAAATAAGGTACTTGCAGTGCAAACCTCAATTCAGGGGTTTTTGGAAAACTAATTTTTTGAAAATACCATTTGGCCAAAATATTTTTATAAGAAAATTCTATACTGGTCTATACACATGGCATGATCATTGGAAAAAGGTTTTGGGTCAAGGAGATGAAGTATAAGAGTTGGAGGATTTATTTGATTTTTAGAGCACTAGCAAACAGCAGACAAAAGTCAAATCAAGCAAAGTCAAAAACACTCAAAAGTTTTTGCAAATCCACATTTTTAACATGAGAATAAGCTTAAGCAATGTGATATGAAAATCAGGGTGTGACAATAAGTGTTATCACTCTTTTATAAGGGCCTTATGAGTTGAAGATTGCTGTTGAGGATATTTGAGTTGGTAAAGAAGCTGTGATGCTTCTTGTCCATATTCTATTTATCGACACTTCACTCTCTAAACTTGTGGACAGGTTTACCGAGCTCAGTATTCGCTTGGGGACAAGCGAGGTCTAAGCTTGGGGGTGTTGATACGTCCAAAATGCATCACTATTTTATATCGTAATTTATCCTTATTCATTGATATATTTCACGTTACGATGATGTTCTTATGTTGTTTTGGCCTATTTTACATAGTTTGCAACTTTCCGATGCCGAAGCAGCAGACGCAGGATTCATGAGTAAAAAGTGGACGCTGAGTTGCCGAAGAAGAATACCTCCAAATTACCTGAAAATCGACGGGAGATATTTTCCAGACGGATCACGAAGGCACGCGAAAGGGCAACCAGAGGGGGGCCACAGGGTGTCCAGGCGCCCTGGGGACGCGCCCCCCCTGGCCGCGCCGGGGGGGCGCCTGGAGCCCCTGGCCCACCTCCGGCTGCCCCCTTTTGCCTATATACTCTCCGTTATCCGAAAACCCTAGAAACGAGAGTTTTTACGGAGTTCCGCCGCCGCTCCGTGGCGGAAACCTACAGAGAAGAAAAAGCCATCTCCGGCGGGCAGATTTCGCCGGGCAAATCACCTCCCGGAAGGGGAGATCATCGCCATCGTCATCACCATCGTCACGGGCATCATCGAGATCATCATCAACATCATCCCCAACATCAGCACCATCTCCATCTTCATCCAAATCTCATCTCACAATTGCAACTTGTGTTGTAACTCGTACTACCTATCCTCTCTACTCCATCGGTGTTGATTACTACTTTGTGGTGAATGCTATTGAGTTTTGTTGGAGAAATATTATTATGTCTAGATTGTTTATCACCCATTTATCTCCATTGATCATGATCTCTTTTATGTCTTGTGAGTAGTTACCTTAGTTCTTGAGGACATGGGAAAAGTCTTGTTGTTAGTAGTCATATGATGTTAAAGTAATATGTGTTGTTTGATACTTAAGTTGTGTTGTCATTCTACTAGTGGTGTTGTGTGAGTCGAACACTCAACACTTCGCCTTATTAAGGACCTAGGGGAATACATTGTGTACAAAGAATGCTTACGGTGGGTTGCCGGAGTGACAGAAACCTGAACCCCAGTTCGCACGCTTTTGCACAAGGGATCAATGGATCATCGGTCGTATTGCTATGGTTAGGCTTTTGCCTTAAATTCTATATTGTATTTGCGGATGCTTGCAAGGTGTTTAATCATAAGAGTGCACTCATCTTAGTCTAGAGAGTGTACTAGCATAGATCCACCCACTCAACACTTATCAACACATAACTTAGTATCGATACGGAATATGGCGAAAGCACATGACTACCTCTCCCATGTGTCCTCAGGAAAGCTTTAGCCTTTATAAGTTCAGTTGCTAGGCCTCTCCTTTGCTCTGAAAGGATTGGGCCACTTGTCACTCTCAGTACCTTTTATTTTGCTTGCTTTTACTTTCCTATCGCTTATATCAAGAAAACCCCTAAAAAGTTTTCTTTCAGTGCTTGCAGTAATTTCTTGCTCAGAATCGCTTATCAATACCTTCTGCAACTCGTTGGGTTCGACACTCTTACTTATCGAAAACGGTGCAATAGATCCCTTACGGTTGTGGGTCATCACTCAGTCGCGTCAAAAGAGTTACTATGACGGCAAGCATCGTGATTTGGCCTTCGACATTGGGGATCATGTCTATCTCCGTGTTTCTCCTATGAAAGGAACCCAAAGATTCGGTATCAAAGGAAAGCTTGCTCCGAGATATGTGGGCCCTTTCAAGATCCTTGGCAAAAGAGGCGATCTAGCCTATCAACTCGAGCTTCCATCCAACTTTGCAAATGTTCATGATGTGTTTCACGTGTCTCAACTACGCAAGTGCTTCAAGACACCTGAACGCACCATTCCGTTCGAGGAGATTGATCTTCAACAAGACTTGTCTTACCGTGAGCACCCTGTTGCTATTCTTGAAGAAACTGAGCGCAAGACCCGCAACAAGTCAATCAAGTTCTTGAAAGTTAAGTGGTCACACCATACCGACCGAGAAGCTACGTGGGAACGAGAAGATCACCTTCGTTCCGAGTACCCTTCCATCTTCCAGTCCTAGATCTCGGGACGAGATCTTTTCGTAGTAGAGGAGAGTTTGTAATGCCCCAGATGTAACACTTCCCAATTATGGAAATATATGAAACTTTGACTTCATCAATTCCATTCTGGGCTCTTCTTTCATTTTGGGTTTCTTCGTTTTGTCGTGTGCGTGTGTGCATTTCATCCATGTCATGTTATCATGTGCATTGCATTGCATTCGTGTTGTCACTTGCACCCGGTCCCACTCGCCTCTTCCCGTTGTCCGTTTCGAGTTCCGACACTCACACACGTGCCCGTGGCACCCAGAGTCCTTCTCTCATGTGTGGCCGCGTAAAGTTTCCGGAGTGAGGTGAGACTTGTCGTGCGTTGTTGTTTTGGTACGTGTAGGCCGCCTGTCAAGTTTCGTCGCGTTTGGAGTTCGTTTGGTACTCCAACGGTTAACCTAGTGGGCTAAAAGTACCCCTTCCTTTTGGCCCAAGACCCCCTCCACAACAGCCCACTAACCCAGCACAACCACTCCCATCATCTCGGTCGTCGGATCGTGATCGTGTGGGCGAAAACTGCACCCCATTTGGAGTCTCCTAGCTCCCTATGCCTATAAAAACGTCCACACCCCTCCATTTTCGGGCGAAACCCTAGTACATCCCTTTTTTTTCTTTTTTTCCCGTGCCCCGCAGATCCACCGCGCGCCTGACGTGTCCGCCGGCGCCGGGCGTGTCCGCCGCCGCGCTCGGATGAACCGGAAGCCGCCACGTGGCGCTCCGCCACCGCGCCACCGCACGGGCCCGCGAGGCCCGCCTCCGGCCCTCCGCCGCCCCGCGCCTTCGTCCATCCTCCCGCCGGCCTCACCGCCGCCCGGCGCCGCCACGCTCCTCGCCGGGCGCGTGCCTCGCCGTCGCCGCCGCGGGGCTCGCCGCCGCCCCGCCGGCGCTCCTCCGTCCCGCCGGCGCGCTCCGGACGCCGCCCCGGGCCGCGTCCTCCGCCGCCTCGCCGCACCTCGGCCCCGCCCGCCGCCGTCTCCGGCGTTGCTCCGGTGAGCCGCCGCCGCCGCCATCCCGGATCCGGTCACTGGGACCAGATCCACCCATCCGCGAACCAAACATGCATCCCGCAGCCGGATCCCTCCGTCCCGGCATCCCTCCGTCCCGTTGACTTTTCAGAGGGTATAATTTCTTCTAAGTCCCAGATCTGCTATATTTTGTTGCCTCCTTTGCATGGTTGTAACTTCTCGCTCGTAGATCCGTTTTGTGCATACGATATATCAAAATGATCGTGGTGATGTGCTCTACATTTTGTTCCATTGTGGCATGCTTGTTTGAGATCATCTAGATGTCCTAATCTTCGTGACAAGAGTGCTACTTGTTATAAACTGTTGTTACTTGTTATTTTGTTGCTATGTTTGCTTGATGCCCCACTCAAATCCATGCTTGTTTTGGAGTGGACAATGATCATTCCTTATTGTCCATGTTTTTGTCTATCCATTAATGCCCTCACTTGCACATATGGCCTGCTGTAGCTTACTTATTTCTTGCACTCAAGTTGCTATAAATTATAACTGTCAGGTTTTTATCAGCATGATCAATTTTGGTGTAGCTTGTTGCTATTAATCCATGCCTCCTATGGAGTTGCTCCAATGGAGTTGTTTGCTGTAGAACATGTCTACTTCATGCCCATGCTTCTTGTCATCATGTTCGAGTGCTGTAGCATAATTATATCTTGCTCCAAAGTTGCTATGTGGCTGTTAACTTCAGCTTTGCCTTGTATCTTGTTTCGTGTGTATGTGTTGAACCGTTGCTCCGTTTTGAGCGTGCCCTATATGAAACTCGTGTGATTTTCCATGTAGAATCATAATATCATGTTGTTTACATGTTTGGAGTGTGTTTGCTTGGTGTTTGGATGCATCTTGCACCGTTGCCATGCTTGTCTTGTTTTGCTCATATCGTCTAGACCGTAGCTCCGAACTAAACAAACTTTATATGAAACTTGACTAGAATTTCGTGTAGATCATCATGGTGCATGTTAACTTGCTGTTTAACAACTTTAACTTAAGGGTTGTTCAGATCTGGACCAATTTCAAATTGTGCATATGAGGACTTACCGGATATGCTATATGTTGATTCCGGCCTCATTTAAACTTGTTGTTTTGTGTTGTTCTTGTGTGCTTCATACCTTGCCATGAAATGCATCATATATACTTGTCTTGCATCATGTTGATTGTGCATTGCACCATGTTTGATGTTGTGCCATGTTGTGTTCTCGTGTTGAGTAGAGCCGGGAGCCGAGACCGAGAACGAGGTTCCTACCGAGGTTGAGTACGAGGAGCCGTCTTACGATCCCATCGACGACTCGATAGGCAAGATGACCTGACCCAGATATCATTACTATCTTTGTCTATTGCTAGATGTCTCGCTCTTTAGCTTATTGCCTCGATGCCCATATTTGTTTTTCAGCCTCCTATTGTAGCCATGAATCTCTCTGACCACCCAACCTAGCAAACCTTTGATTGGCTACGTAAGCTTCGCTCAACCCCTCTTATAGCATTGTTAGTTGCAGGTGAAGATTTGAAGATTCTTGCTTCATTTTGAAGTATTTGTAGGGATATCACATTATATAATATGTTAAACTAATTCATCTATATATTGGTAATGGGTGGAAGTCTAATCCTCTTGCCTGGTGTTTTGTTCCACTCATGTCGTCCTAGGAACTGTTTAAACCGGTGTTATGTTCCTTGATTATGCGTTCCTAACACGGTTGGGGTTATGGGACCCCCTCGATAACTCGCTTAGCGCTAAAGATTTTCCAGCAAGGTCCGACATTGGTACTCCATTTGCCTAATAACTAAAACTTGCATAGGGACTAGCTATCCCGTGATCTTAATTAACAACCCCGGGGCCAGTGCTCCACATGAGTGTTGGTCCAACCTAGAGCAGCTTGCGGCACCACCCCTTGGCAACTTGGGGTATCTGGATGTTGTAACCATAGCTCATCCGGTCGTGGCCTGAGACTAGATACGCGCGGCTACTATCAGGGTGTCGGCACGCCGGGAGGTCTTGCTGGATTAGTTTTACCTTAGTCAGAATATCTTGAGCACAGAATTCCGAGAATACTCGGGTCTTCCCACCTTGGAGTTGCGACTCCGCAGATCGTGAGCTTGTGATGGGCTAAGTTGGGACACCCCTGCAGGGTTTGATCTTTCGAAAACCGTGCCCGCAATTATGTGGCAGATGGGAATTTGTCAATATCCGGTTGTAGAAAACTTGACACCATGTTCAGAATACACTACCAGCATGAGTAACCGTGACGGTCATTTTCCGAAAGGGGTTCGGGAAGTGAACACGGTGGGGTTATGATTGACGTGCTTAGTTAGGATCACTTCGTGATCACTTTGACGCTCGTGGCACTTCTCTTCTCGCTCTACACACGTAAGCTAGTGCTAGTGCAGCTGCAACCTTTGTTCTTGAGCCTTGTTCCACACCCAAGGCTTAGATAGTTTTGCTACCCGGGAACGGGATTGCTGAGTCCCCCACGGCTCACAGATTCTACACCACACCAGATGCAGGTACTATGGTGAACTACACAGGTGACGGCATAGAGCTGTTCTGGGAGTTCGATGAAGAACGTGGGCGATACTATGTGTCTTACCCAGAGGATCAGTACTGGCTTCTACTAGGGGCGATCGGACCTTGTGGCTTTATTTATTTGGTATCTTTCAGTTGGATCTTCGTCCGTAGTCGGACTGTGATGTTATTTGGATGATAATTGCTTATGTAATGAATTGTGTGACGTGGCGAGTGTAAGCCAACTACTCTTTTGCAAATTCATCCCTCTTTTACATGAGTCGTGCAAAGATACCATACTTGAGATCATTCTAGTATGAGCTTATACCTTTAAGTCATGCCTCGACACGTAGGAGGTATAATCTCATACTTGGCATTACAAGTTGGTATCAGAGCCTTCTCCGACCT
Source organism: Secale cereale (assembly GCA_902687465.1). Lineage (NCBI taxonomy): Eukaryota > Viridiplantae > Streptophyta > Magnoliopsida > Poales > Poaceae > Secale > Secale cereale. The sequence goes on from LR738715.1 coordinate 52,553,651, forward strand.
AGAAGCCCCCACAGATTGATCGAACCGTTGACGGTTGAGTCTAGGCACACACTTGAAAATGTTTTGAGTCCTATATATATATCGGAGAGTAGGATTTCTTTTTGCTCCTCATCCCTTTATCACTCTGGTGAGGACTCCTGACGATTACTTATCTCTTCTACTCTCAAAAATTCACTAATTTTTTTTAGGATCACGCGAGTATTGTTTGAATTGTTCCGATGTCTTTGTGACGAGAACATTGTTCTCGATGCCTCCTGTCATTTAGGGGTTGTGGCAGTGTCCCGGGGAGTTGAGCTCCGAGGTGTTGTCGTCACAAATATATCGCAGCAATTCTGGAATACTTAAGACGGCCGACATCGAAAACTCTTCTATGCGGTTAGTGGCAAGATAACCCCGACATCACCCAGTACCGGGGAGGTAGTTCGGGAGTATTGCCATAGCTTGTATAGCAGATGCGTTTCGAAGGTCCGAGGTAAACGGTTTCCGGAAATAACTGGTTATGTGTTGAAGGATGGATATAGCTGGATGTAGGATTAGAGTTGAGTGCGCGATGCTTCCCCTGTATCCCCAACACCTGATTGCATAACTGGAAACTTTCGAAAACTAATAGGGGGGTTCATCTAGTAGTTCGTAGGCATTCTTCCAACGAATGCATGATATGGAGTTCGGGGTTCTACATTGAGCGAAGTAGTTTTATGGGCGTTGTTCCGATCGGGAGTTGCATCTTAAAGGATCCTTGGCTATGCTGATCCGGGGATGGCAAAACCCTTTTGTAACACGTTCCATAAGCTTTCAGCACGAATATGTCGAACGAAGCTTCTATCTTGTATTTGTTCTATCTGCTCCTTGTTGTCTTTTATTTACCTTTTGTTCTCCCAAGTGGCTTCTCGAGAATATTGTTGTACCATTAAACTTTGGATTACATTCGTTCATTTTTGTTCGAATGTTCTTTCATAGATAACCTTGATCATAAACTCACAATTCATCGGATCTCGACAAACACACCGCAAAAAGAGATTACATCGAATATATCTCCTCGGAGACCGATGAGAACTTTGTATTGAGATCCAGAGAGAGAGAGAGAAGAAGCCATCTAGATACTAGCTATGGACCCGAAGGTCTGTGGTAAACTACTCACAACTCATGGTGAGGGCGATGATGGTGATGATGAAGGCCTCCGTGATGGATCTCCTTCCCGGAACAGTCTCCAAGATGGGATCTCTGCGAGAACAGAAGCTACGGCGGTGGAATTAGGGTTTTCTCTCTGCGTATGGAGTTTCTGGGGTACACTATATATATAGGAAGAAGGAGGGCACCGGGGGCCACACGGGCCAGCCTCGAGGCAGGGGGCGCGCCCTGGGAAGGCGGGCGCGCCCCCCACCCTCGAGGGCAGCCCTTTTGTTCCCTGACTTGGTCCTGAAGTTTTCCGAGCATGATTTTCTCCAAAAATATCTCTCGCGAAGGTTTCATTCCGTTTGGACTTCGTTTGATATTCTTTTTCTGCAAAACCCTGAAATAGGCAAAAAACAGCAATCTGGACTGGGCCTTTGGGTTAGTAGGTTAGTCCCAAAAATGATATAAAAGTGAATGATAAAGCCCATTAAACATCCAAGACTTCATAAATAATAGCATGGAAGAATTAAAAATTATAGATACGTTGGAGACGTAACAGTACTCACGGTTGCTTTGCTCCCCGTTTTCCTTTCTTCTCGGATGATGCAACCAGATGATGGAGTCCAGGAGCCAGAGGATCCCGAGGATGTTTCTACGTGGAGCTCGGCTTCGAGGAGTAGTTAGGAGGTCCCAGGTAGGAGGCCTTGCCTTTCTATCATTGCTAATTTTGTGCTAGCCATCTTATTGTACCTTGTTTAACTTATGTCTGTACTCAGATATTTTGCTTCCGCTGACTCTATTTGTATTCGAGCTTATGTATTCGAGCCCTCGAGGCCCCTGGCTTGTAATATAAAGCTTGTATTATTTTAATTTGTGTCTAGAGTTGTGTTGTGATATCTTTCAGTGAGTCCCTGATCTTGGTCGTACACATTTGCGTGCATGATTAGTCTACGGTCAAATCGAGGGTGTCATAGCGCACAAACAATCAAACAACTTGCACCCAACGCGATAAATGGGTTGTCAATCCCTTCACAGTCACTTGCAAAAGATAAATATTTTTTGTTTTTTGGGTCTATAGATTGGAAAATATTGCAAAATAGTAGATCGGAAACTAGTATGATAGAAAATAGACCCGGGGCCATAGGTTTCACTAGAGGCTTCTCTCTTGAAGGCAAATAATACGGTGGGTGAACAAATTAATGTCAAGCAATTGATATCAAAGCACAAAGTTATGACTATATCTAAGGCAATGATTATGCAATATAGGCATCACGTCCGTGTCAAGTAGACCGAAATAATTCTGCATCTACTACTATTACTCCACACATCGACCCAAACGATTATGCATCTAGAGTATTAAGTTCATGAAGAACAGAGAAACGCCTCAAGTAAGATGACACGATGTAGAGGAATTAACTCAAGCAATATGATGAAAACCCCATCTTTTTATCCTCGATGGCAACAATACAATACGTGCCTCGCTACCCCTACTTTGTCACTGGGTGAGGACACCGCAAGGTTGAACCCAAAGCAAAGCTCTTCTCCCATTGCAAGAAAAACCAATCTAGTTGGCCAAACCAAAACGATAGTTCGAAGAGAATTACTAAGATACCAAATCATGCATATAAGAATTCATAGAAGATTCAAATAGTATTCATAGATAAGCTGATCATAAATCCACAATTCATCGAATCTCGATAAACACACCGCAAAAGAAGATTACATCGGATAGATCTCCAAGAACACCAAGGAGAACATTGTATTGAGAATCAAAGAGAGAGAAGAAGCCATCTAGCTACTAGCTATGGACCCGTAGGTTTGTGGTAAACTACTCACGCTTCATCGGAAGGCAATGGTGTTGATGTAGAAGCCCTCCGTGGTCGAATCCCCCTCCGGCAGAGTACCGAAAAATGCCTCCAGATGAGATCTCACGGGTATAGAAGGTTGGAGCGGCGGAAAAGTGGTTTCGATGCCTCCCTGAGGGTTTTGGGAATATTTGAGAATATATAGGCGGAAGAAGTAGGTCAGGGGGTTGCGAGGGGCCCATAAGGTAGGGGGGGGGGGCGCCCTCCACCCTTGTGGCCGCCTCGTGGCTCCTCTGACTTGGACTCCAAGTCCTTGGGTGTCTTCTGGTCCAAGAAAAATCATCGTAAAGTTTCATTTCGTTTGGACTCCGTTTGATATTCCTTTTCTGCGAAACTCAAAAACAAGGAAAAAACATAAACTGTCACTGGACTCTAGGTTAATAAGTTAGTCCCAAAAATAATATAAATTAGCATATTAATGCATATAAAACATTCAAAACAGCTAATATAATAACATGGAACAATAAAAAATTATAGATACACTGGAGATGTATCATCCGCCCGCCCCTGTCGAGTGCCCAACGAGGATGACCATCTCCTCGAGTGGGTGCCGCCGGTCACTGACTAAGGTGGAGACGAAGGCCCGACGGCTCTCGAGGATCAACACCAAGTAGCTCCAGCTTGGCCTTGAGTAATCCGAGCGGGAGGCGGCGGAGGCAGTGGCAGAGGCGACGATGGTGGCCAAGCTCAAGCGCAAGCAAGACCGCATCGTCCGACGCTTGCAAGGCTATATCGTCATCTCCGATTCCTCCCCCGATGACGGGTACGAAGGCTCTCACGTGGACCCATATCCTGCCACAGACTCCTACAGCTGCGCCGACGACCGGAAGGGCAAAGGGCCAGCGAGGAAGTGGTGAAGCTCTCTTGTTTATAATCTATTTCTAGTATGTACTTTTTGTGGATGGACCATTGAATTGTGTGCTGAATCGCTGAAATGTGTGGCTTGTTCGTTTTATCTTTTGGGTGTTGTTTATGTGAATTATGCCCGTTTGTTACCAGTTCGTATGTCCGTTTCCTGTCGATTTTGATCGTTTTTCGATCTACGTACTAGTTACATGAATTTATATGGATATAAGATTCAGAATATGGAATACGCGGGGTGTGGAGATCCGGATTTAGGGATTGTCCAGTCAGTGTCCGCCAGCGTGCCCGAGCGCGGACGAGACTTGCCTGCTCCCCTCACGTGTGCCCATCCGTACTCCCGCGTACGTGGCTTGATTTGATTGGAGCAAAATGAGGCCCGGCCCCACCCCCTTAAAATCAGGGGGGAGATGGTTAGATTAGAAAGGAAAAAGGAAAAAAGGACACCCGTAGGATGAAGTGAGAGCACGGATGGGAGCACGAGGAGGGAGCAGGCAAGTTTTATCCCCCGAGCGCGATGAAGGAGCGGATTTGCCAACTCCGGCAGTAGATGCTCTTAGAGTTTCCATAATCCAGCAATTTTCGGAAAACAGTTCCAACTAAAGAAAAAGCTACTCCGAGCATCGGCTGCATGCAGATCTTTTTTCTTTTCTTTGCGGGCTTCTGCATGCGGATCCCAAACGTACAACCACACACACTGACATGCGGGCCAACCATACAACCGGCCACAATGGTCAGCGAGACAGGCGCACCCGTCCACGTCTCTTCCTTCCCCGGCGTGTAGTACAAAATTTCCGCAGACCGCAGCAATAATTGTGGCCGAATTTAAAACAGAGGATCCAAAATCTAATCCCACTTTCTCTCTCCTCCCTCCCTCCCTCCCTTCCGCCCCGATCCCCAAACTCGTCCCGCACCGGACAGCCACCGCCCCGCCTCCTCGCGCGCGCGCGAACCCCGCCCCTCCTCCGCCCCCCATGCCCTCGCCGCGGCTCTGATCCGGCCGCCGTCGTCGTCCGCCATGCAGCACCGCTCGCCGGCGGCCGCCTCGGCCTCCGCCTCCCCCGGGGCGGCGGCGGCGGCCATGGCGCCCGGCGTGGGCGGGGTCGAGCCGGCCGTGGCGCTCGACCAGGTCCCGCGCTGGAGCGACCCCGACCAGCGCCTCCACTCCCCGTCCTCCCCCACCGCCGCCGGATCCGAGGCCCCCGCCTCCTCCTTCCTCTCCTTCGCCGACCCGCTCGACGCGGCCGCGGGCGCCGGGGGCCACGGCGCCTGCCGCTTCCCCGTCGACCCCGAGGTCAACTCCAGGATCTACCTCTGGCGGGGCCACCCCTGGAACCTCGAGGTCGACGCCGTCGTCAACTCCACCAACGAGGTCCGGGTTCCTCGCGCCCGCCTTCCGATGACGCAAATATGCGTGGCACGATCGATGTGTATGCTAACGGTTCCTTCGTGGTTGCTGTACGCAGAGCTTGGACGAGGCGCATAGCAGCCCGGGGCTGCATGCGGCGGCGGGGCCGGAGCTCGCCGAGGAGTGTGCCACCTTGGTACGCCACTTCCTCGGCTGCTGTTTTAGGGGCGGATTTGGATTTCGAATCGTCATCACATTTTGTTTTGTTTCTGTTCTTATGGATATCTGCAGGGTGGGTGCCGGACTGGGATGGCCAAGATGACCAATGCCTATGATCTGCCTGCTAGGTTGGTGATTTGATTTCGTTTTCATGAGCGCTGTACTTGTTACCTGAGAATGGAGACTAGAGAGGGCAGATAGCTGAGCCTCCCAGTATTGAAATATAGTTGGGCAACCATTGCTGAAGTTCTAACGTTCCGCCTAAGCATTCTTAAACAAAGGATGTCATACATTGCTCATTGGGCATATACAAGATGTTTGCTCACTAGAGAAGGGCATTTGATCAACAATCCTTTGTAATTACTGATGCCCCCTTTTATGTGGACAGACAAATTTTAGATATTGTGCTTTTAAGTGCTCTTGACGTCTGAAAAGAGTTATTTCAGGGATTAAAGTTGGCGAGCAGCAGCTTTCAGGAAAAGAGTTGTTTCAGGGATTACAGAAATCCACTTTGGATTTAGTCTAGCATTTGCAGAAATTGAATTTGGATGCCAAAAGTAGTGCCCACCATAAAGTTCATTTGGATAACCTGGAAAGCTACTAGTTAGATCCCTGCAGAAGGAATTAATGATTAAGTACATTATCATCTGCATTAACAGAATGAGCAGCATTTCATTGTCAATGTTGTTCACCAACTGACCCTGGGTTGCACTCTTGAGACACCCCACCCACCGCTCTGGAAAAATTGTCAGTCAGTTACTACCGTGAAATGGGCGATTGTTTTTGCTAAGGCAATACTAATCTTCTGAAGTACTGATGCATTTTACCATTAGACATTCGATATTTTACTTTTAGTTACTTACAGATGTAACAATGTAGTGGGAAGATCTTTATTTGGCCCAAAACGCCCACTATGGTCTGACCATATTGGGTGATTACTCTGGCTGTGCAACATCACATCAGCCATTACAACTGCAATGCTTGCTCACCATGGGATAGCCATAGTGTGCCCAGACTAGTTGTCTACTTCCATGTCCTATGCTGCATTTCATGCTGTAAAGCTTATAGGAGTTTGGGTGTAATGTGCTTAACAGTGCAATTTGAATGCCTCATTTTCCATTTGAATAAATGCTTTCTGTAAGTATAGCAGAACATAGTGTACCTGTCTTACACTCAAGGATGACAATCTAGTCCGTTATATTTGCTATTCCATATGTTATCATGCTTATCGACATGCTTTACAGGAAAGTCATCCATACAGTGGGCCCTAAATATGCTGTCAAGTATCACACAGCTGCAGAGAGTGCACTTAGCCACTGCTACAGGTCTTGCTTGGAACTACTCGTAGAGAATGGTCTTGAAAGGTATATTAAAAGCTTTGCCGCTTAAATACTTGCATATTTAGTTTGTATTACATTTTGATGTCTTGAATACTGCATTCCACGTTGTACGCCCTGCAATATTTGCGAGGTTAAGCTATTTATTTTTCCTTTCGTGTGATTAGCATCGCAATGGGCTGCATATACACAGAAGCCAAAAATTATCCCCGTGAACCGGCTGCCCATGTGGCAATAAGTGAGTTGTATTGTCAATATCTTCTTTCATTTCTGTTTATGTTCCACTATTGTTTGATTTGTTCTATGGCTGTTATTCTACGGGTGTAAACTGCAAAGAATGGATTTATCTATGTTAATGATTTTTCTGTTCCACAGCTACCTTTTCCTAGTTTCTAAGTCCCATCTTTCTTTGGATGAGGTTGAGCAGGAACGGTGAGGCGTTTTCTGGAGAAGCAGAAGGACAAAATAACTGCTGTTGTCTTTTGTACTACATCATCAACTGATACAGAGATATATAAGCGGTACTTAGACTGAAATTCTGTATTACTAATTAAATGTGGTGATTTTCCTGCATACGTTGACAGTGTTGCATTCTGCAGATTGCTTCCTCTTTATTTCCCACGGGACAAACAAGAGGAAGAGATAGCTTCGTTAAAACTTCCAGCTGATGTTGGGGATGAGAATGGTGAGCCAATAATAGATGAAAGGAAAATAAGAATAAAAACATTGCCTGCTGAGGCAGCAAATAGCAAGTATGCAGTTCCCGTGCCCGCAGATATTCCTCTTTCTGGTTCTGGATTGACACGTAGAAGGTGAGACTCAAACATACTATTGACAATGATTGGAAGAAATTATAAGATACTCGATACTCTTAGCTGGAGTTTGTCTGATTCTAATTTATTCCATACAGAAATTCTAAGTTGGATTCATATTTGGATCCATCCTTTATGTCCATAATTAAAGATCCAGATCTCCGACGCAAGGAGCAATGGGAAAAGTCTGCTCAGGCAAGGAAGGGATTTAATTTTGCTAAGTTGCTTGGTTTTGGTGATCTTGGTGGTCCAGCATTAACGGCTGCAGAAGAATATTCACTTCATCAACGATACCTTGCTAAAGCAAATTCCCTCAATCTTTCAGAAATCGCTGAAATGAAAATAATGTATGTAAATTCGTCAATTTCTTTTTTTGGGTTTTCCTTTTGCCACTGCATTATTTGCTCGTGTTTTGACGTTTTTATCGATTGCAGTTACCGTGGTGGAGTTGACAGTGAAGGGCGCCCAATTATGGTTGTTGTTGGCGCTCACTTCCTTCTTCGCTGTTTGGATCTGGAACGATTTATTCTGTATGTAGTAAAGGTAATATAATTAGTCCTTAATTTTGCTGAAACAGTTGAACTGCACATGGTAATTGTGCAAAAGGCCTGATTACTTTTTCATGTATCAACCAAACTTGACTGCAAACGTCCAGAAAGGTTCACCTTTGACTTTCTGACTTCGCATTTGTCATTTTGGCTATTTCCACTCTTGTATATCGACTAATGAATTGCTCAAGCTTGTCCAATAATTTTTGTTCTATCCTGACTGACACTTGTGATCATATGTTTGTACTGTGATTTTACTTAAGGTACTTCAATGCATTTTTTTTTGCGTATTGTCTCATAATTCGTTGGTGCATTTCCTCATAACTGTGTATACCGAAAGTTGATTCTGCATTTCTGATGCCTGAGGCAACCAACAGTAGAAATGATACATTTTGGATAGGTTTGAAATGAACCATAGTTGCCCTGGTATCATGATTACCTTGAGGATCACTATGCAGTACTTTTGCCTCAAAATGCAGAAGTTTCTTAAGGTGTCAAATTGGCCTAAAAGATATAAATTCACATTACCATTATACACCTGGGAGTATTCCCTCATATACCACTTAGATTAATCGTTTTTTTAAATATACTTTATTAGCAATTACTCCCCCTGAAGAAATATAAGATCGTTTAGATCACTGACACCCCAAAGTGAGTTCCATCAAAAGTTCCATCTGAGTCCATATATCTTACATACTTCGGATATATACTGATTTTCTGTGTAAAAAGGTATACTGCAAAAATTAGGTGCCCTGGTGATATTTTTTCGTACTACTGTGTATCTTAGAATAATTAATGAAGTATATTGAGAAGGATGAAGAGGTATCATAGGTTTTTTACGAGGTATATGGAATGTGGGAGTACATACTCCCAGGAGTATATAAAAAGGATCCTATATATACACTATTTGGCAAAACTATGTGGGTGTACAATAAGAAAATGTGCAAGAAAGTTCAGGCCAATGTATCTCACAGTTAGCAAAGCCCATGGAAGTGGATGTACAAACTTCTCTCTAACTTGTATATATTGTTGCTGCGGCCTCTTTTGATAGTATCCATTCATCTTGGTTTGGAACATTTGACAGTAAAAATCTAATAGTATCATGATATACTTTGTTTGCAGGAGTTTGAACCTTTGATTCAAAAGCCTTACTCAATTGTCTATTTCCACTCGGCAGCATCCTTACAAGTGTAAGTGTTGGATATGTAGGCTGGAAGGAAACTGCATCCCTGTCTGAACATTAGTGCATTTAACATATAAGAAGCAGCGGATGTTATACACGTTTTTGTAATTGCATTTACAGACAACCAGACTTGGGATTCATGAAGCGGTTACAACAAATGCTAGGTCGGAAGCATCAGCGAAATCTTCAGGTTGGTACCTCATCTGATCTCTTTGTGCAATTTTGGTTTTATGTTTGAAGGACATTAACATCTCATGGCATCGGTCAACACAGGCTATATATGTACTCCACCCAACGCTGGGATTGAGAACGGCTATTTTGGCGTTGCAGCTTCTTGTTGATGGAGATGTAAGTGTGGCTGTAACTACTTTCCATTTGATTATATTATTGGGCACGGTTTTTTCTTTCAATTCCAACCTTTTTTTTGTTGGTGTCAATTAGGTCTGGAAGAAAGTTGTCTATGTTGACAGACTTATGCAGCTGTTCAGATACGTGCCACGGGAACAACTAACAATTCCAGATTTTGTCTTTCAGTAAGCAATCCTTGCAAATTTTCTACTCCCTTCGTCCCATAATATAAGATGTTACTACATCCAATACGTGAGTAAATTGGATGTAATAAGATCTTATATTATGGGACGGATGGAGTAGCTTTTACACAGGTCTGGTAGCCAATGTATGTTCGCTACTGACATTATTAATCATGCAGGCATGATCTAGAAGTGAATGGTGGAAAGGGCATAATCGTTGATCCTAGAACAAAGCATGTCTACCAAAGACCGTCAGGTTGATATTTAGCAACTTGTCCCTCCCAGTTCCCGGTCACCCCTCTGTCAGTCAAATCTCTGCTCTCTGTAGAAGAGTTCACATATAGATCCGTGAAGTATGTATCTAGTTGAGTTGACATTATGTTTTACATTACATTCTTTCTTATCTTAGGAAGGTAGTTATGTATATGTATCTTGTTCTGTATAACCAAATAAAGGCTGTAACTAAATGTCTCTCAAGTTCTTCCGCTGGGCTAAATCGCCTAGTCCTTTTGTACTGTAAAATTTTGACTGGTCCTTGAATAGATTGTCCTGTTACCAGTGTTCTGGAAATGCTGGCGCTACAATGTTGTAAAGTCACGTAGTTGCACCCTTCCCAGATACTAGAATTCGTACTGTATGGTGCCAAGATGTTTTGGCCACCGGATAAGTCAACTTATTTGTTACTCCCTCCATCCCAAAATAAGTGTCTTGACCTTAGTACAACTTTGTACTAGAGTTAGTACAAAGTTGAGACACTTATTTTGGGACGGAGGGAGTATTTGCCATTTCGTCCACACTGGTAATTTTATCTCTCGAAAACGTAGGAAAGCTGAATTTCCATCACATATTTTAAATAGAGATGTAAATATGTATCTGGTGTGGGGCCAACAACAGATTAGGAGTCAGGGGCAAGCATTTGGTGTGGCCCCACCTGTTTGTAGGATCACGGAACCATTTGGAGTGGTGTCGCTGAAGGCATGATGTTTGATCTGTTTTAGTTTGAGTTTTAGCTAGCAGTAGGTGTTTAGACTAATTTGCTTAGAGGAAGTATCGTCAAAAGAACAATAAACGAAAAATGTCAACCCATTTAAAATTGACATGGCTGACATTTGATTTTTGTAGACCCAACTTATTACTTATGCAATTGTCATGCGTGATGATGATAGATTGTACGCCGTTATCCGTATCTTGTTGTCATGAGAGGTTGCTTTCAGGCCTGAGTTTTGAGCTAACAAGTAACAGTGGTGCCTTAGCTTAATAGACCTTGGGCATAAGTCCTCTCCTATATATTGGTGGATAGTTGCATGAAAGTGACATTTTGGTGTGAATTTCTTGAAATAATAGCTTGTGGAACTAGTATCAGGGAACAACACTTGTTACTCCCTCAAATTTGAACTAAAACCACGACAATTATTTTGGGATGAAGGGAGTAGGAAACCGTGGCCGTAGTTGGCAGGTTGCATGCCGTTCTTTTCATTGTAACGTGGAAAACTGTGTTCCTGATGGCTTAGCTATGGCTGTTACATTCTAGAACAGATGCTAGCCAGGCTTACTGATTTTTAAGGTATCATGGAGAAAAGTTTAGAATGATCTATCACATGTATTCATTAGTTCATACTGAAATTACTTAAATTCAACTACAAGGCGGTTGTAGATCATATGCGGTTGTCCTCAACATTTCATCAAGTATGTTCCACAACACAATGATATGCAGCATGATTAATAAACTTGAGTTAGCGAGAAAATAAGTACTCCCTTCATTTTTATATACAAGGTCACAAACTCAAATTACAGATACCAAGGTAAAATTTAATGCATACTCCCTCCGTCCCAAAATAAGTGTCTCAACTTTGTACTCCCTCCGTCCGTAAATACTTGTCATCAAAATGGATAAAATAGGGTGTATCTAGATGTATTTTAGTTCTAGATACATCTCTTTTCATCCATTTTGATGACAAGTATTTCCGGACGGAGGGAGTACTAACTCTAGTACAAATTTGTACTAAGCTTAAAACACTTATTTTGGGACGGAGGGAGTACTATATAAGTCATTTTTTCTTTTCGTTTACTCGAATCATTAATACGCAACATGCATGCAAGGAAACTAAATGAAGGAAATAACTAGTGTTTTTATGACTGCATGCATGCGACTATTAAATAGGTTGCTAGTACGAGAAATAACATTAATTTTTTCCTCGATTACTGTTGATGGCCTTGTATTGATGCAAAACGTATATTTCATACTGGCCTTGTATATAAAAATGAAAGTCCTCTCCTATATATTGGTACAACCAGCTGAACCAAATGAGATCATCATAGTTCCACAAATATAAATGAGCTTTCAGTAACCGCTAGAGAGCCAAAAATCTACAGTTTTTTTAAAGTAGTTGACAACTGCACACGTATCAACATCTCGTATGTACAGTGCAACGAACTGAATCGCACCATGACCACACTAACCAGCACAAGATGACCCGGCATTGCACAAAACATTCCTATCCTGCCGTCCTTTTCGTTTCTCTAATCTTTATTAAGATAAGAACTATAATCAATATACCACGCAAAAAAAAACTATAACCAATATACAAAATGTTCTGGATTCCTTCTAATGAGAACTATCACGATATTGCACACCTCACTGACTTGACAAAACTTAGTTGTATACTATATTTAAAACCGCTAATTGTTTCCGTACGCTGTCATTGATAATCTCTCAGGCTGAGCTTACGGTTGTTGTACTGTCACACTCTTTCCTTGTTTTAAAAGCTGTTGTCGATAAGAGCTGTTGTAGATAAGGGTTTGATAAATTCTTCTCGGATCAATGATTATGTTCTTGTACATTTCATCCAAATATTTTTAATCGCGTAAACTACAACACCATGTGTTCTACAGGTAAGATGGCAGGAGTGGACACCCTTATTAGCTAAGCTTGCAAGCCGCGCCAATTATTTTGGAGGATCGCGTTCGAAATTAAACTCATACAATACAATAGTTGATAGATCCAAAGGCGGACTTTTCCGTTCCTGGGCACATTTCATGTTGCAAGCTGTGGTATACAGGTGGAAACTATCCCTCTATATTACTTATGCTGCGTGATCTTCATAACAATGGCAGTATTATCGTGGAGGCCAGCACCAAGGTCATGCTCGAGTATACTAGTACAAATTACCACTACTAAAAAACTAGTGACAAGTTGGCAAGGTTCCCCCGCATATTCGGATCTTCACATATTCTTCTCCAGTTGAGAGGGTTTTAAATAAGATAATTACTGTCCACATCTATATTATGAGCTGTGATTTGCCCAACTGATTGCAATTTGGCAAAGAGAAACTAAAAGAGTGGGAGGATGTAAGTCAGCAATTTAAAAAATACGGAGTACGGTTTTCAAGGCTGCTCTGTCTGCTTGCTGCTAAATCTGCATATGTCTAGTAGTTTGTTAAAAAAACACTTTGTAGTTTTTATTTTATATTTCAGATTACCAATGTTCTAAACGTATGGTTGCTGCATGCAATTTTGTTCTGAACCTTATCTAAATTCTGAAGTTGGGAATTCTCCTCCATTTCTGTGACTACTATGTCATGCACCTAATCCTTCAAGAATATTTCCTCATTTTTTCTGTGTTACAACCAATAAAAAAAACAGCACGCTATAGCATTCTGAGCAATGTCTTGCTAAATGAAATCAATGTATGCTATAGCGTGAAGATAGCGGTGCCTTAGCGCGATATAGCTTCGCTATAGCTGATTTTAAGGGTTGTGTTATTATGTCATAGCACACTATTTTTGCATTGGTTACAACCAAACAACTTCTAATACAGATATCACCCTTATTCCTACATTTCTAGAACAATGCGAACCAAACATGCCCTTTTTGTGTAACAGATGACCAATGTTCTGAACATATAGCCGTTGCATATGCTATTTTGTTCTGAAACTGTCTGAAGTATGAAATTAGATTTTAGCAACTTAGCAACAACAATTGCAATCATTATATTTGTATGCCTATGTCTGCAGGACCTAGCACTGCATATCCATTTATCGCCGAATTCTGTTTTTTGTTGTTGTTTTCCTCCAACTTAATGAAATCGGCGGAGTGCCTACCTTCTTCCTGCCATACCATGTAGTTATAGAGGAGAGAACAAATTAACCCCATCTTTGAAGAAAGGTCGCCAAATCCATGCCGGTAGTGAGAACATAAGATACAACTCATCATATAATCTTGACCTTTTCTCGCAAGGCCTGCTTGTGTCTGTACAATATGTTTCTTTCAGGTATATTCCCAGCATAACCATGATCTGGCTTCATTGATTTTTATTTCCACAATTCTATAGTACTGAAATTTGAAAGTCAAACCTGATAAACTTAAGTTTAGCGTTCCTTAATCCTTCTAATAATAACAGAGATGTAGCCCGACATAGCTGTAGCTCTCAAGGCAAGACATTTGACTCCGTGTATATTTTTCTAAGAACTATATCGTGATAATGTACAATCCATTGTACTTACAGGCGATGCCGTACACATGATATTATATACGTACTTGCAACTAGCAGTCTAGCACAATATGTGCGTTCACCCTGTATTATTAATGCCTATATATACGTACCAGATGAGCACCGAAGAAAGCACACAACAAGAGAGCAACAAAAGAAGTTCAGTTGAGAGATCGCCGGCGGCCATGGCGACTGAACAGCTTAACGTGTTGAAAGCACTGGATGCTGCCAAGACGCAGCTGTACCATTTCAAGGCGGTCGTGATCGCCGGCATGGGCTTCTTCACGGACGCCTACGACCTCTTCTGCATCGCCCTCGTCACCAAGCTGCTGGGGCGCATCTACTACACCGACCCTGCCCTCAACGAGCCCGGCCACCTCCCGGCAAACGTGTCGGCCGCCGTGAACGGCGTGGCCCTATGCGGCACACTTGCCGGCCAGCTCTTCTTTGGCTGGCTCGGTGACAAGCTCGGCCGCAAGAGCGTCTACGGCTTCACGCTCATCCTCATGGTCCTCTGCTCCATCGCGTCCGGGCTCTCGTTTGGACACGAGGCCAAGGGCGTAATGGGGACGCTATGTTTCTTCCGCTTCTGGCTCGGCTTCGGCGTCGGCGGCGACTACCCTCTTAGTGCCACCATCATGTCCGAGTATGCTAACAAGAAGACCCGCGGCACCTTTATCGCCGCCGTGTTTGCCATGCAGGGGTTTGGCATCCTATTTGGTACTATCGTCACGATCATCGTCTCGTCTGCATTCCGACATGCATTCCCTGCACCGCCATTCTACATTGACGCCGCGGCGTCCATTGGCCCGGAGGCCGACTACGTGTGGCGCATCATCGTCATGTTCGGCACCATCCCGGCCGCCCTAACCTACTACTGGCGCATGAAGATGCCCGAAACTGCACGGTACACAGCACTCATTGCCGGCAACACAAAGCAAGCCACATCAGACATGTCCAAGGTGCTCAACAAGGAGATCTCAGAGGAGAGTGCGCAGGGTGAGCGGGCCACCGGTGATACCTGGGGCCTCTTCTCCCGACAGTTTATGAAGCGTCACGGGGTGCACTTGCTAGCGACCACAAGCACTTGGTTCTTGCTCGATGTGGCCTTCTACAGCCAGAACCTGTTCCAGAAGGACATCTTCACCAAGATCGGATGGATCCCGCCGGCCAAGACTATGAATGCATTGGAAGAGTTGTACCGCATTGCCCGTGCTCAAGCGCTCATCGCGCTCTGCGGCACCGTGCCAGGCTACTGGTTCACCGTCGCATTCATCGACATCATCGGGAGGTTCTGGATCCAGCTCATGGGATTCACCATGATGACCATTTTCATGCTCGCAATCGCGATACCGTATGACTACTTGGTGAAACCAGGGCACCACACCGGCTTCGTCGTGCTCTATGGGCTCACTTTCTTTTTCGCCAACTTCGGCCCCAACAGCACAACCTTCATCGTGCCAGCCGAGATCTTCCCGGCGAGGCTCCGATCAACATGCCACGGTATATCGGCTGCAACCGGTAAGGCGGGGGCAATCATTGGCGCGTTCGGGTTCCTGTATGCGTCGCAGGACCAGAAGAAGCCTGAGACCGGGTACTCACGGGGAATCGGCATGCGCAATGCGCTCTTCGTGCTCGCTGGCACAAACTTCCTGGGTCTGCTCTTTTCCCTGCTGGTGCCGGAGTCCAAGGGCAAGTCGCTCGAGGAGCTCTCCAAGGAGAACATCGGTGACGACGATGCCATTGCTCCGACTGGTGTCTAGAGACATTCAGGTGTACTTGGACACTCGTACATTGTTGGTGTGTTTGATTTGATTTTCTGTGTTCTGTTTTTTGTTCCGGCGATTACTTTCTGAATGATTACTGTCTGAATTCTTAGCATGTCTACGAAAGACCGTTAGGTTGATATTTAAGAACTTGTCCCTCCCAATTCCCGATCACCCCTCTCCCTGTTCTCTGTAGAAGACTTCACATCTGGATCCATTAAGTATGTATCTAGTTGAATTGACATTATGTCCTACATTATCCCTTCCCACGCGTCGCTCCCGCAAGTGACCAAGGGAATAACCCTAGCCGCCGGTGCGTGCCCCCCTCCCTCCCCTCGCCGCCGCCTGCCGGGCAAAGCCCGATGGGTGTGGCGGTGGTGGGGCCCTTTCTCTCCCCACTCGTGGGGGCTTGGCATGGACAGATGCTCCCGAGCGGCGGCGCGAGGGGGATCTGGGGCGTGGCGGCACGCGGCTGTGGTCGGTGGCAGAACTATGAAGTAGCAGGCCCAGCGCGTGTGGTGCAGGGCGGATGCATAGCCGGGATGGCAGCGTCAGCTTCAACTGGATTTGACTCGTGGGCGGCGTGGGCTGCGGCGACTCTGTTCGAGGTGGATCTGGAGGTCGGTGGATGGCTCATGAGACGGTGCCTGCCGGCGGGGCACCCGGGCGTCTCGGCCATGGTGCGGGTTAGGGTGTTGGCTCCTCCTCTGGAGGCCTTCTTTGGCGGCAGGGTGCGGTTGATCCGGTGACTCGCCGGCGGAAGGGTGGATTCCTCTTCCTCGCATGGATTTGGCCGGTGGCTGTGGTAGGGCGCCAAGGGTGACGCAGGGGAGGCTGCTGGAGGGGTGGGTAGACCGACTACCTGTCATTGGCGTAGGGGTGCGCCGGTCCGGACGAGCTCTGCTCCCCCTCCCCTCTTCCAGGCCTTGTGCATCCTGGCTGCAGATGGGTGTTCGGAGTGGGGTGGCCACCGTCGGCTCCGATGGTGCTTGGGTTATGCCGAGCGGCTCAAATCCCGTATGTCTGATTGTCTCCGGAGTGTCTGGATGCAGGGCGGTGGCCCTGGAGACGGGAGCTGTGGGCCCGTGGGCGGAGTTCGTGGCTCAGGCGATGACGAGCTCATTGTCATGGCCACATGGGCGGCATGGGGGCGGGTCTTCAACGATCTACGATAGTGGTGTGGCCGGTGTTCTCCCATCGTGTCGTATCCCGGGCAGAGGCGGAGGATGGTGGACGAGGTGAAAACGTCGTCTGGTTCGGACCGGACCAATGGCGTTGTCGTCTATGTGTTGTTCCCTTCTTGAAGGCTCCATCACGGTTGCCCTGCTTCCTACGCGTTACTCCGGTGAAAACCTCGATTCTATGCATTGGGCCATGGCGGCTCTCTCGTAAGTCATTTCTCTCCTAGAAGCACCTCTTTGGAGTTCCTGGGTCGTTGAGTTTCGTCTTCGTTCTTCGTGCTGACTTGTTCACGGCGAAGAACTCCTTAGTTCCTTAGCTATGCTCTTTTTTTTCTTTCCGAGAATCGCCATGAAGGCATTTTGTCCATATTGGCGGATCACATCAGATTGTAACCCATGACCCATGAATCGGGAAGTTTGGGGTTACACAGAAAGACAAAAAAAAATACTAATTCTAGACTTAGAGCTTCCTTAGCACATGTGCGAGCAGCAAAATTTGCTTCACGTCCAATCCATCTCAAAACCCTGAAAGTTTTGGAGATAGGCACGCATCCCCAATCGAACGACCATCTTCCTGTTGCCAATCAGACACCACAATTTTGGTTGCTTGCAGTGAAAGAAAAGATTGTTTTGTTATCAATGTTCTGGACATGCTGGCGTAATAATCTTGTGAATTACACCCAGTCTCTGCATAATTAAGATGCACACAGTCAAACAAGGTTCTATCGGTTCTATCACATAAGCAAAAAACAAAAAAGGCGAAATACAAATAGAAATTAACGCTTAAAGCATGGGGGGGGGGGGGGG
>LR738715.1:52571786-52594322 GCA_902687465.1 Secale cereale
CTGTCCTAAAATCGTGCTGCCACTCATGTTGAGTAAAAATATCCTTCGCTGTAGCCTCCAATCGCGTGTACACCTTCGTAAATAGGTCTTGATTCTCCACACGTTGTAGAGAGGAGCATAAATGAAGAGTCCTGATACATCTGTAGATAAACTGCATTAGAGATCATGCTGCCACCCATGTTGGGTAAAAGTATCCCTCGCCGTAGCTTCCAATCATGTACACACCTCTGTAAATAGGTCTTGATTCTCCATGCATTATAGAGAGGAGCATAAACGAAGAGTCCCGATACATCTATATATAACCTGCATTATAGAAGTACTTTTATTATGAAAAACCTTATAATTTCTACTTAGCCAAAGCGACCAAATAACGGCAAGCGTTCCCACCCTAAGAAGAGTTCTAAACCTGTGATCAATCCCATGTAACCAGTTACCAAATACATTAGCAACACTAAAGGGGGATACAAGCCAGAAGCTATTTGGATAACTGACCATATAGAACAAGCCAATTCACATTGGAGGAATAATTTTTTTATTGTTTCATCATGCTGACAAAATACACATTGCAGATTTTCATGCCAATTCATCTTAATAAGGTTTTCTTTAGTAAGAATGACTCCATGACGAAGATACCATGCAAAGATTTTATTCTCCAAAGATATCTTCATCTTCCTGATCTTCTTGTTATTATCTACTGGCAAATCAGACTGGATTAACAATATTAGGAAAAACCTTACCCGTAGCGCTGGATTTTGAGCTAGCAGTAGCGCCGGTAGACATGCTACTGCTACGAGGATACAACTATTTTTAGCAGTAGCACTCTTTCCCCAGTGCTACTGGTAAATTAACATAGTAGTAGCGCTTGTTGCATGCGTGCTATTGCTATTTTTGTGCAGCGCGTGTATAAGGAAATCGCTACTGTTAAAGGCGCGCTGCTGGTAAATCTTGGCCCCATGCCACTGCTAAAGTTTTATGTTTTTTGTTTTCTGCGTTTTGACGCTGTATTCAAACAGATACCACTTTTATACAATAGCAACGTGCATATTCATTGAAAAAGAAGTGAGATCAAAATATCTAATCGTCGACATCGATGAGCAGAAGTTATTAGAAGTCTCTCATCTCATATCATCATCATCATTCATGGTCGAACACATGTCCCGATATAGTGGTACAAGTTATTAGAAGTCTTGAATACATGCAACTACATGGAACATGGTCACATACTCATGTTTCATCATCTATGTAAACTATGACATGATCGCGTAGAAAAGAAGATCCATCACGATGAGCAAAAGGGGGATTATGTAGTAGTTCTTGAGGCGCTGGTTCTCAATCCTCTCTTGCACTAGCGTGAACCACAAGTAACTAGCTTCGCCTTCCCTTCTGCTATCAAACCCTTTCTAGCTTCCGCCCGGGAAGCGGTACACTTGGGCATGACACTCTGGCCACTCGCCGTACACTCACGAAACATGCCCTATGTACACGACATACCACTCCTTCGCCATTGTTGATCTATATACCTGTCAGAGATGCATATATCATTAAGCAAATTCAACGATAACATGCACATAATACACGTCGGTATGCGGAGAGAAAGAGTTAGCAAATAGAAGCAACATATATTAATAAACATAGCTAACCAAAATTATCGTACCCAAACTACTAACTAGAGCGTGACACCGTTTACATCTAATAGTTTTGTCGTACAGAGAAATTCTAAGTTTTGTTGTAGAGAAAGTAAAAACTAAATGGACACATTGTCATCGTCAACCAGTGCACTCGTTCCATCCAGCCATATCTGGGAGGATGCACTCAAGCTTTGTGAAAGGCGCCATGTCCTGAAGCTGTATGGCTATGCGGGCTCAGACGCCAGCTCGCGATATTGGGCCATCATAGAACATTTCATTCTCTTTGAGGACATCTTTCATGATGATCGACGTAATTTCCTGCTGGATGCGGTACAATTCATTTCAGGGTTGATGATCCAGTACGGTTCGTAAGACTTTGGCCCATCTCTGGATATGGGCATCCGATGAAGATGTCATGCAAAGTGATTGCATATCCCTTATGTGCTCCAACATTTGATGGACGACGTAAGAATCCATCATTATCACTTCTTGCCGGTCACTGGACACAACAGAAGTCAGTCTTATGGTCGAAACACAACCCGCCCTTATTTGTTTTTCGATTTGGATGTAGCCAGCCCGCATGCTGAAGCCTAGGAGAGCTCTGTCCAGAACATACATTATGTGTGTGTAATCTTTCTTCTCTATGGTCTTGGACAGGTCCAAATATAGAGCGCGAGAGAAACATGGGTAAAGAATGATGAGAACGGCGTGGCCCCCGCTGCGCAAAATAAATACACGATCATGTTAGCCTCCATGCGTGCAAAGTAATGATTGAAATGCATGAAATGATGTATGTGTTATAGTGGCTATCCGCGGATGACTTACCCAGGATGATAAGGTAGGAGAATCATTTCCGGTGGAGATATGCCCTAGAGGCAATCATGTATGATGATATTTCCTATGTGTTTATGAATAAAGATAGTCCTTGGACATTATCAATGATGTGTATCAACAAGTACGTGACTTGTTTGTGAAACTATGCATTGTATGATGACTGTCCTAAAAGGTCCCTAGTCGAAAGGGTTCTGTGGACGCGCAACAAACTAGACTAGCATATGACATGGTGGATGGCTCGGTCTCATTAGCTATGGAGCATTGGATTCTAGCCAGATAATATGGACTCGGAAGGATCTGGTCGGATTCGACCTAATCGGATCCGAGTCGAGATAACGTCCGAGTCAGACAAATCCAACTATGAGATGGAGCGATATGTCATCTGTGAGTCTCTAGTATAACATACGTTCTATGTCCTAATACCTGAGCTGTCACATGTACTCGCGATGATGATAGACCTGCTTTGGACCGACCAAACGCTACTCCATGACTGGGTAGTTACAAAGGTAGGTTTCGAGTTTGTCCAGACCCAATGCTGCGAGACATGGACGAGCAAGATGATATTTGCCCCTCCGGTCAGGAGAGACATACTCTGGGCGCCTCGTGTGATTTGACCAAGATAAGCATGACCATGCGAAAATGATTATGAGATAATCCAGTTTGTGGTCGGCACCACCGGAACGAGAAAAAGGTCGGGCTAGCACAAGGATGACAGACTCGCTTTGATCTCGACAACACATATCGTGTGGCAAAGGGAACAAAAGTGTGATATGTTGTACAGGTTCGCCAACCAGCTTCATTGTCTACTTGGTGGTCGGCACACCTTGCTAGACGCCGCTACTAGCCAAGCAGGTCGGAGGTGATCCGACCGGCGACCAAGCCGACTTGAACCTAAGGGGTCGCACGCTTAAGGAAAGGAACCCGTGAGGCCCGATCTGACTCCACGAGTCAGATTGATCCTACTCGGACTCAGATCTAGGCTGAAGAGACTTTAGGCTTTAGGATCCGTGTGAGGCCCAAGTGTTGAGCCCGCGACAAATGCCTATATATAGTGGAGGTGCAACACACTCATTCGCTTGATCGCTTCGGCGCCGTGACTTGGTTCTGCATGTATTGTGAATAGCCATTCCACTTGCCGCCGACTATGTGATCGGACCTAGCAGTCCGCCGCATGATGTTCCTCCTGCACGCGTGGATACCGTTAGAGGCGGTGCACTTGTGCCGCTCTGGCCAACCAGTACGTGGGATCGAATGACCGGCTGTTCGAGGGAGATCAGACGAGGAGACGAACCACGCGGATGCGCGGCCCCAACTCTTCTTCCGCTGCATGGCACTGCGTGTCTAGTGGCAACAATCCTTGACCTATCTCTCGTAGCATGTTCTTGGTTGATCTGCGCATAGGAAAATTTTAATTTGCAGTCGACGCACCCTACTGTAGAACCCAACAGTGGTACCAGAGACTCTATTATATAATTTGGATTCAGATCGTATGCATATTAGATATGTGGAGGCGACATATGAGACCTGCTGTCGTTTGTTAGATCGGCTATGTGCACGGTTGGTGACATCAATTGCGCATGGGGGTCGATGAGGCTATGTTTTCTATTGATCAAAATCGATGAGGCTGTGACACAACCTACCCCTATCGGTCGGTTTCTTCCATCGGGGTTAATAGTGAACGTAAAACTGAATCGGATTCGTGATGATTGATGAGATCGGCTAGATCAAAAAATTCGGCATGAATGGAGTACAAGTGCGATCTGTGATTTCTGAAACAGTTGTACGGTCTGGTGATTGTATATTTTCCCCTTTAGAAACTTGCCGTCATTGCTACCACCAGATGTACCACATAGCAATTAAGATTAATTCACTCATAGGTAGATCATAGATCGTCTATTCTCGTCTGTTTTTTCAACAAGATTTCCAATGTAACAGAACCAGAACAATCCCGAGCTACCGCCTGCTGTATAGCATCATTGTGTCAAATTTCTTTCCAAACCTCTATAACGGGCTCGATCTACCTATGGCTTTGGATCGGATCTGGAGAGGGAAGGAGAGGGAGGCAGGTAGGGTTAGGAGGAAGGGGAAAGGTAGATAGCAGACGAAGGGCAGCTTCTCTCTGTCGATCTAGGTATGTATTCATCGATGCTACATAGAGTGGGTCGACCACATACTTAAGCACACACTGGCACGCATGCCTTAGTCGGCCCAATAGCCTGATTACACACGCACTGATACATCCATTTTGCATCATGTTTTCCTACTATTATTTATGATGTTTTATGTATAATAATGCTTTTTTGGAGTAATTCTAATGCCTTTTCTCTCATAATATGCAAGGTACACATAAAGAGGGAGAATTCCGGCAGCTGGAAATCTGGACCTGAAAAGCTTCGTCAGGCCACCTATTGTGCACAACTCCAAACAAGCTGAAACTTCACGGAGAATTTATTCTTAATACTTTTCCCGTGGTTGCGGATGCTTGTGGGAGGGTTAATCATAAGTAGAAGGTTTGTTCAAGTAATAACAACACCTAAGCAATGATCCACCCACATATCAAATTATCAAAGTAGCGAACACGAATCGAACCAACATGGTGAAAGTGACTAGGTGAATTTCCCGTGTACCCTCATTAATGCTTTGCTTATTATAAGAGACCGTTTTGGCCTGTCCTGTGCCTCAAAAGGATTGGGCTCATGATGACCCACAAGTGTAGGGGATCTATCGCAGTCCTTTTGATAAGTAAGAGTGTCGAACCCAACGAGGAGTAGAAGGAAATGATAGGCAATTTTCAGTAAGGTGTTTTCTGCAAGCACTGAAATTATCGGTAACAGATAGTTTTGTGATAAGGTAATTGGTAGCAAGTGACAAATAGTAAAAGTAAATAAGGTGCAGCAAGATGGCCCAATCCTTTTTGTAGCAAAGAACAAGCCTGGACAAATTCTTATATGAAGGAAAACGCTCCCGAGAACACATGGGAATTATCGTCAAGCTAGTTTTCATCACGATCATCTGATTCGCGTTCGGTACTTTGATAATTTGGTATGTGGGTGGACCGGTGCTTGGGTGCTGTCCTTACTTGGACAAGCCTCCAACTTATGATTAACCTCTAATGCAAGCATCCGCAACTACAAAAAAAGTATTAAGGTAAACCTAACCATAGCATGAAACAAGTGGATCCAAATCAGCCCCTTACGAAGCAATGCATAAACTAGGGTTTAAGCTTCTGTCACTCTAGCAACCCATCATCTACTTATTACTTCCCAATGCCTTCCTCTGTGCCCAAATAATGGTGAAGTGTCATGTAGTCGACGTTCACATGACACCACTAGAGGAGAGATAACATACATCTCATCAAAATATCGAACGAATACCAAATTCACATGACTACTTATAGCAAGACTTATCCCATGTCCTCAGGAACAAAAGTAACTACTCACAAGACATAATATTATTCATGATCAGAGGGGTATTAATATGCATAATGGATCTAAACATATGATCTTCCACCAAGTAAACCAATTAGCATCAACTACAAGGAGTAATCAACACTACTAGCAACCCACAGGTACCAATCTGAGGTTTGGGTACAAAGATTGGATACAAGAGATGAACTAGGGTTTGAGAGGAGATGGTGCTGGTGGAGATGTTGATGAAGATAACCCTCCCCAAGATGGGAGAGTTGTTGGTGATGACGGCGGTGACGATTTCCCCCTCTCGGAGGGAAGTATCCCCGACAGAACAGCTCTGCCGGAGCCCTAGATTGGTTTCCACCAAGGTTCCGCCTCGAGACGGCGGCGTCTAGTCCCGAAAGCCTCCTCCTGATTTTTTCCAGGTCAAAACACATCATATAGGAGAAGATGGGCATCGGGGGACCATGGTGTGGCCCATGAGGCAGGGGGGCGCGCCTAGAGAGGGGGGGCGCGCCCCCACCCTCGTGGACAGGTGGTGGCCCCCCTGGTGATTCTCTTTCGCGAGATATTTTTTATATTTTCTGAAATGGTGTCCCGTGGAGTTTAGGAGCTTTTTGAGTTGTGTAGAATAGGTTTCCAGTGTTTGCTCCTTTTACAGCCCAGAATTCTAGCCGCCGGCATTCTCCCTCTTCATGTAAACCTTGTAAAATAAGAGAGAAAAGACATAAGATTGTGACATAATGTGTAATAACAGCCCATAGTGCAATAAATATCAACATAAAATTATGATGCAAAATGGACGTATCAACTCCCCCAAGCTTAGACCTCACTTGTCCTCAAGAGAAAGCCTATATCGAAAAGTATGTCCACATGTTTAGAGATAGAGGTGTCGATAAAAATAAAATACGGACATGAGGGCATCATGATCATTCTTATAACAGCAACATATATATATTGTCATATGATTCTTATGCTAAAGTAACAATTCATTCACAATGTCAAGTATGACTCAGAAACTTCATTGAATACAAACAAACTATAATCTCAGTCATTGAAGCAATTGCAATTTATTGTAACATCAGAAAGAGTCAACATAAGAGCTTTTCAGCAAGCCCACATACTCAACTATCATATAGTCTTTCACAATTGCTCACACTCACGCAATACTTATGGGTATGGAGTTTTAATCGGACACAGAGAAAGATTGGGGCTTATGGTATCGCCTCCCAACCTTTTACCTCAAGGGTAATGTCAGCAATAATAGATCATGATAACTTACATCCAAGTGGGTATATATGTCAGGATCTTTCCAACACAATGTGCTTGCCAAAGGATAAAATGTAATGTAACATCCCAAATTTTCAATTTGGAATGTTATACATAGATCATATTGCATATCATATTTTATTGCATTTGTGTTCTTGCGATCCTCGAAAATTCTAAGCAACTCAAGGACCCACGGAGAGAGTTGGTGATTTTTCCGTTTCGTATTTGAATTTTCTCAAATACCGGTACGGGGATCACTTTAGTTTTAATAGTTTTTCTCTCCTAAAAATATTTCTTAATAAAATATATGAGCGGAGATAATATGACTTCTCCAAAATAAGAGAAATATTGGAGGAAAAATATTAAAATCACTTTTGGATTTTATTCGGATTTATTTGCGATTTTATTTGCATAGGGAAAATGTGCGTTTTTCAAAATTGCATTTAGGTCCGGGAAAAATGTTCACTTTGTCCTAAATTTTATTAGAGGACGGTAAAAATTTATTTCAGAATTTTTCGTCTTCGTTTAGTGTTTTATTTTGTGTTTTTCTGCGTCAGGATTTTTTTTTTAAAAGTGGTTCGGACCGACTGGGCCGAAGCCCAGCCGGCCCAGCGCCGTCGCCGACTCCGACTCCGGTCGGGAGTCCTGCCCGCGCCCGCCGCCAGCTATGGCTGAGCCGGCCACCGCCTCCGCCGCTTGCCCCCTCCCCCAAGCCAGCCCCCTGGCCCTTTTTAAAGCACCGCCCCCTCTTTCGACGCCAGCCACCGCCGCACGCAACCGCCGCCGCCGCCTCGCCTGCGCTGCGCCTCGCCGCCGCAGCCGACCGCCCCCGGAGCCCGCCGCCGTCGAGGTAGACGCCATCCCGAGCCGCCGCCGGTTTTTTTTAAAAGCCGTTCGTTTTTGTTTTGAAAACCCTATATCTGTTTTTTTAAATAGATCGGTTCGGTTTTTTTCCGGTTTAGTTAGTTAGCGGAGGTTCGTTCATATGTTCATTTTAAATAACGTTGTTCATTCGTTAGCCTGTTCGTCAGTTTTCTTTTTCAGGGTTTTTTCCGCGATTATTTTCGATCAAGATTTCTGCCATGATCTTGTTTTTAGTTTTTCTTTTCGCTCGAGAGTCGGAATCAGGCGATTCAAGCGCCCAAATCTTCATCTCGAAGCCCTCTTTCTGTTTAACCAACTTGAACAAGGTTTTGGCTACTATAAAATTTGACTTTAGGTCAACTAGTAAACGAATCTTGTTTCTTTCGCAGTTTGAGTTTCGTTGCTCCGTTTGAGTTGATTCTTTTTGCAAACCGAAGTTCTTAAATTGTACTTTCTGGTTAGATCTTCTTGTTTGGAGTTTTATCTGTGCATATTTGCTTGATTGCTTATGTATGCTATTGTTTCCTTGCGATTGAATTCCCGAAGTTCGAAGTGTGCTACTACGAGTCCCTAGGTTTTGCGAATCATTAGCAAGGCAAGTAACACTTTGATCATACCCTTTATTACCCAGTTTTTATGCATTAGATCAAACCCTCACACATTGCATGAGTAGGATCTCTTAACTTGTGGGTCTGGGAAGTAGATTGATGTAGAACCTATTACCAGCATTATTTTCAAACCCTTGGGAGTTACTTCTACATTATGCTTAGGTTGCCACGCTATGCTCGTAGACGTGGTTTGGGTTTGAGAGTATCCATGATAGATGTGAGTTGTTAATTAATGGTTCAACTTAAGGTGGCTACTTTAATACACATCTTGGTGGATTGGTTGCAGGGCACCAGGAGAATCCAATGTTATCCTTGGAAATCCCGGGGGTACCGTGTGATTATCCTATGGAATGCCACCTAGGCTCAAAGGGATCATAAAACTATTCATGCTAGAAACTTCCGTGTGCAGCCACAATGCCATTATGGGCTTTGGCATAGTATGAGTAAGTTGTGCGAGATCTTTCAGTGGTGGACTAGCAGATGTAGGGGAAAGTAGGTGTACCGGTCCACCCGGGGTAAAGAGTAAATACTTCTGAAAGACTGTGTCTCGGTCATCCGTTTCTCAAACACCATGCAGTACGGGAAATCCAACGGAGGAGATCGAGTCTAGTAGGGAAAAGTGCGCAAACCTCTGCAGAGTGTACAAACTAATCATGATTAGCGGTGTCCCCAGTTATGGACAATCTTGAGTATCTGGTACTTGAATTATTGGTTGATCTCATCACTCTAAAGTTAATTTGTTGGGTTAATGATGACTACTTTAATTGGGATTGAGTTGGAGGTACCTTCTCAATGATGTTTCAACTACCATGATAGTTAAAATATAAGTTATTCCTTTGTTGCAGGAAAAAATTGGCTTTACGCAAAAACCTTAACCTTAGAGCCTCCACCAGCCAAATATGTGTAATGCCCCGGATGTAATACTTTCCCTTTTGGGCAATATATGATATCTCTGGTTTCATCAATTCCATTCCGGGTTCTCCGTCTTTTCGGGTTTCGTCGTTTTGTTGTGTGCGTGTGTGGCATTCATTCATATCATGTAGTCATGTGCATTGCATTGCATTTGTGTTGTCGTTTGCATTCGGTCCCACTCGTTTCTTTCCGTTGTCCGTTTCGAGTTCCGGAGCTCTCTCACGTGTCCGTGGCATCCTCGAGGCCTACTTTGGTGTTTGGCCGTGTAACGTTTCCGTTTTGGCGTGAGACTTGTCGTGTGTTGTTGTTTTGGTGTGTGTAACCCGCTTGTCAAATCTCGTCGTGTTTGGAGTTCGTTTGCTACTCCAACAGTTATTCTCGTGGGCTGAAAGTACCTCCTCTTTGAGGCCCAAGACACCCCTCCAACAGGCCTCCCGATCCGGCCTCCCGCGCCCGATCCGGCCTCCCGCGCCCGATCCTGCCCGTTTGCAGATCCGTCCGGCCCGATCCGCGATTTCAGCCCGCGTTGACTTTTGTCCGAGGTTGATTTTTTTTCCACTAAGTCCCCAGGATTTTGTTGTCTAATGCTATTTTGTTTTAGTGATAACTTTTTGTGTGATGGTCTGATTTGAGCAAATGATATGTCAAAATGATCATGGAGACATGTACTACGTTTTGTTCCATTGTGCCATGCATGTTTGAGGTCATCTAGATGCTTAAATATCTGTGAGAAGAGTGCTACTTGTTATAAACTGCTGTTAGTAGTTATTTTCATGCCGTCTTTGCAATGTGATAACTTGGTGCATGTTTATCCAAATGATGCAAATGATATGTCCACGTGTTCGTCATGAAATGCTCTACATGATGATTGCTTTAGCTTGCATGATAGATATCATCTTGCCATGTTTATCTCCTTTGCAAAGTGCTATGCGGCAGTTATGTCGTTAAACTTGTTACGAGATGCTTCATAGAGGAACTCGTTGCTATCGTTGTGTTTGTCCCCTTGATGCATGCTTATATGTTTTGGATTCACCATCATGTGTACTTTGCTGTGGTGCTTACCACTTGCCATGTTTAGCTTTGAGTTGACTTAAACTTGCTCTCAAAGATGCCATGATGAAACTGCTGTTTAACACTTAGTGAAATTTCACTAAGTCTGGAATCTGTAATTTCCAGATGCCATGTTTGCTTGTTGTTCTAGGCCAATCCATGATAGTTTTGGGGTGAATCTTGATGATTCCTTGTTGTATAAGTTGTTGGCTATCCATTCATGCTCTCACATGCTTATTTGAGTGGCTGTAGCATATTTAAATCTTGCTCCCAAGTTGCAATAAATTACTGCTGTCAGGATTTTGTTGTCAAGTTCAATATGTCATAGCTTGTTGCTATTGATCCATGGCTCCTTTGGGGATGCTCCAATGGAATTGTTTGCTGTAGAGTATGCCTAGTTTATGTCCATGATCATTGCCATGATGTTTGAGTGCTGTAGGCCATTTATCTCTTGCTCCGAAGTTGCTATGTGGCTGTTATTTTTCAGCTTGTGCGTGTTTATTGTTTCGGGTGTAACTTTTAGCCCGTTGCTCCGTTTTGAGCAAGTCCTATATGAAACTTGTGTGTTTTTGCATGTAGATTCATAATAACCTCATGTTATCATGTTTTGAAGCATTTTGCTTGATGCATATTGTTGTGCTGTAACACTGTGCTTCCTAAATAGACTTTCTGTGCTTCCGTAGTGCATCTGTTTTGCTTCCATAGTGCATCAATCATGCATCCAGTAATTTTTCTGCGCATTGCATCTTGTTTGATTCGTTGCCTTGTGTTCTTGTGTTTGAGTAGAGCCGGAAGCTGAGACCGAGTACGAGTACGAGCACGAGGTTACTACCGAGGTTGAGAACGAGGACCCCTCTTACGATCCCATCAACAACTCTTCAGGCAAGATGTCCGAACCCCGATAACATTACTATCTTTGCCTATTGCTAGAAGTCTCGATCTATAGTTTTGCCTCGATGCCCATGTTTTCCTGTCAGCCTCCTATTGTAACCATGAACCTGTTTAACCACCCTACCTATGCAAACCATTGATTGGCTATACGTAGGCTTCGCTCAACCCCTCTTATAGCATTGCTAGTTGCAGGTGAAGATTGAAGATTCTTGCTTCTTGTTGAAGCTTGTAGGGATATCACACTATACTAATTATTAAATGAAATCATCTATATATTGGTAATGGGTGGAAGGCTAAGCCTTTTGCTTGGTGATTTGTTCCACTCATGCCGCCCTAGGAACCGTATAAACCGGTGTTATGTTCCTTGATAATGCGTTCCTCACACGGTTGGGGTTATGGGACCCCCTTGATAAACCGCTAGGTGCTAAGTCTTTTCCACCAAGTCCCAACATTGGTACTATTCGCCTAAACAACTAAAAACTTACCGAGGGAGTAATTAACCCGAGGATTAATTAATTCAACCCCCCTGGGCCAGTGCTCGATTTGAGTGTTGGTCCAAACTTGAGTCGTGTGCGGTACCCCCCTTGGCAACTTGGGTTTTTGGTCACTGTACGTTGTGCTCATCCGGTCGTGGCCTGAGACTAGATACGCGCGGCTACTATCAGGGTGTCGGCACGCCGGGAGGATTTGCTGGATTAGCCTTACCTTAGTCGGAGTATCTTGAGCACGGGATTCTGAGGATACTCGGGCCTTCCCACTTTGGAGTTGCGACTCCGCGGATCGTGGGCTTGTCGTGGGCCAAGTTGGAACACCCCTGCAGGGTTATGAATTTTCGAAAGCCGTGCCCGCGGTTATGTGGCAGATGGGAGCTTGTTAATATCCGGTTGTAGAAAACTTGACACCTTGTTCCAATACACTACCAGCGTGAGTACCGTGACGGTCATTTTCCGAAAGGGTTTCGGGAAGTGAACACGGTGGGGTTATGTTTGACTTGCTTTAGTTAGGATCACTTCGTGATCATCTCTCGACCGAGGCACCTTCTCTTCTCGCTCTCTTTTACGTAAGCTAGGCTAGTGCTGCTGCAACCTCTTGTTCTTTCTTCAGCCTTGTTCCTCACCCAAGGCTTAAATAGTCGTGTTACCCGGGAACGGGATTGCTGAGTCCTCTATGGCTCACAGTTACTTCAACACACCAGATGCAGGTACGATGGTGAGCTACACAGGCGATGGCACTGAGCTAGACTGGGAGTACGACGAGGAGCGTAGCCGTTACTACGTGAACTATCCGGTTGATCAGTAGAGCTTCTACTAGGATTCGATCTAGACCTGTGGATTAATGTTATGTTTGGTATCTTGTCATTTGGATCTTTACCCTTAGATGGGCTGTGTTGTTTATCTGAATGATGTTTGAACATGTAATGAATTTGTGTGACGTGGCGAGTGTAAGCCAACTATTTTTTTTCAGTTTTCCATCCCTATTTTTTTACATGAGATGCGCAAAGGTACCAAACTTGCGATCACTCCAGAATGGGCTTATATCTTTAAGTCGTGCCTCGACACGTAGGAGATATAGTCCCATCCTGGGCATTACAAGTTGGTATTCAGAGCCTTCTCCGACCTAGAAGCCCCCACTGATTGATCGAATCATTGACGGTCGAGTCTAGGCACACACAGAAAATGTTTTGAGTCCTATATTTATATCGGAGAGTAGGATTTCTTTGCTTCTCATCCCCCTTTCAATCTGGTGAGGACTCCTGACGGCTACTCTTGCCTCTTCTACTTTCAAAAATTGCACCATTTTTTTAGGAATCTCGCGAGTATTGTGGGATTGTTTCGATGTCTTTGTGACGAGAATATTGTTCTCGATGCCTCCTGACATTAGGGGTTGTGGCAGTGTCCCGGGGAGTTGAGCTTCGGGGTATTGTCGTCACAAGCATATCGCGACAGTACGAGAAAACTTAAGACGGCCGACATCGAAAACTCTCCTATACAGTTAGTGGCAAGATAACCCCGACATCACCCAGTACTGGGGAGGTAGTTCGGGAGTATTGCCATAGCTTTGTATAGTGGATGCTTTTCGAAGGTCCGAGGTAGACGGTTTCCGAGAACAACTGGTTATGTGTTGAAGGATGGATACAGCTGGATGTAGGTTTAGAGTTGATTGCGCGGTGCTTCCCCTATATCCCCAACACCTGATTGCATAACTGGAAACTTTCGGAAATTCATAGGTGGGTTTATCCAGTAGATCGTAGGCATTCTTCCAACGAATGCAGGTTAGCGAGTTCGGGGTTCTACATTGAGTGAAGTGGTTTTATGGCCGATGTTCCGATCGGGAGTTGCATCTTAAAGGGTCCTTGGCTATGCTGATCCGGGGATTGCAAAACCCTTTCGTAACGCGTTCATAAGCTTGTTGCACAAAGATGTCGAACGAAGCTCCTATCTTGTGTTTGTTCCATCTGTACCTTGTGTTTTTCTTATTTACCTTTGTCTCCCAGTGGCTTCTCGTGAAGATTGTTGTTATCATTAAACTGAGAATTTCATTCGTTCCTCTTGTTCGAATGATTCTTGTGAAGACTATGTTGCATTTCTATCCGTTGTTTCAGCTTATACCTTCTTTCAATCAATTGCTGATTGGTGGTCATCTCTTTCAGGATGGCTCCGAAACGGGTTCCCAACGCTAACCCAGAGGGTGAAGAGGTTCCAGATCGTCCTCCTTCCCCTCCTCCTCCGTCTGAGGCCTGGAGAGCGATTATGCAGACTACAAATCAGAACACCCAGATGTTGATGCAGATGATGCAGCAAATGCAAGCAAATCAGGGTGCTCCAGGGAACCAAGGCAATTTCTTCAACCAACAGCACCATGCTACGCTCAACCAGTTCTTGGCTAATCAACCAAAGGCTTTCAGTTACTGTGTCGACCCTCTCGATGCTGAAGATTGGATAACTGATATCAAGAAGCATTTTGAGTGCAGCAACGTAAGGCCTGAGGACTATGTGAAATTTGCAGCCTTTCAACTCAAGGACCAAGCAGCTGACTGGTGGCAGCAGTACAAAGACTCCAGAGAAGGGCGTGTGATCTCTTGGGATGATTTCTGCAAGGACTTTCGCTCTCACCACATTCCAACAAGTGTCATCGAGGGTATGCGTGAGCAATTCCGCAACCTGAAGCAAGGCTCTATGACTGTCTACCAGTATAATGTCAAGTTCCAAAACCTCGCCCGCTATGCCAAGCAAGACATACCAGATGCCAAGTGCAAGATCTATCAGTTCCGTGGAGGTCTCAAAGATGAACTTCAACCTGCTCTCACCTTGTTCGAGCCTGAGGAGTTTGCCAAATTCTATAACATGGCGCTTAAGCAAGAGGCAGCCCAGCTCAAGATGGAGTCTTCCAAAAAGAGGATTCGAGATGCCGTTCACTCCTCCTCATCTTCTCAAGTGGTCGCGAAGCAACAGAAATTTTGGCTTCCTCCTCCTCCAGTGATCTGAGCTCCCCACAAAAGCAACAAGAACTCTAGTGGACGTGGTTTCTCCCACCCACCCAACCCGAGCAACCAGTCGAAGAATCAGTTTCAGTCTCAAGGTTCCAAGTCAAGTGGTTCTCATTTCTGTTGGGGAACGTAGCATAAATCAAAAATTTTCTACGTCTTCACCAAGATCCAAGTATGGAGACATCTAGCAACGAGTAACTTAGAGTGCATCTACATACCGTTATGAAGATTGCGTGCGGAAGCTTTCAACGAAGCAAGGATGAAGTAGTCGTACTCTTCACGTTCTTCGTCACCGATGATCTAGCGCCGAACGGACGGCACCTCCGCGTTCAACACACGTACGGTGCAGAAACGTCTCCTCCTTCTTGATCCAGCAAGGGGGGAGGAGAAGTCGTCAGAGATCCGGCAGCACGACGGCGTGATGACGGATGCAGTGGATGTCGCAGCAGGGCTTCGCCGGGCTGCCCTGCGTTGGGAGTATGGGGTGTGACGGGAGGGGGAGAGGCGCCAGGGATCAGGTGCGGCTGCCCTCTCCCCCCCACATATATATAGGGGCCAGGGGGGGCGCCTGGACCCCCTGCAGATCCAATCTGCAAGGGGGCGGCGGCCAAGGGGGGGGGGTTCCTTGCCCCCCAAGGCAAGTGGAGCCCCCCTCCCCTTTAGGGTTGGAACCCTAGGCGCAGGGGAGGTGGGCCCCCTATGGTGGTGCGCCAGCCCAGAGGGCTGGTCACATCCCCTCGTGGCCTAGGGGCCCCACCGGGATGGGTGGCCCCACCCGGTGGACCCCCGGGGCCCCTCCGGTGGTCCCGGGACGCTCCCGGTGACCCCCGGAGATCACCCGTTGGCCGAAACTGGACTTCCCATATATCAATCTTTACCTCCGGACCATTCCGGAACTCCTCGTGACGTCCGGGATCTCATCCGGGACTCCGAACAACTTTCGGGTTTCCACGTGCATTAATCTCTATGACCCTAGCGTTACCGAACCTTAAGTGTGTAGACCCTATGGGTTCGGGAGACACGTAGACATGACCGAGACCACTCTCCGGTCAATAACCAACAGCGGGATCTGGATACCCATGTTGGTTCCCACGTGTTCCTCGATGATCTTCATCGGATGAACCACCGTGTCAAGGATTCACTCAATCCCGTATGTTATTCCCTTTGTCCATCGGTACGGTACTTGCCCGAGATTCGATCGTCGGTATTCCCAATACCTTGTTCAATCTCGTTATGGCAAGTCTCTTTACTCGATCCGTAATTCATCATCCCGTGACTAACTACTTAGTCACATTGATCTCATTATGATGATGTATTACCGAGTGGGCCCAGAGGTACCTCTCCGTCACACGGAGTGACAATATCCCAGTCTCGGTTCGTACCAACTCAACAGATACTTTCGGAGATACCCGATGCGTACCTTTATAGCCACCCAGTTACATTGTGACGGTTGGCACACCCAAAGCACTCCTACGGTATCCGGGAGTTGTACAACCTCATGGTCTAAGGAATAAATACTTGACACCGAAAAGCTTATGCATTACGAACTATACGATCTCGTGTTATGCTCAAGTTTGGGTCTTGTCCATCACATCATTCTCCTAATGATGTGATCCCGTTATCACCGACATCTCATGTCCATGGTCAGGAAACCATGACCATCTGTTGATCAACGAGCTGGCTACTAGAGGCCTACCAGGGACTCATTGTGATCTGTGCATTCACACATGTATCGCTGTTTCCGTACAATACAATTCAAGCATGAATGACAGACAATTATCATGAATAAGGAGATATAATAATAATGCTTTTATTATTGCCTCTAGGGCATATCTCCAACAGTCTCCCACTTGCACTAGAGTCAATAATCTAGTTACATTGTGATGAATCGAACACCCATAGAGTTCTGGTGTTGATCATGTTTTGCTCATGAAAGAGGTTTAGTCAACGGGTCTGCTACATTCAGATCCGTATGCACTTTACAAATATCTATGTCTCCATCCTGAACATAATTCCGGATGGAGTTGAAACGGCGCTTGATGTGCTTGGTCTTCTTGTGAAACCTGGGCTCCTTGGTAATAGCAATAGCACCAGTGTTGTCACAGAAGAGAGTCATCGGGCTTGACGCGCTTGGAATGACTCCTAGGTCGGTGATGAACTCCTTCATCCAGACTCCTTCCTGTGC
The DNA here is from genome assembly GCA_902687465.1 of Secale cereale. Lineage (NCBI taxonomy): Eukaryota > Viridiplantae > Streptophyta > Magnoliopsida > Poales > Poaceae > Secale > Secale cereale. The sequence continues at coordinate 52,588,925 of LR738715.1, forward strand.
TGCTTCAGAAGCAGCTATGTACTCCGCTTCACATGTAGATGCTGCCACCACGCTTTGCTTGCAACTGCACCAGCTGACTGCCCCTCCATTCAAAATATACACATATCCGGTTTGTGACTTAGAGTCATCCAGATCTGTGTCGAAGCTAGCATCGACGTAACCCTTTACGACGAGCTCTTCGTCACCTCCATAAAAGAGAAACATATCCTTAGTCCTTTTCAGGTACTTCAGGATGTTCTTGACCGCTGTCCAGTGTTCCGTACCGGGATCACTTTGGTACCTCCCTACCAAACTTATGGCAAGGTTCACATCAGGTCTGGTACACAGCATGGCATACATGATAGAACCTATTGCCGAGGCATAGGGAATGACACTCATCTTTTCTCTATCTTCTGCCGTGGTCGGCGACTGAGTCTTACTCAATCTCATACCTTGCAAAACAGGCAAGAATCCTTTCTTTGACTGATCCATATTGAACTTCTTCAATATCTTGTCAAGGTATGTACTTTGTGAAAGACCAATGAGGCGTCTTGATCTATCTCTATAGATTTTGATGCCTAATATGTAAGCAGCTTCTCCAAGGTCCTTCATTGAAAAACTTTTATTCAAATAGGCCTTTACATTTTCCAAGAATTCTATATCATTTCCCATCAACAATATGTCATCCACATATAATATGAGAAATGCTACAGAGCTCCCACTCACTTTCTTGTAAATACAGGCTTCTCCATAAGTCTGTATAAAGCCAAATGCTTTGATCACCTCATCAAAGCGAATATTCCAACTCCGAGATGCTTGCACCAGCCCGTAAATCGAGCGCTGGAGCTTGCATACTTTGTTAGCGTTCTCTGGATCGACAAAACCTTCCGGTTGCATCATATACAACTCTTCCTTGAGGAAGCCATTAAGGAATGCTGTTTTGACGTCCATTTGCCATATCTCATAATCATAGAATGCGGCAATAGCTAACATGATTCTGACTGACTTCAGCATCGCTACGGGAGAGAAAGTCTCATCGTAGTCAATCCCTTGAACTTGTCGATAACCTTTAGCGACAAGCCGAGCTTTATAGATGGTCACATTACCATCCGCGTCTGTCTTCTTCTTAAATATCCATTTGTTTTCTATGGCGTGCCTATCATCAGGCAAGTCCACCAAAGTCCATACTTTGTTTTCATACATGGATTCTATCTCGGATTTCATGGCTCCAAGCCATTTATTGGAATCTGGGCCCTCCATCGCTTCTTCATAGTTTGAAGGTTCACCGTTGTCTAACAACATGATTTCCAGTACAGGGCTGCCGTACCACTCTGGTGCGGAACGTACCCTTGTGGACCTTCGAAGTTCAGTAGTAACTTGATCTGTTTCTTCATGATCATTATCATCAACTTCCTCCCTTGTCGGTGCAGGCACCTCAGGAACAATTTCCTGTGCTGCGCTACTTTCCGGTACAGGAGTGGTTACTGTCACCTCATCAAGTTCTACTTTCCTCCCACTCACTTCTTTCGAGAGAAACTCTTTCTCCAGAAAGTATCCATTCTTGGCAACAAAGACTTTGCCTTCGGATCTGTGGTAGAAGGTGTACCCAATTGTTTCCTTTGGGTATCCTATGAAGACGCATTTTTCCGATTTGTGTTCGAGCTTTTCAGGTTGAAGTTTCTTGACATAAGCATCGTAACCCCAAACTTTCAGAAACGACAACTTCGGTTTCTTGCCAAACCAAAGTTCATACGGAGTCGTCTCAACGGATTTTGATGGAGCCCTATTTAAAGTGAATGCGGCAGTCTCTAAAGCATAACCCCAAAAAGATAGCGGTAAATCGGTGAGGGACATCATAGATCGCACCATGTCCAACAGAGTACGATTTCGACGTTCGGACACACCGTTACGTTGAGGTGTTCCGGGCGGTGTCAATTGTGAAACAATTCCACAGCTTCTAAGGTGTGAGCCAAATTCATGACTTAAATATTCACCCCCACGATCCGATCGCAAGAACTTTATTTGTCTGTCACGTTGATTCTCAACCTCATTCTGAAATTCCTTGAACTTTTCAAAGGTCTCAGACTTGTGTTTCATCAAATAGATATACCCATATCTACTCAAGTCATCCGTGAGGGTGAGAACATAACGGTAGCCTCCGTGAGCCTCAACACTCATTGGACCGCACACATCGGTATGTATGATTTCCAACAAGTTGGTTGCTCGCTCCATTGTTCCGGAGAACGGAGTCTTGGTCATCTTGCCCAAAAGGCATGGTTCGCACGTGTCAAATGATTCATAATCAAGAGACTCTAGAAGTCCATCCGAATGGAGCTTCTTCATACGTTTGACACCATTATGACCAAGGCGGCAATGCCACAAGTATGTGGGACTATCATTATCAACTTTACATCTTTTGGCATCTACACTATGAATATGTGTATCACTACGTTCGTGATTCATCAAAAATAAACCATTGACCAGCGGGGCATGACCATAAAACATATCTCTCAAATAAATAGAACAACCATTATTCTCCGATTTGAAAGAATATCCATCTCGCATAAGACGAGATCCAGAAACAATGTTCATGCTCAAAGCTGGTACTAAATAACAATTATTCAGGTTCAAAACTAATCCCGAGGGTAGATGTAGAGGTAGCGTGCTGACGGCGATCACATCGACCTTGGAACCATTCCCGACGCGCATCGTCACCTCATCCTTCGCCAGTCTCCGTTTATTCCGCAGCTCCTGTTTTGAGTTACAAATGTGAGCAACTGCACCGGTATCGAATACCCAGGAGCTACTACGAGTGCTGGTAAGGTACACATCAATAACATGTATATCATATATACCTTTGACGTTGCCGGCCTTCTTGTCTGCTAAGTATTTGGGGCAGTTCCGCTTCCAGTGACCCGTTCCCTTGCAATAAAAGCACTCTGTTTCAGGCTTGGGTCCATACTTTGGCTTCTTCCCGGCAACAGGCTTGCCAGGCGCGGCAACTTGCTTGCCGTCCTTCTTGAAGTTCTTCTTACCCTTGCCTTTCTTGAACTTAGTGGTTTTATTGACCATCAACACTTGATGTTCTTTCTTGATGTCAACCTCCGCTGATTTCAGCATCGAATACACCTCGGGAATGGACTTCTCCATCCCCTGCATATTGAAGTTCAACACGAAACTCTTGAAGCTTGGTGGGAGCGACTGGAGGATTCTGTCAACGACCGCTTCATCTGGGAGATTCATTCCCAGCTGAGACAAGCGGTTGTGCAATCCTGAAATCTTGAGGATGTGCTCACTGACAGAACTATTATTCTCCATCTTACAGCTGTAGAATGCGTCGGAGACATCATATCTCTCGACTCGGGCATGAGCTTGGAAAACCATTTTCAGCTCTTCGAACATCTCATATGCTCCATGGTGCTCAAAACGCTTTTGGAGCCCCGATTCTAAACTGTAAAGCATGCCGCGCTGAACCAGGGAGTAATCATCACTACGCGACTGCCAGGCGTTCAAAACGTCTTGGGTCGCCGGGAGAGCGGGTGCATCACCTAGCGGTGCTTCTAGGACATAAGTTCTCTTGGCAGCTATGAGGATAATCCTCAGGTTACGGACCCAATCCGTATAGTTGCTACCATCGTCTTTCAGCTTGGTTTTCTCTAGGAACGCGTTGAAATTGAGGGAAACTGGAGCGTGGGCCATTTGATCTACAAGCGATATTGTAAAGAATTTAGACTAAGTTCATGATAATTAAGTTCATCTTAATCAAATTTTAATGAACTCCCACTCAGAATGACATCTCTCAAGTCATCCAAGTGATACACGATCCGAATCGAGTAGTCCGTGTCCGATCATCACGTGAGACGGACTAGTCAAAAACGGTGAACATCTTCATGTTGATCGTATCTTCTATACGACTCGTGTTCGACCTTTCGGTCTTCCGTGTTCCGAGGCCATGTCTGTACATGCTAGGCTCGTCAAGTGAACCCTAAGTGTATCGCGTGTGTAAATCTGTCTTACACCCGTTGTATGTGAACGTTAGAACCTATCACACCCGATCATCACGTGGTGCTTCGGAACAACGAGCTTTAGCAACGGTGCACAGTTAGGGGAAACACATTAATTGAAATTTTAGTGAGAGATCATCTTATTTACTACCGTCGTTCTAAGTAAACAAGATGCAAAAACATGATAAACATCACATGCAATCAATTATGGTGACATGATATGGCCAATATCATCTTGCTCCTTGGATCTCCATCTTCGGGGCACCATGATCATCTTGTCACCGGCTCGACACCATGATCTTCATCATCATGATCTCCATCATCGTGTCTTGAAGAAGTCGTCACGCCAACTATTACTTCTACTACTATAGCTAACGTTTAGCAATGAAGTAAAGTAATTACATGGCGTTATTCAGTGACACGCAGGTCATACAATAATTAAGACAACTCCTATGGCTCCTGCCGGTTGTCAAGTTCATCGACATGCAAGTCGTGATTCCCTATTACAAAAACATGATCAATCTCATACATCACATATATCATTCATCACATCTTCGTTCTTGGCCATACCACGTCACAAAACACATGCTGCAAAAACAAGTTAGACGTCCTCTAATTGTTGTTGCAAGTTTTACGTGGCTTCTATAGGATTTCTAGCAAGAACGTTTCTTACCTACGCCAAAACCACAACGTGATTTGTCAACTTCTATTTACCCTTCATAATGACCCTTTTCATCGAATCCGATCCGACTAAAATAGGAGAGACAGACACCCGCCAGCCACCTTATGCATCTAGTGCATGTCTGTCGGTGGAACCAGTCTCACGTAAGCGTACGTGTAAGGTCGGTCCGGGCCGCTTCATCCCACAATACCGCCAAATCAAGATTGACTAGTAACGGTAAGAAAGTTGAACAAGATCATACGCCCACAACTGCTTTGTGTTCTACTCGTGCCAAGATGCTACGCATAAAACCTAGGCTCAGATGCCACTGTTGGGGAACGTAGCATAAATCAAAAATTTTCTACGTCTTCACCAAGATCCAAGTATGGAGACATCTAGCAACGAGTAACTTAGAGTGCATCTACATACCGTTATGAAGATTGCGTGCGGAAGCTTTCAACGAAGCAAGGATGAAGTAGTCGTACTCTTCACGTTCTTCGTCACCGATGATCTAGCGCCGAACGAACGGCACCTCCGCGTTCAACACACGTACGGTGCAGCAACGTATCCTCCTTCTTGATCCAGCAAGGGGGGAGGAGAAGTCGTCAGAGATCCGGCAGCACGACGGCGTGATGACGGATGTAGTGGATGTCGCAGCAGGGCTTCGCCGGGCTGCCCTGCGTTGGGAGTATGGGGTGTGACGGGAGGGGGAGAGGCGCCAGGGATCAGGTGCGGCTGCCCTCTCCCCCCCCAC
>LR738715.1:52594342-52633598 GCA_902687465.1 Secale cereale
GGGGGGGTTCCTTGCCCCCCAAGGCAAGTGGAGCCCCCCCTCCCCTTTAGGGTTGGAACCCTAGGCGCAGGGGAGGTGGGCCCCCTATGGTGGTGCGCCAGCCCAGAGGGCTGGTCACATCCCCTCGTGGCCTAGGGGCCCCACCGGGATGGGTGGCCCCACCCGATGGACCCCCGGGGCCCCTCCGGTGGTCCCGGGACGCTCCCGGTGACCCCCGGAGATCACCCGTTGGCCGAAACTGGACTTCCCATATATCAATCTTTACCTCCGGACCATTCCGGAACTCCTCGTGACGTCCGGGATCTCATCCGGGACTCCGAACAACTTTCGGGTTTCCACGTGCATTAATCTCTATGACCCTAGCGTTACCGAACCTTAAGTGTGTAGACCCTATGGGTTCGGGAGACACGTAGACATGACCGAGACCACTCTCCGGTCAATAACCAACAGCGGGATCTGGATACCCATGTTGGTTCCCACGTGTTCCTCGATGATCTTCATCGGATGAACCACCGTGTCAAGGATTCACTCAATCCCGTATGTTATTCCCTTTGTCCATCGGTACGGTACTTGCCCGAGATTCGATCGTCGGTATTCCCAATACCTTGTTCAATCTCGTTATGGCAAGTCTCTTTACTCGATCCGTAAATCATCATCCCGTGACTAACTACTTAGTCACATTGAGCTCATTATGATGATGTATTACCGAGTGGGCCCAGAGGTACCTCTCCGTCACACGGAGTGACAATATTCCAGTCTCGGTTCGTACCAACTCAACAGATACTTTCGGAGATACCCGATGCGTACCTTTATAGCCACCCAGTTACGTTGTGACGGTTGGCACACCCAAAGCACTCCTACGGTATCCGGGAGTTGTACAACCTCATGGTCTAAGGAATAAATACTTGACACCGAAAAGCTTATGCATTACGAACTATACGATCTCGTGTTATGCTCAAGTTTGGGTCTTGTCCATCACATCATTCTCCTAATGATGTGATCCCGTTATCACCGACATCTCATGTCCATGGTCAGGAAACCATGACCATCTGTTGATCAACAAGCTGGCTACTAGAGGCCTACCAGGGACTCATTGTGATCTGTGCATTCACACATGTATCGCTGTTTCCGTACAATACAATTCAAGCATGAATGACAGACAATTATCATGAATAAGGAGATATAATAATAATGCTTTTATTATTGCCTCTAGGGCATATCTCCAACAATTTCTGCCCTCTCTCAGAAGTGGTCTGCAACAAGTGTGGCCAGAAAGGTCACTATGCTAACAGATGTCCGAACCCAAGGCGCCTTCCGCCTCCTCCACCTGTCAGCACAGCTATTGTCAAGCATAATCCAAAGTCTGCAAGGGTGAATCTGATGAATGCAGCGCAAGCGGAGAATTCTTCTGATGTGATTCTGGGTAACCTCTCAGTTAACTCATTTCCTGCAAAAGTCTTGTTTGATTCAGGAGCATCACATTCTTTCATGTCAAGACCTTTTGCATTGTCACTTGATATGCCATTGCAAGCTTTGCCTAGACCGATGTCTGTGCTTTCTCCGGGTTTGCTTATGAACTCCAACAACTTTGCTCCGAATGTGTCTATTCGCATGGGTGATTATCGCTTTCTGGCTAATCCGGTTATTCTTGGCAATTCCGACATTGACCTCATCCCCGGGATGGATTGGCTTTCTCAGCATGATGCTCAAATTGATTGTGCAAACAAGGAAGTCAAGATTACTCATTCCGATGAAGATGTGATTATCTTCGCCTCCAGGGATAACACAATCAGGCTTTTCTCTCTCAATGACAAGGGCGAGAGGAATGCCATATCTCAAATTCCGGTGGTAAATGAATACGAAGACGTCTTTCTTGAAGAACTTCCAGGCATGCCTCCACACCGTCAAGTGGAATTCGTCATTGAACTCGAGCCTGGTATTGAGCCAGCATGCCGGCGTCCGTACAAGCTCTCTCCTAAAGAGTTGAAGGAGTTGAAGAAACAACTTGATAAACAGGAGCGTATGGGTCTGATCAGGCCTAGTACGTCTCCTTGGGGCTGTGGTGTCTTATTTGTCAAGAAGAAGGATGGCACGGAGCGCCTCTGCGTCGATTACCGGCCATTGAGCAAGAAGACAATAAAGAACAAGTATCCGCTTCCCAACATCAACGAACTATTCGAGCAGCTCAAAGGAGCTAAAGTGTTCTCTAAGCTCGACCTCCGAATGGGCTATCACCAGATTCGCATTCGAGAGGAAGATATCCCCAAGACTGCCTTCAGAACGAGCTACGGCTCATATGAGTATACAGTCATGTCCTTTGGTCTCGCCAATGCTCCACCTACCTTCTCGAGAATGATGCACTACATTTTCAACCCCTACACCTGCGAGTTTGTGCTTGTGTATCTAGATGATATTTTGGTATTTTCCAAGAATGAAGAAGATCACGAAAAGCACCTCCGTCTGGTTCTCGACAGACTCCGTGAACATAAGTTCTATGCCAAGTTCTCCAAGTGCGAATTTTGGCTCGATAAGGTCTTATATCTGGGCCATATCATCTCCGCTGACGGTATTGCGGTGAACCCCGAGAAAGTTGAAGCAATTGTCAACTAGGAAGCTCCTCAGAACGTCAAGCAACTCCGAAGCTTTCTTGGTCTTGCCAGCTATTGCAGAAGGTTCGTTGAGAACTTCTCCAAGATTGCCAAGCCTCTTTCCAACTTGCTGCAGAAGAATGTCAAGTACTACTGGTCTCCAGATTGTGAAGTGGCATTCAAAACTCTCAAAGAAAAGCTCGTCTCTGCTCTAGTTCTTACTCCTCCAGACGAGTCCAAGCCCTATGAAGTATTCTGTGATGCTTCTCTTCAAGGACTTGGTGGTGTGCTTATGCAGGACAAGAGAATTGTGGCATACACTTCTCGTCAACTGAAGCCAAGTGAGAAGAACTACCCCACACATGATCTTGAACTAGTAGCTGTGGTACATGCTTTGATTACGTGGAGACACCTTCAGTTGGGCACAAAAGTCGACATCTTCACCGATCACAAGAGCTTGAAGTACATCTTCACACAGCCGAATCTGAACCTCCACCAGACTCGTTGGGTCGAAATGATCCAAGAGTATGATCCTAGCATCGAATACACTCCTGGCAAGGCGAATGTGATTGTAGATGCTTTGATCAGAAATGCATATTGCAACAGCCTCTTTATCAAGCCGTTCCAGCCTGAGCTTTGTGAAGCATTCAGGAAGCTCAACCTCCAAGTTGTTCCGCAGGGTTTTCTTGCAAATCTTCAAGTTGCTCCTACCTTGGAAGATCAGATCCGTGAGGCCCAACTTAGTGATTCTATGGTGCATAAAGTGAAACATGGTATTGCAAAGGGTACTCCTAAATACAAGTGCTATCGCGTTGATGAGAGAGATACCTTGTTCTTCGAGGACAGACTCGTGGTTCCCAAAGGAGATCTCAGGAAGCTCATAATGGAAGAAGCACATGATTCCCTCCTGTCGATTCATCCTGGCAGTTCCAAGATGTACCAAGATCTCAAGCAATCTTACTGGTGGACACGCATGAAAAGGGAGATTGCCCAATTCGTGAATGAATGTGATGTCTGCAGATGAGTGAAGGCAGAGCATCAACGTCCAGCCGGTCTTCTCCAACCTCTTCCTATTCCCGAGTGGAAATTCGACCACATTGAAATGGATTTCGTCACTGGTTTTCCTAAGTCCAAGAGAGGGAATGATTGTATCTTTGTGGTGATTGACAAGCTTACCAAAGTCGCTCACTTCCTTCCAGTCAAAGAATCAATCAATGCAGCTCAACTGGCAGAATTGTACACTTCCAGAATTGTGTCCTTACATGGCATTCCTAAAGTTATCTCCTTAGACCGTGGAAGTTTGTTCACTTCTAAGTTCTGGGACTCCTTTCAGTCCACCATGGGCACTAAGATCAGGTTCAACACTACTTTTCACCCTCAGACTAGTGGTCAAGTCGAGCGAGTGAATCAGATTCTAGAAGACATGCTCAGAGCCTGTGTCATATCTTTTGGCATGAAATGGGAACATTGCCTTCCATTTGCCGAGTTCTCTTACAACAACAGCTTCCAAGCAAGTGCCGGCAAAGCTCCGTTTGAAATCCTCTATGGCAGAAAGTGCCGTACCCCTCTCAACTGGTCCGAGAGTGGTGAACGTCAACTTCTTGGCAATGACTTGATCTCAAAAGACGAAGAAATGTGCAAAGTCATACGTGAGAATCTCAAGGCCGCTCAGTCGCGTCAGAAGAGCTACTATGACGACAAGCATCGTGATTTGGCCTTCAACATTGGGGATCATGTCTATCTCCGTGTTTCTCCTATGAAAGGCACCCAAAGATTCGGTATCAAAGGAAAGCTTGCTCCTAGATACGTCGGGCCTTTCAAGATCCTTGGCAAAAGAGGCGATCTAGCCTATCAACTTGAGCTCCCTTCCAACTTCGCCAATGTTCATGATCTGTTTCATGTGTCTCATCTTCGCAAGTACTTCAAGACTCCTGAACGCATGATTCCGTTTGAAGAGATTGATCTTCAACAATATTTGTCTTACCGAGAGCATCCAGTTGCTATTCTCGAAGAAACCGAGCGCAAGACCCGCAACAAGTCCATCAAATTCTTGAAAGTTAAGTGGTCACACCATACCGACCGGGAAGCTACGTGGGAATGAGAAGATCATCTTCGTTCCGAGTACCCTTCCTTTTCCAGTCCTAGATCTCGGGACGAGATCTTTTTGTAGTAGAGGAGAGTTGTAATGCCCCGGATGTAATACTTTCCCTTTTGGGCAATATATGATATCTCTGGTTTCATCAATTCCATTCCGGGTTCTCCGTCTTTTCGGGTTTCTTCGTTTTGTTGTGTGCGTGTGTGGCATTCATTCATATCATGTAGTCATGTGCATTGCATTGCATTTGTGTTGTCGTTTGCATCCGGTCCCACTCATTTCTTTCCGTTGTCCGTTTCGAGTTCCGGAGCTCTCTCATGTGTCCGTGGCATCCTCGAGGCCTACTTTGGTGTTTGGCCATGTAACTTTTCCGTTTTGGCGTGAGACTTGTCGTGTGTTGTTGTTGTTTTGGTGTGTGTAACCCGCTTGTCAAATCTCGTCGCGTTTGGAGTTCGTTTGCTACTCCAACAGTTATTCTCGTGGGCTGAAAGTACCTCCTCTTTGAGGCCCAAGACACCCCTCCAACAGCCCACCAAACCAACCAAAACCCCTCCCTTCATCTAGGCCATCTAATTGTGATCATGTGGCTGAAAACCTCACCTCATTTGGACAACCCTATCTCCTTGTGCCTATATAAACGTCCATCTTCCCCAAAATTTGCGTCCAGAAAACCCTATGCTTCCACAGTGCGCCGTCGGTGCTGCCACCGTTGATCCGCGGTGCTTCCACCGTTGAAAATCCGTGCTTCCGACGTTCCAGGAAACCATGCTTCCGAGAGTCTCCACCATGCTTCCGTAGTGTCGTGCCGGTGCTTCCGACCCGACGCGCTGGTCCCGCGAGGTCTTCTTCAACCTCACCTCGACGGAATCCTCGCCGCCGCCGCCGGAGTTTCCTCCATCGCCGGCCTCCGCCTCCACCGCCGCCGGCCTCCGCGCCTCCTCCCGCCGGCGCCCCGCCACCGCTCCGCCTCCGGCCAGGGCCGAGCCGCCGCCGGCCGCCTCTCGCCGGGAGGCTCGCCGCCGCCGGCCCCTCAACGTCCCGCCGGCCGCTGCGCCGCCCCGGCCTCTCCACGCCGCCGCCGGGCGCCGCCACCCACCGCCGGTCGCCGGCCGGGCCGCCGCGGCCCCCGCCTCCGCCGATCTCCCTCCTCCCGCCGCTCGAGGCGAGCCTCGCCGCCGCAGCCAGGCGCTCGAGGGCGGAGTCCCGATCCGCCGGCTCCCCGATCCGGTGCGGGCGAAGCCCTAGCGGGCCGGGCGCCGCGAGCCCGTTAGCCGCCGGATCCCCACGAGCCCGGTAGCCCGCGCGCCCGATCCGGCCTCCCGCGCACGATCCGGCCCGTTTGCAGATCCGTTCGGCCCGATCCGCGATTTCAGCCCGCGTTGACTTTTGTCTGAGGTTGATTTTTTTTCCACTAAGTCCCCAGGATTTTGTTGTCTGATGCTATTTTGTTTTAGTGATAACTTTTTGTGTGATGGTCCGATTTGAGCAAATGATATGTCAAAATGATCGTGGAGACATGTACTACGTTTTGTTCCATTGTGCCATGCATGTTTGAGGTCATCTAGATGCTTAAATATCTGTGAGAAGAGTGCTACTTGTTATAAACTGCTGTTAGTAGTTATTTTCATGCCATCTTTGCAATGTGATAACTTGGTGCATGTTTATCCAAATGATGCAAATGATATGTCCACGTGTTCGTCATGAAATGCTCCACATGATGATTGCTTTAGCTTGCATGATAGATATCATCTTGCCATGTTTATCTCCTTTGCAAAGTGCTATGTGGCTGTTATGTCGTTAAACTTGTTACGAGATGCCTCGTAGAGGAACTCGTTGCTATCGTTCTGTTTGTCCCCTTGATGCATGCTTAGATGTTTTGGATTCACCATCATGTGTACTTTGCTGTGGTGCTTACCACTTGCCATGTTTAGCTTTGAGTTGACTTAAACTTGCTCTCAAAGATGCCATAATGAAACTGCTGTTTAACACTTAGTGAAATTTCACAAAGTCTGGAATCTGTAATTTCCAGATGCCATGTTTGCTTGTTGTTCTAGGCCAATCCATGATAGTTTTGGGGTGACTCTTGATGATTCCTTGTTGTATAAGTTGTTGGCTATCCATTCATGCTCTCACATGCTTATTTGAGTGGCTGTAGCATATTTAAATCATGCTCCCAAGTTGCAACAAATTACTGCTGTCAGGATTTTGTTGTCAAGTTCAATATGTCATAGCTTGTTGCTATTGATCCATGGATCCTTTGGGGATGCTCCAATGGAATTGTTTGCTGTAGAGTATGCCTAGTTTATGTCCATGCTCATTGCCATGACGTTTGAGTGCTGTAGGCCATTTATCTCTTGCTCCGAAGTTGCTATGTGGCTGTTATTTTTCAGCTTGTGCGTGTTTATTGTTTCGGGTGTAACTTTTAGCCCGTTGCTCCGTTTTGAGCAAGTCCTATATGAAACTTGTGTGTTTTTGCATGTAGATTCATAATAACCTCATGTTATGATGTTTTGAAGCATTTTGCTTGATGCATATTGTTGTGCTGTAACACTGTGCTTCCTAAGTAGACTTTCTGTGCTTCCGTAGTGCATCTGTTTTGCTTCCATAGTGCATCAGTCATGCATCCAGTAATTTTTCTGTGCATTGCATCTTGTTTGATTCGTTGCCTTGTGTTCTTGTGTTTGAGTAGAGCCGGAAGCTGAGACCGAGTACGAGTACGAGCACGAGGTTACTACCGAGGTTGAGAACGAGGACCCCTCTTACAATCCCATCGACAACTCTTCAGGCAAGATGACCGAACCCCGATAACATTACTATCTTTGCCTATTGCTAGAAGTCTCGATCTATAGTTTTTCCTCGATGCCCATATTTTCCTGTCGGCCTCCTAGTGTAACCATGAACCTGTTTAACCACCCTACCTATGCAAACCATTGATTGGCTATACGTAGGCTTCGCTCAGCCCCTCTTATAGCATTGCTAGTTGCAGGTGAAGATTGAAGATTCTTGCTTCTTGTTGAAGCTTGTAGGGATATCACACTATACTAATTATTAAATGAAATCATCTATATATTGGTAATGGGTGGAAGGCTAAGCCTTTTGCTTGGTGATTTGTTCCACTCATGCCGCCCTAGGAACCGTATAAACCGGTGTTATGTTCCTTGATTATGCGTTCCTCACACGGTTGGGGTTATGGGACCCCCTCGATAAACCGCTAGGTGGTAAGTCTTTTCCAGCAAGTCCCAACATTGGTACTATTCGCCTAAACAACTAAAAACTTACCGAGGGAGTAATTAACCCGAGGATTAATTAATTCAACCCCCTGGGCCAGTGCTCGATTTGAGTGTTGGTCCAAACTTGAGTCGTGTGCAGTACCCCCCTTGGCAACTTGGGTTTTTGGTCACTGTACGCTATGCTCATCCGGCCGTGGCCTGAGACTCGATACGCGCGACTACTATCAGGGTGTCGGCACGCCGGGAGGATTTGCTGGATTAGCCTTACCTTAGTCGGAGTATCTTGAGCACGGGATTCCGAGGATACTCGGGCCTTCCCACTTTGGAGTTGCGACTCCGTGGATCGTGGGCTTGTCATGGGCCAAGTTGGAACACCCCTGCAGGGTTATGAACTTTCGAAAGCCGTGCCCGCGGTTATGTGGCAGATGGGAGCTTGTTAATATCCGGTTGTAGAAAACTTGACACCTTGTTCCTATACACTACCAGCGTGAGTACCGTGACGGTCATTTTCCGAAAGGGTTTCGGGAAGTGAACACAGTGGGGTTATGTTTGACTTGCTTTAGTTAGGATCACTTCGTGATCATCTCTCGACCGAGACACCTTCTCTTCTCGCTCTCTTTTACGTAAGCTAGGCTAGTGCTGCTGCAACCTCTTGTTCTTTCTTCAGCCTTGTTCCTCACCCAAGGCTTAAATAGTCGTGTAACATGGGAACGGGATTGCTGAGTCCTCTGTGGCTCACAGTTACTTCAACACACCAGATGCAGGTACGATGGTGAGCTACACAGGCGATGGCACTGAGCTAGACTGGGAGTACGACGAGGAGCGTAGCCGTTACTACGTGAACTATCCGGTTGATCAGTAGAGCTTCTACTAGGATTCGATCTAGACCTGTGGATTAATGTTATGTTTGGTATCTTGTCATTTGGATCTTTACCCTTAGATGGGCTGTGTTGTTTATCTGAATGATGTTTGAACATGTAATGAATTTGTGTGACGTGGCGAGTGTAAGCCAACTATTTTTTTCAGTTTTCCATCCCTATTTTTTTACATGAGATGCGCAAAGGTACCAAACTTGCGATCACTCCAGAATGGGCTTATATCTTTAAGTCATGCCTCGACACGTAGGAGATATAGTCCCATCCTGGGCATTACAATATGCATATAGTGTTATCCTTTATTTCTGTTACTTGCTCTACTGTGTTATTTTGCTAGCATATTCCATGTGCTGACCCGTTTCGGGCTGCAACGTGTTACGTTGCAGACTTTTCAGAAGAAGAGTAAGGTGCGCTAGGTCATTTGTCATGCACTCAGCTATGCCGTTGGAGCTGATGGACTCACTTACCTTCCAAGCCTTCCGCTGTTATTTTGTTAGATGGCCTTATGACATAGACTTTTGTAATAAGTTCTCTTTTGAGACATTCGATGTAATAAGTGTGTGATTGCCACTCTGTTATAAATCCTTCAAGTACTGTGTGTGTCAGCATTATCGATCCAGGGATGACACTGAACACAGAGACTTCGGTCCATTCGGATCGTGGTTGCTACAAGATGGTATCAAAGCACACGCTGACTATAGGACACGACCACTAAGATAAACCCTAGGTCACTCTTCTGTACTCATTTCTAACTCCTCTCCATTTTCTACTCTTTAGGATGGTGGATCCAAGGAACAAGTTCACTCAACCAGATGAAGACACACCATTTGGACGACACTTGAAGGAAGTCACGAGGTACCTGAACATCAGAATACCAAGCTTCACCGGGACCTACACCGCCACTTACCAGAAGAGGAGCGATGGAATATTCAAGTTCAAGTTCCTGGGAGGACCTTCACACCATCCACTGAGCCAATAGAGTTTTCTTTTGATGCACCAACCTGGAGCCTAGGCAAGAGTATGGCAGCCCACATTACCCTGGGACGTATTGGAGAATTCTACAAGGAGGAGCTGAAGGACACTATCTATCAGATATGTGGACGCCGAGATGAGCAATGGGACATGATCAGTACCCGAAAGGACAGGTCCATTGCTGCATTCATCCAGGAGTTAAACCAGCACATTCGTCGATAGGAGCACCAGATGTGCGCAGGGATGATAGATTTGAAGAAGGCGCTAACGAGGAACTTGGAGCTAGAAGAAGAACTCAAGTCTACACGTGATGGATACGAGGAGGAGATGAAAATACTTGTGGAGAAGAATGATGACTTGAAAATGAAGCTAGGAGTATTCATGGGAGACCCAGCACTAGGAGGAGGAGAAGAAGAAGAACCCAAGGAGATTCGTTCTGAGGACTACATCATCATCGACGACACGGACTCAGGCCCCGATGATAGTGATGATGACTATGAAGATGAAGCTGGAGTTGATATCATGGAATCTTCAGCCGATCAAAATTTCTAGATGACCACCCTATGACTAGTAGTTTTCCCCATATAGAACAATTTAGAGCACCTTGTAACGTTAGTTAGAAGCTTTGTAAGCCCTTGCTTAAAATTGATTGGTGTGATATGATTGTGTTTGTCTCATGTGCATACGAGTAGTGAATTTTCCCTTAGACCTCATTTCTATTCTAATCTCTTCCCTCTACACCCATCAGATGCCTCCGAGACGCGAGCTCGGATTTCAGTTTCCCCCTGAGCTCACTCAGTTGATCCAGCAGCAGAACACTTTGATGCAACTTCTTGTCCAGAACAATCAGAACAATCAGAACAACAACAACCCTCCACCACCACCACCCGTGGACAACCTGACACGTTTTCTAAGGTTGCAACCACCGGTGTTTTCTAGCAACATTGAACCAATAGTTGCTGATGACTGGGTGCGCAAGATTGGAAGGGATTTGACCACCGCAAACTGAACGGATGCTGAGAAGGTGCGTTTCGCCGCAGATCAGTTGGCTGGACCAGCAACAGCATGGTGGGAGAATTACATAGCCACTTTCCCTGTAGCCAATGTCACTTGGGATCAGTTTCAGCAAGCTTTTCGCACTGCCCATGTCTCAACTGGAGCCATGAGGATGAAGAAGCGAGAGTTTCACAACTTGCGCCAAGGAAATCGTACTATGGCTCAATACGTAGATGAGTTTAGTACTCTATCTCATTATGCCCCGGATGATGTGGCCACAGATGCCGCGAAGCAGGAGAAGTTTATGAAAGAGCTGAATGATGAGATGAGCATACAGTTGATGGTGGCAACCTTCAACAACTACCAGGAGTTGGTAGATAAGGCTCTTATGATTGAAGGGAAGCAGCAGCAGATTGAGAGCCGCAAGAGGAAGTATGGACAAGGGAGGAATAATTCTGGAGCCCAGCAGAAGCCCCATTTCACACTGAACTCGGGAGGATACACCCATAACCATGGAAGCCACACCCATAATGGAGGAAGTTCTCACAACCACAATGGCTCCAAGAACGGGAATGGGAATGGAGCAAGCAATAATCAGAACCGCACCATCCCATCCACACCCGCCAAGAGGGATTTAAGCCACGTTACCTGTTTCAAGTGCGGGGAGAATGGACACTATGCCACGGACTGCCCTGAAGCTAAGAATGGGAACAGCAATGGAAGCACCGGGAAGAAGCCCAACCCATTCAACAAAGGACAAGTGAACCACGTGACCGTGGAGGAGGTTGAGGAGCAGCCTGATGTCGTTGTCGGTAAGTTTTTGGTTAGGTCATTTACCAAAGTAGTTCTTTTCGATACTGGTGCATCGCATTCATACATTTCAAGGGGATTCGTAAATAGATATAAGTTGCCCACCCAAGTCCTTAAGACCCCCATGTTAGTAAGTTCCCCAGGAGCAGAGTATATGGCACATCAAGAATGTTTTCAGATGCCATTGATCGTTGGACGCCATGTTTTCCCCTCAGACCTGATAGTTTTGGAGTCACAAGGATTGGACGTGATACTAGGTATGGATTGGCTATCGATGTATGGCGAGAACATCGGCTGTGCCAGTAAGTCTATTTTACTTACCACCCCGGAGGGAAAAGGGATCAAGTATGTATCTAGGCATTCGCCTAGGAGGACACAATTAAATTCTCTCCCGGGAGTTGTTCAGTAGGAAATGCCCGTAGTAAGGGATTATCTGGATGTATTTCCAGAGGAGCTACCAGGCATGCTGCCGGATAGGGATATTGAGTTTTTGATTGAGCTGTTGCCTGGCACCGGACCAATATCGAAGAGACCATATCGGATGCGAGCAAATGATTTGGAGGAGATCAAGAAGAAGATTAAGGAGTTATTGGAGAAAGGATTTATTCGACAAAGTTCATCACCTTGGGGAGCGCAGTTCTTTTAGTCGAGAAGAAAGATGGATCTTTAAGAATGGTCATTGATTATCGAGCACTGGATGAAGTGACGATTAAGAACAAGTACCCTCTGCCGATGATCAATGATTTGTTCGAACAAATTCAAGGAGCTAAGGTATTCTCCAAGATCGATCTACGGTCAGGATACCATCGGTTGAAGATCCGAGAGAAGGATATACCTAAGACAGCCTTCACCACAAGGTACAGGCTATATGAGTATACGGTTATGTCATTTGTATTGACTAACGCCCCTGCCTATTTCATGAGTATGATGAATAAGGTGTTCATGGAGTTTTTGGATAAGTTCCTTGTGGTATTCATTGATGATATCTTGGTGTACTCAAAGAATGAAGAGGAACACGTGGAGCAGTTGCGTTTGGTTCTCGAGAAGCTCAGAGAACATCAGTTGTATGCCAAGTTTAGCAAGTGCGAGTTTTGGTTGAAGGAAGTTGGATTCTTAGGGCATGTTATATCAGAAGAAGGTATAGCAGTGGACCCCATCAAGGTGCAGGCAGTCACTGAGTGGTCGGCACCCACTTCAGTTGGAGAGATCCGCAGTTTCCTTGGACTTGCGGGATATTACCGGAGGTTCATAGAGAACTTCTCGAAGATTGCAAAGCCTATGACGACATTATTAAAGAAGGACACAAGGTTCCATTGGACTGAAGAGTGCGAAGAAAGTTTCCAGGAGTTGAAGAAACGGTTGACGACAACCCAGTGCCGATTTTGCCAGATATACGCAAGGATTTCCAAGTGTATTGCGATGCTTCACGCTTAGGACTTGGAGGAGTACTCATGCAGGACGGAAGAGTTGTTTCTTATGCATCACGTCAACTTCGACCGCACGAGTTGAATTATGCTACTCATGATTTGGACTTACCAGCAGTGGTGCATGCGCTCAAAACCTGGAGACATTTCCTTATTGGAAATCGTTCTGATGTGTACACGGATCACAAGAGTTTGAAGTACATTTTCACTCAGAAGGAGCTGAACCTCAGATCGAGGAGATGGTTGGAGCTTATAAAGGATTATGATATGAAGATGCACTATGACCCCGGAAAGGCCAATGTCGTTGCAGACGCTTTGAGCCGGAAGATTTATGCCAATACCCTAGTGAATGGAGGATTGCCAGTGGAGTTAGTAGAAGATCTCAGGGAGCTTCGTTTGGAGATAGTTCGTAGGGGTTTTGTTGCAAAATTGGAGGTTCAGTCAACATTGTTGGGAAAGATACGAGAAGCCCAGAAGGATAACAAAGAGGTTGCCGAGATAAAGGAGAAGATGAGTGAAGGAAAAGCCAAGGGTTTTCGTGTGGATGAACACGACACCTTGTGGTTTGAGGACCGAATCTATGTGCCCAACAACGCCGAGATCAGGAAGTTGATACTGCAGGTAGCACATGATTCACCATACTGGATACACCCCGGAAACACTAAGATGTATTTGGATTTGAAGGAACGTTTCTGGTGGATGGGACTGAAGAAGGATATTGCTGAGTATGTAGCAATATGTGATGTATGCCAGAGAGTAAAGGCGGAACATCAGAAGCCAGCAGGATTACTACAACCTATGCCGATACCCGAATGGAAGTGGGATAATCTTGGCATGTACTTTATCACCGGATTGCCCAGAACCAAATCGGGATATGACTCAATCTGGGTAGTAGTGGATCGCTTGACCAAAGTAGCCCACTTTATCCCCATGAAAACCACTTATACCAATGCGAAGTTGGCCAAGATATACATGACCAGGATCGTATGTCTGCACGGAGTTCCGAGGACCATTGTATCAGATAGAGGAACATAGTTCACCTCAAAGTTTTGGCATCAACTACACCAAACTTTGGGAACAAGGCTGGAATTCAGTACAACTTTTCACCCGCAGACCGATGGACAGACAGAGAGAGTCAATCAGATACTGGAGGACATGTTGAGAGCTTGTGCGCTAGATTATGGATCCAGTTGGGATGACAACTTGCCTTACGCGGAGTTCTCGTACACCAATAGCTATCAGGCCAGTTTGTAGATGGCACCGTTCGAAGCATTGTACGGGAGGAGATGCCGAACGCCGTTAATGTGGGATGAAGTCAGAGACCGTCAGTTATTCGGACCAGATCTGATCAAAGAGTTAGAAGAGAAGGTTAAACTTATTCGAGATAGACTTAAAGTAGCTCAGTCTAGGCAGAAGAGTTATGCAGACTCGAAGCGCAAGGAAGTAGTCTATGGAATCGGAGAAAAAGTGTACCTGAGAGTGTCGCCTCTGCGAGGAGTTAAACATTTTGGAGTTAAGGGAAAGTTAGCCCCGAGATTTGTGGGACCATTCCGTGTTTTGGAACGCATGTGAGAGGTCTCCTACAAGTTGGAGTTACTGAAGGATTGTCAGGAGTTCACGACGTGTTTCACGTTTCCCAGCTTAAGAAGTGCCATGCGGAGATGGCCGATATTCCTTTAAGAGACACAGTACCCCTGGAAGCAATTCAGTTGGATAGTGATCTGACTTACGAGGAGAAACCCGTCAAGATTCTCGAGTTTGCAAGCAGAGTCACCCACAGAAAAGTTATCAAGTTTTGTAAAGTTCAGTCGAGTCACCACACCGAAGATGAAGCCACCTGGGAACGAGAGGAGGATCTACGCAAGGACCACCCACACCTTTTCTCTAGCCCAACCGAATCTCGAGGACGAGATTCATTCTAAGGGGGGTAGGTTTGTAACATCCCAAATTTTCAATTTGGAATGTTATACATAGATCATATTGCATAGCATATTTTATTGCATTTGTGTTCTTGCGATCCTCGAAAATTCTAAGCAACTCAAGGACCCACGGAGAGAGTTGGGGATTTTACCGTTTCGTATTTGAGTTTTCTCAAATACCGGTACGGGGATCACTTTGGTTTTAATAATTTTTCTCTCCTAAAAATATTTCTTAATAAAATACATGAGCGGAGATAATATGACTTCTCCAAAATAAGCGAAATATTGGAGGGAAAAAAATATTGAAATCACTTTTGGATTTTATTCAGATTTATTTGCGATTTTATTTGCATAGGAAAAATGCGCGTTTTCCAAAATTGCATTTAGGTCCGGGAAAAATGTTCACTTTGTCCTAAATTTTATTAGAGGACGGTGAAAATTTATTTCGGAATTTTTCGTCTCCATTTAGTGTTTTATTTTTGTGTTTTTCTGCGTGAGGATATTAAAAATAAAGTGGTTCGGACCGACTAGGCCGAAGCTCAGCCGGCCCAGCGCCGCCGCCGACTCCGACTCCGGTCAGGAGTCCTTCCCGCGCCCGCCGCCAGCCGTGGCCGAGCCGGCCACCGCCTCCGCCGCTTGCCCCCTCCCCCAAGCCAGCCCCCCGGCCCTTTTTAAAGCACCGCCCCCCTCTTTCGACGCAAGCCACTGCCTCCGGCTTCCCGCCGCCGCCGCACCGCCGCCCCGCCTGCGCCGCGCCTTGCCGCTGGAGCCCGCCGCCGTCGAGGTAGACACCGTCCCGAGCCGCCGCCAATTTTTTTAAAAAGCCATTCGTTTTTTTAAAACCCTAGATCTTTTTTTAAAATAGATCTGTTTTTTTTTTTTTCGGTTTAGTTAGTTTGCGGACGTTCATCCGCACGTTTGTTTTAACGAATGTTTTTCGCCCGTTAGTCACAGACCACGAACGTTCGTTCTTTAGCTTGTTCGTCAGTTTTCTTTTTCAGGACTTTTTCCACGATTATTTTCGAGCGCGATTTCTGCCCTGATCTTGTTTTTAGTTTTTATTTTCGCTAGAGAGTCGGAATCAGGCTATTCAAGCGCCCAGATCTTCGTCTCGAAGCCCTCTTTCCTTTTAACCAACTTGAACAAGGTTTTGGCTACTGTAAAATTTGACTTTAGATCAACTAGTAAACAGATCTTGTTTCTTTCGTAGTTTGAGTTTCGTTGCTCCGTTTGATTTGATTCTTTTTGCAAAACGGAGTTCTTAAGTTGAACTTTCTGGTTAGATATTCTTGTTTGGAGTTTTATTTGTGCACATTTGCTTGATTGCTTATGTATGTTATTGTTTGCTTGCGATAGAATTCCCGGAGTGCGAAGCGTGCTACTAAGAGTCGCTAGGTTTTGCGAATCATCAGCAAGGCAAGTAACACTTTGATCATACCCTTTATTACCCAGTTTTTATGCATTAGATCAAACCCTCACACATTGCATGAGTAGGATTTCTTAACTTCTGGGTATGGGAAGTAGATTGAGGTAGAACCTATTACCTGCATTATTTTCAAACCCTTGGGAGTTACTTCTACGTTATGCTTAGGTTGCCATGCTATGCTCGTAGATGTGATTTGGGTTTCAGAGTATCCATGACAGATGTGAGTTGTTAATTAATGGTTCAACTTAAGGTGGCTACTTTCATACACATCTGGGTGGATTAGTTGCAGGGCACCTGGAGAATCTAGTGTTTTCCTAGGAAATCCCGGGGGTACCGTGTGATTATCCCATGGAATGCCACCCAGGCTTAAAGGGATCATAAAACTATTCATGCTAGAAACTTCCGTGTCCAGCCACAATGCCATTATGGGCTCAGGCATAGTATGAGTAGGTTGTGTGAGCTCTTTCAGTGGTGGACTAGCAGATGTAGGGGAAAGTAGGTGTACCGGTCCACCCGGGGTAAAGAGTAAATGCTTCTGAAAGACTATGTCTCGATCATCCGTTTCTCAAACACCATGCAGTGCGAGAAATCCAACGGAGGAGATTGAATCTTATGGGGAAAAGTGCGCAAACCTCTGCAGAGTGTACAAACTAATCATGATTAGCCGTGTCCCCGATTATGGACAATCTTGAGTATCTGGTACCTCCTCCGTCCGGAAATACTCGTCATCAAAATGAATAAAAGGTGATGTATCTAGATGTATTTTAGTTCTAGATACATCCCTTTTTGTCAATTTTGATGACAAGTATTTTTGGACGGAGGGAGTACTTGAATTATTGGTTGATCTCATCACTCTAAAATTAATTTGTTGGGTTAATGATGACTACTTTAATTGGGATTGAGTTGGAGGTACCTTCTCAATGATGTTTCAACTACCATGATAGTTAAAATAAAAGTTATTCCTTTGTTGTAGGAAAAAATTGGCTTTACGCAAACACCTTAACCTTAGAGCCTCCACCAGCCAAATATGCATATAGTGTTAGCCTTTATTTATGTTACTTGCTCTACTGTGTTATCTTGCCAGCATATTCCATGTGCTGACCCGTTTCGGGCTGCAACATGTTAGGTTGCAGACTTTTCAGAAGAAGAGTGGTGTGCTAGGTCGTTTGTCATGCACTCAGCTATGCCGTTGGAGTTGATGGACTCACTTATCTTCCAAGCCTTCCGCTGTTATTTTCTTAGATGGCCTTATGCCATAGACTTTTGTAATAAGTTCTCTTTTGAGACATTCGATGTAATAAGTGTGTGATTGCCACTCTGTTATAAATCCTTCAAGTATTGTGTGTGTGTCAGCATTACCCATCCAGGGATGACACTGAACACAGAGATTTCGGTCCATTCGGATCATGGTCGCTACATGTAAAAAGGAAATGTGATTTTCACCTTGACTATTATAAGGCAAGAATAATAGATAGTCCCTTCGCAGAGGGAAGCAGAGGTTGTCATGTGCTTTTATGGTTGGATGCACAAAGTCCTTGCGCAAAAGAACGTCACTTTATATTGCCACTTGTGATAAGGACCTTTTTTATGCAGTCCATCGCTTTTATTACTTCCATATCACAAGATCGTATAAAGCTTATTTCCTCCACACTAATAAATCATACATATTTTAGAGAGTTTCCAAACATGACAACTTACTTGAAGGATCTTACTCAATCCATAGGTAGGTATGTTGGACTCTCATGGCAAAACTAGGTTTAAGGATGTATGGAAGCACAAGTAGTATCTCTACTTGGTTCAAGGAGTTTTGGCTAGCATGAGGGGGAAATGCAAGCTCAACATGTTGGATGATCCATGACAATATACTTTATTTCGAATATAAGAAGACATAACCCATTATGTAGCCTTCCTTGTCCAACATGAACTCTTTAGCATGTCATATTTTAATGAATGCTCACAATCATAAAAGAGGTCCAAGATAGCATATTTGTATGCGAAACCTCTCTTTCTTTATTACTTCCTGTTAATTGCAACGATGACCAAAACTATGTTTGTTAATCCTCAACAACTTTTATTCATCATACTCTTTATATGTGAAGTCATTACTTCCCATAAGATCAATATGATCTCTTTGATACCTTTTATATTTTCTTTTATTCTATCATGACCAAAGTGAGGAAATCAAGCCCTTGACTCAACACTAATCTTTATTATATAGCTCACGGAATCGATTACAAAGGTAAAGATCATAAAGCATTAGCTCACAACTAGATCATGCTAACTTTATTCTACTAGATCAATATACTACCAAAAGGATCAAACTAAGAAAAGCGGTAAAGATAGGAGTGTGATGGTGATATGATACCGGGGCACCTCCCCCAAGATTGGCAGTTGCCAAGGGGAGTGCCCATACTCATATGATTATGCCCCCTTCTTCGGAGGTGGTGATGATGGAGTTGTTGATGATGTAGGCTTGTCATCCATCTTCCAAGGCATGGGATCACCATCGTAGAAGGATGATCAAGTCTCCGGGATGCTCAAATCTCCAGCCAAACTCATCTTCTTGAATCTATATTCATACTCACAATTTTGGTTTTGCAGGTCATAGATCTGTGCTTGGAGGTGTTCGATTTTCTCTTGGAGATTGGAGATGGCTTCCCCGAAGATCCTTGAGTCCAGCTTGAGGTTGTTGGCGAGCTCCGTGATCATCATGTGGTTGGCGTTGAGTCCTCGTTCCACCATAACTTGGCACTTGAAAACTTGCTGCTCCATTGCTTCGAGTCTTGTTTCCACGCTTCTGGTCCTCCTTGGCCCCTCAACATCGCGGATGTGCAGCACCCCTTCATGCAACTCCATGGTTTGAGGATGATGCAGCACCTCCGCGAGGTAGGGGTTGATGACCTTCTCGTAGAACTTGTCCTTAGGGGTGTTGGAAGACGCCATAATGATCTAGATCTGTCAGAAACAACAACTCGAAATGAAAACAGAGTATTTTTGCGTGATACGGTGGTCAAAACCTCCGGGAGAATATATAATGAATTTTTACCGACCAAAAGGAGTAACATACAAGAAATTGGAGTCCGGGAGGCACACGAGGTGCCCACGAGGCAGGGGGCGCGCCCTCCACCCTTGTGGACGCCTCGTGCCTCTTCCGGACTACCACTTATTTTTCTATTTTTCTAAATATTCCAAAACGGTGAAAAATTGCCATTAGAACTGTTTTGGAGTTGGTTTACTTACCGTACCACATACCTCTTCCTTTTCGGGGTCTGAATCGTTCTGGAAAGTGTCCCTTATGTATTCCTCCGGGGTTATGGTTTCAATAACATTGGTTTCAACATTTATAGGA
The DNA here is from genome assembly GCA_902687465.1 of Secale cereale. NCBI lineage: Eukaryota > Viridiplantae > Streptophyta > Magnoliopsida > Poales > Poaceae > Secale > Secale cereale. The sequence goes on from LR738715.1 coordinate 52,614,027, forward strand.
TTACCTGAGATATAATGTTTGATTCTTTGACCGTTCACCACCTACAGATTTGTGCCTTCGAAGTTGTTGATTTTTATGGCACCGACACGGTAGACCTCCTCGATAACCTAAGGACCTTCCCATTTTGAGAGAAGTTTTCCTGCAAACAATCTTAAACGAGAGTTGTATAACAAGACATAGTCACCTACGTTAAACTAACGCTTTTGTATCCTTTTGTCATGTCATCTTTTAAGTTTTTCTTTAAACAACTTGGCATTCTCATAGGCCTGGGTTCTCCATTCATCAAGAGAGCTAATGTCAAATAACCTCTTCTCACTGGCAAGTTTGAAATCATAATGGAGCTCTTTAATAGCCCAATATGCCTTATGTTCTAGCTCAAGAGGTAAGTGACAAGCCTTTCCATAAACCATCTTATATGGAGACATACCCATGGGATTTTTTTACGCAGTTCTATAGGCCCATAATGCATCATCAAGTTTCTTGGACCAATTCTTCCAAGACCTATTAACTGTATTTTGCAAAATTAATTTCAACTCTCTATTGCTTAATTCTACTTGACCACTAGTCTGTGGGTGATAAGGGGATGCAATTCTATGATTAACATCATACTTAGCTAGCATTTTACGGAAAGCACCATGAATAAAGTGTGAACCACCATCAGTCTTTAAGTATCTAGGGACTCCAAACCTCGGAAAAATAAGTACTTTAAGCATCTTAATAGAGGTGTTGTGATCAGCACTACTAGTTGGAATAGCTTCTACTTAGTAACGTAATCAACAACAACTAAAATATGTGTATAACCATTAGAGGAAGGAAACGATTCCATATAATCAAAGCCCCAGACATCAAACAGTTCAATAACAAGTGAATAATTCATAGGAATTTCTTGACGTCTACTGATATTACCAATTCTTTGACATTCATCACAAGATAGGACAAACTTACGAGCATCCTTGAAGAGAGTAGGCCACTAAAAACGGGATTGCAATACCTTATGTGCAGTTCTATCTCCAGCATGGTGTTCTCCATAAGCTTCGGAGTCGCACTTGCGTAGGATCTGTTCCTGTTCATGCTCAGGTACACAACATCTAATAATACCATCTACTCCTTCTTTATAAAGATGTGGGTCATCCCAGAAGTAATGTCTCAAATCATAGAAGAACTTTTTCTTTTGCTGGTATGTGAAGCTAGGAGGTATAAACTTAGCAACAATGTAAATAGCATAATCGACATACCATGGAGCAGTACGAGAAGTATTTATGACAGCTAATTGTTCATCAGGAAGGCTATCATCAACAGGTTGTGGGTCATCAAGTATATTCTCTAGCCTAGACAAGTTATCTGCTACGGGGTTCTCAGCTCCCTTTTTTATCAATAATGTGCAAATCAAATTCTTGCAGCAAGAGAACCCATCTAATAAGTCTAGGTTTGGCATCTTTCTTCTCCATAAGGTATTTGATAGCAGCATGATCAGTGTGAATAGTCACTTTAGAATCAACAATATAAGGTCTAAACTTATCACATGCAAATACAATTGCTAAAAATTCCTTCTCAGTAGTAGCATAATTTCTCTGGGCACTGTCTAGAGTTTTACTAGCATATTGGATAACATTCAATTTCTTATCAACTCTTTGTCCTAGAACAGCACCTACTGCATAATCACTATCATCGCACATAATCTCAAAGGGTAAATTCCAGTCAGGAGGCTGGACAATAGGTGCAGAGATCAATGCTTTCTTAAGTATTTCAAATGCTTCGAGAAAATCATCATCAAAGACAAAAGGAACATGTTTTTGTAAGAGATTAGTCAGAGGCCTGGAGATTTTGGAGAAGTCCTTAATGAACCTCCTATAAAACTCGGCATGACCAAGGAAACTTCGTATACCTTTGATGTCCTTGGGACACAACATCTTTTCAATAGCATCAACTTTAGCTTTGTCAACTTCAATACCTCTTTCAGAAATTTTATGACCCAAGACAATGCCTTCATTAACCATAAAGTGGCACTTCTCCCAATTCAAGACAAAATTAGTGTCTTCACATCTCTGCAAAACTCGATCAAGGTTGCTCAAGCAATCATCAAAAGAAGTTCCGTACACGGAGAAATCATCCATGAAAACCTCAACAATCTTTTCACATAAATAGGAGAATATAGCCATCATCCATCTTTGAAAGGTAGTAGCTGCATTACATAAACCAAAAGGCATACGTCTATAAGAAAATGTATCGAAAAGACAAGTAAAAGTGGTCTTTTCTTGATCCCCTTTTGACACAGGTATTTGAGAGAAACCAGAATAGCCATCTAGAAAGTAAAAATGAGTATGTTTGGATAACCTTTCTAGCATTTGATCAATAAAAGATAGAGGGTAATGATCTTTCTTAGTAGCTTTATTTAATTTGCGGAAGTAAAATACCATCCTATAACCTGTAACAATTCTTTGCGGGATCAATTCATCTTTATCATTAGGAACAACAGTCACACCTCCCTTCTTAGAGACGCAATGGACATGACTTACCCACTAGCTATCAGCAACTAGATAGATAATACCTGCCTCTAGAAGCTTCAGTATTTCCTTCCTTACCACTTCTTTCATCTTAGGATTTAACCGTCGTTGATGATCAATAACCAGTTTAGCGTCCTCTTCCAATTTTATCTTGTGTTGGCATAGAGTGGGACTAATGCCCTTAAGATCATCTAGAGTATATCCAATAGCAACACGATGCTTCTTTAGAGTTTTCAATAATTTTTCTTCTTCCTGTTCTGAAATGTTAGCACTGATAATAACAGGATATATCTTCTTTTCATCAAGATAAACATACTTAAGATTATCAGGTCAAGGTTTGAGTTCAAACACGGGATCACCCTTGGGTGGAGGGGGATCTCCTAGAATTTTAACAAGCAAGTTGTTTTCAATACGGGTCCCTGCTTAAAGAATATTTCATCTATTTCCCTTCTCTCATTCATATACATATCATTTTCATGGTCTAGCAGATATTGTTCTAAAGGATCGTTAGGAGGCACATCAATAGAAGCAAGACCAATAATTTCATCCTTACTGGGTAATTCTTTACCATGGGGTTGTCTACGAAATTTAGCAAAGTTAAAGTCATGAGACATATTGTCGGTGTACTAAGATAGGGGTACCTTAGTACCCCAACTTGTGCACGGGCAGTAGCAGCTTCCCGCGGCAGGGTTTACCACGTGCTCGCCAAGTACCTTTCTGGTCCTTATGAAGCCATTCAAGAACAAAGTATACAAGTCAGAAGATCAAGACCTCGGCAAGTGGAGCTTGCCGGGAAGGCCGTACCAGGCTCAAGGTTATCACTTTAACACAAGACCCTGGCAAGAGGAACTTGCCAGGAGGACCAAGAAACACATGCCTCAAGAGATGCCTCGGCGCATCATGCGCCCCGGCAGGGCCCGGGAAGCGGCAAGCTTACGGGCCCGGCAAGATCAAGACCCCGGCAAGGTGCTTGCCGGGGAAACCCACGCTGTGTGCCCGCGCTCCAGCTCATCTGCCCACGCGTCGCCCTGGGGCCCTTCCAGGGACGCGTGGCGGACGGCTGTGCAGCCTGGGGCACACGATGGCAAGCCACGGTGACGAGGCTACCGCCGTGTCGAACGGAGAAGCATGGACGGATACTTTTGGGGTCGACGGCGACGGGCATTTAATGCCCTTGTCCCCCACAGTCAAAGTTAGGTGAAGACCACTGTTCACGCACTGTTACAACTACCACCAAAATTACACTTTTACCCTCCTCTACGTTGACACCTGTCGGTGACCCCTTTGAGCTATAAAAGGAGGCCCATGCACAACGTAGAGGGGGTTCGGAACCTAGATAACTCTTTCACTCGGTGTAGCTAGCTCTCCAAGCTCCCGAGCTCAAGAACTCAATACAATCTAAGCAGGAGTAGAGTTTTACGCGTCCGCGCGGCCCGAACCTGGGTAAACTGCCCGCGTGCGCCCCTCGATCTGCTCTCCGTGCTCCCTCCGCTCCCTTACCGCAACGTAGAAGGGGCTCCGGTCCCATAGGTGCTCGTGGGAGGACAGTTTCCCCCGACATCTTTGGCGCGCCAGGTAGGGGGCGTCGAGGTTGTGCGAACCTGATCCGGCGCTCACGCGGGCGCATTCTTCATCAACCTCTCCAGCTTCATCAACTTCATCAGCAGCACCAACATGCCTCCGAAGAAGAAGGCTTCGGAGGTCGGAGGCCCGTCTGCGTCGATCCCGCCGCCACCTGAACCAACGGTCGGTGGAGGAGACGCCGGCGGAAGGGTGGTCGCCGGCGAGGAAACTCACGGCGCCGCCAAATCCAAGGACAAGACGGACGATCGGGCGAATTCCAAGGCCTCGGTGTCCGTAGACGCACCACGCCTCTCTCGGGAGGTGCCAAGCCAGCAGCGCCGTGGTACAGGAGGTACCATTCGCTTGCTGGGGCAAGGACAAACCGGAGGGTCGCGGGACGCTCAAGGCCATCGTCCTGGTACGAGGAAGGCGCGGTCGCCGGGGCGAGAAACTGCTCCTTCTAACCCTGTTAGGAGTCCGAGCATATCTCGCTCCTCGCACCGCTCGCCGCCGCTCCCCTCCTCTCCAGCAGAAGCTCTAGCAAGAGCACAACTACTCCTCGATTTCCCTACGGCGGTGGACAAGGCCGAAGACTGGAGGGCGACGATCCAGAGCCTCATCGCCTTCGCCAACAACGACACGCCGCAGCAGCCGGCGACGTCGCGGCCGCGGCAAGTCGACCAGACGAAGGCCGATGGCGACAAGACCGCAGGGGGTGCAACCACCGTGCACTCCCCGCCGCGGAAGCAGAAGACGCCACCCCGCCGGATTAACGTCGACGACGACTCTATGGCATCATCGGATCCGCGAGCTCGTCGGGACCAGCGCCAAGTCCTCGACGACCGGCGGCAAGAAGACGCTCGAACGCGCATCGAGCGCCGACGAGAAGCCCAGCGACAATCAGACCAGCGCGCTGGGACCGCTGTCGACACGCACGCGCCCGGTGAACCAGGCGACTTGCCGTACGCGGCAGGTTGCCCTGCGTTCACCCGTGAGCTGCGGCGAGTCCAGTGGCCCAGCATGAAGAATTTCAAGCCCGACGTACCCGAGAAGTACGACGGCAAGACGCACCCCTCGGAGTTCCTCAGCATCTACACCATCGCGGTGCAGGCTGCCGGGGGACGCGACGAGAAGATACTAGCCAACTACTTCCCGCTAGTGCTTAAGCCTAACGTCCGCTCCTGGCTTACGCACTTGCCGAAAAGCTCCATTTCTTCGTGGGTGGATCTGTGCCACCAGTTTGTTGGCGCCTTCACGGGCGGCCACAAACCCCACGGCGAGGAGAGCGATCTCCGCATCTTGGCCCAGAAGGAGGGGGAATCCCTGCGCAAGTACATCCAGAGGTTCAGCCGCGTGCAACACAACATTCCCGACGTCCACCCTGCCGCGGTTATCAGCGCGTTCCACCAAAACGTGCGTAACCGCCGCATGAGGGAAGAGATGGCCATGACCAAGATTCGGGATGTTAGCGAGCTCTACGCTCTGGCTAATAAGTGCGCATGCGCCGAAGAGGGAAGAAGACTCCCCGGAGAGGATGCTGGCGCAGGGGGAAGCGACAGTGAGGATGCCGCCCCGGCAAGGAAGAGCCGGCGGCGGAACAACAGAAAGAAGAAGAGCAAGGAGGTGCTAGTCGTCGAGCAGTCCGGCAAGGAGGCTCCCGCCAAGAAGGCACAGGTTGGCGGTTCCGGCAAGGAACCCACCCCTGTAGCGGCAGCCGACAAGCAGGACGGCTCCGACAAGCAATACTGCAAGATCCACCGCACCAAGGGCCACGATCTACAGAACTGCAAGCGAGTCGAGTACCTCGTAGAGCAGCAGAAGGCTGAATACGAGCGTCGCGACAAGGAGAAGGCCCAAGGAGGCGGAGGAGAGCCAAGCAAGAAGCGGCCATTCAATGGCCGGGGAGGACGCCGTGGCAAGGCCAAGCAGCGGCAAGGTGATAGACCTCCCCGGGGTCACGACAAGGATGAGGAAGAAGACGACGACGACGACATGGAGGAAGGAGATAACAGCGAGGAGGAGTTCCAGAAGGCCACAGAAGTTCTGTGTGCCGACGGAGGCGCCTCTCTGCATACTTCCCACCGCCAACTCAAGCAGTGGGTGCGGGAAGTAAATGCAGCTGAGCTGCCCGTCGAGTCACGCAGGCTGCTGCAGTGGTCCAGCACGCCCATCATTTTTGATCTTGAGGATCACCCTGACCGCACTACGGCGGTCGGGTGCTTGCCGATGTTGGTCTCACCAACCATCCGCAACCTCAAGGTCACCAAAATGTTGGTTGATGGCGGGGCCGGCCTGAACTTGATCTCCTCACCTGTGATCAAGAAACTCCAGATCCCAGACGGCGAGCTCGAAGAAACCGGGTCATTCCAAGGAATAAACCCGGGAAGGAGCAAGCCGAAGGGGAAGATTACTCTGCCAGTGACCTTTGGCGGGGAGCTCAACTTCAGGACGGAGAGGATAACCTTCGACGTGGCCGATATCCCATTGCCATACAATGGGATACTTGGACGTCCTGCCCTCGCCAAGTTCATGGCAGCTTCCCACTATGCCTACAACATACTCAAGATGCCGGGGCCGATAAGCGTCATCTCTGTCCCTAGCGACAAGAAGGACGCGCTTATCTGCGCCGACAAGATATACCGGGATGCAGCAGCTGCAGCAGAAAGCAACACACTTGCCGCTGAAACTCCCGGGGGGAAGACCAAGACCAAGTCCGGCAAGGGCTCTGGGGCCCACTCCGGCAAACGCACCTCTTCGGAGTGCTGCGCTGCCGTCGAGGACGCTCCATCGAGCTCCACCGGCAAGTGCAAGAAAGGGATGGCGGCTCCACCGGCAACCAAGAAGGTGCCCGCCAAGGAGGACGGCACTGGTGGTACCTTCACCATCAGTGCTACACTCGACAACAAATAGGAAAGCGCGCTCGTTGCCTTCCTGCGGGCGAATGTCGATGTGTTTGCGTGGCAACCATCCGACATCCCCGGCGTTCCCAGGAAGGTAATTGAGCACAAGCTTGCTGTTTGTCCTCATGCGCGGCCCGTCAAGCAGAAGGTCAGGAAGCAAGCCGTGGAGCGCCAAGAATTCATCGCCGAAGAGATAAAGAAGCTAGAAGCAGCGGGCCTGGTTAGAGGCGTGATCCATCCGACATGGTTAGCAAATCCAGTTGTCGTACGCAAGGCCAACGGGAAGTGGAGACTTTGTATAGACTTCACTGATGTGAATAAAGCATGTCCCAAGGATCCATTTCCCTTGCCGCGTATTGACCAGATTGTTGACTCCACCGCTGGATGCGAGCTGCTTTCCTTCCTTGATGCATACTCAGGTTACCACCAGATATTCATGGCCAAGGAAGATGAAGAGAAGACTGCATTCATTACTCCATGTGGCACATATTGCTTCATACGCATGCCCTTTGGATTGAAGAATGCAGGCTCGATGTTTGCAAGGGTGGTGCACACTGCTTTTGAGCCACAGATCCACAGAAATGTGGAAGCCTACATGGATGACATAGTGGTCAAAAGTAAGAGCAAAGATACCCTGATCCAAGACTTGGAAGAAACATTTGCAAATCTGCGCAAGATCCAGCTCAAGTTGAACCCCGAGAAGTGTGTCTTCGGAGTCCCCTCCGGCAAGCTTCTCGGGTTCTTTGTGTCCCAGAGGGGGATTGAAGCCAATCCCGACAAGATAAAAGCCATCGAGCAGATCGAAGCCCCAAAGCGCGTCAAGGACGTAAGAAGACTTGCTGGTTGTGTGGCTGCCCTCAGCAGGTTCATTTCAAAGTCTGCAGAGCGCGCCCTGCCTTTCTTCAAGATTTTGAAAAAGGCAGGCCCTACGAAATGGACTCTGGAAGCGAAGGCAGCGCTGCAGGACTTGAAATGATACCTGTCCTCTACTCCGATACTTGTCGCACCTAGGCCACAAGAGAAGTTGCTGCTGTACCTAGCAGCAACCAATCAAGTGGTTAGTGCTGCGTTGGTAGCGGAAAGGGAGGCAGAGGAAGAGCCCACACCTCCAGCAAGCGAATCCAGCGACAAGCAGGGGGCTCCACCGACGAGCTCTGGCCCCGACAAGGACAAGTCTGCGCAGGAACAAGGAGAAGTGCGAAGGAAGATGGTGCAGCGCCCAATGTAATTTGTGAGTTCCCTCTTGCAGGGGGCTAGATAAAGATACTCTGGGGTGCAGAAGTTGCTTTTCGGCCTCCTCATGGCCTCAAGGAAGCTGCGCCATTACTTTCAAGCACACGAGATAACAGTGGTCACTCGCTTTCCGTTGAAGAGGATATTGCAGAATCCCGAAGCAACAGGCAGGATCGTCGAGTGGGCACTGGAGCTGTCAAGCTTTGGTCTCAAGTTTGAGAGTACTTCAACCATACAGAGCAGAGCTTTGGCAGAATTCATAGCTGAATGGACCCCAACACCAGATGAGGAAGTTCCAGAGCCAAGCGTCCCCGTCCAAGAAACGAACAGCGAATGGGTAATGTACTTTGATGGTGCTTTCTCGCTGCAAGGCGCCGGTGCTGGCGTGGTACTCATAGCGCCCACCGGAGAGCACCTCAAGTATGTTGTCCAGATGCACTTTCCCAAGGAGCAAGCGACAAACAATACTGCTGAGTATGAAGGTTTGCTTGCCGGCCTCAGAATTGCGGCCGAACTTTTGGATCAAGAAGTTGATTGTGCGGGGAGATTCACAGTTGGTGGTCCGACAAGTGAACAAGAGTTATCAGAGCCCTTTGATGGAAGCCTATGTTGATGAAGTGAGGAAGCTTGAAGAGCACTTTGAAGGTCTGCAAATGGAGCACGTCCCAAGAGCTCAGAACGATATTGCAGATGGCCTCTCAAAGTGTGCTGCAATGAAGTTACCTGTGGAACCAGGGACCTTCCTGCTCAAGCTAACTCAGCCATCCGTTACACCATCAGTTGGGCAGAACAAGAAGAGGAAGTTGGTCTCCGGCGACTAGTTGCCGGCGGATCTTCCCGAAGCCGCCGCCAAGGTCCCCAGGATCAACAGTCAGAATGCTGAGGAACAGTTTGCTCCTGCAGATCCAAGGGTCTGTACAGTTGAAGCAAGCGTTCCCGACAAGCCTTGCCCCGGCAGGCTTGCCGGGGGACCATCAGCTCCGGCAGAACCGGAGGTTCTTGCCGTAGAAGCTGGGGTTCCCGCAGCGGCCCTCATGCCTTTAGTCCTTGCTGTTGAGCCTCAAGCTCTAGCATGGGCACAACCAATCGTCCGTTTTCTGCAAACTGGAGAACTTCCCGACGACCCAGAAGAGATAGAGAAAATAACCAGGCAGTCAAGTATGTACCAGTTCGTTGACAATGAACTGTACAGAAGAAGACTCAACGGTGTCAGGTTGAAGTGCATTTCCAGAGAAGATGGACAGAAGCTGTTGGCAGAGATACATGGAGGCATATGTGGCCACCACATTGGCGCAAGGGCACTTGCCCGGAAGGCGTTTCGGCAAGGGTTCTTCTGGCCAGAAGCCCTCCAAGATGCAACTGCACAAGTAACCAAGTGTGAAGCGTGCCAGTTCCATGCTAAGCAAATTCACCAGCCAGCTCAAGCTCTCCAGACGATCCCTTTGTCCTGGCCCTTCTCGGTCTGGGGGCTCGATATCCTCGGCCCCTTTCCCCGCGCTGCCGGGGGCTTTGAGTACTTGTACGTAGTAATCGACAAGTTCACAAAGTGGCCAGAAGTGGAACCAGTGAGAAAGGTGACCGCACAGTCAGCAGTCAGGTTCTTTAGGTCAATTGTTTACAGTTTCGGAATCCCTAACAGGATCATCACCGACAACGACACACAGTTTACAAGTCGCACCTTCATGCAGTACGTCCAAGACCTTGGCGCCAAGGTCTGCTTCGCTTCTGTTGCCCACCCGAGGAGCAATGGTCAAGCGGAGAGGGCCAATGCTGAAGTGCTGTGCGGACTCAAGACAAGAACCTTCGACAGGCTGCGCAAGTGCGGAAGAAACTGGATAGAGGAGTTGCCGGCGGCTCTTTGGTCAATCAGGACGACACCAAGTCGAGCCACCAGACAGACACCCTTTGCTCTTGTCTATGGAGCAGAGGCAGTTCTCCCCACGGAACTCGTATACGGATCTCCTCGAGTGCTCGCTTATGATGAGCTCGAGCAAGAGCAACTGCGACAAGATGATGCATTGCTCCTCGAGGAGGAACGTCTCCAGGCTGCTGTACGAGCTGCTCGATACCAGCAAGCCTTGCGCCGCTATCATAGCCGCAAGGTTAAGGCCAGGAGTCTCGAGGAAGGCGACCTTGTTCTTCGGCGTGTTCAGTCCGCCAAGAATTCCAACAAGTTGACGCCAAAGTGGGAAGGCCCTTATCGGGTGAGACAAGTCACAAGGCCCGGCGCTGTCCGCCTTGAGACCGAAGAAGGCTTACCGGTGAGCAATTCCTGGAACATAGAGCATCTTCGCAAGTTTCACCCATAAGGCGCGGTTGCCGTGATCCGCTCCGGCAACCACCTTTTGTACGAGTCTTGCCGCTGTTGCATGTAAACCTTTGTACAAAGCCGGGCGCAGACCCCGTGCATCAGTAAAGTTTTTGTGTTTCGCACTATTCGCCATTTCCATGCTTTTTTGTTATTTGCATGCATTGTTTGGCATCTTGTGCAACGCACATCCCCGGTAAGCATTAGCAGGCCGTTAGGCCCTATACTTGTTTTTCCTCCTCTTTTTCTTTCCCTCTTAAGCAGAAGGAATATTCCTCGCGCACAAGTTTGCCGGGGGGGAAGGAGGTGGAGGATGAACCAAGAGGATGAACCAAGTGCTGTTCAAGAAAGAGAAGCTTTGCCGGGGAACGAACGAACTATGAAAGCTAAGTTACCAAAGTTTGAGTAATTCAAAATTTTAAATTTTAGTTGTCTTCCTTGAACAACCACACTTTATATGGAAAACCTGTGCGCGGAGGAACCTACCCGTGGCTAGCCGCACCCTTACTTTGTTTTCGAGCACGCTCAACGACTTAAGAGAGCTGCGACAAGTGTCGCGCCCTTACTTCGTTTTCGAGTTCGCTCAGCAAGCTAAGTGTGCTGCGACTAGCTGCGGCAAGGTTGCTTGCCGACAAGGTCTTTTGCCAGCAGGCTGCTCAGAGTCCAGCACTCAGCGCTCGCGGCAAGAGGCCCTTGCCGGCAAGTCCCCTCAAAGCGTAGGGTAGAAAGCATACAAAGTGGAGGACCAAAAGCAAGGGAGATAACATAGCATTGACTGATTAAAATAAGATTGTATATATTACAAAGATAGTTTGCCGTAATACTAATAGATTCTTGTCCATAACATGCCTTGCAGCGGCAAGGGAAACAGAAAGAAAGAAATCTAATCTACGCGGTCGCCTTCACGCCTTGTGATCTTGTTCACCTTGGCGACGATGTGGGCGACCTGCGCCTTCAACGCCTCTTGGTCAGCTTCGGGTGGCAAGCTGCGGAGGACGTTGACAAGGTTGATGCCGGGGTTGCGGTAGACGATCTTCGTCAAGACACGCTCCAAGGTGCCCATGCAGAGCTGACGCGCCTCGTCGGCCAGCTGCACGGGGATCTTCTCCTGCAACCGCGCAAGTGCCGGCGCTATTCCCCTGAAGAACAGACTTAACTTGGCGCTGTGGGGGAGATTCTCGTCCGGGGAGTACGAGAGATGCTCCGCCCTCAGCGCCACCATCTCCTTGTCAATATTGGCAGCGGAGGTGACCAGATCGCCAGTCCACTGCTCCACTGCCCGGCTGAATTGGTTCGCCGAGACGGCGGCGCTCTCCACCAGGCCTCGTTCCTTGCGGAGCTCGTCCTTCAGCTTCGTCTCGCGATCCCGGGCGGCGTCGAGCGAATCAGTCAGAGTGGATACCTTCAACTCTAAGGCAGCAATGGAATCCTTGGCGGCAGTAAGCTCGTCGCCCTTCTTGGAGAGACGTACCTGCAGATCAGAGTTGGTGTGGGCGTCTTTTTCCCGCTCCACATTGAGCGCGGTGATTCTGTCCGCACTCGCCTTCAGGTACTGCTCCAGCTGCTCCACCTTGGCCTCAAGATCCTTCTTGGCGGTCTCCGCGGTGGCTGCGGCGGCCTTCGCCTCCTTCAGGGCTCCGCCAATGGCCTGCTCCCGGGTGGTGAGGTCGTCCTCGTGGGCGTCGAGGTCGACCTTCCGCTGGTTGAGCGCTCCTTCTCGCCGGGACAGCTCTTCGCCAACCAATCGCTGCTGCTCCTCGGCCTCAGCTTTCTCAAGGAGGAATGCTTGCTGCTCCTCGGCAAGCCCTTTGCGCTCCTCCGCCAAGTTGCGGAGGGCCGCCTGGTTGGCGGCGCGGAGCTCCGCGGCGCGCTTCTCCAAGTCAGCTCCAGCCTTGGCGGTGAGAGCTTCCCGAGACTCCAGCTTCGCTTGCCTGGCCCAGTACAGGGCCAGGAGCCGGCGAAGGAGCTTCTCCTCTTCGGGCTCGTCGCCACCGCCGGGCGCTTCGACAACCTTCAACCCCGCGGAGGCGAGGACCTCTCCGTCAAAGGTCTCTCCCTCCACTGGGGCTCGAGACGAGGACCCCCACGAGACTTGTATGAAAACCCCGTTGGGGGCCTCCAAGTAAACGCCCTGCCCGGCCGTGGAGGCGGAAGGGTCGGCGGCCGGTGCAGCGCTTGACGCTCCTGCTGCCTCCGGGCCAGCAGTACGGTCGCCGGTCCCTTCCCCAGCCGCGGCGTCTGCGGGCGGGGCGGTCTCTTCAGCGGCAGGCTCGTCGGCTCCAGCCATGCCCTCAGCGGCAGTGGCGTTGCCGCCGTCGCCGTGCACCTCCTCCTCAACGGTGGCCTCCGTCTCCATCCGCTTTGGGGCAGGAGGGTCTAGCAGAAGAAAAAGAAAAGAAAAAGTCAAGCAAATATCCAAAAAGACAAGTTCAAGAAGGAAAAGCTACAAGGACTTACCTTCGCAGACTTCTTCGACGAGAGGCTCCCTTGCCGGGGAATCCACCCTTGGCGGCGGAGTGGTGGCCCCTGCTGGCGGAGGGCCGCCCGCGCCCTCCCTTGGCGGGGTGCTCACCCTTGTCGGGCTGCTCACCCTTGGTGGGGTGCCCGCCCTTGGCGGGGTGCCCGTCCTTGGCGGAGCATTCTCCCTCGCCGGGGAGTTCACCCTTGGAGGGGAGGGTGGAACAGGCAGCTCTTCGGGGGTGACCCCCGGTTGCTCCTCCGGCTGCGGCTCCACTTCTGCACAAGACAAACAAAATAACAAAGTATCAGTACAAGCGATAACCTCAAGCGTGCCCGCCAAGCAGAAAGACAAATACCAGACTTACGCTGGGGGCTGCTCCTCGGAGCAGCAGGTTGATCCGGCAAGCTTGCCGCTGGCGCGTCCCCAGTCGCCGCGACGGGCGAGTCGTCTTCAACCTCAACCACAGGGATCTTGGCTCTCTTCGCCATCCGCTGGGCCAAGGTCCTGAGAGCAAAACAGAAACAAGATCAGAATCAACAAGGAAAATCAAGACAAAATCGAAGAGACTAAAGAAGTACAAGCACTTACTCCTCTTCCTCGTCGTCGGAGCTGAGGGCGGAGAAGTCAAACTCCGCCTGTTTCGCTCCCGCGCGAGGAGCAGGAGGAGAAGGCTCCCTCGGTCGCTTGGCGGTCTCCGGGGCTGAGGGCTGCGAAGACCCAGCCCCCGTCGCCACCGAGGACCGAGGGGCAGATGGAGCACCCGTTCCGCTCCGGGAAGATCCTCCTTCGCTTGGCGCTTGAGCGCGAGGTGCCCCCTCGACGACTTTGCTCGCCCTGGTGGCGCGCGTCGTCCGGCGCGCAGGCTGCTGTCGAGGCGCCTGCGGCCTCGTCGCCGTAGCCGCCTTGCGGAGGCGCTTCCTCGGTTGTTGCGTAGGACTTGCCGGAGGCGGGGAGTTCTCTGAGGACGAGGAGGCATCGTCGTCAAGTCCCAGAGATCCACCGGAGTCTTCATCAGCCTCGACGTCCTCCTCTTCCCCGGCATGCCCGCTGGACTCAGCGCCATGCCCAGCGGCCTCGCTCTCTCCGGTGACCTCGCTCCCTCCGGCGACCTCGCTCCCTCCGGCAACCTCGCCCATCCCGGCAAACCTCAGGGTGGGCACCCTGGCAAACTCCTCGGGCGGAAGCTTCAGCAACTTGAGGATTTCCGCCTCCTCTGCTTGGCTCACTGCGTCCGTGGCATCAGCATCGTCCACGGTGTATCCAAAGTCACCCGCCGCCGCAGCTGTGGCGGCCTCCTCCATCCTGGTGGCGATGTAGGCTATATCCCTTGCCGTAGTGGCCCGGGTGAGGCCCTTGTTCTCCTCAGCGTTCTTGGGCGTCTCGACCAAGTTGTCGAAAAAGCTCAGCACGGTATCCGGCGGAGGCTCTATCCAGGTGGGGACGACGCCATGGGAGTCGCACGCAGGCATCATCGCGCGCAAGGAATCCCGGGCAGTGCTGTTGCACAGTGGTACCACTCCCCGGGGAGGTCTGAACCATTCCGGGTGGGCCGGGTCATGCTTGAAGAGCTCCCGGACCATCCCCTTCAACTCCAAGGCAGTGAAATTGTAGTTCAATCCAGGGCGCGGCCTCATGATATCCGCCGCGTTGCCGAATTCCCAGGTGGGCCTTTTCCTTTCTTGTAAAGGGGCAATGCGGCGGCGGAGGAAATCTGCCCCAACCTCTCCGATGGTTAGCTTGGCGACCCGGAGACGAATAATCCTGATGAGGGCGATGTTAAACTTGCTGTCTTCCGGTTCCAACTCACTCCAATCCCTACCGCGCACTATTGCAGTCGTGTGCGGCGCAGTGAAGGGCTCCGGCTTCTCCTCCACCACCCAGCACCAATCGGCTCTCTATTCTTCCCACTTGCCGCGGAGCTCTCCCTTCAGGTACGAATCTTTCTTGTTCAGCCTGAAGATCCAGGAGATTCCGCCGGAGAGGGGAGCGCCAGCCTCTACTCTAGGCATGAAGAAATGGCGGAAAAGAGCTACATTGGGATGAACCCCAACATAGTTTTCGCACAGATGTGCGAAAACGGCCATCGTAAGGATGGTGTTGGGGGTGAAATCTAGGAGGTGGAGGCCGTATGTTTTCATGATATCACAAAAGAACTCCGAGAACGGAGGGCACAATCCTCAGTGGAAAAACGCAGAGAAGAAAAAATACCCGCCGGGGAACATATCTTTGGCGATGGCGGGGAAGACACGGGTGCGGGGATGAGCCTTGGTCTCCCTCACCCAGAACAGATAATACTTGTTCCGCAGCTCCCTCGTGCCAAGCCTCGGCGCGAAGACCACGGACCTCTTCCGCAGGGCGGCTAGCTTCGCCGCCTGCTCGGACTTCTCCTTCTTGGCCTTTTCGTTCTTGGCCTTGTCGCTCTTCGCCTTGTCGCTCTTCGGAGCCATGGCGGAGGCGGCGAGGGAAGAAGCGAGGAGCTCGGCAGCGCCGCGGATGCGGAAGACGTCAGAGGAGGGGCGGATGCAAGAAGCAGCAGAGGTTTCTGGAGAAGAAAGGTGCAATGAAGACGAAGGAGGGGAACTGCCCCTGCTTCCTCTGCTTTTAAGGGGGAAGTGGGGGACGTTCCGTATTTCCCATTAAAGAACAAGGCCATGATCTCTCCCACGACGCCGCAATCGACGCGTGCCGTTAGGGAGGGATGCGGCGGATGCGGAAGGAGATACGGCGTGCCGTGGGCCGCGTGTGCCCGTGAACTGTCTTGGGCCTGGCCCAACAACGCTCGGCACCGTGTGTGGCCCAGGCCCGGGGGCTCCTGTCGGTGTACTAAGATAGGGGTACCTTAGTACCCCAACTTGTGCACGGGCAGTAGCAGCTTCCCGCGGCAGGGTTTACCACGTGCTCGCCAAGTACCTTTCCGGTCCTTATGAAGCCATTCAAGAACAAAGTATACAAGTCAGAAGATCAAGACCCCGGCAAGTGGAGCTTGCCGGGAAGGCCGTACCAGGCTCAAGGTTATCACTTTAACACAAGAACCTGGCAAGAGGAACTTGCCAGGAGGACCAAGAAACACATGCCTCAAGAGATGCCTCGGCGCATCATGCGCCCCGGCAGGGCCCGGGAAGCGGCAAGCTTACGGGCCCGGCAAGATCAAGACCCCGGCAAGGTGCTTGCCGGGGAAACCCACGCTGTGTGCCCGCGCTCCAGCTCATCTGCCCACGCGTCGCCCTGGGGCCCTTCCAGGGACGCGTGGCGGACGGCTGTGCAGCCTGGGGCACACGGTGGCAAGCCACGATGACGAGGCTACCGTCGTGTCGAACTGAGAAGCATGGACGGACACTTTTGGGGTCAACGGCGACGGGCATTTAATGCCCTTGTCCCCCACTGTCAAAGTTAGGTGAAGACCACTGTTCACGCACTGTTCACGCACTGTTACAACTACCACCAAAATTACACTTTTACCCTCCTCTACGTTGACACCTGTCGGTGACCCCTTTGAGCTATAAAAGGAGGCCCATGCACAACGTAGAGGGGGTTCGGAACCTAGATAACTCTTTCACTCAGTGTAGCTAGCTCTCCAAGCTCCCGAGCTCAAGAACTCAATACAATCTAAGCAGGAGTAGGGTTTTACGCGTCCGCGCGGCCCGAACCTGGGTAAACTGCCCGCGTGCGCCCCTCGATCTGCTCTCCGTGCTCCCTCCGCTCCCTTACCGCAACGTAGAAGGGGCTCCGGTCCCATAGGTGCTCGTGGGAGGACAGTTTCCCCCGACACATATCCCCTAAACCAACAGTAACAATATCTTTCATGCAGTCTATCTTAGCATTAACAGTATTCAAGAAGGGTCTACCAAATATAATGGGACAAACATCATCTTGTGGGGAACCAAGAACAAGAAAATCAGCAGGGTATTTAACTTTCCCACACAAGACTTCACCATCTCTAACAATCCCAATTGGTGAAATAGTGTCTCTATTGGCAAGTTTAATAGTGACATCAATACCTTCTAGCTCAACGGGTGCAATATCATGCATAATTTCATCATGTAAGGATATAGGTATTACACTCGCACTAGCACCTACGTCACATAAACCATGATAACAGTGATCTCCTATTTTAACAGAAATAATAGGCAAGCCTACAACAGGTCTATGTTTATTCCTAGCATTGGGTTTCGCTATTCTTGTAGCTTCCTCTTGGAGGTAAATAATATGTCCATATAAATTTTCAACCAAGAGATCTTTAACCATAGCAACACTAGGTTCAACTTTAATTTGCTCAGAGGGTGTAGGTGTTCTAGTACTACTCTTACAAACCACAGTTGAATCTTTAGCATGATCCTTTATTCTAACAGGGAAAGGTGGTTTCTCAATATAAGCAGTAGGAACAATAGGATCAACATTATAAGTGATAGTCTTTTCTTCAACTTTAACAGGTTCAACTACTATCACTTCAATGGGAGGATGGTATTTAAACCACTTCTCCTTGGGAAGATCAACATGAGTAGCAAATGATTCACAGAAAGAAGCTACTGTCTCAGAGTCAAGTCCATATTTAGTGCTAAACTCATGGAAAACATCGGTATCCATAAAATCTTTAACACAATCAAACTTAGGGGTAATACCTGACTCCTTACCTTCGTCGAAATCCCAATCTTCAGAATCACGTTTAATTCTTTCCAATAAATCCCATTTGCATTCAACAGTCTTCATCGTAAAAGAACCAGAACAAGAATTATCGACCATGGTGTGATTATTGAGAGAAAGTCGAGCATAAAAATTTTGAATGATCATTTTCCTTGAGATCTCATGATTGGGGCATGAATATAACATTGACTTAAGCCTCCCAAAGCTTGAGCGATGCTTTCTCCTTTGCGAGGCCAAAAATTATATATATAATTACGATCACGATGAACCTGATGCATAGGGTAGAACTTCTGATGAAATTCCAACTTCAGATGATTATAGTTCCATGATCCAATATCATTGCATAGCCTAAACCAGGTCAATGCATCTCCCTTCAAAGATAAAGGGAATACCTTCTTCTTGATAACATCCTCGGGCATACCTGCAAGCTTAAATAATCCAGAAACTTCATCCACATAGATTAGGTGTAAATTAGGATGTAGTGTTCCGTCTCCTGTAAAAGGATTATCTAGCAGTTTCTCTATCTTACCCGAAGGAATTTAAAAGCAAACATTTTCAGTAGGTGCAGTAGGTTGATGAGCAACTCTTTGCTCTTTTGGTCGGGGTGAAGATACCCCGAACAAGCCCCTCAAAGGATGATGAGCCATAGTAACAAGTGACAGTAAATTTCAGCACACTATATAAATTTTTCCTTACCAAATTCCATTTACCAAAGGTGCTTCACTCCCCGACAACGGTGCCAGAAAAGAGTCTTGATGACCCACAAGTGTAGGGGATCTATCGTAGTCCTTTCGATAAGTAAGAGTGTCGAGCCCAACGAGGAGCAGAAGGAAATGATAGGCAGTTTTCAGTAAGGTGTTTTCTACAAGCACTGAAATTATCGGTAACAGATAGTTTTGTGATAAGGTAATTGGTAGCAATTGACAAATAGTAAAAGTAAATAAGGTGCAGCAAGATGGCCCAATCCTTTTTGTATCAAAGGACAAGCATGTACAAACTCTTATATGAAGGAAAACGCTCCCGAGGACACATGGGAATTATCCTCAAGCTACTTTTCATCATGATCATCTGATTCGCGTTTGGTACTTTGATAATTTGGTATGTGGGTGGACTGGTGCTTGGGTGCTGTCCTTACTTGGACAAGCCTCCCACTTATGATTAACCTCTAATGCAAGCATCCACAACTACAAAAGAAGTATTAAGGTAAACCTAACCATAGCATGAAACAAATGGATCCAAATCAGCCCCTTATGAAGCAACACATAAACTAGGGTTTAAGCTTCTGTCAAGCAACCCATCATCTACTTATTACTTCCCAATGCCTTCCTCTAGGCCCAAATAATGGTGAAGTGTCATGTAGTCGACGTTCACATGACACCACTAGAGGAGAGACAACATACATCTCATCAAAATATCGAACGAATACCAAATTCACATGACTACTTATAGCAAGACTTATCCCATGTCCTCAGGAACAAAAGTAACTACTCACAAGACATAATATTGTTCATGATCAGAGGGGTATTAATATGCATAATGGATCTGAACATATGATCGTCCACCAAGTAAACCAACTAGCATCAATTACAAGGAGTAATCAACACTACTAGCAACCCACATGTACCAATCTAAGGTTTGGGTACAAAGATTGGATACAAGAGATGAACTAGGGTTTGAGAGGAGATGGTGCTGGTGAAGATGTTGATGAAGATAACCCTCCCCAAGATGGGGGAGTTGTTGGTGATGACGGCGGTGACAATTTCCCCCTCCCGGAGGGAAGTATCCCCGACAGAACAGCTCTGCCGGAGCTCTAGATTGGTTTCCACCAAGGTTCCGCCTCGAGACGGCGGCGTCTGGTCCCGAAAGCCTCCTCTAGATTTTTTCCAGGTCAAAACACCTCATATAGGAGAAGATGGGCATCAAGGGACCATCGTGTGGCCCACGAGGCAGGGGGCGCGCCCA
>LR738715.1:52633608-52646438 GCA_902687465.1 Secale cereale
GGGGGGGGGGGGGGGGGGCGCCCCCACCCTCGTGGACAGGTGGTGGCCCCCTGGTGATTCTCTTTCACCAGATATTTTTTATATTTTCTGAAATGGTGTCCCGTGGTGTTTTGGAGCTGTTTGAGTTGTGCAGAATAGGTTTCCAGTGTTTGATCCTTTTCCAGCCCAGAATTCCAGCCGCCGGTATTCTCCCTTGCTACCTCTTGAGCTTGCGTTGTATTCCCTCGAAGAGGAAAGGGAGATGGAACATAGTAGCGTAAGTATTTCCCTCAATTTTTGAGAACCAAATATCTTTCATAGATAACCTTGATCATAAACTCACAATTCATCAGATCTCGACAAACATACCGTAAAAAGAGATTACAACAAATAGATCTCCTCGAAGACCAAGGAGAACTTTGTATTTAGATCCAGAGAGAGAGAAGAAGCCACCTAGATACTAGCTATGGACCCGAAGGTCTGTGGTAAACTACTCACAACTCATGGTGAGGGCGATGATGATGATGATGAAGGCCTTCGTGATGGACCCCCCTCCTGTGGAGCTCAGGAACAGGCTCCAAGATGGGATCTCCATGGGAACAGAAGCTACGGCGGTGGAATTAGGGTTTTCTCTCTGTTCATGGAGTTTTTGGGGTACGTGGACTTATATAGGAAGAAGGAGGGCACCGGGGGCCACTTGAGGAGGCCTCGAGGCAGGGGGCGCGCCCTGGAAAGGGGGCCCGCCCCCCACTCTCGAGGGCGGCTCCTCAATCCTCTGACGTGGTTCTCAAGCTTCCTGTGCGTGATTTTCTCCAAAAATATCTCTCTCGAAGGTTTCATTCCGTTTGGACTCCGTTTGATATTCTTTTTCTGCAAAACCCTGAAATAGGCAAAAAACAGCAATCTGGACTGGGCCTTTGGGTTAGTAGGTTAGTCCCAAAAATGATATAACAGTGAATGATAAAGCCCATTAAATATCCAAGACTTGATAAATAATAGCATGGAACAATAAAAAATTATAGATACGTTGGAGACGTATCAAGCATCCCCAAGCTTAATTCCCGCTCGTCCTCGAGTAGGTAAATGATAAAGAAAGAATTTTTGATGTGGAATGCTAAACAATATAGCGTTTCAATGTAATTCTCTTAATTGTGGCATGAATGTTCAGATATGAAAGATTCAAGATAAAAGTCTATATTGACATAAGAAATAAAAATACTTCAAGCAATACTAACAAAACAATCATGTCTTCTCAATATACTATGGCTAAAGAAAGTTATCCCTACAAAATCATATAGTCTGGCTATGGTTCCTCTTCATCACACAAAATATTCATATCATGCACAACCCCGATTTCAGCCAAGCATTTGTTTTCATACTCTATCTTTTCAAACCTTTCAACTTTCACGCAATACATGAGCATGAGCCATGGATATAGCACTATGGGTGGAACAGAGGTGGTTGTGGAGAAGACAAAAAGGAGGGAGATAATCTCACATCGACTAGGCGTATCAATGGGCTATGGAGATGCCCATCAATAGATATCAATGTGAGTGAGTAGGGATTGCCATGCAACGGATGCATTAGAGCTAAATATGAATGAAAGCTCAACAAAATAAACTAGTGGGTGTGCATCCAACTTGCTTGCTCACGAAGACCTAGGGCATTTGAGGAAGCCCATCGTTGGAATATACAAGCCAAGTTCTATAATGAAAATTCCCACTAGTATATGAAAGTGACTAAACATGAGGCTCTCTATCATGAAGAACATGGTGCTACTTTGAAGCAAAAGTGTGGAAAAAAAGATAGTAGCAATTGTCCCTTTTTCTTTTCCTTTTTTCCTTTTTTTCCTTTTTTAGGCCTTTCTTTTTTTCTTTGTCCTTTCCCCTCTTTTTTTTTGCGGAGGGGCTTTATAGATTTAGCCTTTCCTCCCATGGGACAATGCTCTAATAATGATGATCATCACACTTTCATTACAACTCGATACTACAACAACAAAGTATGACTCTATATGAATGCCTCCGGCGGTGTACCGGTATGTGCAATGGAACAAGAGTGACATGTATGAAGCTATGCATGGTGGCTTTGCCACAAATACGATGTCAACTACATGATCATGCATGGCAATATGACAATATGATGCGTGCCATATAAACGGAACGGTGGAAAGTTATATATCTCGGAATGGCTACGGAAATGACATGATAGGTAGGTATGGTGGATGTTTTGAGGAACAATATGGTGGCTGTTTTGAGGAAGGATATATAGTGGGTTTATGGCACCGGCAAAAGTTGCGCGGTACAAGAGAGGCTAGCAATGGTGGAAGGGTGAGAGTGCATATAATCCATGGACTCAACATTAGTCATAAGAACTCATATACTTATTGCATAAATCTAGGAGTCATCAAAATAAAGCAATCAACGCATGCTCCTAGGGGGGAGGTTGGTAGGAGTTAACCATCGTGCGCCTCCGACCTCCACACAAAGGTTGGCACTCTACAAATACCTCATGCTCTAACTTCGTCACATAGCGGTTCACCATAAGTGCATGATACGGGAATCAGTAACCTTAACACAAATATTTCTCAATTTCATAATAACTCCACTAGCATGACTCTAATATCACTATCCTCATATCTCAAAACAATTATCAAGCATCCAACATCTCATTCTATTCAATGCACTTGGTGTGATTTTTTTTACTACATTGACATTGGATGTCTATCATGTGAAGACTAGTTTCTTTAGCCTAAACACATTACCATGCTGTTTTAATAGACTCTCAAAAGGATATAAGTGAAGCATGAGAGTTCAACAATTTCTACAAAATATTATCACCACCGTGCTCTAAAAGATATAAGTGAAGCACTAGAGCAAAAACTATTCAACTCAAAAGATATAAGTGAAGCACATAGAGTGTTCTATCAATTTATAGGCCATATTTAACTCTCTCAAATAGGTGTGTCCAGCAAGGATGATTGTGGCAAACTAACAATCAAAGACTCAAATTATACAAGACGCTCCAAGCAAAACACATATCATCTTGCGAATAAAAATATAGCTCCAAGTATAGTTACCGATGGATGAAGACGAAAGCGGGGATGCCTTCCCGGGGCATCCCCAAGCTTAGGCTTTTGATTATATTGAATTTACTGGGGGTGCCTTGGGCATCCCCAAGCTTAGGCCTTTGCTACTCCTTGTTCCATAGTCCATCAAAGCAATACTCAAAACTTGAAAACTTCACAACACAAAACTTAGACAAAAATCTTGTGAGCTCCGTTAGTATAAGCAAGAAAACCACTATTCAATAGTACAGAAATGAATTCATTCTTTGTTTATATTGGTGTTAAACCTACTGTACTCCAACTTCTCTATGGTTCATATCCTCCAATACTACTCATAGATGCATCGGAATAAGCAAACAACACACGAAAAACAGAATCTGTCAAAGACAGAACAGTCTGAAGTAATATGGAGGATTCGCCTACTTATGGAACTCCGAAAAATTCAACCTAATTGGTAGATTTTCGCAATTTGTATACCAATCATCTGCAAAAAGAATCAACTAAAAAGCACGCTCCAGTAAAATCCCACGACTACTTTAGCGAGCGCTAACGATTCTGTTTTTCACAGCAAGTTCATATAAACTTCACACAAGTCTTGCCAAAGGTTCTACTTGGCACAAACACTAAACAAAACATGAAACCACATCTAATAAGAGTCTAGATATAATATTTATTCCCTAACAGCAACAAAAACAAAAAAACATAAAATTAGGTTGCCTCCCAACAAGCGCTATCGTTTTACGCCCCTAGCTAGGCACGATACAAGATAAATCTAGGTATTTCCATCTTTGGAAGGCAACCCATAAGTGGATCTCATGATAGATTCATATGGTAATTTGATTTTCTTTCTAGGTAAGTGTTCCATGCCTTTCCTTAAGGAAAGGTCTACCAAGAATAATAGGACATGAAGGATTGCAATCTATATCAAGAACAATGAAATCTACGGGCACATAATTCCTATTGGCAACAATAAGAACACCATTAATTCTTCCCATAGGTTTCTTAATAGTGGAATCCGCAAGATGCAAATTTAAAGAACAATCATCAAGCTCATGGAACCCTAGCAAATCACACAAAGTTTTTGGGATGGTGGAGACACTAGCACCCAAATCACACAAAGCATATCATTCATGATCTTTTATATTTATTTTGATAGTAGGTTCCCATTCATCATAAAGCTTTCTAGGTATAGAAACTTCCAACTCAAGTTTTTCTTCATAATATTGCATCAAAGCATCAACTATATGTTTAGTGAAAGCTTTATTTTGACTATAAGCATGCAGAGAATCTAGCACGGATTGCAACAAGGAAATACAATCAATCAAAGAGCAATTATCATAATTGAATCCCTTGAAATCCAAAGTAGTGGGTTCATCACTATGCAAAGTTTTAATCTCTTCATTCCCACTTTTAGAAATTTTAGCATCAAGATCTAAAATCTCCGAATCATTGGGACACCTTAAAGCAGAATCATCTCCAATCCTATTTTCATCAAGATTAATACTAGAAAACAAGGATATAATAGGAGACACATCAATAACTTTTAGATCTTCATCTTTATTTTCATGATAACTAGAAGAACACGATTTAACATAATCTTCTCTTTTATCACACATTCTAGCTGTTCTTTCTTTGCATTCATCAATGGAAATTCTCATGGCTTTGAGAGACTCATTGATATCATGCTTAGGTGGGATTGATCTAAGTTTCAAAGAATCAACATCAAGAGTAATTCTATCCACACTTCTAGTTAATTCGTCAACCTTAAGCAATTTCTTTTCAAGCATAGCATTGAAATTATTTTGCGAGGTCATAAACTCTTTAACAGTAGTTTCAAATTCAGAAGGCATCTTTCCATAAGAGTTGTTTTAGGAATTACCATAATTATTAGAGGAATTACTAGGAAAAGGCCTAGGACTAAAATTACCTCTATAAGCATTGTTACCAAAATTATTCCTACCAAAAAAATTCACATCCAAAGATTCATTGTTATTCTCAATCAAAGTGGACAAAGGCATATCATTAGGATCAGAAGAAGCACTCTTAGCAGCAAACAATTTCATAAGTTCATCCACCTTTCCACTCAAAACACTAATTTCTTCGATAGCATGCACTTTTTTACTAGTAGATCTTTCAGTGTGCCATTGAGAATAATTAACCATAATATTATCTAGGAGTTTGGCAGCTTCTCCTAAGGTGGTTTCCATGAATGTGCCTCAGGCGGCCGAATCTAAAAGATTTCTAGAAGCAAAATTCAAGCCAGCATAAAAGTTCTGAATAATCATCCATAGATTCAAACCATGTGTAGGGCAATTACGTATCATCAATTTCATTCTCTCCCAAGCTTGTGCAACATGCTCATGATATAGTTGCTTAAAATTCATAATATCGTTTCTAAGAGAGATGATCTTAGCAGGAGGGAAATACTTAGAGATAAAAGCATCTTTGCACTTATTCCACAAATCAATACTATTTCTAGGCAAAGAGGAAAACCAAGTTTTAGCACGATCTCTAAGTGAAAACGGAAATAACTTCAATTTAACAATATCGTTATTCGTATCGCTTTTCTTTTGCATATCACACAAATCAACAAAGTTGTTTAGATGGGTAGCGGCATCTTCACTAGGAAGGCCGGAGAATTGATCTTTCATGACAAGATTCAACAAAGCAGCATTGATCTCACAAGATTCAGCATCGGTAATAGGAGCAACCGGAGTGCTAATAAAATCATTGTTGTTGGTATTGGAGAAGTCACACAATTTGGTATTGTTCTGAGCCATAGTGACAATCAATCAATCCAACACACACAAGCAAACAAGAAGCAAGCGAACAATAAACACACGGCGGAAGAAGGTCAAATAAAACGGCAAGGGTGAAGTGGGGGAGAGGAAAACCAGAGGCAAAAATGTAATGCGAAGGATAAGGGTTTGTGATATGCACTTGGTATATGACTTTTGCGTAAGCCTCCCCGACAACGGCGCCAGAAATTCTTTTTGCTACCTCTTGAGCTTGCATTGTATTCCCTCGAAGAGGAAAGGGAGATGCAGCATAGTAGCGTAAGTATTTCCCTCAGTTTTTGAGAACCAAATATCTTTCATAGATAACCTTGATCATAAACTCACAATTCACCGGATCTCGACAAACACACCATAAAAAGAGATTACATCGAATAGATCTCCTCAAAGACCGAGGAGAGCTTTGTATTGAGATCTGGAGAGAGAGAAGAAGCCATCTAGATACTAGCTATGGACCCGAAGGTCTACGGTAAACTACTCACAACTCATGGTGAGGGCGATGACGATGATGATGAAGGCCTCCGTGATGGATCCCCCTCCGATGGAGCTCTGGAACATGCTTCAAGATGGGATCTCCACGGGAACAGAAGCTATGGCGGTGGAACTAGGATTTTCTCTCTGCGGTACGTGGACTTATATAGGAAGAAGGAGGGCACCGGGAGCCACTTGAGGAGGCCTCGAGGCAGGGGGCGCACCCCCCACCCTCGAGGGCAGCTCCTCGATCCTCTGACGTGGTTCTCAAGCTTCCTGTGCGTGATTTTCTCCAAAAATATCTCTCGCGAAGGTTTCATTCCGTTTGGACTCCGTTTGATATTCTTTTTCTGCAAAACTCTGAAATAGGCAAAAAACAGCAATCTGGACTGGGCCTTTGGGTTAGTAGGTTAGTCCCAAAAATGATATAAAAGTGAATGATAAAGCCCATTAAACATCCAAGACTTCATAAATAATAGCATGGAACAATAAAAAATTATAGATACGTTGGAGACATATCATCCCTCTACATGTAAACCTTGTAAAATAAGAGAGAACAAGCATAAGTATTGTGACATAATGTGTAATAACAGCCCATAGTGCAATAAATATCAACATAAAAGCATGACGCAAAATGGACGTATCAGATCCCTTGCTGCACTTTTTTTTACTACTACTATTACTTGCTCGTTACAAAAACATCTTGCTATCAAACTACTCTATTATTTACAATTTCAGCACTTGCAGACATTACCTTGCTGAAAACCATTTGTCATTTCCTTCTGCTCCTCTTTGGGTTCGACACTCTTACTTATCAAAAAAGATACAATTGATCCCCTATACTTGTGGGTCATCAAGGCTATTTTCTGGCGCCATTTCCGGGGAGTGAAGCACCTCTGGTAAGTGGAAATTGGTAAGGAAACATCCATACAGTGTGCTGAAATTTATTGTCGCTTGTTACTATGGAGAACAATCCTTTGAGGGATTTATTCGGGGTATCTTCACCTCGACCGGAACCACAATTAGATACCCCTCAACATAGTTCACCTACTGAAAACATTGAATATGAAATTCGTTCGGGTATGATAGAACAACTGCTAGCTAATCCTTATGCAGGAGACGGAACCGAACATCCTGATATGCACTTGATATATGTGGAACAAAGTTGTGGATTGTTTAAGCTTGCAGGTTTACCCGGAGATGAAGTTATGAAGAAGGTTTTTCCTTTATCTTTGAAGGGAAAATCATTAGCATGGTATATGCTATGCGATGATATTGGAGCTTGGAACTGGAATCGATTGGAATTGGACTTTCACCAAAATTTTTATCCTATGCATCTAGTTCATCATGATCGGAATTACATATATAATTTTTGGCCTCGTGAAGGAGAAAGTATCGCTCTAGATTGGGAGAGGCTTAAGTCAGTGTTATATTCATGCGCCAATCATGGGCTCTCAAGAGAAATTATTATCCAGAATTTTTATGCTCGACTTTCTCATAATGATCGATCCATCACTGGTACGCGTCGGTCCTAAAGAAACGGATTTAACCCCTTTCTGCGACGACATTTGGAACCATCGCTAAGTGAATGTGGGCGCTGGGGGGGTCCTTCCCACACGACCTAGAAATCGTCGGGGCTAGGCCCTCCTGGGACCCAGGCTGGGGCCGTGTGCGATCGGGCGAGGCATCGAAACCCAATCATTTCCGTAGTATGTACATCCCACACGGTAATCCGAGAAAATCATTTCCGTAGGTATGTACATCCCACAAAGTGAATCCCAGAAAAACATTTCCTTAGGTATGTATATCACACACAGTCAATCCAATGAATACGTTTCCGTTCTTATGTACACCCCACACAGTCAATCCAGGGAAACCATTTCTGTTCGGACGTACAACCCACACAGTTTTATGTGTAGGCTCGTGTGTGAATGGTGTAACTATCACACACGGTCTGCCTTGGTTAACTGTTTGCTTTTATCAACTATATCACACACGATTTGATGAAGAAAAATGTGTGGCATTGGGCTACCCATCGCAAACGCTTTTACTGCTAGAACTGTTTGCAAAGGTCCATGACACATTTAGCAGGTTTATTAGTTTACAATTAATAATTCTAGTATTTCGCAAATTCACATTTCATATCGAACAACTGTTTGCCAATTTCATATCAGGCACATAATATATTATAACATCACAGTACGGTAAAACAGCACAGTACAACATATAGCTAGTTCAACTTCATAAGAACAATATATTCATTTCCCTAATCGAGATCATCCAGGCTCGTCTTATCCACCTCTGCTTTCAGTTCAGTAAGAACCCGTTTTGCACGGGCCAACTGGAAAAGTGCCCCCTCCTTCACCAACATCATCTCAGCAAAGTCTGATTTAAAAAATTCGAGCTCATTCTCCACCTTCAAATTTTTGTTGGAAATATGCCCTAGAGGCAATAATAAAAGGATTATTATTATATTTCCTAGTTCATGATAATTGTCTGTCATTCATGCTTGAATTGTATTGTATGGAAACAGCGATACATGTGTGAATACATAGACCAAACGTGTCCCTGGTAAGCCTCTAGTTACTAGCTCGTTGATCAACAGATGGTCACGGTTTCCTCACCATGGACATAGGATGTCATTGATAACGGGATCACATCATTAGGAGAATGATGTGATGGACAAGACCCAATCTTGAGCCTAGCACGAGATCGTATAGTTCGTAATGCATAAGCTTTTCTAGTGTCAAGTATTTATTCCTTAGACCATGAGGTTGTGCAACTCCCGGATACCATAGGAATACTTTGGGTGTGCCAAACGTCACAACGTAACTGGGTGGCTATAAAGGTATGCAACGGGTATCTCCGAAAGTGTCTGTTGAGTTGGTACGAACCGAGACTGGGATATTGTCACTCCGTATGACGGAGAGGTACCTCTGGGCCCTCTCGGTAAGACATCATCATAATGAGATCAAAGTGACTTAAGGAGTTAGTCACGGGATGATGTATTACGGAACGAGTAAAGAGACTTGCCATGACGAGATTGAACAAGGTATCGGGCATACCGACGATCGAATCTCGGGCAAGTACCGTACCGATAGACAAAGGGAATAACATACGGGATTGAGTGAATCCTTGACACAGTGGTTCATCCGATGAGATCATCGAGGAACACGTGGGAACCAACATGGGTATCCAGATCTCGCTGTTGGTTATTGACCGGAGAGTCGTCTCGGTCATGTCTGCGTGTCTCCCGAACCCGTAGGGTCTACACACTTAAGGTTCAGTGACGCTAGGGTTGTAGAGATACATGCACATGGAAACCTGAATGTTGTTCGGAGTCCCGGATCAGATCCCGGACGTCACGAGGAGTTCCGGAATGGTCCGGAGGTAAAGAATGATATATAGGAAGTCCAGTTTCGGCCATCGGGTGAATTCCGGGGTCACCGGGAGTGTCCCGGGACCACCGGAGGGGTCCCGGGGGTCCACCGGATGGGGCCACCCATCCCGGAGGGCCCCGTAGGCCGCAAGGGAGAAGGCGCCAGCCCCTGGTGGGCTGGCGCACCACATGGGTCCCCCTCCATGCGCCTAGGGTTGAAACCCTAGGGGAAGGGGGCGCCCCCTATGCCTTGGGGGGCAAGTCTCCCCCCCTGGCCGCCGCCCCCCTAGGAGATTGCATCTCCTCGGGCCGGCGTCCCATTGGCCCCTATATATAGTGGGGGGGGGGGGAGAGGGCAGCCGCACCCCAAGCCTCTGGCGCCTCTCCCCCCCTCCCGTCACACTTCCATCTCCTCTCGCAGGGCGCCGGCGAAGCCCTGCAGGTTTTCCTGTTGCATCCACCACCACACCGTCGTGCTGCTGGATCTCCGTGAACCTCTCCTCCCCCTTGCTGGATCAAGAAGGAGGAGACATCGCTGTACCGTACGTGTGTTGAACGCGGAGGTGCCGTCCGTTCGGCGCTGGGATCATCGGTGACGAGGATCACGAAGAGTACGACTACTTCATCCATGTTCTTTCGAGCGCTTCCGCACGCGATCTACAAAAGGGTATGTAGATGCACTCCATTATGCTCGTTGCTAGATGAATCCTTAGATTGATCTTGGTGATGCGTAGGAAATTTTTTGAATTCTGCTACGTTCCCCAACAAATTTTATCCCGCATCTTGAAATATGCTTCAACGTTGACAACATTTTCTCTAAGCCTACGTGTGTTCTCTTCCTCATACGTGCTCCAGAGTTTCGCTAGGCACATCTTCAAAGACCGTGGCCACTCTTGATCAACCAACTCCAAGTAAGAACACTTCCGTTCATCCTATAATATTTAAAACTAGTTTAGTAACAATTGTAGGGGAAATGGGTTTATAGCAACACAGAAAATCGCCAATGCTTATTTTGAAAAACTAAAGAAACATGTTAATTATGACATATCTTCTCAAAAAGATCAATGTGCAAATGAAATAATTGGTACTGAGACAACAACCAAATTTTGGAACATCAAAAGCTATTATTAACTACAACGATGCTACAAGTTCTTACTCATGTACAATAAATAACAAATTGAACATTTTACGAGGAAGGTAAATATAACTGCAACAGCATAGCGACAGTGTTTGGATGATAGCCAATTGATACTAACAGGTGTGTACATGCACAAATTTAGTAACATAGAACTAATATCACCAAGGCCGTCCACTATGTATGCCAAAACTGGGGTAAAGACAACTGTTGCTACATCTCGCACCGGTGCCCTCCACTGGCGAGCCGATGCAGCGGAAAAAAAATCAGGGACCCGGACTCCGGAGCACGTAGTTGCTCCGATGCCCAGTTCCTTTGTGCCATAAATATTTAGTATTTTACTACTTGGCTGCTCGGATGTGTGGACCAAAGTTGGCTGCACAAACTGTTGAAGCGGTGCCAAATAATTTTCTAATGGCACCGCTGATGAGATGGCAACAATTTAAGATACTAGGTACAAACTGTGACACTGTCTTAGGATGCGTTTGGTTGAAGGTGTGGTATGAATGGGTTAGGACCGTGAAAGTGTCTGAATCACATCTAACAAATGATTTGTAACAACGAAAGAGGATCTAACCTTCTCTACGCATGCTAGAAACTTCCTCCCACTGTCCACAGAATCAAACGCAACTAGCTTCACGCATGGAGATTGATGTGATAATAATCAGATAGATCTTCAGCCACCCCGCTCCATTCGTTGCCACTGATGGTCCTAGGGAGCTACAAGAGGAATAAATGACTCAAATCGACCGCCGGGTAAAAATCCTTCATTCCAAGTCATAGCCCAAGAGAGAGAAGAGATGCATACCCGGGTGGTGAAGGAGTAGTCACCGGAGGAGGAACCGCTGGAGAGGTCTTTGAAGAAGACCATGGCGACCTCGGTGGTAGGATGCGAGACGATGAGAGCGAGGAAGCGGCTATAGCTTACTAGCAAGGAAGGAAGGAGGAAACATGGGAAATGTGACTTGTGGTTGGGGAGAAAAGGGGGAGGGGAAGGGGGGAACGGGGCGGGGGTAGATATTTTGGCGGTAGGCCAAAATTTTGGAAATGTGGAGGGAAACTTTGCGCGCGGTGCCACCGGACCATTCACTTTGAACGATTGTGTGCATCGCAAATGATTCTTCTGCTTTATGCGCATGGGATGAGTTTGATAATTCAAATTTTGGTGGTAATTTCCCCTGGTACGTCATTGCATAATTTAACATCGCTTGCTAATTTGGGCACACAAAGGAGCGTACAACAGACATACCACACTTACTGAATCGAGCAATTTTAGTAATTAAACAGAGCCAGTTGACCTAAACATTGCTCTAACAAAAGACCAGTATTAAAAACAAAGCCTAAGTACGCATAATTTTAACAAATCCGCCACCACGCCGTCCTATGCAACGCCGGTGTGAGATGAGACGTCGATGACTTGTCCTGGCAACATGCTGACATTGGTGAACTCCGCGCCTCCCTGCTGAAGTCGACCGCATCCTCGTCCTCATCCCCGTCCTCGGCGCCGCCCTCAAGGTTGTAGTACTCATAGTACTGGCTACGCCAGAGCTCGCGTTTGTACTCCACGCTGATTCTTCGACGGAGAGACTCTTCTCTACCTCGACCTCGGCCACGCGCAACTCCTCCTCTCGGCGCTCCTCGATCTGCGCCGCCTCCTGCATCCCCAGCTCCCGCTCGGCGACCTCATGAGGAAGCAGGTGCTCCATGGCCACCGCTGCCTTTTCAGACGTGGGTTGCATGCTGGAGTCCGAGGTGGCCTCGAATATCTTGGCGTGTGCATCCTCGATCTTGGCGTGGATGGCCTCGATCCGGGCCAGGGTGACATCAGCGGCATGGACGGCAGCTCGAGCGCTCTCGGCGTTTGCAGCCGCCGTCGCAGCATCAGCTGCAACCGTTTTGGCTGCTGCAGCTGCCCTGTCGGCAGAAGTGGCCGCGCTCAATGCGGATGCGGCGGCACTGTCGGCGTTGGCGGCCGCGCTCTCAGTGCTTGCGGCGGCGCACGGGGGG